>CM029770.1:20525352-21725352 GCA_017562165.1 Ectropis grisescens
GCGTTGCTAGTTTTTAATATAACTATAGATGAATTACTTTACTACTGGATTTTAGAGTCGGATGTACAGGATCGTTATATGATAAATACTTTCGTTTCGACTGTCCCGCATGGGCGAGGTTAAGTCAACACCGGCGGTAATCGTGAGATACGATCCACTAAAGTAGCAGGTTTCTTTGCATTTGCATCCATTATCTCTCCAGAGAGCAAAGCTTTTTTCAACAGGTTAAATAAACTTTTATACTCGTACTTCCAACTTGTCACACTTCTTCCTATTCTTCGCCAATAGTTGTTTAAGTTGAAGCATTTGCACATGAAAACATCATTGAACACAAACTCTACTTTCTACTCTGTTTGGTATAATCGCAAAACTCGCATAATTCATAATCCTTAGTTATTTATAAAAAAAAGAAATGCCCAAAGTAACCAGCGCTCACCGATAATTATAATAATTTAATGTGATTGGCTTTGAGAATGGTCACATCGGTCGACGACTATTAAGTATTTGGTTACTTTACCAACATGTAGATGGTATATAGTATATACAAATCCCATTCAAATATAAGTACGCCATCATTTAAGAATAATAATCCAAAACCTTTTAAAAAGAAGTTCAAATCACCGAGCAATAACAATAAAACTTAGGTCACCGATAAAGCCATATTCTACAAATCAAACTATTACGATTACGACCAAAACACTAATCCCTAAACTTTATACCTTAATCAATTTCGTCTTTATGTGTCCGAGCGTCTCGATATTCAAGTTCACAAATTCATATGGAACATTAAAATAACTCAGAGATACGTAAACGTTCATCATAACATCGGTGGCAGTAAAATATCTCCAAATAAAATACTCGCTCGTAAAGAGGCTGACATCGGGAGTCGAATGGATAACTGGTAAATCGTCATTTAACTAGAGAGCGCACGACGCGTCGCCGTCACCCGGGGAGCCACGATAAATGTCACCTCGGAATGAAAAAAGGATAAAAGGAAATTTTAAAAAACTACCTCCGATTGAAATGAAGTGAGACGCTGGCAACAGAAAAACAAATACAACTACAAATTGAAGTGAGAAATGTTATGTAGTCGAGGACGCCCCCCGCGACGCGGTCGCTCTCGCATTCTGGCCTCTCCTTGCTCCGTTGCTCGGATTTGATTAATACCATGCGTCTCATATCATTCGCATCACGTCACGGCAAACTTCTAAGTCATAACTCTGCTAAATGAGTTCAACTCCTCGCCTTGGCATCAGTGGTATTTGCATACAATAGCGAGAACCTGCGTTCGTGTTCAACGAGCTTTCTGCCTCTGAATGATCATTTGCTCTAACAGACTGTTATCGATTATTATAAAGTTGATGAGTCAATCACAACGTCACCAATAGCATGAAGCGGCAATCAGAAGTTTCCCGCTGATATTGTCATTATAGAAACACAATTTATCGGCCACAGTTATCAAGTGAGTGATTTAGTTGCCATTCCGTGGCTGGCGAGCGACGAGACAGGCCTTGTTTCCTGCACGTAAACCCGCGTGTTTAGTGGCTGCGATTCGACAACGGCGAAGAGCCGTGACAACACACTCACTCGTAAAATACACAACGCTTACTTTTAAACAAACAAACGTAATTTAAAATGTAGTTAATAACAGCTTTTTATGGGGCAACAGTGCTGACTACGACAACGAAAGCAAACAAATTTCTGCGAAACTTACTTGACACTGTTTCTACTTACTGCGCGAAAATCAAAAGGTCTGCGTTTGAAAGATTTTTTTATTTAAATGTTATTAATTTTACACTTATAAATCGAAGCCGTGGTCGCTTATCGAACCTTTGTTGGCCTAGAAGAGAGAACATCCGATTTACAATCGAGGGATCGCAAGTTTGAATCCAGCCTGCGCCTATGAGTATGTTCCCAAACACATATTATCAAGTTGTCGTCACCACTGGCTATAAAGGTGAAGGGCACATCGCGAGAAAACTGAAATTTACCCGTAAAACATATTTCGAGGACATGCTTCATCTGATAAACCCCACTTCGACAGCGTGACAGGTGGATTATGTTCATGACTCTCTCCTTGTGATATGAAGCTCCGACTACAATGGGAACTTATAGTGAACTACTTATGCTAGATTTAAAAAGCACAGGTACTATACGACAGGGATATATAATCCTATTTCGCCAATCTTCCTGTTATGCCCAGATTTTACGCCGTTTGTTTCGCGAAACTTATTTGCCATCTAGTTGTTGTTCACTGCAATGGCCATCCTTTTATGAGCTACTTAAAAACGCTCCTGCCAACACCACTTCTTGCCAAGCGTCATGTCCGACGCTACTAGAGTTTAAATTATATGACGGTATCCAATAACTTCCCACTTTCTCTAATCCTACTTCAGATCTCCTTACTTTGAAGCATCTAATCATACTCGTGTCAAAACTAAATAATCAAGTAACTTGATAACTTAGCCATCAATTCAATATTGAAAGCCGTTAGGTAATTCAATTCTGGATAGTACTTAAACCACACAAAGTAAGATCCAGCATATACTTTCTTATATTACAGGTTGTTTGTTGTGTATGTGAGCACAGAAGCAATGAAATTGTAATTGAAGGCTATTAACTACTACCGTTGTGTTTCATGATCCCGACCGGTGCTTGTATTGTGTTAAACGTGCAATTATTTATATTGTATGGTTTACAAAACAGAGACAAACTTTATCGCTAATGTAGGTAAGCTATAATTTTGTGAATAACCAAATTATAGAAATCATTTTGACTTTCTAAGCGTCAACAAATATTACCACGGAACGATATTGATATCACCCATAAAAACGATATCAGATTCGAGTAGTGAAGGGCGATTATGTTGTCCAATGCAGGTTAGTTATTTATGATGGATATATTGTTACTGATAGATTTGTCAAACGAGTGATAAGCAAAGGTAATAGCCGTCTGTGTGTCGAGGGCAATAGTAGAAAATATCTGATGTATTATTTAAATAAAGTTTGTATCTAGGTCTGGAAACCGTGACAATGTGTTGAATATTGAAAACACCGTGACAATAGGTGTTTTGAAAAACATAATTCTATTTTATAAATATATTGATAATATATGATTAATAGTGTAATGTCTGAAACTACAGTTATATCGAAAAACTAGCAATGCCCCGCCGTATTAGTCGCGTAGTTGATATTCTTGAATTTTTTCCGTTCTAAAAAGTTACCTATTTTATTACCTGTTACCTGCTATTCCTGAGTATAGACTATTTCAAATTTCTACTCAATACATTCAGCTGTTTCAACGTGTGCAACAAACATCCAACCACTTTCATAACTATATTTATAATTTTAACAAGATTTAAGGAAGAATAGTTCCTTAACTATCCGTACGTAGAACAATAGATGTTGAGCGCATGGCAAAATTAGCGTTTTATAAAAAGTTATATCTATTAGTTGTGTATTCAAAGAACAGTGTAGTGGCGGTCAGCAGCGCCGAGGTATACTACAATTACTGGTGTAAGGGACACCGAGGAACGAGCGCGCACAGCGGGCGAGCGAGCCAACGACGAATAACTTATTAATTTATATTACACCTAAACCCATATCCACTACCAACTCCAGTCACCTGTCTAGCGTGTTTATTTTATAATCACCTTATTTCAAAATACGTTAACGACGTGAAAATATCAACAATAATTAAAAACGCAAACGGTCGTCGGAATTATTATTGATGTTTGTTGTTGTTCATTACGACGAACTTGTGGATTGGTGCGACCGGCGCGGCGCCCGGCGGCGTGGTGAGCGTTTTATTAAATTTTATCTATACTGACTACATTCGATGCAGTCGATTTAGAAGATGCTATAAATTATATTAATACTCTCAATTGAAATGATAATGCAATTATATTTTTTTTACTATCCACACAAACGTACCTTTATAATCACTGACCTGACCTGACGTGTCCCAAGTAACACGATTACCTCTATATTTACGAAAGGATTTTTATTTGTATTTTCCATCTTCACTCTGTTTTTCATCTTACTTTTCCTTCTGGTAATGGCTGTCTGGAAGAAATTATCGTTATAAACCACTATTTCTCCCACAAGGTAAAACTCCTTGTCAATTTTTAAACATTATTATATTTTTTTGTATAAGTAAAAAAAGTGTTTCTGTAATCTGTAAAACCTTTATGTATTTTGGACAATTTGTGAATTAACTGACTGCGCTTAGGAACTTATCTTTTGTCTGAGACATGTATAAGTATGTACATTTATGTCAATTCTGTTCTAGCTTTTGTATTTTAAATACAGTGTAAACGTAAACATTTTAGTGCTAACTGCCGATGTCCGTGACGGATAATCACCTTGTTATAATATGAGAAAAAGTCAGTCATAAACGAGATTATAGCGACTGTGTCCACATCTTAAGTACATTATAATTGCTCGGCCTACTTGACTGGAATATTGTATAAAATAAATGCGGTGATAACGATTGTAACGACATAATTCGCGGAGTAATAAATGGAATAAATGACAGTGATTATTGAAACCGTGTGCGGGCCACCGATGTTGGGCAGCCAACATCTGCAAAAGTAATAGTTTAATTAGTTCAGTTGTGTTCTGTATTCATTCATGGATATTTATGTTTCTATTAGGTGATACACCTGACTGTGAGTAAAAAACCTACCTACTATAAACGAAATAACATCAGACTACTATGTATCTACTTTATCAAAAAAGATGTACACTTGTAATTTGCGCAATAATTTCATTGGACTCATATTCCTTCAAAACGAAATTAGCTGCTAAAAAATTGGGTGCACGCTCAGAGGAGCGAAGGAACAGATGCTCATGTCATACTCGTACCTAATTCAGCATCGCTCTCTTAGGAAGTACTGTTCGTACTTCTGACCTCAAGGATGGTTCAGCTAAATAAATAAAAAAGAAAAAAATACCAGCCAGACGCTCTAGAATCGATCGAGAGATATGCCAAGTCTCTTAGTAACGACACCCTAAAAACTTCAAAGTCTGGAACACAGCCGCAAAGTCACAACAAAAGTTTATTGGTTTTTATGAGATACATTTTGGAAAGCGTATAATTGATTTGCACGATTTGTTATCACCTTGTACTATCAGTAACACAATTATTGCACTATTCTTTCAGCTTGAAAATTCAACAGTGTTTCATTGTTGACGTTGAAATGACTCGAAAGAGGAGATAGGACATTTTTTACCACAAAAGTGGAGTCCTCCTTTATCCAAAAATCCACTTTCTTCTAATATTCGACATATACGGAACTATATTCTACCATTAACAAGTCACGTGAGGTTTGTTCACGTTTATTATTTAAGTAAACGTCTAACCGCAGATCATCAATCATCAGCAGCGTGCGTGGCCAGTGCTTGCAGACGCCGGTTGGGGCCTGCGAGTATTATCCACGCATTTACATATTTCCTTAATTACCACTTGAGTTTCTAGAAAAACGTTGGTTAAAACTAGGCCAGTTGTAAATTATAGCTCATTTTTGTAATCCATCAGACAATGAAATGCATTGTAAGATCCGCATGGAATAAAAAAAACCGCAAAATATGGATTACTTCTTAAGTTCCCGCTATAAAAGCGTTAGCCAGCTATCATTTGGTCATTCCAACAAAACAGTGCTAGAAATTGTATTATGATACCTAATATATTCATAATTTTAAGTATCACACATAAATCATATTGGTGGACAATATTAGTGGACAATTCATACACAACACCATCTGACCCCAAACTAAACAAAGCTTGTGGTATGGCGGGCAGATACAACCTATCTTTTCATTTATTTTTTATTTTTCAACCTAACCTCAATCTGTTGTCAGAGAGAGAGTCATCACTTTCTGAAATGTTTGGATTTAGAAATATTAGAATGTTAATTTTTATTTCTACTCTACTTACATTTTCTCAAAACGTTTAAGTGTTAAGATTGTGATAAAAATGAAATATAACCCGCAATCTTCCAACAAACTTTCGAAGGCAGTTTGTTAGTAGCCTGATGATTAATTCGTCGGTTTCATGGAGTTTTTGTTGTACAATTAGAAGCAAGTCGCGAACGTCACGCAGCCTCGGCGCTGACTCGCGTGCTCGCCACTTTATCAACGATTTAACTACAACATCAACTCCGGCTAATTTATTACTGATACAGGCTCCAACTTTAAAAACTAAGTTAAATTTTTCGTAAAAAATTTCATCATAGTAGCACACCGTATTATTCCTTATCCGTGACCATGATAACCATCATGCGTCACTTTTTGGATTACGGGAAAGCCAATTAGGTGTGTTTTGGTCAGACTTGGGTCCATCCATCATTGTGCCCCGCCCCGGACCGTTCCGTTCCGTTGCCCTTCTTGTACTAATTTGACTAAAGACTACATGACTCGAATATATCGTCACACTTCAACACGGTTACTATGAGCTGCACTAACACAGAAAATGAGACAGTATTTTTGAAACATCCCCACCAGCATTCAAAGGTAGAAGTTGAAATCAATTGACATGACGATAACATCAGTCAATGTTCAATCGATACAATCATAATATCAAAGTTGACTATAGTTGTATTGCTGGGTAAGTAAACATGATATCTAGTTCAGGATGAGCTTCGCCAGTGCCCTGGTGAGTG
This sequence comes from Ectropis grisescens, assembly GCA_017562165.1. Lineage (NCBI taxonomy): Eukaryota > Metazoa > Arthropoda > Insecta > Lepidoptera > Geometridae > Ectropis > Ectropis grisescens. The sequence goes on from CM029770.1 coordinate 20,532,014, forward strand.
GAGTAGCGGGGTCCGGGCGAGTGGTGCCGCGAGTGACATTTGCCCGGGTGAGTGGGCGCGGCCGGGTCGCACCTGCAGCAAGTAGCGTCGCCGGCTGACGCGCGACATGTGCGACTAATTCGTTGTCCGCTACACACTCATTATGCTCTCACCCAGCGCCCGAGGTGTCGCCTACACCGCAATTTTGCCGGTAATTCTATAAATTGCCACAGACACGGAAGTGACACAATCTCATCTCGCGGAATTTGTAGCTGTAGTTGAAATACGTGTCTATACTTCACTTAACACGGTAACACGTAAGATAATAATTATATAAACGACCTTACAAATACTTACTTTACTAGTAAGTATGCCTAGATTCAAAGGCAATGAATTCACATTAGCACAGGACTACTTGTAATTTCAACTGTTGTCTAAGTCAATATTTTTTTTGTGTGGAAACAAACCAACAAAAAGATAAATCTGTAGTAGTGGTGTTATGTACCTGTCCGTTCTTGTCCATCTCGTTGTTGGTGAGCTTGACCTTCTCGAAGGAGACGACCTGCTTGCGCAGCTGGTCGCCGGAGAAGGGCGAGTCGGGGTGCGGGTAGAGGCGCGCGGGCGCGGGGGGGTCCGCCTTGCCCGCCACGAGCCACGAGGAGCGGTGGTACGCGTAGCGGTAGCGCTTGCCGTCCACCGGGACCACGTCCAGCAGCACGGCGTAGCGCGCCTCGCCGCGGCAGCCGCCGAACGACACGCGCACCGTCGGGAACATTCGTCTGCACACACAGACGAGACACACCGTCACTAGTAGTTAGAAACTACATGCGAGCTTTCCTACCGCGTGGCATCTTTTATCATATATATCTACTAGATGCCCGCCCCGGCTTCGCCCGTGGTATATTATATAGCACTCATCGGGATCCCGTACATATCCAACGGTGAAAGAATGACTGAAATCGGTTCACTCATTCCTGAGAATATCGATTTCAAACAAAAAAACCTCTTTAGCTACCTGCTACGCCACCTGTCGGAAATTGGTCGAACCAACTCAGATTTAGAAAAAAAAATTTAGCAAAGGTTTACATTCAATGCACAGATTACTGAAATTCAATGACGCAATCTTTGACACATGCTGTCATGTGTCATGTCAAAGCACGAAACGTACGAAAACTCTCAAAAGGGGAATATTTTTTCCCGATTTTGTTACATTCTTGTTTCATGCTCCGCTTCAATTAATAGTAGAGTTATTTTCTATAGCCTAAAGCCTTCCTCGATAAATGGACTATCCAATAGAAAAAGAATCTTTCAATTCGGACCAGTACTTCCCGAGATCCTAGCGTTCAAGCAAGCAAACAAACAAACAAACTCTTCAGCTTTATAATATTAGTATAAATAGATTAGAATAGATATTAGTAAAGATATGCTTTTAAGGTTCATCATCATCAGCCTGTCTTTGTCCACTGCTAGACATATATCTCTCCCATAATATGTACGCCACTCAGTTTGATCCAAAGTCTTACACTTAGGGTTCAGAAGTCATTAAATACCTTCTACAAAAAAATTAGTATAGTTACTTTGGCTTAATAGAAAAAATCCAGCTTATTTCGTTGCTTGAAAATTATTTTTAACATACACCTATACCTAAATGGCCAATGATTAAAAAAAGTAATGTAATTGAATTATCATTACAAGTTATTTTTCGTAGAAGTCAGCTCAAAGCGTATATAAGCTCTCCGCAACATAATTGATAATATTTTAAAGGTTATCACATTCGACGTCGTCGACTTAGCAATGGAAAAAGGTTGTCGGATGTACAAGTTATCAAACGCACGCTATTTTTTATTTACATATTGGCTGACTTTTATAATTTACTCAGTAACATTTGTTTTATGCTGCTAGGTATATTTATCGTTTTTTTTTCATCGCATATATGAAAATGTGATTATGTGACTATGACTGTCGACTTACTCTGTACTTACTTGACTTACTTGACTCTGTAATACCCACTGGTACGTAGATAGGTACAAACATCATATGTACATACATAACAGCGGCTCTAGCCAACATTTAGCAGATTAGGTACAAATAAAATGTAAGTGATTAATAGTGTCAGAGTACCTTGACTGTCATAGACACATACACTTTTAAAGCAATAATACATGAGAATACGGTATTTGACTAAATTTTTAAAACCGTTTAAATGATTTATGATTACATAATATACATACCACATGAATATTTCCGCAAGAGCCACTGTTTTTACATTAAAAATAAATGTTTAAAGTATAGAGTTCGAAAAGCCCGCCAAAAACGCTGTCTGGTCATGTGACGCGCGTGACGTCACATGCCAGTAAATAAATCACTGTTCTCAAAGAAACCGTTTGCTTTAAATGGCATATTTAATGGCGTGTGATGTCAACAGCGTTGCCATCCTTAACAGTGCGTTTACGTCGAAGATAAAAATTAGTTTTTTTTTTAATTTTCATCGGCGTATTTCACAAAAATACACACTATCTCCGAAAATAGAGTGAAATATGTTTATTTAATGTGTTATCTAATAAGATTATCATAATTTATGCTATATTTTCAACATTGTCAAATACCGTATTGTAATTGCAACAAATTACATCGGCTTAAAACTTAACTTTCACATAAAACGCAAGGTTAACTTCTCCGGACCTCACCCTGCTAATGACCTCAGATAAGACCCAACAGAAACCAAATTAGACATTACGAATATAAAAAGCTTATAATCCCTCGAAAGTGTTTTACGAGACCAAACACATGCTTGCAATAAAAAAAGATGATTAATGCACATTTAACAAAAAACCGCCAGAGATCCGGCCATGGACGGTGACTTGTATAATTACAGGGTGAAACAAGAACTAGGAAATCAAACAAATATGATGTATTCGATTTTAATGCACCCCTAAATGGGCTGAAGCGCTTCCTGCCGCCTAGAGCCGATAACATCTCGCCTTCCTTTATTTATGAAGCAGTCTTTCTTATTAAGGGTTTTTTTGCTTCTAAACGGCATTTTGTAATTTTGTGTCCAACCAAGAAGACAAGGGCTTGTGTGATAGATAAAAGTCTGATATCACAATTTGTCGTATCAAACATAATCATCTTTTTTATTGAAAAGGACGGCAAACAAGCGATGGGCCCCCTGATGGTTGCGTCTTCTTCAGTACTAGAGGAATTTACGTTGTGTACCCGAGAGCTAATTAAATAAATCCTACTAATATTATAAATGTTTGGATATCTGGATGTTTATTGTTCAATCACGTGTCGATGGATCGCGTTGAAATTTACAGCATAGATAGATAGAATCTAGCATAAAAGAACACACGCCATAGGCTACTTTTTGTCCCTAAAAATATAACAGAAAAAAGAACTACGCGGGTAAAATCGCCAGGCGCTATTAAAAAATATTTTTTTTTTACAATGATAGGTTTGTACTATCCACCTTTATAATATATAACCCTTATCTCGTCTGATGTTAAGTGACAAAGCAGTCTACGATACCTTCTTACCTAGAAGAAATTAATTTAATACCTACTCTCAATTTGAAGATACCGAGATCGTAACCATCGGGAATAACCCACTCAGTCGACGTTCATTATTACGAGCGGACTAAAATTTTCTCGAGTCATGGGAACATCAACCATGAAAGATGTCATTCTTTCTGTACCGGGAAAAAGCAGTCCGATAGAAAACAATAGCATTATCAGGAGCCCGTCCATTTTTTAAAGTAGTGAATTGAGGTATTGACCTCAAAGTATGTTAATAACATGAATTCATTCGAGGGGTACAAAAATGAAAATAAAATAAGGTTGATTAAATAAAATCATTAGTGATATACTAAAGATAGTATTAAGAAACTATTTTGTAGAATATATATTCTTACAAAAAAAAATATTACAATTTTTTGTATATTCTCTGACAAAATCAGACTAGGCTCCGTAGCGTAGTTCACGGCCAAGTCCATTTGGGCCTATTCCGAACTCTTACTCGTAGGTATCTTTTTTTTTTAAAGAAAGATTGACGAGTCGATCAGAACTTGTGCCTGATGGTAAGCAACATCCCTGTCACATAACAGCATAGTGACACGCAACTATTTGAACATGAATAGTCCAAATCATTACCTAGCACTGCACTGCGCTCGTCACCCAGAGATCTAAGATGTTATATCTCTAAGCCTTGTAAGGAAACATTGCCCTTCAAACCGGAACACATTAATGTTTGCAAATTACTGCTTGGCTCGTTTATAGTTTAAAAAAATATGAAACGTGTTACAGGTTGAGGAACTAGTGAATAGCAGGTAGATACGTGACTAAACGATGGAAGTCAAACTCGGTGATTGGGTGTGACTGTCAGATGGCAATAAACCGGCGTGTATCGAGGGCCTCTGTCGAGAGTTAAGCACTAGCCATAAATAAATCGTATTAAGGTGTGTTTGAATGGTGGCTCGGTATCGGGTGCGCGGGATCTCTCGTCGCGTTCGACAATAAGTCGCTGTCACCTGCGTTTATGAGCTCGTCGTTACGGCGACTCCGCGTCGCAGCGGCCGCGCCACCCAGCGCGATTTGTAATGAGCTACATCCATCAAGGATAACAATCGAACGTGATCACGATTTACCTCGCATTGCTAACTTTCATTTAACTCCTTAGCTTACAGATGAAACTGATCTAATTGGTGCGGTATTTTCCATCGGTCTGCTCGTAGCTCGTTCTAAGCTCGAAAGAAATGGTACGATTCCGTAGTAAAAACAGCTAAACTGTGGACCGCGTTGCCTGAGTATTCCCCGATGAATATTATCTGGGTGTCTTCAAGTCAGGAGTGAATCAGTTTCTTCTGGGTAAGAGCTTTATCATTTATGCTCCCAACTTAAACGGTGAAGATCGCACGAAACCGCTATGTACCCAGAATCTTTTCAAGTATCAACAGTAAGCATTTAGTGTACATAGTAGAATGCTTATGGAGGAATTTGATTTCAATTCACTTGACCTATTCTAATACCCGGCACAGAGTAACAGATCAATATTAATGGCATATTTCGCGAGTAATATAGTCTGTAGATCCGTCGCCGCCGGGCGGTCGGTCGGTCGCTCGCTTGCATTTACATAATTCATTAATAAACGTCGGTCTGCGATGCCCTCCGATAAGCTTTACAAATACTGAGTGATATAGACATGCCTTAACGACAAGTACTTCAACTTTCGGAAAACATGTACACGTATTATTTTTATGTTTTTAATGGTTTATTTACGTTGGGCCGTCAGCTAGTCTGCTATTAAGCAACATACGATATTAAGACTACGATAGAGCTAGTTTACTTCAAAGAAACCGATTTACTCCCGACTTGGAAACACTAAGATTGCATCTATCGGAAAATACTCAAGTAAACCATTCCACAGTATCTACCTATTGATTCGCGGTAACAAAAGTCACATCAAGTCTACCTGATTGAATAAGCCCAAGGTAAGTAGTAACCTATTAGATCATGCAGTTCGTCTGCACGCTATCGAAATGTAAGCGATAAATTAAAAAGTGATAAAGTTGCTACTTTGTCGCGAAGTCTAAGGTTTGCATTATCTTCAAACATTGTTTTATGCTGTTTTTAAGAGTGAACTGTCAATTCACAAATTAGTTCCTATAAATGTATATATTTATTGTGTTATTTAAAACCAAATAACGGTGTCGCGTATTGAACCATAATTCAGTATTTTAGATGTAAATTGTATCACAAAAGCTTGGATATACACTGTTTCCTAGAAATCGGTTCATACGCAAAACATTTTGCTATAAACCAACCGAAGAACAAAACTCGAAGAATTCTGTGAGACTGCAGGTAATAGATAAGTTCCATTCACACATTTGTAACTAACGATTCATTAGCATCTACTGGACGAACAGTAAATGGACATGGAATTTCGGAACACATCCTAAAGAATTGCAAAATACAACCAATGTATATTTTTCGGGCTGAGCAACACAGAAACCACTAGTTTGACGACCGCCTGTAAAACTAGGGAGTGCTATTCACATGACATCTGTAATTGTTGTTACAAGAAAAAGTATTATAACAAGAACACGAGCAATTTGGACGACAAAAATGACACAAATGAAAGTTGTATGTTTTAATTTCTTAAAGAATTGTTATTGCGGTGTATAACCGCAGTCACACGACAAGGGACACATGAAAAGGCCCAATTTAACTCGAGTGAACACTCCAATTACGGGGAACCGCATCCGGTGCGAGGCGCGAAATTTCGTCCTCATTCTGAGCACATCCATTATTACTTGCATCTTCAGTAATAATAGTTATGTAAACACAAAAAAGTTTATGTAACACCGAACGGGAATTTGTACGTATTGTTATTTCTGTGAGTTTTTTATAACCAAAGGTAGGTTTGCGTTTGATATAAAGTGACGATATGGTATAAGATAAGCTAGAAGAAACCGATTCATTTTTCATTATTTTTTATTCGGATTGTTCAGTAGCAGTATATTCCATTTCTTGACTCAGCGTATTACGAAAGTGATAGATATTGTTGGACATTATTCAGACAACCTTAATAGTCCCAAAAGAAGCACCTAAAGCTTCTATTATGGGAACCAGATAGCTGATACAATACTTATAATTTTTTTATAAATATGTAAATACATATATGCATATTGCTACATAACAAAACATCCAGACCTAGAACAATTGTTTTATATTTTTCACACAAATACTTGTGCTGGATGGGGATCGAATTCACGACCTCCGGCAGACTTACTATAGGTACCTACTTTTCGTAACGAGTATGGTTCACGTTACGAGACATCCTGAAACTCAAAACCACTTCTTTGAGTTTCATGATATTTGATAGAAAAAAGGTAATTAATATTAAATGTAGGTACACTCTCCGAAGTGTATCCGATAAAAGACGAAAAAGAAGCAACTATGCAACGATCGACGTTCGAAACTTTGCAGTTTTTGTCGAGTAAGTAAACCGTTTCCAATGCAAATCATTAGCCCGCTACCCAAATGAAACTTTACATTTTCTCAGATAGATAATAATATCTTACTAATATTGTTGTAGAAATCTGTGCTAATATTATAAATATGAATTTTACTCAAGTAGGTATCTGTGGTAATATTTTGAAAACAGATACCTTGAACAACACATTAAACAATAAGAAATGATCAAAATGTCATGTGTGTCATAATAATTTAAATAAATTATGGTAACCTGAGAATACGCATCAGATATCACGATTAATATTTAAAAAAAATTATCGATCGACTGTACTAAAAGTTCTTAAAATTAGTAGTGGACTAGTCAGACTATTATAATGTAATCATGACCTAAGTTATAGAATGTATGATAGTCATACATCTGTAACGTCGGTATATTAGGATTAACAGCTTTGGGTGTGTAGTTTTAAGTAACTACAGTCAAACATGAGTCAGTGTAAGTAAGGAATAATGCGTGAAGTCGCGTGCAAGGTGTCAGTCGCATGTCGCTCATACGTCTCGTTATGTCGCCACGTGACGCGTCACCCGCTACTAATCTCGCCATTCAAAATAAAGTATCGAGTTACCGCTTACCGCAACCCTCACTCGTCATCTTCATTCTTATTAGCAAACACAAGCTATAAAATATTTAAAAAAATCAACAGGTTAGTCGCTTTTCCTTCCATTAAAATACGTAGAAACCTTATTGCGCAGCCGCAACCGGTCTTGGGAACTCCGTCGTAGCCCCACGAACTGTCATCTGTCGTGTCTCCGTTTTAATTCTTTTTATAAATTACACAAATTGACATTTGACATGTTTTGTCGTCTCTCGGGTAATCGAGCGAAAAGGGACTCTCGTTTTATTGCTTCTGGAGAGTTTAGAGCTCTCAAACCGTAATTTAGACCGATATTTTAAGTTTAATTTTTCAAATATCATGTTTAATCATGTTCATGTCACCTACTTCATATTTAAAAAAAATGTGAAATATCGACGTTCCAATAGGTACATACTTTTTTGACTTCAAAATATCAATATCATAGTTACACTTGAACTATTCAAATCAAACTTGATGATTACTTACGCGAATTGATCGGAAGCCTTAAAAAATATCATCTTATTTATAGATATTGTATTATTTTTTCTTACTTAAGTATGTAAAGAGTTATCAACAAGCATGTTCTCAACTCTCGCATCAAAGTAAACAGAAAAATGTGTTGCTTCAAAGGTGTATTAAAAAATATGTCACAAACAATGCTGAAATTATGAAATCTTCGATCATTTTTGTATGTTTGTAATTTAAATTTAGAGTGCAAATATTTTACAAACTCGCATAAAGGAAAACATTTATCATCATAAATAATCGGTTGGTATGGATTGCGGTTACGGAATGAATAATTACTCGCGAATTTCCCATCACGTCTCTCGCGCAACATTTAACTTTTGCAAATCAAGAAGTCACTTCATCAGCGAACTTTCAATTTTACGATCTTGTTGTACATGAAAAATAATGGAGACATAAATATTGTGAAAAGTGACGTTTTGTTAACGACCTCAGCGCAATGTGTGTAAAGTAGCCACGCCGCGGGGCGCCGCCCAGCTACAGGGAAACGCTTTGCTTGCTAATTAAAAAGTCTTCTTTGTTTTTGCGTTCGGATTGTTATTATGTTAGTAATGCTTTATTGTTAAACCCACGATAATTTACTATAAGCAACATTGTGCCCGAGCGTGAAATTCCAGACCAAACCGGAATTGGACGTAAATCACTTCACGCTGAGTTTCTTTGTTCACACTTGTGATTAATAAGAGAAATTTTAATTGTTTTGTAATCATAACTTTAGTTTAAAATATGGTGTTAGTACGGATTAGTTGTTGTTAAAATAACATTGTCTGTGCTATCATTGTTGTAATATTACGTTATCAAAAAAAAATACGTTAATAGTCGATAAACTTCGTTCGTAATATGTATCACCTTAATACATGGACGTATAAAAAAAGTCGGACGTAGCCTCGCTAAAACAAAAACTGTGTCGCTAGAGTCGGCCACATTTGCACGTGTGCGTTGTCAGGTTGTCACTGATAGACTGACACGCACACATATACACAAGTAGCGCGTGTAATGACCCACTGATATGTGGGTGTCAGCCTGTATGTGACAGTGCACACGTGCATATTATGTGGCCGACTCGATGGACACAAATTTCTTTTTTACTACTTTTTTTATACGTCCATACCTTAATAAAGTTTTTTTTTATAACAGGACTTAAATAAAATTCCGATTAATTTCCTCGTGTGTCAATTTCGTTGCCGTCGAATCCAAGTGCCGATAATAAACTAATTAATATTAGTAGGCAATCATAGAGCATTTAACAATAACAAGGTGCCCTTTAATGGCTATCGTTGGAATCTGACTATGAGGTCGACTTTACGACACTTCCGGTGGAACACGTTGACTCGCCATAAACCTTAACAACACAATTGTGGATATGCAACATTCGCCCTCGTAAATTACAGTAGCCCCACTCAACTCTGGTGTTGGGGTCCTCTACGAAATTACTAAAACATTGAATGTCGGTGTACGGTTTATGATGCAATAAAATTTGAAATAGATGTTGTAATATAATCTTACAGCATTTATGATAAAATATAATATTAATTTTGAAATTGCATTATTTTTAAATATATGACACCTGTCGAAAATGTGACATATAGTTTTGATTTGATATGCTCCGATTGTATCCGATTAAATCATGGCTATAGTACTTATACCATAGGCAACGATATCCTGATACATTTTTTTTATATAAAGGGTGACGAGACGAGTAGTCCATGTGCCTGATGGTAAACAACATGCCTGCCACATAACAGCACAGTGGTACACAGCTATTGGAACATGAAGAATCCAAATCATTACCTAGCACTGCACTGCGCTCGTCACCCAGAGATCTAAGATGTTATATCTCTAAGCCCTTTAATTTCTCTGGATACATTGCCCTTCAAACAAGCACAGTAGTGCACATTACTGCTTGGCGGTAGAATAACTGGAAAAGGTGCGGTACTTCCCCAAGCGGACTTTGCCGAGAGTCTTACCTCTACAAAAAGGATATATGTAATATTATCTATTGGAAAAAAGATTGCACTTAAAAACAAATCAAATGAGTTCCTAAAACTAGTGACATTTCAATCGGCAATAATTCAAACGATGACACCACACTTCCTCTTGCGTGAAACAGCACACTTATTTTCGCGTGTCATTTCACATGTAGAGCGAATAATGAATGTGCGTGTGTTAGGTGCGATTTCCATGAGGATTGTAATTATAACTTCAAGTGGACGGATATCCCAGACAGCGGTGTTACACTGGATTACATGTATGATAAAGTATCGTGTATTTTTATTTATAAACTGTACTTATGTATGGAACTAGATGTGCGCACCGGCTTCGCCCGTGGTACATTATATAGCACTCATTGGGATCCCGTACATATACAACGGTGAAAGAATGACTAAAATCGGTTCAGTAATTCCTGACAATATTGCTTTCAAACAAAACACCTCTTCAGCTTCCTGCTACGCCAACTGTCGGAAATTGGTCGTACCAACTCAGGTTTTAAACAAATTAGCAAAGGTTTTATATTCAAGAGGTATGTTTGTAATCTGTGATATTCAATGACGCAATCTTAGACACATGCTGTCATGTGTCATGTCAAAGCTTGAAACGTACGAAAACTCTCAAAAAAGGAATATTTTTCCCGATTTTGTTACATTCTTGATTCATGCTCTGCTTCTATTAATAGTATCGTTATGTTCTATAGCCTATAGCCTTCCTCGATAAATGGACTGTCCAATAGAAAAATAATCTTTCAACTCGGAACAGTACTTCCCGAAATCCTAGCGCTCAAACAAACAAACAAACTCTTCAGCTTTATAATATTAGTACGAGGGTCAAACTGAAAGTTCTTAGAAAATCAAAAACTGATTACATTAGCCAGTTATTAGTTTTATTATATCTTTTCAAAATATTGTCCATTCACGTCAATACACCGCTGCATGCGATCGAACCACTGGGAAAAGCACTTTGCCCACTCGTCCTTAGGGGTCTCTTCAATGGTATCGCGATACGCAGCCACCGCTTCTTCAGCATTCATAAACCGCTTTCCTTTAAGTTTTTCTTTAATTTTTGAAAATAAATAAAAATCACAAGGCGCGAGGTCTGGGCTATACGGCGGGTGACCCAGTAATTCAACGTTTGATGTCGCCAAATAGTCGATCGTTCGCTTGGCGGTGTGCGATGAGGCGTTGTCGTGGTGAAGGAGGATCCTACTGCGAGGTCGTTTCTCTCGAACTTTTTCCAAGACATGTGGCAAACAATTGGTAGTGTACCATTCTGCAGAAACTGTTTTTTGATCCTCTAACACAATTGTTGCGAAATGACCTATCCTTCCAAAGAACGAGGCCACCATTTTTTTTCCCCGCACTTCGATCTCTCTTCACTTTAGTTGGCAACTCCTCGAAAGGAAACACCCACTGAGCAGATTGTCTTTTGGTTTCAGGATCATAACAGTAAATCCAGCTTTCGTCACCTGTTAGTATGTCGATGTCGATACCAATCCACACGATGGAGTTTTTGAGCCTCAGTCAAATTATGAGGTATCCACCGGGCGCAAAGCTTCCTGACCGCTAAATGTTCGTGTAGGCCAATGCCTAAGCTTGTCCGAATCTGCTGATAGGTCACTCTTTTGTCAGTCTCTATCATACGCCGCACAACACAGATGTTATCTTCAGTCGTCGCCGTAGAAGGCCGTCTTCACGTAAATCATCAGTGAGATTAGTGCGACCACGTTTAAACTCATTAAACCAGTTGTAAACAGTCGCACGAGATGGGGCTTCATCGTGAAAGGCCAATCGTAGTCTATCATAACTTTCTTGTTGACTTAAATGACATCGAAAGTCATAAAAAATCATTGCACGAAAATTTTCTCGTGTTAAATTCATGTTGACGTGACACAGACAATTTTCAATTTGCCGCCAAATCGTAAAACAAATGACAAATGAATGAAGTAAATACTCAGTAATATTGGCAAAGAGTTCTATTTTCAAATTATAGAATTATTTTTTTATTATATTGTTTATAAGTGGCCAGTTCTAAGAACTTTCAGTTTGACCCTCGTATGGATTAGTATAGATAGTACTGTACAACGAATATAGACAACGGTTATTTACGTGTTTATGATACAATTCAGTAAGTAGGTACATATGAGTCCTTGAAGTCCTTAAAATAGTAGGTAGATTTAATCCGCTATCAAATGTGTTGGTCTTTAAGTTCAGTAGGAGTTATAATTATGAGCATGAGATGTATTTTTTTGGTTTCGAAAATCGCTTTAACTCGGTATTTCAAATACGTATGGATCTAGAACTGTGCGTACCGTAGCTTTGGCATACCTACCTACCTATAAATCGAAGCGAAGCTAAGCGACGATGAAGTCCCTTGTACTTAAATTACATTATTGTTTATTTTATATATATTATTGTTTTGTTAATTTTAACTTCTTTTTGTAGAGACATTATTATGATTTGACATTGGTATTATTGTTATAATTTGACATTAGTATTAATTATTAAAATTTAATGTTATTATTTTTTACTTTATTTATATTTGTCCTGATTTTTGTTCTTCGTTTGCAATTAGTATTGAATTTTAGTCATTATTCAAAGTTTAATCACTGTACTTTCATATATATCAATTGTCATTATCATTATTGTAATTCAATAAGTGGGTACTAATTGTTTTTTTTTTTTTGATTGAAATAAATAAACATAGGTCTGAAGCCTTGTTTATCGGTTTCGACTCTAGCTTCTCGCATCGCTCCAGTACGTGATAGGTCGACCATCATTAACAACGGATACGCATAATTGGCCAATCGTGACTTGATGTAACAAATCATAACTACAAAAACGGAAGGGAAATCAACATAAATATTATGATGAAAATTGAAGTGTGATAAATCCATGATTGCGTAAAATGCTGATGTACGAGCCTTTGTTGTAAAATTATAGCTTCACAGTATAGTACGTAAAGACAGTAAATTTAAAACTAGATTCTATTTGAATGTTTCTCATACATTTCATTAGTGGCTAAGTTCTTACGCTATTTAGTTAAAAAGTTGCATTTACACGTTGCAGCGTTATGCTAACTACATATTCTAAACCTTTCTTTAAAATTAAAACATCACTGAAAAAAAAACTGTACCTATAGCCTATAGAAAATCTAATTTCGGTATAGTTCAGTACATAACATTTTCTACATTAATTTAGACAAGTTAAATTAAATTAATCTTAATACATAATATAAAAATCCAGTGTTTCCATGTTTGTTCCGTTGTCAAATGTCAAAAATCCAAGTTTGGTATGAACTATATTCATCAAGTAAACCGCAATTTGCAAAAGTTTGCATTTAATTATAACTTGGTCCAATTTGTACACTATTGGATCTTAATCTATTCGAATAGCATGGAAGCAACATTTTCCAAAATCAACATTCATACTGGAATCGAATAGATTAATTGCCCACTCTGATCTAATAGTGTACACTGTAGGTACACTGCGCACAATGTCTCTAGACAAATGTGTCATTACAGTGCGCATAACGCAACGGTGAGTGCAACGAAGCGGCATTATTCTTTAAAAGCAAACTTTATGCTGGATTCGACTACAATTTTTTTATCGTTATAGCATAAACCCGTTGTTGGAGAATTAATTCTTCAACACTACATATCTATTTATATCAACGTCCAAAATATATCTACCTATACACGTTAACGCAGTGCAATAATCTAGGGTTGTGTTATTACAAAGTCAATCTCATCGTTGTAGCCAGTGTAAAGTTCACTTTACAGAATAGCCCAGCTGCAGAGATTACACGCCGTAATTAACTGTTTTACACGCTCCTAATGGCTTCATTCCGCTAATGACCGCCGAGACTCGTCCTTTTGCTATCTCTACTCTACTCCGGCAACTTATTAAAACTTAATTTCAGAGCTCGCAAATTGGTACTGTAATTTTGTCACTTTTGATGAGGGCGCTGAGATAATAACATGATGATCAATATGATTGATCACCGTAAAGAAATAATAAGTTTGATTATGATCCCTTTTTTACTATAGGCTTATTTCAGTATTGTTTTAGGTATTGCATAAACGATAATTGTGTTCTCCTGAGAACTACAATAAGTATATCTCGACGAATTATCAAATTTAGAATTAAAACACATTTTTGTGTTCATAATATTGGTGTTCTTGAACGGTCCTAGACAACAATAAATAATTTGTCTCATGATGTAAAATAGCTAAAAACAAGAACAATAGCCATTATAATTTTCTCAGCGATAACCAGAACGGCTTCCTGTGTTCTCGTATTACAAATCACATGATTGCCTCGAGTAGTCACAATAATTTCGCAATAAGTTAGCGGCGGCCGCGGACAGAACGGCAATTATCTCATCAACGACGTAACCTAATGGAGTATCTTGGACAATTATTATTGCATTAGTGGTAAAAATCATTAAAATCAGTTTGACATCGTATTTTTATCTTGTGACCTACTTACTCTAAGCAGTATTCCAGAAGAAACACATTCACTGTGCCAGATATTTACTCACTTAAATCGAGAATTACCTAAAAAATTTATGGATGACTAATTATCAAAACCTAAACCAATATCTATCAGAAAAAAAATCGTAATAAATGGATTTTCTATCTCTCAATAATTAAAATTAAAATATGCATGCGTAGCTAGTTTATTTTAAAAAGTGTGCTAAAGCGTTAAATAGGATCTAAAAAAAATATTTTTTCGTTGGAATAGCCCTGTATATACATGCGCAAGATTTTATGGCGGAACTTTGGTCGAGGTAGTTACATAAGTAAACCGTATCTGCGTAACTCGACATGAGCAACCTATTTTTCTTAATGAAGTTCACTCCCATCTTCTGATATTTAACTTTCCTCTCTATACTTCGCTTTCATGGATGTGATCAGTATCTTCCCCTTAATTTTCACTGTTTACTCAAAGAAAACTAATCCAATTTACCCCGAGTGGGTCGATACGTTTGGGATATCCTAAGAACGCACCAAACAGTACTAAGGCATGGTGAATGATTCGTAAACGAGGCCACGGCACTCGCCGCCTGCTGCTACAAGCCATTTGTTTGAAGTAAACGCACAGCAACCGGCATTCCCGGGGCATGTCTCTACAATCGCTCTCCGCTTGAAGGATTTTAACAGCTATTGTAAAATGTACCAGTGACTGCACTCTGCATTCTTTGTGTGTGTTACGTTTATAGTGTAATGCATAACTTAATTAGTAATTTATAAAGGTTATTAAGTAATATAAAGACTACTATTTTAAGTTTAACTTTAATTTATTGTTAGAAGTAACAACCTTGACTAACAATGTTACGTATCACCACAGACTATTTTTGGAAAGAACTTTGAAGGTAGGTAGGTATATATTTCCTATAGACACTATAGAGTACATAAAATAAGTCAGGAGTTTTGAAAAACATCTCCTAAATACGAGTATTTCTACAAAACAAATGTCTATTCACACTATGAAACGCTTGAAAACTACGATAATCATATTGTTTTCTTCCAAACAGCCAAAGCATAACTTACTAGCAAAAAGTCGCGGTTTTAAAATAAAATGGCATAGGTATATTATGATATTCCAGACCATAATCTGTGTTCCAGATTTGAATCCGATCCCTTAAGTTGTTCCGACGCGATTGAGCAACAAATATCAAAATTTTTGCACTTACAATATAAGTAGGATTAAGCTAACGTTGTCGAATTACAAACAGTCATACAAACATTCACTATATGTGCGTGGAATCGCTACTAAAATTGACCAAACATTAATAGTAACATGTTAAACGTTATTGCAAGGCTATCCTCGCCGAAGTTAAACGGACCGTAGGCCCTATAAAACTCAATAAAGCGTATCGCAGGTGTTGTGCTCACTCGATTTATGCGCCGAGCCAAGAATTAGATCACGTAACTAATCTATTCTCACTGACAAGAAAATATGCATACAAGACTACGTATAGGGTAATTACAAATACATTGTTCACTACTTTTCTATTAGTTCGTTAGTTACATAAAATTTGACTAAAATATTTGATAGCAAACAGACTGACCACAAGACTCGCTTTAATTGCATATCTGGCCCCGCCCGTAATAATATCGAAACGCAGTAAATCAGTCCATACTTTCAATTCAGCCGTGGTTTAGACATAATGATATAAATAAAGGATCAATCACAGAAAGTTGCATGATGTGACGGTTTTTGTCTGTTTCGTAGTTATGTAATTAGTTAGAGCAACATCAGCCCACTGCCGGTACTCGGAGGTTTCTCTCAAAAGGAAATAGTCAAGGCATAGCCATCTCGCTGACCAAGTGGGAGTTGGCGAATGGTATATAGCCCTTCAAGGACATATTTCAAATAAAAATATGTTTTCATTATACAGCTATTTCTTTTAAACATTAAATCAAACAAAATAGAAAATATCAAGCAAAGGAGCACGCAGCACATTTTTGTAAAAACAAGAAGAAATTAATGTTCCATCAAACTAGACATTAATAAACCAATAATAGAGTTGTCAAAGAAATTTATAACGCGTCAGGAGAGTGATAAAATTTAACGTTAATGTACTTGGCTATTTTCACAAAATTGACGATGTTCAATTAATTTAGCTAGCAAGAAATTTATTGGTTGTTAATTATAAAAGAAAAATCTAACGAGAACATTGACGATATTTATTGAACTATGTACCTATGTGGTTGTTTGTCCGTAAAGTTCGTGAAAATTAATAGGTTGTGGTTTGCGTGGATGTGAAAATTATTGTGTAAGTAGTTGTAGTAAGCAACTGTGCGTACTGAAGTATAGATAGGTATTAAGAAGATATTAACTGACCCCGTAAAGTGACGAGTGAAACAAACGAAGTGAAATTTCAAAACAAAAAAATACGACGCTTACGTAAATGACGTTATCGCCCATGAACGTCGGATAAATTAAGTGAATAGCGTTAATTGTAACATAATAGAATCGTAATTTAAATATAAAGTTTAAGAGCGAATGCAAAATATTTTACAACTTCGTCTTATACTTACCAAATAGGTATACCTACAAAGAATAAATTAGACAAAATACGTCGAGATTTCAAAAGAGCACCACAAACACAGCTATACAAATAAGATAGTTTATTTATGGTAAGTTATTTGTTAATTGGAAAATTAATACTTAGGGAGTCTCTATCGAAAGTATTTAAAGTTTGGATGTTATTGTTGCTCCATCACCAGATCTGAAATTTGGAACTAAGATAGATTTTAATCAGGAATGGCACATAACAGTCCCAATAATGCAAAACGTCTTATGGAAAAAGCCCTTATCTAAATTGTGAAACTGTTTGTATGGCGAGTAAATAATTATGAATTGAATGTTCTCTAAGATCAAGTTGCTATAACAACTAGTACTTGCCCATCGGTTTGCTTGAGTTTATCCTAACCCTAGTACCAGCAGTCGCGGATTTATATTCTCTCAGTGTAGACTAGTAGACTAGTAGACTACTTTATTTCCCCTAGCACTTTATGTCACCTCATGTATATTTCTAAAATATTTTATTGCCATTTTCGATATAAATTATTTCGAAAGTGAGAAAAACAGGGAACTTGTCTGACTTTATCTTCTGAAATCGAGTGAACGTCTTCTGAAATCTGACGTAAGGTCACGGACTACGAGTATACGGCCTATTGCCATTCCAGGACTATCTACCGGAAAATAGGCTAGCTTCTTATGATCAAAATTCCATTTTCTTAAGTGGTCGAGTAAAGATCATTAAACATGTATTAAGGTTTACATCGTACTGTTTTTAGTTCCGCAACCGAGTTATGTGAATATTACAACCTTTTTCCGCCAATTATAATAATAAAACGTGTATTTTGTTCAAGCTGTGTAACTCATTCCCATGTGTCGGCTTAAGATTCATATCGGCACTTAACCGGAGTCAGCTGCTGATGTAATTAGCGATTCAAGTGGCGACCAAGTCCAAGTATTTATCTTATACTGCTTACATATCAACGGTGTGCTCTCGCTGCGACTAATTGAAAATGGTGAAAAATGGCGACCACATACTGTGCGATTTAATGTCACTGCCTCGGGTGCCTGGCCCGTAACTCAGGACGTGTTTACTTTTCAACGTTAAATTATATGCAAACATATAGCCCATTTATGCCTATTTTAATAAGAAAAACAAAAAGCTTTTATTGCATCGTGTCTGAGTCGCAGCAAATATTATCACTTTTGTTGGTGTTGTTTACGACTGACAAAACAATACTAGTCCACGCGAGAAGTACTAAGTAGTGAATTATTATTTTATAAAGAAAGGTACTTTGTACCTATTCTGCAGTAAAACAGTTCATATAAAAAATGATAGGTGTTTCAATCCCATATTCGCACATTTTGATAATATTTACACATTAATAATGTAATTTGGAATAAGTATAATTTTCCATAGATTAGTAGCTAGAGTCAAATACTCTAACCTAACACAGAAATAAACAAGGTACCGTACCATTAATCCCAATGTGTATTTCATTTGTAGCTATAAGACGAGTCTATGTATGTACTCCATTATTGCATTTTGTCTTTTAAACCAGATGACGTTCAAATAGAGTTCCTTTGGTGTATTAGAGATGAAGTTAAGGCGATGCTGCAGCAGAGTGCAGCGTTCACCCAGTCGGGCGCGAGCGCGATCGGTCGTTAGTGCGGCTGCGCCATTACCGGTGATGGATGACCGCCGCCGGCGCCGCGACACCACACAAATTTAATTTAGACCACTAATGCGATACGATGTTACACTACGAGAGATAAAGCTATTACCTATCGCTAGTGGTGAAGGGTCGCTAACATTATCATCACAAAACATACTAACAGGTAATCGTTTACCAACACTGGTGGTAAAAACTCCATTCCGTATGCAGGATACTTATCTATAAAAATCACCAATTAAGTAACATATACTCCACACAATGTTTCGATAAAGAATTTGAGCACGTTAACGTGGCAGCAATGTACGCACATAAAATTTATTACGTAATTCGGTTTTAATGAGCTCAAATAACATTTACAGGCTGCTCGCGAAGAGATGTAAACCGCTTTAATTGCACCTTCAATCGAGCACTCGCAGCTAGAGTCGAATCAACACCTCGCGTTTAAATTGGAGCGTAAACGCGGGGCTGTAAACGAGAATTTGCATTTTATTTTCAGTTTTTATAATCCCGCGAATTTAATGCTAGGATTGACAGGGTGGGTAGACAGCGGCAGCAGACAGGTAGGTGGTGGTTACGTCGTAGCGAGTAGATGTAGGGTCGGGGGTGGTAAATGCAGTCGGTCGGGGCGCTAACGGGCGAGCGGTGCGGGGTGCGGGGTGCGCGGCGCCGGGGAGCAGACGTCGTCGAGGAGCTCGGAGGCTGCGATCGATGAAGCGCGGACACGCCTCGCGCACTCCTCCGAATCGCTTACAACCTCGGCTCATTGTTGATTCAACCGCATGCTTCCTATCGCGCCGTCCGACTCCGAGCAACCGCAACCTCCGCGTGACCTTTGGCTGAGACAGCTTTCTTACTCTGCACCGAAACGAATCTCGTTTCCCGTAAGCATGTGAGCTGTCAAGAGATCTCCCAAATGCGATGAGCGTGTTAAACGACTGTATTGTGGGGAGCTGTCACTGGCATGCCGGTCTCTTTGGCTGAGCCTTTCCGTTGCCGATATTATCTCGCTTCACGGAGTTACCCAGGGAGCTAGTCGCTGCTCTAAGATACAATACGGTAAAAATAAGCAGATTAAGTACTCTTAGTATTGCGTTCTTTAAAACTTTAATTTTATCTGAAGTCTAAAACGAAGAGAAATAAATCAAACGTTTGTATAACTTATTTAAACGTTATGACGCATATTATAAGCATGTAATCGCAGTGAAGATCGGTGACTAAGTACAGAGTTAACTCGTATTATTGAATGATTTATCATATTACAAATACATTTATAAATCTGGACAGGCTAGCGCTTAATGATGTATTCGGCACACCTAGACTAGAAAAATTGGAACAGAAAATGAATAAAATTTCAAAACATAAATATTTCAAATACGTATGGGTAAATTCAATGTTTTAAACAACAATGGATAATGTACACATATAATATAAAAGCTTTTGAGCAAGAGCTCAAATCATAAAAGTGCAAATAAAAGTGTGACGCAAATACCCTTCTTGTATCACAACTACTTAAGGAGCGTTCACCAAAAAGCCGGAATCCTAACAGCCTTATCGCTCGATCGCATCTGGATATGTGTCAAAACGGTTAGCTAAGCGCGGGATCACACGACGAGCACAAAACGGGCGACTCGCCTCAACCGCCACGACCGAGACATTTCCATCTGTCGCAGACACTTATAAACAAAAAAATACCTTACTTTTCTGTAATAAGATCTTAATTTCTTTATCGAGAGACTTAAGTCTCAGATTATACGGTTGTAAACGAACTGTTAGAATTTGAAACGATTTCAGAAGACACTGATCTGTCGCCGATAAGGCTCTAGTTTCGATTGGTGACAAGTCACTCGAACACTCTTGTAATCCGGAACATTGAGATCTCTAATTAGCCGCTCTTCATTTTTACTTTGTACTTACTTCCCATCTTAACAAACTCTATAGCTGAAATTCTGTACATAGAGCTAATTATAAATATAGTCACGTTTCGAGCTTAACTATAGGTATGTATTTATAATTAGCTCTAAATAATTGCAGCAAAGACGGAATTTTACAATTTCATAGTTTTGTTATTGTAATCATAGTTTTCAATATAACTGTTTTAATTAAAAACTTAAGTTTACTGTTTTAACTTAGTTCATGCCTACTTAATTTATACTCTTCGATATCCTTTTTGTAGGAACGCTACTTTTTAATTTTTTTTGCATTTATACTGTAATTTTTTTCAGATATTTTTTCCCCCGTTACTAAAAGAAATCCTATTGCTGACGTGGCCTGTGAGCCACTTCAATGTAATATCTTACCGCTATAAAATAGCGAGTCAGAATTAGGTCGAGTCGGGATATTTCCATAAAATAATAACCGGAAGATAAGCAGTTAAATGAGGCGTCAGGCGTCAGTCGTCAGATAAAAAATTACCGCTTGAATAATTAGACACTTCTTGCTCTTGCCTGTCCAAGTCTTCAGTTTATTTTAAAGAGTTTATTTTGGGGCTGTAATAACGTTTAACTTACTTTATGGAGACAATAGCACAAATAATATTTATAATTCGTTCTGTATTATTCATTGTGATTTGCACTTTTTTTTTAGATTTGGATTAGAATGTATTAATAGCTGCGTTAAGGTATTATTTGATATCCTTGTGTAATTTTTAGAGCTATGACGAAATTAATTTTGCGTACCCAGTATTTTAACTAATATTATCCACCTTTTAAAACAGCGTTACGTTATTAATGAACTAAGAAACTTTACAGAAAATAATTTGTTTATCCCAAGCTTGTTAGCTGTATATTTTAAGTACAACAATGGTTCTAGATGCGCTGGCAATGAGGATTGTCGCGACGAGAGAGAGCGAATCTTGTATGACTTCTACATTGGATTCTGTACGCAAGTACACCTACACAAGTATGCAGCTTATACGGTTATAGAATAGCCGTAGCTAGCTTTCATGCCTCTTTAGAAAAACTACAGTATTATCAACTGGTTGTATTTTTGAAACTTACTATATCGAAATAGATGTCATGTCTGCTTAGCACATTTATGATGGGCATATAGACTTCTCCTCTGGTTCTAGAACATTATATATCTACTTATTTACATAATGTACACGATATTAGTCTATAAGACCGATGCCAGCAGGAATCGTGCCCAAAATGCTAGCCCCATTGCCACGTTGAATGGCGATACTTATGCGCTGAGCAAAAAAAAAGGCCAGCATTTTGGTCACGAGTTGCATCACAAAGCCGTTTTGCTAAATCTTTGTAAATATTTTTGGCACTCAGTCCCCACGGCCCCAAAGTTTCGACCCCAAAAGGCTCAAACATGTATCCGGTATCAATACCTATATTTGCGCCTCTTGAGGTCTTCAGTTCTCTGGTTCTTAAGTTCGGATAACGTCTTTGATTATTTTCTAATTTCCAACTTTTTCGTACGTAATTCTCATGAGTATTGTACTGTAGATATATTTAGTGAAAATTCCAGCAAAAATATGGTTTGAATAACTCTGAATGGACCTACATGTCGAGTGGAACACCCGCGCGTGTCCCAGTTCTAAATAAAGGCGCACGTTCATCTGCATACTACCATGTATTTTCCCGAACCCCGTAAAGGACAGCGCCTAATTTCTTCACAAATTGTCACCAGTCACGCAATATTAAGACATAAAAACTTATCAAACCTCTTTTAATAGCTAATTAGGGCCGCGGTAATCATAGTTTATTAGTTACATAGTTAGTTGACCAAGGACGGCGATGGCGTAGAGTTCAGGTATTACAAGAACATTGATATTTATAAAATACGAGAACCGTGAAACAGACGTTTTTATTGAATTCCTTCTTTTTGCTCTTCAACAAGAGAGAAATAGCGATGGTATGTAATGATTTATTAGTTCTGACGTAGATATTACTGCTGCTATTGGTGAAATTTTACTCATTTTCAAGTTGTACAGATAACAAGTTTTACTTATTAATTTAATGGCAAATCGGTGATATTGCCGGGAAATATTTCGTTTTTTGAAGGTTTATTAAACGCTGTACTTTGTACTTATTGGACGTCATAATTACGTGGTCTTATCTTGAGAAGGCGTACAGGTCTATAAGTGGAATTACAAATGTTTGTGGCGGTTATTAGGCTACTAATCGGTGTGATTATGGGTTTGATAATGTCAGGACACGTTCTAAGTATCGGTTGATAGGACAGGTTGCACCTGGAGCGGTCGAGACGGACGGACGGACGAATTCGGCTGAATGTTAATGAGACCGGTGGAGGCTCGCCCGCGCCGACGTAACCCGACGCTACACCTGTCTCGATATGAAATTATTTTATATACGGAGCCCTCCGGAGCTTACGAATATTTCGACGCGATATCGCGTCCGACATCGGACCGCATATTATATTACAGGCCACGCGTGGTAACGTATGGAATGTACGTGTGACAATTCATAAATTACCGATAGGTTCCTAAGGTTCGTTTGGATATATTCGAATTCACAATTTAATATCCAATAAATATTTGACCATAAAGTAGCAATACATTTATGATTTTATCGTTTGCAGTGTCCATAAATTCTTTTGTAGGTTTTGTTTAATATCGGAACATAATATTATATTAAACTTAGACTGAGTTTAATATTATCCTAAGCTGTAGCTTGATGTGCATAACCTGTATTTGTAAATGCAAAAAAATCTTATCCAACCAGAGCTTCCATATCCACAAGGAAAATAAATCTTCAGTTTCCTCAAGTTTGTCTTAAGTCTCAAGTCACTGGAAGCTAGTAATTTCACCTTAAACCACTAGTAGCACAGCACAAGGCTAACACAGGTAGACTTGTCATTTTACATATACACTTAAACCGCAGTGCGTGTTAGAATGAAGCCAGTCCTGAGAGTCCGTAGGTGCAACCTGCAGGGTCATCAATCACGGCACGGCGGCCGGCGGCCGGCGCGGGCGCCCCGTGACGAATGCCAACCCAAACACCATTGTGAGCGACGCGCCACCCACACCGGGCTGCGCGAACAACCGCGAATCCAAGCCTGTCCTACCACGACGCGAGTTCCGTACAAAATAAAATAAAGCATTAGATCATATTATAGGCAGAACGATACCTAAAGAGGTGTTCCAGAAATGAAACGTTGTTTGAAAAAAAAAACTATTTTCAATGCTCTATGCCTGCACATTGCCTCTCAGTAAGTGAGTCAGGATAACGTTTTAGAATAATATAAATATTGGTGGACAATTCACACACAACACCATCTGACCCCAAACTAAGCAAAGCTTGTGTGATGGCAGCCAGATAGCTGATATAATACTTATATAGTTTTAAATACATACTTATTATACATAGAAACACCCAGACACAGTGCAAACATTTGAATTCATCACACAAATATTTGCACTGGGTGGGGATCGAACCCACGACCCTCGGCTTCGCAGGCAGAGCTACTACCAACTAAGCCACTAGGGCAGTCAAATATACCTATAATTACACTGATTCCACCTCCGGATCGCCTAACGAAAGTAAAACAAAATAATTAAGTACTGAAAATAGGTAGATAAGTTTTGTCGAGTAAAATTTATACGTAAGAGTTTTTTCATATTTTTGTACATTGTTGGGTTTTTCTTACGTCTAATATAAAGCTTCTTTATGTGTTTGTAATAAAACTCCTCCCAAACGGCTGGACCGATTTTGATTTTTTTGTTTGCCAAGTGGCTTCTTGGAGTTAGATTTTTTGTATTTAAGACGTGTAGGTATATAGGACGTCTGTCAGGTCCACTATTATAATCTAAAAATAACTATTCTGTTATCAGTTGACTTTATTATTGATACTAACTAACTTACACTATTAAGTATAATTAACTAGATAACTTACTTACTATCTGTCGATAACTTATAGGTATGATATTTCACGCGAGAGAACCACTTTCGATTCTATTGTTTACGTTGTGTGTTTTATTAAAACCCATTGAGTACATATATGTAAGTATTTTAGTTATTTGTCCTCTATGTTAAAACCTCTTCACAGAGTATAAAATCCATGTTAAAAACAATGTTTGTATCCTATTTTATTTTGGCACGAGCGGAACATCGGTCCCTAAAGTTGTCGATGGCAAAAAGTGCACTGAATGGACAACAGCTTTTCAGCAACAACGACAATACCGTCGTGGTGTAATTAATGGTCGCACCTTACGCTATGAGGAACAACAACCAGGAAGACCTCCTGGTGGGAGGTACTATACTCCGTGTTCTAAATGGTGCATTTGTTAATAAAGTGTTTACCACACACGAGGCTTTGTTCGGTACCAGACTATATCCTTTAGTTTAGTTGACATTTTAGCTGATTTGTGATAAGAACACGATTTACAGAAGTCGGTAAGTTTAGTTCATTATAAAACTTTCGATAGTAGGTGAGTGTAAACTGTCGTTTCCAAGTTTTTTTTTACTTTTTATAGGCTCACACTTTACCGCCATCTCGCCTGATGTTAAGCGACGATGCGGTCCACCATAGAACGTGTTTACCTAGAAGAAACCGATTCACTCTCGATTTGAAGACACAAAGATTGCAACCATCGGGGAAAACCCACTCAGGCAACGTATTCCACAGCCTAGACGTTCTCATCACAAAATTAGAGTCAAATCTCTTCGTTCGTGTCTTTGGGACATCAACCATGAAACGATGTCACTTTTTAAAGCTACGAGTCTTACTAAATATACCTTTATACCTACCTAAGTTGATAGGGCTTTAGACATCAAAGTAGGTGGTTCTAGATTATCCTAGAAGTATCCTTTTACGATTAAACCTTTTTCAAATTTTGCAGATTGATAGAACTCTAACCTGCTTAAGACCAACTTTACGACTGTCCGGAGTGTCCGGCCCAGTCGCATTCCAGGCGTTCCCGCTAAGCCCCAGTTGACATGTGAGTCATGCGAGGAAACTTGAGCTGTTAATCCATCAACGACGCTCTGTTCCTATCATAAAATCTATAAGCCACTAGAATTTCAGTGTTTAAATTCAACGAGATAGTGCCTATTTCAGAGAGTTATAAAAAATGTATAGTGATTTTATGAATCCTACTAATAATATAGAGGTAAAGGTTTGATTGTTTGTGGCTCAATCACATCGGAACGGCTGTAAGAATCGGGTTGAAATTTAGGACGCAGTTATGAACAGTTAGATTATAATCAAGGATGGCACATAGGCTATCTTTAATGGTGGGGAAACTACGCGGTTAAATCGCAGGGTGCCGCTAGTGATGCACAAATGTCACGCGAACGAAATAAAAGCGAATTCAGGCTTCACACCGGCACCAAGTCATCCATAAGGATAATACAAACCGAAATTTGACTAAATTCACCTCTTCGACCTATACATACAAATAAATAAATTTTGGTAGACATTTCTCACACAACACCATCTAGCCTCAAACTAAGTAAGGTAAAGCTTGTACTTACTGTGTGTCACCAGATAAATTATTTAATACTTATATGATTGTAGATATGTAGCTACATTTAGGTAGTGAAGGTAATTGTGCGAATGAAGTTGTTAGGAGCGTATGTCTTATTAATAAGTAAATCAATTCCAAGCGAATCGGGCACAGCGCACCTCAGGGAGCGGCGGGCGCATGTGCAATTAATTGCCTTATCGTGGCTTTATTGATTCGTAAGGCGATCCGTTTAATTACCGCCATCGCTCATTTGCCGTTGATTGGCTAGCGACCGTCGCAATTCATTAACTAAGTCTTGAAACGTTCAACTTCTCAATCTTAACGCTATGGAGTTATTTTTTTTCTATTTAGGTCGCCGGTAACGGGTTTACAAAATCATAAAAGTCATTGTTTAGCTACTCGACTTAAGATAAAGGAAATAAAAATGATTTGAAGAATGTTTCATTTAGAATAACATGGTTTACATAGTTATGACTAAACATAAATAAAAAAAACAAAGAATGCAAATTTTGACCACACCACAGAGTAGTTCATCGGGTGATACTAGCTAGCTGCGCATTGTATGTAATTTTGTATCGTAAACAGGGCAACAAAATACAAAAGTTGTTCGTGGCGCATATGTCGCGGGAGTGTGCTATTACGGCTAATTGACAGTCCGCACACGAGCGCTGTTTACCGCTTGTATTTGTCACTTCCCCCCACCTAATGATATATTACGCGTAGCCGAAGGAAACTTTTCAAAATAAACAAATGTTCCTTGTATTTACACCACGCACGATCGCACAACACGTCGAACATCAACTAAAGCAATAAGTACAAAAATTTCGAAAAGAAAACTGTTATTAGCCGATCTACTTGTAACTAATTTGATTGAGCTCGTCCATGACGGAAGGAACCCCTAATTCGTAGCAGCAAAACAAAGTTATCAATAATCACGATATCGTTAATCGCCCGGGGCCGCCGTCGGGTCCCGTACAGCCGACTCATAATAAAGATATAATAATATTGCCGGCGGCGTGCTCTCCCGAGGGTGACGAATCGTTCGTCCGATTAACTCTTAAACGACAAATAGAGGAACTCCCTTCCCGCGACCCTCCCGCACGGGGGAGACTAAGCCACGACTTCCGCTAATTATTCGGGGGAGCGGTTCCGCAAACATCGCCGTCCCCCTCGCACTCCGCGAGCCGATGCACATCTCCGCAAAAACTCACTGAAAACCAAAATTTTCCCTTCTCCCGACGGGCGGCCATATTTCTTCCCGCTCGCTCACATTAAACACGCCGTAAACGCTTTCCTTTTTTCACGCCCTCGCTCTAATAGAAAGGCAAATTACGAGCTTACGGGCGCGGACGGGTGGCGATGTACGAAACCGCCGTGGCCGGGTTCGTGCATCCTGCTTTCACTCGCCACCCTCCTCCTATTTCCACGCCGCTCTGGAAAATGGGGGAAACGTCAACTCTCACGTCATAATATATGACTCTGTGTACTGTACCTACTCGCAGACACAGTTTGCAACTCGCAGTACGTACTCCATGAGATAACTGATTCGTGTTAACATAGCGCGGGTTTTTGTTATAATCTCATGGAACGGAACTGTAACTACGGGACTAACATTCTCAATACACATGATCATTTGGAATGTTTTCCTCTCTACCGTTACCGAATAGAAACTGGTTTTGAATAAAATATAGCAAATGTTTGAGCTGTCAATCCCGTGTCACATCAAATATTCACTTATGGAGACTGGGAATGCTTAGTCATGCGATATTTATACCTATCTACTGCTCAAAGTGTCTTTTAGTTTTCTTGTACATCCAAATCGTATGACATGTCAAGAATATTAGGGTGTTAACATAATTTCATAAACATATTGTAAGGAAAAAAATCGAGTAAGATGTAAGAAAATTTTAGACATGTTTGACACTTGACTTCATGAGGATGAGGTGAGTCTCCATAAGTAACTCAAATAAAAATACTTTCATATTTTCTATACCAAAGAAGTTACATAAAAGATAAAAATATTTTCACTTTTCCTTAGAAAAATCAGTGCTACGAGTAAAACAGAATATCTAATAAATACATGACTCAATTTAATACTAAAATATATATATTTTAATTCAATTTGTGACAATATTATAATTGCAGTTTTTTTAAGTATAATTTAACGTTATGTTAATCTGTTTGACAAATACGTGGGTCCACATCTCGTATAGCTACAAATTTATAAATAGGAGATGAAATGATTTACTTGGGTACATAAAGAGAAGTAGATACGTAATCAAGAAAAAAAAATATTTAAATGTAGAATTCGAGTTAGTAATGGTTATTATAAGCATGTGTACCTATTGTATGACGTCAATAGGGGAACTCTGAACTCCACACTAGGTTATACCTGAGATATGTATGACACATATTAATACAGATTCGACAGATTTGCGTGAAAATAACGATATTTAGATGCACACATCGACGCGTGCAAATACGAATCCAAATAACATTGGCAACTAAAGGCAGTTCCGAGTCCCATGATTCGGTAATGAGCACGCGCGGCAGATTGCCGGCTCGTTCCTACGAATGCCACTCATTTTCGAGTTATCGACTTAACACACCCAGGAAATGGAAAATAATAACTTCATAGCTGGGCGGCGCAAAGTACCGAAATAATTTGGTCGTATTAGCCGTCATTTGTACCGAAAAGTTCCGCTAATGTTCGGGGCTCGTTAGATTTCCTTCCTTTGGCTTCGTTATTACAACATTGGACTATTTATTCGGTTTGGTTGTTTGTTTTGCTGTTTTGACTATATCTATACGTAGAGCTTATTTAACTGTAGCTCGATCAAGATAGACTTTTGAGCAAGTTTAAAAGGTGTACTTTTTCTCTGCTGTCATTAATTAAGTTCAAATAGTTAAGCGCATAAGAAATGATGCTGTGCATCTGTTGAGCATTCATAACTCCAAACACATTCCAATCAACCCTTACTTCCGTGACTCGTGTGACGTTTTACCACGGCTCCATACAAAAACCGCCCAGCCTGCCCACCCAGAATCGACATAAATGTAATTTATTCTTGTCGAGGGGTAGCTGTGAAAATTTAACGTTTTAGTAGAAAAAAGTAACACCACATGACTACTCTTCATTGCCATCCTTTACTTATCCGCAATATGTGAAAGTGACGGGTAGTGTTTATATTTTTTTACTTGGGTAGGAATAGCCTGAAGCAATGTAATTAAAAAATTCACGGTGCAACTGTTGTGTGCATTGGCAGAGTATTGCTTCCGTATGTCAATGCTTCCAATAGTTTTCTTCGTATTTTGTTGAGCAAAATAGATATACGCTTATTGAAAACTTCAATATCTCAAATTCGATACAATCTTGAAACTGGTTGGTTAGGGACTGCGACGTTACTCCTGACAAAAAGTCACTTTTCTTTCAACAGCCTTCTTTGGCTGCTTATGTCGTAACAATATGATAAATGTATCGGACCACCGACTTAGATGTCACATATCAACATTAAATGGACAAGTATTGATGTGACAAGGTTCAGATAGCGAGGTATGCTCAGGATAACGAGGTTCTGGTACCACATTTAGCTAACGGACGCAGACGAGTGAGGTGTTCTGGGATGTTTTCTGTAAGGTCAGGCAGCGAGGCGCGGGTCGGGGGTCGCGTTAGCCACAATGGCTCGTTTGGAGCTTTGGAGGTACAATGCCGCCCCTCGGCCCACTTCATTACGCGAGTATTGTAACAGGCAGCCACGCGCGCCGAGACCTGCGACTGCGGCCCACCGCGAGCGGTGCCGGTGGCCACAGACTTGCCTTTTGTTCCATAACCAAACAACCGTAAAAATTGTAATTGAAGTTACATTCCACTCACATCGCCGGCAACTTTTAATAACGAAGAAGCCTCCGGTATTACGCCAGCACAAACGCCTAAACCAATCAATCACAATGACTCTATCACTAATATTAACATTAAATCATTATCAATTTAAACGAACATCGAATGCTAGGTTAATAATGGGAGAGATAATATCTCATTGAGTGGGCAGTGTGAGTAGAATGGCAAAGCGCGGTCGAGTCTATCACAATGGGCGTAGGAGTAAAACCAACACGGCGAGCGGCGGCGCCCGCGCATGGCGCACAATGCGCGCGCCACAATGGAGGGCTAATTGTGCGTCGACAGCCCGAATACCACCGCAATGCTACTCTTTCCTTCCTTGCGTAATATTATATATGCAAAACTATGTTTGTTTATTTGATTGACAGTTTTTTTTTCTTTTCCCTGCAATAAAGCAGCGAATGGACGTCACTTTTCGTTTACATAATATAATGCTGAAGATAGGCATTTTATTTTATTTCTAACCATATGGTTTGGTGAGATAACACAGAATTCTTCAAATAACTTTTAGGATGTATTCACGCAAAATTGAGTGATAACTAAGTTTTATATATATAGATTGGTTCCCACAAATGCAGCTAAATGTTTGTGTTAAATAAATTAACGCTAAAATTCAATTTGAACGCAACCCTACTTTCGAATTGAAATTAGCGATAATTATACTGAAACTAATTTTAGGTAGATAAAAATAATGTTTACTATCAAATCATAATTTTCGGAAATTTTGTTGAAGAAACTGAGCATGTGATCGAGGCTCTTTCGAGTGAGCTGGAAAAGAGCGCCAACGAGCCGTGAGATGAATGATGATTACTCTCTATGAGATTCCCGAAATCAGCCGATGTCCATGATTACGTAATCAATCTCCGTCGAAGGCTCGCCGTCAGCCTTTCATCGAGCGGCGCGGGCGCATCATTCTCCTCTGTATTCAACAGCTTTTTACAGCTTTTTTGTAATTATTTAACGTAGCTTATTATGTTTTAGGCGTTAATGGCTGTTAAATGACCACCCTCTTGATGATGCATCTCCTTGCACGAACTCATTTTGAGTAATATGCCTCGCTCTTTGTGTTCAAATTGGCTTTTAAATTGGGAGTCGTTGTAAAAGCTTACAGCGTCAAGAGCTCTTGTAAGTTCTCAAACAATAAATCTTTATGCGAGTGTCGGTGGATGTCAGTTGGATGAATGCCGGCTTGATAGAGGCGAAGCTGGGCGCAGTAGGGAACGGCTGGGCAAGCACCCGAACGCACAGTAGCAGACAGTTCGCCTGGCGCGAATCGCGACGCGTACGTAGGCGCCATACAATTGTGCACTCGTCTCATTTTCTCCCATTCAATTTACAGTAACCAGTAGTTGTGGTTTAATATTAGAATGACGTTAATCATTTTAATATTGAAGCACAAACTGACAATATAATATGTAGGTATGACGACAGACCCTGCAATTAAAGTAATTTATTTGAAATAGGTAATGAAAGTATTTAGATAGAATAAAATATAAAAAACTTTAATTTTGAAATCTATTTGTTTCACTTAGTTTATGATCGTTCAAAGTTGGATGGGCTAGTCCATTTTAAAAGTACGAAATTCTTAAAATGTATTTACTATTGGATAACCCATTCAATTTAAAGTGACTTTTGTTATGAAACCAGTTACCTAAACGCAATATTTAATGTAACTAACATAACTAAAAACTTTACGCGTGACGCATAGAAAATACCCGACAGTGACGTCACGCTTTAGTAGTGTTTTTATATGAAGCGTTTTTAATAAAGTAATTATTTCACCTATGTTTCAGTTATTGAGAAGCCTTTTGATGGCACATTATATCAAAAATTAGTCGTCATGCCTATTTTAATCAGAGTTAACCTACACGAAAAATTGGTAGACATAAAAATAAATACCCGAGGATCGTTAGAGGTGAGATTAAAATTTGTTCTGCATAATAAAAACAGATATAGATAATTCCAAAAAAATTAAAGCCGTCCGTTTTTAAGTGAAGCAAAACTGCTTAATCCAGGCATTTCCATGTGCCAATTAAAGGACTTTAACTGCTCAGTATACTGTATAATTGCGTTTTATTGCAGCATGTCAGCGGCAGGTCTGATCGCATTATCGAACGATCTCGGTCGATGCCTGCGCCTCGACACGAACGGCAATCATCACATCACTCCGACAATTAGGTATTCATTAACTGATAACCAGCACACAACTTTTTGCATTATCTTCGGTACCTACTTTCCAGCGAGAGCACCGCAAACCAAGAGATAAATTGTGTTTATGAACCATGGTAATGAATTATTAATTAAAAAACATATTAATTCGGACGTTTTTAATGGAGCCATTAGGATTTTCCTAATTCGTTAACAGATGCCTGAAAAAACTGGCTTGGATGTAATGCTTAACGAACTTATTAATGATTCGCTTTTAATTACGACTTACTGTAGCTGTAAAGAATATGCACAAATTACTTATTATAATTATTTTATCCAAGCCTTACGTTGTTTTTTTGTTTATGCATCAACGCACTCTTGGCAAAGGCAAAATTATCATTGAACTTTTTTTAAGGGCGTGTACAAGTCAAGAAACGTGTCAAACTGAAAGGTGCATTAGCGCAAAATAATATGTAGCCACGAAAATTTCAATTATGTTGATGAATGCACATGTCGATCCCCTTATGCGCCCGCCACCCCATGTACCTACTCGATTTATTAACACCGATTACTAGTCTAAGCCGACGCTTGCCTGACTTTGCACTTGTTTTATCGCCGCAACTGCATTTTATTCCCCAAAATTATGATGGCGAGAGCAGTGATTATACCCTTTCGCTGTTCCTTTTTTAATACTATAAAACTGATTGTGTGAGTCAGAAAATCGTGGAAGCAAATTATTTTATTACTCTGACGATTTAACAGCCTCAAGATAAAATTTACGAGAAAAATGATTAAAATAAATTCAGATATCAATCTATTAAACTTTATTAATGCTTAATTCAACTTTTAAGTTTGTGTGTGTAATCATGTCATAAGTACTTATATGGATTTTCAATGTAAGTAGGTCAGTACTTATTTAAAAAAAATAGATATTTTTTGTTTTCGTTGTTTCATTTTTCTCAATAATTTTACCTGTTCAAATATATTGTATACATAAAGAAGTATGAAGTAGAACATATTAAGTTAAAACTAAGTCGTCATATTATCTCCTTTGGATTATGTGTGTTGCATCTATAAACGAACGTTTACTTAGATACATTTTCGCAACAAAAAAAAATATTTTTATTCTAATGAAGAAAACGCTTGTAGGCAAGAAAACTTTTTTTCTATTCGTGGCACCTGTTTATCAAAAGCCTACGTTTGAAAAGGCTGCATTAACCGCTCCTAATGAACAGTAATCATTGCCTACAATAACTGTCAAAACGGCACTAAATATTGTTTGTAAATGCCATAAGTTTTGTATTTTTTATAACGGTCCACACCTTTGGACGGACAAAGGAGCGTAGGAGCTGATCAAAGGGCCAGCTGCTAAAGGTTAACACGCGTTTAATATTATTGGTTATGTTAGTGAGGCAATTCAATGCTCAGACAAGTAATCGATTTCCTCTTGATTTGAACTCTATATTTGATTAATTTGATATAATACATTGGTTTAATTACACTGATAATTTACTGAAGATTTACTCGTACGCATAAAAAAATGGCAAACTGTTGAGTTAATTCAAATCGTTGTTGTCTGTTGTCAAACAGAAATGTTTCTTGATGTTTAAGACGTCACGTAAACTCATGGACAAAATAATAACTTAGCAATCTTTTGAATAGCAGAGGGTAGTTACACTCCAATCTTGTGGACTGAAATGCTGACAGTGACACATTTGAAACCAGATTAGAGGACAAATATGCTTATGATTGTTTATGGTGTTTGGTATTACAATTTAAAAAAACATTTGTAAGTCTTATAAGTATGGAATTATACTTTTGTTTATAAGGAACTTATTACAGTAGGCTTCAGGTGACCTCGACTGTCTGCCACGACTTGATATAAAGCGCAGAAGAAGCCACAGCGCCCTATTACAAAACATCCGAACATCCAAATTATCGTATTTAAAATATTAGTAGATAGCATTAGTAATAGTGATTTCAAAGAAATAGTGACTAAAAATCTGAGTTAAAGCGTTTATAGCTGTCCTTTTAGAAACTAACTAATGAACTATCAAATTTATAGCTATTTCAATAATGGTGAACTTTTTATTGAATACACATGAAAATACCTTGAATAAGTCGACGTAGTTTTACTTCTATAACTATGTTTATAAAGATAAAAATTGGTTGATCCGTATCGACAGATAATGCATTAGAATCTAAAGTGTTAAAGGTAATAATCAAATCATTAGGTGATATTAAGTAGCCTTTTTAGACCCTCAGGTATGTTACCTATATATATAACAGGTTTATTCTGGGCGCCCGTTCAACATCTTCAATATTGACGTCGAAAAGGTTATTTAAGTTAATCCAGTATTCTTTTTTTTTACAAAGTTTATCTCATATTTAAATTTACAAGAATTTTAAATGAGTTGCAAATACGAACAAAACGTCCTGTCATTATTTGTGGATGGATACATCCTCTGCGAGACGACCGCAAACCAATATTGCAATAACGTTGTTAACTTATAAGACCTTCACATAAAAACACCACAATATAACTTAACATTCAAATATTTTGGATGGTCTCATTGTCAAAAGAAGCCAGCGTTCATAAATCGTCGACCAGTTAGAGCGCTAACAAAGTCCACGGCAGTAAAGTGCCCGCTTGTAAATCAAAACGACGAATCGAAAAAGTTGGAAGAAGTTGAGAAACCTTCGACGGTTCTTATGTGGTGAAGAACATTTTTAGTGACTTACCTTAGTACGAGTATAATTGAGGATTTTGATTTTGAAATAAACCTTATGAAACTATTTTCTCTGTTTTAAATTTTGTAATAATTATAAATGTATTTCGGTTTTTGTGCACTTTACTGCTAGTTGAGTTTAATAAATTACAAAGGAAAATCTCAGACCAACCAACTATAGAGAAAAATAAAAGATATTATCAGGCCTTTCATCAACGAGACAATGTACTTATACATGTCAAACATAGACGAACAAAATTTTAACATTGCACTCGTATTTATTTATTATTGTATTTATTTAGACACGAATACTGTCAACATGTGTTCTTCACGCAAAGAAAGAAAAAAACGAGCCTATCGATCGAAGAACGAACTTTCAACTCTTTCACTTTTCAATAAAGTTTAAAATTAGTTGACAGAAAATGAGCAAAAGGTTTATTTAACACCTTAACATATTAATCCACCGCACGTTAAGGATGAAACTTTAAATAATTTTGAATAAATTATAAGAATATTTTCAATTTACATAAGTTAACTTCAAACAGATACAAAATTGAAAGTTTACCTACCACAGACAAGTTATTTAAACCTCGTCACACTAACTACTAGGATGAAAATTTCGAAATAAGTAATGGCCGTAATAGAATCTTATGTAAATAATAATAAACAATGATTAAAGTTAGTGTACGGGCTGATTCGAAGGAGCATAAAGGTGTATTTATAACACTTGGGATAAGTGTCACTAGTCCCATCTTTATTGAAGAGCTTTTAACCACGTATGTTAAGTAAGGTTTCATTTTTTGGTTTGTGAATTAAGGAAACGTCAAATGACATATACGTATCATTTCTGGAGCGACGTCTGCTAGCTAAAAAAAGTAGTGATTTCCTCGTGTCGGGTACGTCCTATTTCACAGGCGTAAGATCGCAGGTTCAAATTCCGATTTTGCTTCTGAGTATTTTACAAGCTTTTATTTAGTTTCACCAGTACAGTAGTGTTGCAAATAAAATTTGTTCCACATTCCGGTCTCCGATTGAGCTGAAATTTTGCATACATATGTAAATCACGTCACAGTGCCATATTGTGATGACGTGGTGCTGATCTGATGCCGTAACTAGAAGGTGATCAAAAGAACTTCGCAATGAAATGACACAACCTCATCGAGTTTGAGCTCATATGAAATTTATTGTCTTGTCGAATACTTACATAGTTTGTCTTTCAATAGTAACTAGGATCTAATAATGATATTTTGTTTTGTTCTCTCGCTCTCCGTCAAAAAAAACTACAATGTTAAATATAATGGGTTTACATTTTCACAGATAAAGTGAAGAAAGTTATTGAACAAGTTTTTGTCAAGCAATACACCCAAATACAAAGATTTGAAAATATTTTATACCAAACGAAGACCAGTATACTTGTGGTATCAGAACTGCGCTTCCGTATCTTCATATTGTAAATTGTATAGTTAAGAATATATTGTTGTTATTTTATGCCAATATACACGGAACAATCTCGATAATGAATAGACAATTCATTGTAGAGCAATTTAAAAACACGCTCCAACACCCTCCCTTGGTTAAATTTGTCCCCGATATCCCATTTTGATTGGATGGGTTGATTTATCTCTTGTTTAGGCTGAAATGTGACGATTACATGATCTTGATATTTTTGTTTTATTAATCAATTTCTTAAAAGAAAAAAATATAAATAAATTGGTTTCAGAAACTTACATAATATGTAAACAAATGTGTAACAAGAACAAAATTAAAAATGTTGACTAACCCCCGACAACCTCGGATTTGTTATCTGTACAACATTCTACTAGTCAAGCCCTTTCATTTGATAGCCATATTACCTAAGGGAGAGGAAAAAAATGTATTTCGCCATTTTGTGTGAGCGGCCATTTTGGATTTGAAATTTGTCATAATACAAAGTATTCTACTAGTCAACCCCTTTCGTTTGATACCCATATTGTGGTAGTAATGAAAAAAATAATATAATTCGGCATTTTGTGGTGGCGGCCATCTTGGATTCGAAATCTGTTATAGTGTATAGTGTTTTACTAGTCAAGCCCTTTCATTTGATACCCATATTGAGGTAGGTTGTGAAGAAATATTTTGTCCACCATTTTGTGGAGGCGGCCATTTTGAATCGATATTAACCAAACATAGGTAAGAACATCCGCACGGATATTAACCTTCAAATAAAAAAACCGCATCGAAATCGGCAAATCCGTTTGAGCTCTACGGTGCCACAGAAAGACACACACACAGACAGACGGACAGACATCGACGTCAAACTTATAACACACCTTTTTTTAGTCGGGGGTTAAAAACAAAACAATGTCGATATATGATTTTATTACTTTGATATGTGTATTTATTAATATTTTTTCGTTTCGATCATTTATTGATTAGTTTTCATTTATTGTATAACTTCAACTATTTATTAAGATAAATACATGTTTACAAAAACTAATTTCAAAAAAATGTGGAGTTGTGTATTGTATAGGTACGTGTGCTCAGAAACAGACTTGTGAGAGTGATAAGACTAATGAAAAAAAACCCGTCTGTAATGTTAAGTAAAATACACATAAACCGGCTGGGTAGAACTATATTTACAAAAGCATTTACATATATTATTTATATTTTTGGTAGTCCAAGTACTAGCTTACTCGTAAATGCCATAAACTCAAGCATCAAATCATGTCAGTCGTAGTGCAATAAGTATGCAATAGCTGTAACAAAGGGAGTCTCCCCCGAAATCACAATGCTCTCCGGACAAGTAGGTACCGGAGGACCGGCTACAGTGATTTAGACTAACTACACTTGTTGCGATCACGGCACCCTTGCTGTAGATAACATATGACACTACCCTAATTGAGAGATTACTTTAGCTATTCTGTGCGATTTCAATGAACAATTGAATTCGGATCACTCATAGAGATAAGTAAAGTTAAGAAGAACTATTCGCAAAAATCTTCGAAAATAAATACTTTGACATCTATTTTCATTATTTGCTTTGTTAATAATAAGCTTGACTTTAAACGAAAACATGTCAAAAAAAGTGAAAATTGGTTTCAAATCCAGCGATCATTTTCAGTTTTATGTTAGGCAGAAAGGACACGATGGCCAAGCATGATGTCATGTATTGTGTGGAAATGTGCAACAGATTTTCAAAAAAGATTATACTACTAACCTAACCAACCTGAATGTTTGTAATAGGTATGTCTTATCATTTCATCATATTTTAACAGACTTATAAAAACTGTGATCCTCGTTTTTAAACAAAAATTACATTAAGAAATGATCGTTTAGTAATTTTTTCACGAATTTACAAACGTAAATTCCGTGTCCAAGAAATGGAAGCACAAAAACTTCAAAATCTTGTCTAAAATTTGTACAAAAAAGTCAAAACACAGATTTTGTAATGTGTGTATTAGTAGGAAGTTGGCAAAAGTTGAAACACGATTGTTTCTTGTAAATCTTAATGTAATCCTGCTCCTAATATTTCTATAATGAACGCGTTAAAACAGTTTCGCAGAATACCTTAAACCTGTCCACAGCTATGAAAAAGAGAGAGATTTTATAGCAACCTATAACTCCTCGCTAGCAATAAATATTGTCATTATTGAATAAAAATATGGTCATAAACAATCTTATGGTAGGCCGTAAACGGATGGGATTATAAAAGGTACAGAATTACAGTTTCATATTAAAAAAGTAGTTTAATGTCAATTTTATCTTGGTTACTTGGTACTTGGTTTAATATGGCAATACTTACATAAACTCTAAGTTGGTACCAACTTACATTTCGTACCTATGTTCCAAAAATCAAAATTTAAGGTACTAAGGCACATTACCAAAAACTGATGTGTAGAATATAAGTCACATAATTTTGGGAAAACACATTATTGCAACATTTTCAAATCATAATACCTACAATCAAAATTGTTGACAAAAGGTTGATATTGGACTTAAATGTGAATAGTTATAAATTATATCAAATATCAACTGGTTCGGCCAACTAATAACAACAAAGATTTAGGCATTCGTATGAAAAAAAATAATATTTTTTTATCCCTTCAAATAATTGAGTAAGTATTAGTTTCGAACACAAGCCACAATTTTATATGTTTTGTATGAAAGGCGTATCGTATTAATGGGTTGACGTATCAATATTGTACGTGTCTCGGGAGGATCGTACAAGCGCAGAGGCAGAGTTCCATTGCGCGAGGGAGGGTCCCGTACACAATGCCAATTTTCCGCTCACCGCCACCGACTACGCAATTATTTAGATAAACCTCTCGGCGTGACTGTAAAAACATCTTCCCTTCCCCCGGCGAGCGCTGTTTGTTGTCTTTGGGGCTTTGTGAATTTATAGCCCGACATTAAGCCGACGGTTACGAAAAAATGTACTTTTAATTTATCTCGTTAAAGGGTTGAAGGACGGTCGGGTTCGCGAAGCAATTATTCCGGAATTGGCCACTTTAGCTGATGAATCCATTCCGTACCCTTCTGGGGTCGATTGTACACTGAATTAATTTGTTTTTGACTCTGATCTCAGCGAAGTGAAAGATTACATTATGCTGATGAGCGGAGCAATTAATACAGCGAAAAATGGTGTGTCTAATTACTTTGTTTTTTTATTATTTTAATCAATTTAATGACATGAAGTAACTGTTCCATTAATATAAGTAATTTTTTACTTTTGTGAGCATCGTGCAGAATGAAAAATATGATAGGTACTCAAAAAAACCACTTCGAAATTTTATCATTATGATAAAATTTCCAGAATTATACGTACCTAATAACTGAATTATTTTAAGGCAAACATAAATCTATAAACTGAAAAAAAAACGTATGGTACACTAACATTCGAGCGAATGAAAATCAAAGTTTAGAAGACAAATGTGTCAAGTCTCGTACCATTGAGATGTTACAACTAAGATTATGCACGGGATATAATCAATCACCTACCTAATAGTAGCATTAAACCATAGTTATATTAGTAATTACCTATTATTTTATTTATGGTACAGATTGTGGCCTACCTGCCAGTCTTAGTGATGATCATTTCGGTGCCGAGATCGTGGAACTTGTCCCACAGGTCCTTGGTCTCGAGCTGGCAGTCGACGGATAGCAATTCCTCGCAGTTACAGGACGTCGCTGGAGGCAGCGGCCGCGCTGGCGACGGCGTATCGCGTTCCCCCAGTTCTGCCAAAACCAGCGTTTATTAGTATAAGGGAAAACCGCCAGCAGCCATTTATATTATTTATCTAGTAGGTATGTATTTTATTCTTCAAAACAAAAACAGTCGCTCTCACTTCCACGTCAATAGCATTAGTAGTGTCCCGGGGGGTAATCGCGTCAATTTCAAATAAAAAAAAACTACACAAAAATTTGATTTCTGGATTGGGTGGGCTTACGTATATTTTTTTTATAAGTAGATTAAAATTTCTTCATTGACATTTTATTTTCCAGTTAAGTTAATGACATAGATACTTATATTCGAATCTTAAAGTAATTAATCTAACATTAATGCTGGCCTGGCCTGGTGGTTTAGTTGGTAGTAAGTCTGCTTGCGAAGCCGTGGGTCGTGGGTTCGATCCCCACCCAGTGCAAATGTTTGTGTGATGAATTCAAATATTTGTACTGTGCCTGGGTGTTTTCTATGTATACCAAGTATGTATTAAAAAATATATAAGTATTATATCAGCTATCTGGCTTCCATATTACAGCATTGCTTATTTTGGGGTCAGATGGCGTTGTGTGTGAAATGTCAAAGCAATATTACCAACTCCCCAATGAATTTCAATTCTAAAACTCATGAAGCTCTAATGAATCACAAGAGACAAAATAAAGAGTTACATTTGTTGTATTTTTCTAATCAGCATTTCGTCAGCATGCATGCAGATGAATAAAATGATACAAAAGGTAAAGATCATAAAATTGAGCATCTATGTAAATAATCTCAATAAATCACGAGCAACATTAATATTATGATTTGGAATACTAACCGCCTCGTTTGAACAATACACAATAGAAGCCCACATATTAATCATTTCACTTCTAGCCATTTACAATATCCGCGGCGATTCCATGGATTTCTTACACGCACTAAATAACATGAAATACACACACGGTGAGAACCAAATTGTATTGCTATGAGAAAACCTGTTTATTATGCTAACAGCAGTTCTATAATCACAAGTTCAATTTACTTTTTGCTTCACAATGAATGAATACGTCGCTGTCTAGAAAGAATGACGTGGAATTTACACTTGCAGCTATTTCTGTTAATGTGGTTATTATTATGTAAGGTGAAATAATGTCGATACGAATACGGATAGAATGTTGTTGATTTTTTGTAGCAAAGCACCGGTTTTTAAACGTACCTACCTATAGACAGCTTGGCTAAGATGGCCTCCTTCTGAACTTTAGGCTAGCGGCTAGTGTATTATATTAACAAAATGCCAGAACTAACCATACATATGTATGTAACCTACCTAGAACATTACTCGCTTAATTTACTCGTTGTTTTTAAAACTCTACGTTCTCAAAATCGAACACCAAATTAATGACAGAGAAATACAAAAGTAATGCGATTAGTAGGTCTTAAATTTTTATTATTTTAGTACATAGTTTTGCCATTTGTATAAAATTATTACGAACGCAAATATTTTGGTAAATTGAAACTATTTACTATTTTCATCTCTTCGATTTGTATTCAAAAACATAAAATGCAAAACTTCAAAAAGACGTAAAATATTCTGTAAAACTACTACTAATAACTATTACATTTGGGATTAATAAATATATGATATTCATTGCCCAATAGCAGAAGATTGCTTTTCTGATGAATTGGGTTTTAAGAAAAACAAATATTATTTTAGATTTGAATAAAAACTCAGGGTTGTTTAGAACAAGAGCACTACAAAATCAACATGTGGGTTAGTGACCCTTTCACAGAGAAAATATTGATCGTTGCAAAAGAGCTCGCCACTAGACAAGCGCAATACAGAAAAGAAAGAGACAAAAAGGAAGGGACCTTTTTATAGGCAATCTGAACCTTAAACGTAAAACTATTGAGAAGTAGGAACTACCCAAGCCTCACAAGGTAATGGAAGTAAATTACTTCACTATAGCTTTGTGGTTTGTGATTACAACGATACAGGCATAAAATTTTGCATAAAACGCTGTTTACAGACGATATTTAACATCACTTTCCGTTTTAGTACCAAAAGTTTAGCTATCGGTATCCTGCATCTAGGTGTAAATTACAAATTATGACGTTTTAAAATATGTATACAAAATTCTCTTGCATACCTACATGAACTTTTCTTGGGATGTTTAAAAATACTCTAACAATCCATCTGTATTATAAAGTATCCTGGCTTTAGCATAAGGCACTAAATTTTCCCACTGCTGTGACTCAGGGTCTTCTCTCGCAAGGAGAGAGTCAAGGTCATAGTCCACCACGCTGTTCTAATGTGGGTTAGTGAATGACACCCACAGAAATCTAAATAATAAGGTACTTACCTTATTAAGTAATTGCCTTATTATTTAGATTTCTGTGATGACACCTGCCCTCCAAGTATTCTATGTAGGTACATGTTGGTTTCCATGTTTTCCTTCACCGTTTCAAGTTAGCGGTATTACGCACATGACTTCAAAAAGACAGTGGTGCGCGTAGGATTTGAACCGGGGGCTCCGGATCGACAGTCGCCATTCTGCCGACTAGTATAGCTGTATCCTAGCGTTAAACGAATTATTGTAATACTGGGTGTTTCTATTTATAATAAGTATGTATTTAAAACTATATATGTATTATATCAGCTATCTGGCCGTCATAGTACAAGCTTTGCTTAGTTTGGGGTCAGATGGTGTTGTGTGAATTGTCCACCAATATTTATTTATTTATTTATATTTAGGGCGTAAAGAAAATCGACGTTGAATCTTTAGTACTGTATCTGCAACTCCAAATGACAAAAGTTTCAATCTTAATGTCCAAATTGTTATCTGACATATATTAGTATATAATTAAGGATAGGATCTATTAATTATACATCACAGTATTTATTTAGCAAATCAGATGGAAAAAATCTATCGCTGATAGACTGATCTGTTCGTACAGTGTTTTACCTCTGCAAATTGGTAACAGCATATCCGCAAGACTGAGCGTCTCCTCATAGCAGCTAAGAGGCAATTATCGACCATATACCTATATACCGTGATTAGAAATATGAAGTTTCATCCATTACCTACACACCTGCCTTTTGCCACCAAGTGGAATTAGCACAGCACTTCGTCACTCTTTTCACACGCGTGTCATCTTACACCATTCATTCACAACCATTATGACCATTTATCAGGCCTAGCGATTTCCTAGTTTGATAGTTAGTCCATAGAAATAAATCTCAAATTAGATGAATATTTCCTCTTCCTAAAGGTGTGTTTTTTGTTTCAATGATATATTCTTACCTAGGGTATCTACAGAGTGGACGCTATCAGTCAGTCGACCCCAGGTTTGTCCTCCGACATGGAAAGACGAGCTCGGAGCGTTTAAAAAAGATTGGACGGTGGAAGTGGACTATCCCATAAATGGATGGAATTATGAAAGACCTTTACCCAGCAATTGGACAACAGAGGATAGTAAAAAAATCTTACCCGAGGAAGGTGCAGGAGAAGGAGCCGCATGGTCAGACGCATCCCTTTCTCCATCGGAACATTGTTCCACGTCCACGTCTGCGTCCTCATCAGGGAGCGGCGACCTACAGCTGGACCCTGGCGAACTGAGTGACGCGGGAGAACTCTGCCTTGATATTGAACCTGTACAATACACACATTTGTTATTCAGTAACCAACAAATCTATGAACTTTACCAATTACTGAAAAGGTTAGTCTATTTTGATTGATTGATAAAATGTATTATTGTTCACACCATTAAATCATGGATACAATTACCTAGATGACGAGGCAATTGTTGTTCTGTCATAGAAATTGTCAGCCGAATGAAATATCAAGTGACCCGGCACTTCATGTAAACGACTTCACGTCAATGAACGCCTGTTAAATTATTATTTAGACATTGTAC
The DNA here is from genome assembly GCA_017562165.1 of Ectropis grisescens. Taxonomy (NCBI): domain Eukaryota; kingdom Metazoa; phylum Arthropoda; class Insecta; order Lepidoptera; family Geometridae; genus Ectropis; species Ectropis grisescens. Next base: position 20,576,124 of record CM029770.1, read on the forward strand.
CTACATACAAAAAGATATTATGTACCTACCTACCCACCTACAGGATATACATAATATGTAATTTAACTAATATTATAAACATGTAACAGCAGAGAGATTAAACATATTTTGTGCTAAATTCTTAAAAAAATTGACAAAACAAAATTTACAGAAACAAATTGATGTCGATCGAGGATATGATATGACAAATATTGGAAACATTTAACAGAACTTTATGTTAAATTATTATTTGATACGGTTAGTGTCATCGATATAAATCATGTGCCCTCCCAAATTTCAGGCGCACGGAATTATCGTATCGTTCGGAAGAGTGAGCTCACTCTTTCCGTTTTAGTCAGTTGTAGAAAGCAGTGAACGCCGGATACCTATCGCTATTCGTTGTAACCAACCAAAATAAGTAGAACCGCAAAATACCTCGTCGCTAGCGATTCTAGGGGTCAAGTAGATTGGTAGATAGTTATAAACCACTCACGGTACACACAGAGACGCAAATTGTTAACAATTTCATGGTGCTTAGGGCACATCTATTTTGTGTTATGTGTCGCGGTGATAGCCCTGCGGTTTTTGACGACTAAGTGAAGATGGAGATCTCTTCATAAGAAGAGATCACAATGAGGCGACCTGCAATTTGTTTAGTCTTTTCGTGACCACAGTTGTTATAACGCTGCCGAAACGTCGAAATCCAATGAAATAATAATTAAGATCGCGAATAAGTTCTGTGTACCTAACGTTTTCAATATTATGAATTCAAATCACGAAATTTTTAAAAGGTAAACCTATATGACCTCAAACTTCGTAACACCAGATTTTTAAAAGTAAATTAAACAGTAGAAGTGCTTCACTATGGAATGAGTGACATTTTAAAATAGATTTTGTATTTTTTTTTTCATTTAGTAGCAAACTTACAAGGAATAACAAACCTTAGAATTGCTGTCACTTTCGACTTTCGAGCATATAAAAACTTGTAGTATGCAAAGAGATAACACTATATAAATTTTGGTAAAACAAAACAAACTAACATCTTTTTCGATTGAAATGAATACAAGTACAAGAAAATAATAACCGCGTCTTGTCGATTGATATTTTCTTATTTTGAATTAAGTAATGTGGCCAGTTACCTATATCATGGATTTTGAATCTACAACACCCAAAAAGGTTGTATGACTTTTAGACTAAAATTTTAATTTCAGTAATCATATTAGCAAGAACTGTGAAAAAATTATATTACTCCGTCAGTTAGATTATTAAAAAATAATTGTACACGATTTTTTTTTATAATTCATCAACTAAAAATTACGACGATACAGTTCTTACCATTTACCAAATCTTCTTGACAAAAATTGTACATATCAATATGCGTAAGGGATTGCTATTTAAGACTATCAAATGCTTATAAACATTTATAGGTCATCGCGTTTGAGAAATTGAGCATACGCTGTGATAACCTAGTGCAGTGAACGTCAGATTTGATAATCTCGAGGTCTAGGTTCGAATTCCGCCTGGACTTTTTGATATTGTTTCAAGCATTTATCGTCAGAACTTGCTTAAGCGATTACTAATAACATAATGAGTACACCGGCACCGGTATGTACCAAGAAATATATTTTTTTTGTTAGAATAGTCTAGTGTCCATTATGGCCATGACAGTGTATCTTTAGTCTGTAGTAGATTTTCGTTATTGTATGAAATTGGCGATATGCCGTTCTGACTGATTATTTTTCTATACAAATAAATAAAATTGGAGTGTCTGAATGGAGTGTCTGAATGTAATGTCAAAGTAACAGCTTGTTACTCAATTCAAATGAAAGTATATACGGTGCCTATTTCAAAAAACTATTTCTAATTTTTTTGTCTGTCTGTCTGTTTGTTCCGGCTAATCACCGCAACAGCTGGATTGATTTTGACGGGACACTACATACAACATAGGCTACTCTTACTTGAAGAAAATAATTAGGGCTCCGTGAAAAAAAACCTTAAATTGGGGATAAAATCGCGAGCACAGCTAGTTAATAAATAAATTAATGGCTATATCCTCGTGAGAGCAGGCCCAGCAGTGGGAAAATACAGCTGCTTATGCTGATATACTTTCGATAGCCAGAACAGGTCGTGGTAAAATAAGAATAAATAAATATTTGTGTGAGTTGCGTGTCCCACCAGCACGGCGCGGCGGCCGCGGCGGGCCGCGAGCGGTGTCGAATGTGTTCTGTTCCGCACAATTAATCCGAAATAACGAAGTGACCCGCAACTCGACGCCTGCGCATGACTCTACCACACCAATTACCATTAAACCCTTCTCCAAATAGGGACTTAGTTTTATTGCAAACTTGTAAAAACTGTTCCTGGAGCTCGTTTCGAATGTTTTATGTGAACTTGAAGTGTATAGACTTGAAATCAACACTTTATTGCCAGTTTATTGATCAATGAATAAATATTAGCGGACATTCTTCACGCAATACTACGCGCAATGATACGCCTAGCTCCAAACTGAGGATAGGTCGTGCTATGGGGGCCAGGTAACTTATATAATATTTAGATAGGTACAACTTACCTTTATAATTTCAAACAAAAACTTCAACTCCCAACCAGGACAAATAGTTGTGGTATAAAAATATTTCTTATATTAAACTGAATAATGTTTCTTTGAATTTAATTGACGTCACAGGTGTCTAAAGTTTATTTTACGATTTGACTTCACTCGAAAATTTTGCCTATTGGAAGCCTTGAGTGAGTTCGGAATGCGGTAGAACATTAGGGCCTCTACTAATGAAAGAAAAGTCATAAAATGTTTGTTTCCGATTTTCTAAATAAAACGTTCAATATCGATCAAATGTATGGCCCAACTAAATTTTTTTCACGATTACTGAAATCATTTCTTTTGATTTAGTTTTATGAGTTATGAAAAATTTATTCAAGAGTTTACGCGAGCCAAAAAGCTTCAGATATAGTCAAATCAGTATGGATATGTATTTATGTATATGCCCCGTAAAGATGTATATTACGCTCTTTGTATTGGACCTGGCAGTGATGAAATCTACTCTGAAGTTCCCTTTGAAGCATTTCATAGCATTTTGAAAGTGAAATTATAGAGCATAGAGTTAAAACTTATATCTCTAGATGAGTAGCGCAGTGCAGTGCTAAGTATAGGTAAATATTTGGACTCTTCATGTTTTCCAATAGCCACGTGTCACTTTGCTGTTATGGGCAGGCATGTTATTTACCTTCGGGCACATGTCTTACTCGTCTCGTTACTTTTTACCAGAGAAAAAAATTCGCCCTACCTACCGTCGCTCTCCTTCAAATAGTGGGGCTTAGCTCTGGGTGGCGGGCATACCTACATACTCAAGAATATAGAACTAAAAGGCTATTAGATAAGTAGTAACACTATTCGTATAGGATCAGAAGCCTAGTTTATGACTCGGGTCCTTCTCTTGCAAAGAGACTGAAAAAATAAATTTTGTTTGTTGTCATTTTGTTCCGGCTAATTTCCGAAACGGCTGGACTGATTATGACGGGACTTTCACCACCACATAGCTGATCTTCTGAGGCATAAAATACGTAGGTTCCTCTTACTTGAGAAATATAATCAGAGTTCCGTGAAAAAAAAAGAAAACTCTTAAAACGTGGGTGAAACTAGCTAGGTAGTACATATAATAAATAGTTTAAGAATGTACCTATGTCTGTGAGTTTCTTTATAGGTCTGTACAGTAGACAAAGAGTGTCTGCCAATTGTTGAGTGCTATCTTTAAAGAAACTTTGCGATGAGGTGACTTTCATAGATTAATTTAGTGTCATTCAATTTTACAAAATCAGGAGGTTCCAAATAATGTCGTATGTATGTACTCCCCCGAATGTACTTATAAAATGTGTGTATCTACTCAACCAAACCCGAACGTGATTTTATTTTTCAAATTACTCTTTCATTTCGTATCATCATCCAACATTACGTTAACAATTACATTTAAAAAAGTATTACAGTAATGTAAAATATCCAATACTTATGTATGTATTTTAAATGAAAATCGAATTTGAATTTTTTGTCGATGATACGATGCGGCACGGCGGCGGTAAACGTCGCGAGCGCGGTAAAGCAAAAACCCGTCTTATAAGACTGCAGTCGGATAATTGTCCGGAGTAATAAAAAAAAAATTCCGGATAAATAATAATCGGAGTCAGATAATTGACACAACATTTTTTTAACGTTGTCTCGTTCTTTCTATACTAACATGCGAGTTCTGATGTATAACGCTGTGAGGAATAACTAAATAATACTTATAAAACAATAACTAAAGTAGGTAAGCTACTCGTACTTTTTTTAATAAAAAAAAAACAATCAAATCCACGTAATTTTTTAGACCGATTGTTATATTAAAATGCGTTTAAGCTGATTTACTCATTTATAGTAAATAAATTGTATTAAAACAAAATATGAGTAGTAGAGTAGGCCTAATTTTTCGACGTAAAATACATTTTCGATTTAAAAGGAACCACTTAAATATGATGTTACTATACCTATAGAAATGTAATTAAACCGTATCTTGTGGTTTAACCCGGTGATGTTAATACCTAACAATAGATATTATAATTGTGATAGTTTCGATATGGGTTTATCAATCAGGTCGAAACAACCCTATGGATCGGGCTGGAATTTTTAACACAAGTAACTTATGGTCCACAATATAGGTAGGTACTACAAAAAAAAACAAATTGTCTACTTAGGAAAAAGTACTTTTCAAAATTCAATAAAGTACCGCGCGACCAAAGTCATGAGCTGATGATACTAGTAGCCTTAAACACATACCTATTGTAGGTACCTACCTTTGAGCCACTTTGAGAATTAGGGTATTACATTCACAAAGAACTTTAAAATGTAGTGAGACTTTGTGTTCTTACAAAAACAAAATCCTCATAAACTAAATTTCCATGATTACAAAAAAATTAAATTCAGAGATCATGGAAGTTTATTTTCTTTAAGCATTTTTGTGTCTTCCCGACTTCCTTTGCAAAAACTTGCGGTCAGCAACAGAAACATTGTTGATAGCCACAAAAAACCGATTCACACAGATAATTATAAAATTAGTTTATTTACACAAGTAGAATACATCTCAATATACCTAGCATAACAATTATTATTAAAACGAACTAAATTGTAGGTGTTTTATAGAGATACTAAATAGGTACAAGGGTAATTTGTTATTACTTACAATCTTTTCGGTAGGTAAACGTATTATACACACAGATAGAGAGTTATCTAATTTATCGGATGTTAGTTATACAATTTTAAAGTAAGCAAGAAATTATTCAGAATTTTCATTTAGCAAGAAAATATTCATAATATTGGAAAAATTAAGGTTGAGATTAGGTACTTACAATTGTCATAAAATCTATTATGTACATAAACTTAGGCTAAAATATAAATATTGAAAATACGCACATCTGTTAGTATATATCTACGTATAATAATCAAATGCGAATCAGGTTGCGTTTCGCGGTTCCGTCGGGCACGGCGAACTCTACATTTCACAAAATGAATTGAATTTGAACCGTTCAAAAACTTGCGACCTTGGTTTTACCATTAAATAAATAAATAATATTTTAGTTCAGATTAATTATTTTGAAGCGGTGTGTACTTACTTATATTACAGACCTACAGTTATTTTTTTAGTTCAATCATCTTTTCCAAAATACAAAAATATAATCGGATAAATAAAGAAATTCGAAGTAAGTAAAAGATTTGATATAGGTAAGCAGTTCAATTAACCCTTTTGAGGTTATTTTACGTTGCACACGTTAAATAAAATGTGTACCTACCGGGTGGACTACAGTACAATTTTAAACCGTGTTTTGAATTCCGTAAACCTAGAATTGTTTTGTGAAATACGGCCGCAAAATACCTGCATCTACGAGTATGATACGAATAGATAATTCGTTGGATAAGATGTCAGTAAAAAAGTAGTAAAGTAGGTATATAAAATTGTGAAAAGATGAGGCGCGTGGAGACTTGTGGAGAATTTGATTTTTGGTTGGGGTTTTGTAAGTGTTGAAATCGTCGGTACCTAGTTGCGTCGCGGCGACGGCAGCGGCGGCGGCGGCGGCGCGGAGCCCCGGGTGCGCGTGCGGCGGCCCGGCGGGCGCGGGGCTGCGCGGCTCAGCGCCGCTCCGCGCCATGATGGCCGCGATGGAGAAGTCAGTCGCGCGGCTCTTGCCTTCCTCCGCCACCATCCTCGCCGAGCCGCACCAGCCCTCCACATCCATCAGCCGCGGACCGCCATCTCACCGACATATGCACCTTCCTATACCATCCCAGTCGCACAACAGTTATAATCGTAAAGTTTGCATTTTCCAACACTGGTGGTAGCAGATCGCGGGCGTCGTGGCAAGGTGCCGTGGGTCGGTCGCGGCGGCCGGGCGCGGACTGGCGCGGCGGCGGCGGAGCGCGGGGCGGGCTCGCGGACGGGGCGGGGCTCCCGGTGCCCCCACATGCTACCTCCTTCATCAAGCTTTTCAATAACAATATCACTGATGTTGTTTTCTCTGCGCTAGCTGTAGTTAAGGCGTCGTAAAACGGAAAAATGAGCCGGCGTGAAAGTTAACTTGAGTTTTTTTTTTACTTTTGTGGAAATAATGAGCGAGTACCTACATTGATTGGTGCAATCGTTGGTTGATCTACTTTGCGCATAGGTTCAAAATACAGGATATAATATTGTTTACTGTTTTGACAAAACGCAATATTTCCCAAATAAGCCAAATAAAATTGCTTTACATCTTGGAATTAACTTGTTTAATAGATTCATCAAATATATTTTTCCCACCATAATTGACATTTTATTCAAATATCGAAGCTATTTTCGTAATCGCGGGCGCAACGTTCACTTCGCACCGCCCATTAAAATTAGAACGTTAGAAAGAGACAGTGTCAGTACTTCACGGCATTTGCGCGCGTTAGAAAGAGAGAGATAGTTGCCGAGATTTCATGCGCTCATTGAATTGCATTATTGTAATGAATGTCTTCATAGACTCTACAACTACTTATGCTTAGAAGTTAGAAATAATTAATTAAAGCTATTGGCTGTGTTCATTATGTAATAAAATTATTTTATTAGCTGCATTCAACTTTATTGAAAGCCAGTTTAACCGAAGTAGGTAAGTAAAGTGTTTAGGTAAGTGTTAGGTTTGTATTTAACCCTAACTACTTACTTATCTTAAGCCCAGAAAGGTAGATACCCAGGTAGGTAATATCAAATTTTGTAGTATTTTTTTTTTAATGAAAAATTTGAAAACATCGAGGATACTATTGTTAACTTTGAAACTTCGCCGGCATGTAGCAGAGATTTTATTTGATAATCATTTTTTTTTAAATCGTTACAAATTAGGTACCTACTTAGTAAGTAAAAAATACTGAGTACTCATACTCATATACTTACAGACAAAAAATCTTAAGAAAAAAAATCTAATCCTGTCTAATACTCAACTTAGGTCAACTTGAAGTTAATTAAATATCAATTTAAAATATCAAAATTATAAAATGTCCAATTACAAAATGTCAATGTAAGAGCTAAGAAATATATTTGTTATTCTTGGTTTCTTGGTACAGTTAAAATTGTGTGATTTTATCATTGCATACCTGAAAATATAACAGATCAAAATAAGGCACTAGCCCTTCACCTGTACTGTTTCCAATTTGTTGTATGGAAACTGTACTGTAAGTACTAATTACTCAAGGTTGTATCGAACCCAACCTGAGTACTTAATTAAGTAATACTGGTTTACAATAGTTGAGGTTATTTAATGTCAAACGACATCAAAGAGACAAGATTGGCTGTCAGATTTTGAAATAGGGCTGTAAAATTTGTAAAAATGTAACTATTTTTACAATTCAATTGACTACTAATACACACAGAGAACACTAAGTTCGTGGATCATAAATAAATAAAACAAAAAAGTACTTTTAATCGAAATCTCAGTACCTACCTACTGTTTTATATTTGGCTTACAACACCATACCTTCTTATAACTATTGTCACTAGCATCATCGCGCGACTTCATTCGCTAAGAGCTTAGGAAAACACTATTTGTTAAGGAACTTTGCGGGATATCATATAGCCAATGTAGGTACTATTTTGTACTGAAATCTAGATTAGTTCACAGGCAAAACCATTCAATCTTTCTGCAGCCAACATCCGAACTTTGCACACATATGTATCTAGGACGACAATGTTAGTAGCAAAGACGTAAAAAAAAATCGAAATCTATGGTTAGTAGAATTATATTATGGATTTTTTTTAATGTTGAGATGTACCTATAGATACGTTGTCATAAGCTTTGCAAGATGTTAGTAATATAGTCATCAATACAGAACTCTATGTCGTGATCGAGTGACGCATATCCATTGATATTAGGCCATCTAGACAGCGCAATGCGAGGGAACGATTATCAAAATTACGGAAATTGATTAAATAAAAAACATACAACCAAATAGAGAACCTCCTCCTTTTTTGAAGTCAGTCAAAAATGAAACTTAATTCAAAGTTTAAATTGCGGAGCTTAATTCTTGACATGATCCCATATTCTGTAGGTACATGTTACATGGATTTGTGTGTGCCATATTCAAAGTACTTGTCCAAATTGTTTGCAACACTTCAGAAGGTATGATAAGTGGCATCAATCCCACGTAGGAGCCCTGAATAATTCAGCTGGCCTTAGCGAAATTAGAGAACGAAGCGCCTATTCAGCGGGATCGCGAGTGTTCTTGTAATAGGTATAAACTGTGAAATATGGCCGCGGGAGGCCTCACATACTCTGCTGTTCGTATTCTGAATCGTTTGAAAAAGTTGACAAAGGCTTGTAAATACAAGCGCCTACCAAGCTTTGAGTATACTTCTTAAAACAGAGATTACTTTTAAAGATAATAATTTTAAATTTGGCCGCCATCGCGACGATGTGGCCTATAATCGAACGCGCTTACCTACAAAAACCCGATTCACTTTAGACTTGAAGACACTTAGAGACTATATGCTACAAGGTAATATTATAAATACAAACGTTTAAATTTTTAGATGATTGAAATTTTTCACACAATTATGAACATCCGGACGGATCGAACGGAAATTTGGAACACAAATTGGTTTTACTTAATGTAGAGTCTGGAATAACACATAATAATGTGAACAGGAATTTTAGGGGTAAATAAAACCAGGGAGCGCTGCTAAATGTTACTAAAATCTTTGCCCATTTTTTTAAATAGGTCAGTAGTTACACTTTTTTATAGGTACCTTACAAATTTCACGATCTGCTCTGTTATAGTTGTCGGCAAACAAGTTAACCCAATGAAGTTAACTGCGCATGGTTACGCAGAAACGTTTTTAAGGTCTCTTTGCTGGAAGTGTACATGGGCGAACTTTCCCCTTCCACGTCACTTTTGGGTCAACTTGTTTGCCGGCCAATATACCGGACCAAAGAAGCAAAAAATGCTGGCAGCATTGGCTCGTTGCATGAAAATTGCAATCCTATGCACCTAAAACCAAAAATATCTGACGATATCTGTACAAGTTACACGAGCTAAGAACCAACCCTCCTTCAAGCAAACATGTCCGCCATTCCAACTCCCTTCGTAAAACACGCCTTTACGTAGGGGAACAAAACACACCTCAATAAACATCCGTAACACAAAAACTTCTCGAACACTCGCATTATTCGCGAAATATGAAAAATACTGCGTACTTAAACAGCTATAACTCTCGCTGGGAGGCATTAAGAGGCGTTATGAGCCACTCGGATGTTTTTCAATTTGCCGGAATGGTGTCTGTGCAGCCGCGTAATGGCAATACCGATGCTGAATGCCGCTAGGGTCTTTTGCCGACTCTCTGCTGTCAATGTTCTCAATTTGTTTCTCTGCACATTTGAATAGCTACGTCAGACCTTCAATCCATTGTTTTCAATTTCGCCTTGGTGAATAGGTAAATAAACAAGCTTTGTTTAAAAATAAGCTTATATTAAAACTAAAGCATTAAAAAGTTAATGGCCATCTTTAAGCTCCATCATCAGACACTGGTTACCGTCTAAATCAAACGTACTCGTCTTAACGAGTCTAAATAATCCAAACTCGACGAAGTTATATCGTCTAATTACTGAACTCCTATAGTCATCATCAGACCATGGTTACTGTCTAAAACTAAATTATTCGTCAAGACGATTCAAGTGAGCCCAAACTCGATGAGCCTGTATTGTTCTTGTGGCATTGCGATGTTCTTTAGGTCACATTCTCACATTCCAGGTCCATCAGATCAGCACCATGTCATCATAATACGGCATGTCAAGCTATTTACACATGTAAAATTTACTGAAAAAGGAATAAATATTGCTCAATATGTATCACCTAGCCACAAACTAACTTTAAGCTCGTTAGCAGCACACTAAATAAAGCGAATTGAACCAAAAGTCTATACTTATGGGCCTCAAAGCCTTCTGACGACAAACCTGTCGGTATATCTCCACTTGGAAAGGCGGGAATTCGAACCTACGAACTCGCGATCGTGAATCGCACGTTTTAATCACTGAGCCATCACAGTTTCTTGAATCACCACGGCTTTTAAGCCCCAAACTAAACAAAGCCTGTTGATTTGGAAGCCAGATAGCTGGCATAGTAGGTACTTAAATCAATTTAAATAGAGACAGACACTTAAGACCATACAGACACTCGGAAAGAGAACAAATATCCGATTTCATCACATGAAGTTTAGTTAGTGGTGGGAATCGAACCGATGATCTACGGCTCAAACAAACTTAATTATTATTTCCTGGTATTAGACAGTATTTAATTATATACCTATACATAAGTGTAATTTTACAGACTTAGGTATTAACATTTTGAATTGTTTAACGAGCTGACCTCGCAAACGTTTTTTTTTTTCTTAATTTATGGATTATGCCGCATTTCTGCCGTATAAATTACATACACGACACTATGACATTTCATTCCTGAATGAAATGTCATAGTGTCGCGACACTTTCATACAAGTGACCTCATGTCAACGTTTAGATAGAAGATCAAAAATAAATATATTTCTACTTAGTCTGTGAATAAATATATACCTATGATTTTAAAAAATCAGTAGAACTGTTTGAGAAATAATACATGTAATTCAAGATTCTGAAAAATCGTATAAAATTAAACACCACTCCGGGGTCAATAAAATTTATTTTTCCGTAGTATTGCGAATGTCTTTACCTAATCAGCAGTTTAGCATTATTTTCTATTAAGTAGGTGTAGTTAACTATTTTTAAGTCGTTTAACTTTTATTGGGCAAATAGTTTTGTGCAAAATCGCAAACACTCTAATCCTTCAAAAGCAGTCAAAACAGGCTGTAAGCCGCCTTGTCGGAACTAATATTTTACCATTAAAATCAACACAATTGATACGCCAATAAAATAGGAAAAGAAAGAAAGAACGTGCGGAACCGAGCACAATGCAGTGTATTGTGGAACAAGAATAGGTACAGAAACATCTCTCGGCGCCCGTTTTTTCTTCGAAAAATCGACCGTCAAAACGTCAATGAGCCTTTGAAACCAACCAAATATTTGTTCAAAACGGAACACATGTTCGTAGACCACACAGGAAGTGTTTCGCCGCGACCATGTTGTGCAACAGAAAGTGGCAGAAACCCTGTTCGACCAAAAAGCTAATCAAATTAACGACAAATCGGTTTCAGAGCTGCACGCCGTCCGTGAAATTAGCTGTTCCACTGACGAACGCGATGAAATCAATTTCTGACTGAAGAGAAACAATGTTTGAATGATTTTCAATTCAATTAACGGGAAATAAACACTGCGTTGAAATAAATTTGAAGTGATAAAACCATAAAACTTACTGCTTATTTGCGAAGGAAACAATACGAACAATCAACTCTTTTAAAATAGGTATAAGTGTACCAGCTACGAGTATATATAGTATATAGCAGGTGAAGTTTTCCCCGCAATCAACCATAACTTTTTGCGTTTATCTACGAAACTCGTTTCACCGCACGATTACGCTGACAAAAAATATCACTGTTCATAAACGACAAACTGAAGTCATAAAGTGCTATAAAAATATTGCACACATCGGCCGGTTTGAATATTTGAATAAAGAATAAGTGAACATAAAAAGGTAGAGGCTGAGGTGAGGAGCAAGCAAGGAGCAACAAATCGCGCGCATTATAAATGACAAATGTAAGCTGCGCGCGCGGTGTCGGGTTGCGGCCACCCGCGCGCCGGATTAGTTTCAGCTTACTTTCCGCCGTGCCCTGCTCCCTACGACCTGCCACAGAATACGCAACAGTCACTACACGGGAAACAGAAATAGTGCACCCTCTGCCCTCTTTCGCTATCAATACTTCCTAAATCCCCTCGCTACTTACAGAAATAGATCATGAAACTAATTGGGAAAGAAAATGCTACGCCACGCTACGAGCGTAGGAATTCTCGTAGCGTTTTATTTTTGACAAAATTGGAACAACAGTGCATTGAAAAGCGAAAAAATAATGAACACATGAACGAAAAAAAGGTATTGCTATTAATAAAATTAAAAATTGAAATGAAACACTAAAGTCAAAAATCACTTAAATGACCTGACTCGACGACATCACTGTTTTAATAAATACGAATTAAACGATTTCAAGATTCACTAACGTACTTCAAACATTTAAATGAGGTTTATCTGGGCCAAAAATCGATCGCATTATGGTAAAGAAAAGTGCAACAATTGTGACGATAAAGTTGAACTTAAGTGAATCTGTAATATAGCAGTCAAAATCGCAAAAAAACAATATATTTGAATAAGATGACCCGTCGATGTGGAAGTCAATAACCATCGATTTAATTTTCGTAATACAATAACAAATATTGCTACTTTAGATTACAGAACGAATCGTGCACGACAAAATTTAAACTTCAAGATAAATGTTAGCTGCGGGCGACATGGACTGCAGCCGTGCGCGCACGCATCGCCTTCAGCCACAATATGCCGCGTCGCGACAAAACCGTCGCTCGGAGTCGGAGCTAAACCTATTCAATGCTTCACTTGAGAGTATTTAAGCTTTTATCGAGCCTGGCCATAAATCGGTGCGCAGACGTAAGCCCGCCCCCGCTGCGCCCGCGCCCCGCCAGTTACGAGTATAAACAGAAGTCAACGTGTTAGACTTATAAATCGTGCTCTTAACTATTGTATCTCACGCCACAATAATGAAGTTAGCTCGTTCAGGAAGAAATACGGTCACCACGTGGGTGGCCGCCGCGGTCGGGCCAAATCCTCACAGATTATTGCATATGAATGCATTTAACCAATTTTTTTGTGTAAGGTGGTGTTGACACCCAGAGCGCTGGTAGAACCTGAAAAAATAAATTTGACCCGCGATGTGGTGATGAGGTTTCATTTGTACTTGTTATGGTTACCTATCTCATTTAGAATGATTGTTGCTGGAACTTAAGTTTTTTATTACGTTTAAAATTTTTGAAGTCTTAGCGAAAGCTATTTTTGATTCCGACGATTAGGTGGTCTAATTAATATACTACAGGCCCGTGAACAAAATTTATGGGTCATATGAACCACCAGTAGGATGATAGAAGGGTATAAAATAATAAGATTCAGCACTATTCCGGCATTTTTAAGCTGTCCAGCTGAGTGCAAGTTGAAGAGGGGGGGGGTTGCTACCCTTGATAATTTCGCCTTGTCGCATGATATTTGGACGGCGTTGCGGAATAATGGATTAGAAGAGGTACTACTACGATATTGGACAAACCGAGGTGCGAAGGTACAACCGAGTATCCAAAAATAAATTTATATTTACAAAAATTGAGATGTTTTCAGAATATCAAATGAATGAATAATATTTGTTAACAAATAATTATCCGGTGGTGTTCATGTTTTTTGGTTAGATTAATAATTTAAACTTTATCTTTAACGAACCATCAATTTTAACAATTTGAAAAAATATATCAACTTCTATCCAGTGTGTAACTGTACTTATTGTAACTATAATATGTAAAGTAATTGTACTTATTCTAAACATGTTTAATTCCCAACAGATAGCTATAATACTAGTATGTGTATTAATTTAACCCTCTCATATTGAGTATACCTATTTTTAGCACAATTTATTTTACACTTTTGGAAAAAGGAAATATATCTACCGGAAGAAAGGGATTAAACCCGTCAATTGCCGCAGTTCGTCTAATATCGGCCATAGCAGTCAAGGCACGGAACCGTGAGAACGGTCGTAATTAATGCTCGTACCTCAAGCTTTCAAGATCATAACTTGGTAGTCGCAATCACCAATCGTACCTCTGTATTTTTGAACATCGCTCCAAAGTTGCTAGTTTATGGGTTTTTTAAAAAAAAACTAAAAGTCCGCCCCGGCTTCGCCCGTGGTAAGTACATAATATAGGACTCAGGGTTCACGTACATTATATCCAACGGTAAAAGCATTTTTGAAATCGATCCGGTAGTTCCTGAGATTACCGCGTTCAAACAAAAAACCTCTTCAGCTTTTTAATACTTAGTATAGATACATTTCGGCATTTCACATCACTTCAAGCTAACCAAAGCATAGGTGCATAGATATAATTTATACTATGCCAAATATTGAAACCTTAAATAAGATGTACTCGTATGTTGTTGTATGTATTACACATTAAATACATGTAATTAGAACGTTGATTATAAGTAGTATGTAATATATAAGTAGATAAATGCAAAAATTCACCAAAGTAAATAGGGTAAATTCTTCATTTTTTTCCTTCGAAATGCCGTAGCATTATTGGCGTAAAGTGATAGTTTTCTAACATTTTGATATTACTCCAAAGTTAATCGCCATTTAACAATTGGATAGGATAGTTATTAGTTATTACGAAAACCCAAAAAAATATTTTTGTACTGGCGATTAACAATACGAAAGGAAATTAAATAGTAAACAGTATGAGTCACAAAAGGTCATTTTATAAAAAAAAAGTAACATGAAGCGTCGATCCATATGAACCATGAAACAGCCTGACAGCTTGAAACCCTGAATGCCGGTCAACCTCGGCTGTGAATAGGCGTGCGTAATCGGCCCTATAAACAAATACTCGCTCGCTCAACACTAAAACTGATATATTTCACCAAATTTTATATCCGTTCGCTCCAACTTAAAATATATTACTTTTTCTTTAGCACCTTTTGTATCTTTTGGAGCGTTGTCGTTGCTTTTATGGGCGCAGGCGGTTCGTAAATCATTGTAGCCAGTAGAAGTGGTGCAGGTCGTAAAGAATGCGCAAGTTGACCGACCCACGGGGTGACTGCTTTACCTCCATGGTATAGTCTGCCCCTTAAACTACACACTTTTTTATAGTATAAAGTGACGAGACGAGCAGGACATGTGCCTGATAGTAAGCAATATGCCTGCCACATAAAAGCACAGTGAAGCGAAGCTATTGGAACATGAAGAATCCAAATCATTACCTAGCACTGCACTGTTCTCGTCACCCAGAGATCTAAGATATTATATTTTAAGCCATCTGATTTTGGCTAGGTTTAACATACCTTGAGAGACGCCGCCGCCGTCAGATCAACAAAAATAAATAAATTAAATTTAATATTAGGTTATTACAGTTGTATTATTGTCATAAGATTTACTTATTATAATAGTGTTTTTTTAAACATTTAAGCGGTGGTTTTCTAAGACTATCCTCACACTTAGATTAGCATTCTATCCTCTATTGGTGTAGATTTACACTCCATTGTAGTGTCGTTTTGTGATATCTATCTAGAGTTCGAAAACTACACAATGAAGGGAATTTTTAGGATATATTAGTTAAAAAATTGTTGATACAGTGAAAAAGCGGATTTGACTGTTTTTATATGTAAGTACATAAAATAAACGTTTATGAATAATACAGCCGAGGTTTTATCCCACTTACGAAGCGAAGATACCTATTTACTCTATATGTAAAGACACCTAGGCTGTCTTTATCGAGAAACACAAGCTCAATTAGTGTTTCATACTTTCGCAATGTGAATGACATTTTATAGTCAGAATACAAAATTTCGGACTGAACTACGTACCTATTACGGAATCGTTCCTAATATTCATATACTCTACAGTACTCTTCAACAGAGAGATAACTATGAAATGAGAAAACAATGAAATCCCACAAAAATGCAAGAGTTTGGCAAGGAGGATATAATACTAATCCTGCCCCATCGTTTCGTAATCTAGTTTGGCCATCATACAACATCCAACTGAAATATCGATGAGGCCGTAGTTTTTGGTTATAATACATTAGATACATTCAAAGTTAAGTAGCATCTTATGAATCAAAAAAATTGTCCCGGAATAAATTGCTGATCAAGTAATATCGCTTCTTGTACGTTTAATTTGTGTCATTTTGACGTGACAACGTCTAATAAACCGATGAACGGCGGCTGCATGCACGAAAAAGTGTCCCGTTATGACCCGTTACGCTCATTGTACGCTTGCGCCGCATCTATCAATGTTTTGTTGTGACGTTGTCACGTTAAACTATCGTCCGTAAACCAACCGACTTTACAGACAACCAATTTTTAGGGCTCCGTAGCCAAATGGCGAAATACGGGACCTTTATAGATTCGTCATGTCTGTTTGTCTGTCCGTCCGTATGTCACAGCCACTTTTTTCCGAAACTATAAGAGCTATTGAAACTTATAAGTAGATGTAATCTGTGAACCGCATTAAGATTTTGATACAAACAAGAACAAAATTAAAATTTTTAACTAGCCCCCGACTACCTCGGATTTGTAATGTGTACAACATTCTACTAGTAAAGCCCTTTCATTTGATACCCATAATAAGGGAGTTGTGAAAAAAACTTTCGCCATTTTTGGTAGCGGCCATCTTGGATTTGAAATTTGTCAAAGTGCAAAGTATTCTACTAGTCAAGCCCTTTCGTTTGATACCCATATTGAGGTAGTAGTGAAAAAAATAATATAATTTGCCATTTTGTGGTGGCGGCCATCTTGGATTTGATTTTTTTATAATGTATAGTATTTTACAAGTCAAGCTCTTTCAGTTGATGTCCATATTGAGGTAAGTTGTGAAGAAATATTTTATCCGCCATTTTGTGGAGGCGGCCATCTTGAATCGATATTAACCAAACATAGTTAAAAACACTTGCACGGATATTAACTTTCAAATTAAAAAAACCGCATTGAAATCGGCTCATCCGTTTGAGCTCTACAGTGCCACAGATAGACACACACACAGACAGACAGACAGACAGACATCGACGTCAAACTTATAACACCCTTTTTTTGGTCGGGGATTAAAAATAGAAAAATACAAAAAATGTAGGGGTGTCCCATGCTTGGAACTGAAACTCGATTTTTTTTAATCAAAACCATGCCTCTGGTTTATCTATGGATAGGTCATCAAAAATAATATTGAGGTTTCTAACATATTTTGTTTTCTAAACTTAATAGTTTGCGCGAGGGACTCTTCCAAAGTGGTAAAAAGTGTCCCCCCCTACCAACGAAAATTAGTTTGAATTAGATCTAGTAAGTCGTTTTATTTTAATACGTCATAAATTGACTATTGTTAAAACACTGATTAAAAGTAACAACGAACTACAAAAACTTTTATATTATGTTACTTGCTGCTACGGAAGCCTTCATGGGCAAGTCCGACTCGCACTTGACCAATTATTTAAATTGTGTTTTCTAGTACTTACAGATAAATAATGCTAAACAAGTTGTGTAGATATCAGTCGATCACTTCAACGCGTAATCGTTATTTCTGTAGGGTGAACATTACTGTAACAACTCACTAATAAATATTTTCGTGTAATAAATATCTGCCTTTATCTGATTAAAGAAAACACATTTCATTAATTTCTTAATCGTAAGAGATAAGCATAAAGTTCAGTAACCACCTACATAAAATCGTTTTAATTCATTACGTATGCGAGAGACACTAAATACAAGTACAAAGAGAGAGCAGCACCAACAACATTAAGCAATAAAAATCTTAATTTTATTTGGACAAAGAAAACAATTTTCACGTTGGAAGTGAATGTGGACATTACATTACCGATAACCGTTAATCCGGCGCGTATCCAGCGCTGTAAATTAAACTTTATATCATTTTTAATGACCGCCTCGAATGGTGTTTTGATTGCGGCCGGGCGGAGGCGTCGACAACTCGACACGATGATAAGGTGACAGTTAACGCAGCTCACAAAAAACGCACGTTTAATGGCCAAAAAACCTCTCGCGCATTGTACGACGGCGGGCGACGCAAGCGCACGCGGGGCGCGGGCGACTCGCTCTCACCACTTTATGTGAATTCCTATACCGCAACACACTTCAATTTTATGAGGCTTTATAAGGCTCAACTTGACGTTATGGGACATCGTTAATAATTTTTAACTATCTGTCTAATAGTTCTCCGGCTCTAAATCTTAGTTTTATCACTTCTCGTGATTTGAAATGTGCCATACAAAAAGCTTTTTTTTTAATGTTACTTAAACAGATAATAAGTTTCCCGAATGAGTTTTTGTTTTTGCCCGTTGTGTTTTGCGTAATTTTACGCCCATTGGTGTTTAAACAGCTAAATAAACCGTGAAACGAGGCCACAAAACGCGTAAAGACCATCGAGCGATAACAAAAAGAGCGCCATTAATCTCTCATTGTGCGACGTTCCGTCCCGTGCACGGCTCGTCCGATCACTGACGGCGCTCGTTTACAGTTCCCATTGTCCCGTAACCGCCTGGGTGTGATCGCTCACAATAAATATTACAAATAGGGCGAGAATAACTGTCTATACATCATAAATTGTACACAAATCATAAATAAAACTCTGACACTATATTTGGAACCCGTTAATCTCTTGTTTTTACATTTCCTAAAAATAAAACGTGACGTCACATATATTAATACAATTTTTAAATCTACGCTCTTTCTGTTATAATATTCTTATGTCTTTGTTTCGGTTAGCAGTTCCCTGCATTTTAATTGTCAATAGATAAAACCAAAACGACAATAAACACTCACTACAATTACCAACACAAATATGTATATCTACTGAAGTACTTCCACTTAAGAGCTGCGAAATGCATTGCTGTTCCAAGTTTATTCACTAAACAGAACTGTTTACTTGTTTGTTTTTTTTTCTGAATTTTAGCAGTCGGCGAATCAAAAAGTAATTCTCCTAAAGACACACACCCAGGGACCGATCGTTCGTCAGCAAAACGAAAAGAATTCTTTACATTCGAATTTGTCTGTATGTCAATACGTCCCATGAGGGAACACTCCCCAAACTGTAAAATCGATGCCACTGCCCAATGCAAGTGACGAAAACATTGAACTACTAAGCTATATTATACAACATCCGTATACATTAGTAATACGAGATGGTAGCGCCGCTCATTGATATCAAGCATGGTGGTGCGACCGTTCTCATGCTCCTAGATTGACAGCTAGTGACGTGCGACGACCATTGTCAGGCTGACATGTTGACACTGTCAAACTTGACTCCTGTCCGGATTCCGCATGTAAATACGGAAACATTATCCGAGCGGACCCGCACAATGTAACGACAAATTAAATAATAGAATAATAAACTGAGTTATTCATTGGCACGGTACAGCTGCTATATTGTGAACAACCTTTGCAGTTACGTTTTGCCAAAATTTTGACCTTGACTAAATTAAAGTGTTGTATTTTTTTTCTGCTACTTTTTTTTCAGCTGTAATAACTGTACACTGACCAAAATATATAAGTTCTTTCAACGTCACTTTCCCACTTTTAGTAAAATTAAAATCATAGATATAGACAGTATTTCTAAATGTTATTTTATTTTTAAAGAAACCTATGTCGCTTTTCTTCAGAGTACTTCTAGTGCCTACCGAACATTAATACAAGATCATACTGTCGATTTCGCAGGCACAATTTCACTAGCGTAGTATACGAGTACCTATTTAATCACAATAGTGGTAGGAGTCTTTGCAGAGTCCGTCAGGGGGAAGTACCACACCTTTACCAGATATCCTACCGCCAAGCAGTAATGTGCAAACATTACTTTGTTCCGGTTTAAAGGGCAATGTTTCCAAAGAAATTACATGGCATAGTCACTGCTTAGCACTGCGCAGTGCTCCTCACCCCTACATATAAATGATGATGATAAATGTCTTTGCTCCACCATTTCTGGTATTTCTGTAATATTTTGCACATACAGCTTGACGGTAAAATAGCTGAAAAAAGTGTGATATTTATTGCAAAAAAAGATTGTGGGATCAATGGTTTAACAAATAGTAATAAGTGATATCAACAAAAACTTTAATACGTATTTATAATAACATAGGTAAGTGACAAAATATTAACCTATTCTAACGAAAGCCTCCAGAATTCTGTCTTCGAATGTCTGTCCACATACCTCACCATAACGTACCTCGCCATACGTCCAACATTAAACTTTAGTCAAACGACTCGGAATGCCATACTTTTTAATGAAAATAGTGTTGGAAAGACGACAATTTTAGAGTAAAGTGGGCAAATGAGGAGTGGATGGACCCCCGTCGCCACCCCCTGCGGTCGGCCACAACACCCCGCGAGCGGCGCGGACTCCAGCCGAGCCTTTCTGGTGACAAAGTGACAATTTACCCATTCTCCTCTAATGTTGTTTAAGGAATATTCAATGGACGAACAATCCCTTTTATTTATGGCCGTGTTGTGCGCCCACAAATGCGTCGTGTCTTAAATTCTTTTTGAGCTGTTTCGTTTCCGGTTATAGACGATGAGATGTAAATGGTCCTCCATGTTTTAACTTGTGACGTAAAAAGTATTCAATATGCATCTTATAACTGAGCGGGATTCTCATCCTTCTGTCTATAAATATTTACATAATCAGCCAACTTTGTGTCCCACAGCTGAGACTCGTGGTCTTCTCTCAAAAGGTGAGATTAAAAACCTTAATCCACCACGCTCACCAAGTTTTGTAGGAGTAGGACTCTTTGCAAAGTCCACCTGGGGAAGTCCACCTTTACCAGTTATTCTACCGCCAATCAATAATAAGTGAAAACTCCACTGAGTTTCGGTTTGAAGGACAATGCATCCAGAAAAATTACTGGGATAGAAATAAATCATGTTATATCTCTGGGTGACGAGTGCAGTGCAGTGCTAGGTAATGATTTGGACTCTTCATATTCTAATAGCTACGTGACACTGTGATGTTATAGGCAAATGTCATTAGTCCTGTCCTGTTACTCTGCACTATCAAAAAGTATGGTGTATACCACATGTCCTCAAAAGAAGGCATTCTTGAAACTTGCCAGATTCTTGACTGTTTTTCCTTGTACATTTGCACTTAGATATACATTCAGAGGGACGGGCAATATTTAAATAGAATAGATGGAGACTACATATCAGCACGTGGTTGAGGTGACGCATAACCAAAAGTCACACAAAAATTCCACGCTCTATCGTGGACCGCATCGTCGCTTAACATCAGGCGAGATGGCGGTTAAGTGTAAACCTATAAAAGTAAAAAAAAAAGTTTAGCGACGTTGAGCACGGTCAATGTATGGATGGATGCTCAAAGTTTTAAAGTTTAGAAAAATGTTGGAACCATTACCGATATTCAGATTATACGTCTAGGTAATATTAGATCACACCACAAAAACCTTTATTCATTTGTCTAAAAGGTATTTTATCGTCAGTATCACATAACGACTATCTTTAGTCTTGACCTGATAATCTCCTTCACTTTTAATTAAAGTCGGATTACTCAACTCAACTGCACCTTTCGCAGAGCGTTCCTTATAATCCGTTTGAAATCACACAATTATTGTTGGAGCGACAGCGGGAAGAGACCCCGCCTCTTGCATTAGCCTCTGTTTAGTCAGTTTATCTGCGTCGATGTGCTCCCCTCGTCTTTGTCCGCCACTAATCCGGCAGGGAAGTGGCTAAATATCTTGTGCAAATAAACATTTGGCTTGTTCTATTGTCAGGGGACGAGAGCGTCGCTGCAAATCGGATTACGCGGCGTAAGGTAGCGATATCATACGCAGTAATTAGATGTAGTAAAAGAAGAATTTATTGTCTGGAACTAAAGCGCATTTGGGAGGCTTAGTAACGCGTATTGTTCAGTAACAAAACGCTACCGTTGTCGGAGACAAGAGCTTTAGCAAAAAATAATTCACTAAAAATAATTTTGTATAGGTATAAATAAAATCCAAGGTGGCTTTCCATTTTTTATAAGTGAACGGGTTCCTCACGTGAGATATGGTCCAACGAAAAGAAATCGCACAGGCGAAGTCCTCTTGATAAATTATTTTTATTCATTTTTATCAGTTAGTTACCCAAACGTGTCAAACGAAGTATAACTTAAATAACGTTGTAATTTAACTTTTCATAGTTACCTACGTACCTATTGTTAATTCATGACATAATTTAAAAAAATCTATCGCAAGCTACATTTTTTTATGAGTCTTCTTAAGTAATAGATTAGCTATACGGTCACTTGCAAAGAATTTACATATACTGCGTATATATAGAGTTGCCACAAACGCTTTACACCGAAAGTATGGGTAGCATCTTTCTTGCCTTGTCGCTCTTGTGGAAGTGTCATACTTCTGTCGTGGCTCATCACTCTGTTGCCGTAGAAAGTATACACGTCATCTGCTTACGATTGACACTTAATTTTCCAATTTCTTCGATTGACATAAAGGCACCGTGCGGAAAATCTAACTCTATACTTAGTATATATAAACTCTTTGATTACTTGATGATTTGTGACACAGGTATTTACCACAATGGTTAATCATAAAAAAAAATATCTGGGTTGTGGAATGCGTTGCCTGAGTGGGTTTTCCCCGATGGTTACAATCTTAGTGTCTTCAAATCGAGAGTGAATCGGTTTCTTCTAGGTAAGCACGCTCCATCGTAGATCGCATCGTCGCGTCTCTTAACATCAGGCGAGATGGTGGTCAAGTGCGAACCTATAAAATATAAAGTTTTTTTTCGTAAGATACATACATCTATAACTGATTTTGAATTCATGGTCCGAAGCTAGTTTAGGTATATATTTTATTCAGCAAAAGACATTACATTCAACAAGAATTGTCAAAATTTCTGCCTAACATTGTGCGTGTTCCCTGTGGCGCTTGTTTCAACCGAACCGGGTCAGCCATTCCGACATAATTGAGCCACGAACATCAAAACTTCTGTTTTTATAATAATAAATTGGGGTATTAGGATTGTTAGTGAATATTTCTCACGCACCAGTAGAATATGTTTTGCTCTGTTGTTTTACTGGAAGCATTCCCATCAATCCGTAACCCTAGATAGGTCCTGAATATTTAAAATCAAATATAATTTAAAATACATTAAACCTATAGATTTTTTGTATAAACCTATAGATTTTAAACCTTTTCATTAGTTTACAATTTATGTCTGTTATTTGATGTATTAAAAGAATTTACTTGTTCGTACAACAAATTTCAATGTTCACTCCAACAATACAATAATAATCTGTTGACATTCAAAAGAATTTGGGCACAACCATAGAGGACAAATAACTAAAGTACACAACTGTCTCGACGTAAATATTCAAAGAGGCCATTCATAACAGAATTACCTCTACTCTACACGACGGCTGTCAAATACTAATATCACTACCGAAAACAAACATTCTAAGTTGTCTAACACTTAACGTGGCCAAACAATGGATGAGCATTATCATCGTGAGGAGCTCGGCGCTCCGAGACAGTTCTCCGCCCAGTGGACTGTTCGTTCTTCACACAATGACCAATATGTTAATGCAGTGTGAATATCGTTACTTACTGGTTGACTTCACGACCTTACGTATCACATCACATCCATATTGTAGTTTAGAGCTTTTGAGTTTGCTCTAACATCATGACATGGCTTCGTGCTTCAGTTGGTAGTTAGTCTGATCACAGAGCCGTCGTAAGTTGTGGGTTCGATTCGGGACCAACATTTGTGTTTGTACCGTGTCTGGGTATCCAATATCCATGTATTGTAAGTATACAGAGTTATTGGTTATCAGCCTGC
This sequence comes from Ectropis grisescens, assembly GCA_017562165.1. Taxonomy (NCBI): domain Eukaryota; kingdom Metazoa; phylum Arthropoda; class Insecta; order Lepidoptera; family Geometridae; genus Ectropis; species Ectropis grisescens. The sequence goes on from CM029770.1 coordinate 20,600,176, forward strand.
ATCCTTTTAAGGGGATGTTATGTAAGTACCTACATTAAGTACGACAACTTTTGTTTTACAGTGTTTAAAAATTCGTATATTTTTTCCCATACAAAATAAAGAAGTGTGTTTCGATCTAAAAGCATTATACTTATGTATTTGTTCGATCTAAAAGCATCGCACTCTTCGTAACAAGAGCGCGCGCGCTCTATAACGCTCGATAAACAGTTACGTGTCTTCAGAAGTTAATGCTTTGAGTTTTTTTTTTTACCTTTTATAGGCTCACACTTGACCGCCATCTCGCCTGATGTTAAGCGACGATGTGGTCCACGATGGAGCGTGTTTACCTAGAAGAACCCGATTTACTCTCGATTTGAAGACACAAAGATTGTAACCATCGGGGAAAACCCACTCAGGCAACGTATTCCACAGCCTAGACGTTTTTATCACAAAAATAGAGTCAAATCTCTTCGTTCGCTTCTTTGGAACACCAACCATGAAACGATGTCGCTTTTTTGAGCTACGAGTATTCTGATAGAAAAAAGGGCAAGGTGGTATTAGATCAGATCAGTTGCACACTCTCCGAAGTGTATCCGATAAAAAACCGATAGGCTATTGATATAGGATGAGTAACTCCATTATGGCAAATCAAAGATATGATCTAGATTTAGCTCAGTGGTGTACCATGGGAGATGAGCAGCAGTATATTAACGTGGTCAATGATGGTACTAAGGATCTAGATATATATATTACAAGCAATTGCTTTAGAATCAGTTCAAATAATGGTAATCCAAAATAAATACATCTTAACTTGTTTTTCTATGAATCTTTTATTAAAGTTGCAAGCTATCGGAAAAGGTACGAAAGTACTACTCATAAGCTAAAAGATATCATAGAACTTACTCGTAAAGGAATGTTACATTTGAATAGATTTCCATATATAATATCAGAAGAGGCAGTACTGGCGAGCTGAGAGAGGGATGACGGTGCAGATAGTGCGGAGGCCGGCGCGCATGGGTATTCATGAGGCGACGGCTGCACTCCGTCGGGCCGGGCTCCCCACCGCATTTGAATAAATACAATTAACTTGTTTGTTTTACTCGACCCGTCACGCCCGAAGCGACCCGGCCTTCCGCCTGCGACACATTCCGCGCCCTCTCGGTCTCGTTCCGTGCCCCGTCGATGGCGGTCGGAAATTGAAACCATTTCGCGCAAGGCAATATTCAAATTGCGGCTAATGGTGATATTCGGCAGCGGCTTTCAAAGGCTCAAAGCCGGCCGCTGGACGCTGCACTGTTATTATCTCGACACCATCGAGTCTCACCTCACCCGTTCCTTTTTTAGCAGACGCATCCGTCTTGTTCTCTCTTCCAGGACGGAGCGGGACCTCGGTTCGAACCGACTGGTCTCGGGGGCGTTACGCCGACGATTTATCATTTAACGTTGCCTACAGACATTATTTGAAACGCATTAAAATCGCGGTTGTGGAAAATTTGTCGGCATCGAAATTAGTACTCCTCTCTGAGTGCATAATTTATCGCTTAAGCGGCATCCGGAGATGCGATATTACTAATTAGATATTCATTGGCGGTGATCTACGGTGATCATGCGTCGGATTAGTATCTGCAGCTAGAGGTTAGAGGCTCAGCTTATCCGGCTTTAATTATCCTGATGAAAATGTTATTGGTACGTTTATTAATTTGTCACGCAAATGTACTTACGAAGACCAGACAGTTTCGTCCTGTGCTATCACCATTACCAAAAGTATCGTTTTTTTGAATATCTAAAGAGCTTTCTCGTTGAATGACTAGATCGCTCAACTAAACTATAAAGGGTATATTTTTTATACTTCTCTCCACATTTTCGATCAAAACAATTTATGTAACTGTGTTAGTTAAAATACTCACTACTTCGATAGTTGGAAAATCAATTCTAAGCTTATTAAACCTATCAATCTCAAGTTATCAAATCAAATAATCAAAAAAACTAACGGCACACGGGGACCTTCACATATTACGCTGACGACACCGACGACGTCGGCCGGTTTATGCGGCGAGCTTTGACTGCATCACCGAAGACCATTGGAGAGTTCAATCTACAGATGGCCATCAGAGAAAGAAATGCGGCCATTTTGGAGGCTTTGGGCCGGGAGGAGGCGGCTTAGGCAAATAACTATGTCGAGTCGGTTACTAGCGAAATCCCAACCGGTAGTGATTGACTCAACAGACGAGCACTAGAATTAGGTTTAAAATGTTCCCAACTCCCCCTTATTTTCCTCTTCTTCTTGTCGTTCATTTTTCATTCTCTTTTTTTGCATATCTCTTGGAGAGAAAAATGCTAAAGGTCACGGACTCCGGAGTCTGTGGAGAAGCTATTATTTTTTTTTTAATCTCAAGTGATAAGTATTACTACTCCTTATATCCAAATTCAAAATTGTTAAACAGTATCTAAAACCACGGTAGAATTATATTACCATGCTAAGACTGTACTGTGTGTATGCAAAACTGCAAAACTAAAAACCAGAAATATTTCAAAACTCTTCAACATCTTCGAGCTAGAAAAATACTACAATAGTTATTTGTTGTACAAGAGTGCAAAGTTGCTTTTTAACCGCGTGCTCAATTTTTATAGCTGAGCAAGCGAAGGATTCTAATACTGAGCGTAGCAAATTTAAAAGTAGCGGAGAGTTGACCGATTGAAGTAGGAGTGTCATCTGTGTACATAAAAAAGTGTCCGCCAAAAATTATTAAAATTATGGTAACGCCATATTAGCATCAGGTAATTTTTAAAGCAAATAAATAAACGTACTATTTAGAATTTATGAAATAAGAATCTAGCTACATGATTTTTCAAAATAGTATTTTGTACTACACAAGCAGTTGAAATGTTCTATTAGTAGCTATTTTAGTCGTCAATAATTTTTTTTTTAATTCGGCATTCATTTGATTCATTCATAGTATTTTTAAATGTTCTACCATTTGAGATAACTTTCCTAACCTCTGTCCTTCTATCCTCCATTCGTGAAAAAAAAATTGCGCGCAAAGGATTAAAAAAAAAGTACACCAAGGAGATTCCGAGTCTGAGTTTTTAACAAATTAAAAAATATGTATGATGAATTCGGCACCAAAAAGGTTGAAATAAAATAGGTAAAATATGTTTTGAATTCAAAAACATAGTTTACACGATGGTCTAAATTCAAATTTACTTTACTGGAGTTCTAGAGAATAAAAACAATTGATATCAAAAAGTTGAGGAGCAAAAGTAATCTTTCCGAGGTGGTGGGATGAAAAACATTTTATTTAGATATTCATAGAAGACGGCAATTGTTATTACCGTCACGTAGGGGCCTACGTTAGTTATTAATACTTATTAAATTAACGATTTCATATTGTTTATAACAATTTTAAAAAATACTACTCGACTCTAATTGCTTTGGTTTCATTTACAATAAGTTTATTGTAAATGAAATAAATAAAGTAACTGTATAAAATGGGACGTACGAAAACATCATTTTATTTTATCATACTCGTATTTAAGTTTAAACCATGTGAAAGAAATACCACACTGGCAAGAAATTAGGGGAACTTCGTTTACGCTAATTTAATGTCCAGTAATAACATCCATCGTACGTAATTGACTGAAATGAGGCGAGTAGATTTTTTGTTCGCGTTCATGCGAACAGCGTACAAATTCTGTAACAGCAAAACCGAGCAATCGTCTGGTGTAACTTGATCTCACACTCTGCTAAAGCTCATTACAATTGATTTATGTATTTAGACAATTTAATAGCATGCACGTAAGTTCAAAACGTAAGAACCAATAAACACAATTATGTAGAACGCTTTTATTTAGCTGAAATCATCATCTGATCACTTTGATACTGAGAACAACTCTAAAATTATTAAATATAAGTGAAGTGAGGGTTGTTTGTTTTAGGGTACAATTTATTGATAGCAATGTCTATCAATGTATGGAACGTAATTTATTTGCAATCCTGTATGTTTATTTCTTCTAGACTTTTAATGGAATAAATGACAAAAAATAACACTGCTGCCCAGCGACAAACGCTGTTTTAAAGACGTCGTCAGCTACATCTTACATGCTCTTAGGATGATGTGTTCAAAATAAACTTCTAAAATAATAGTGAGTTCTAGTACCTAAGTTGTAACTGAGAGTTATACTACTAGAGCATTTTCCCCGTTTTCAGTTTCATATTACAGGCTACAGGACCAGTAGCATGATTCTGTAAAATAGAGAATTTGGGTTCAAAGACAAACTTACTTAAGTTAACATGATCTCTGACTAAATATTATTCTTGAAAAGCAGAGTTATACCAATAATTGTCCACAAAAATCCGTAATGTGTATTTTATCAATGCATATTTGATGTGATAAAATTTATTGATTGATGTGATTGATAACCTTGGGTTCAAAAGAAAATAGACCATGTTTTATGTTATGAGTTTGCTTTTACAGAATCCAGGTCCAGGCTGCGAGGCAGCGCGAGGAAGCTGTCACGCGCAGTGCAAGCCGCGAACACGTGATGAATATGTATCGGCAGGCCACGGCGCCTTGTAATTTGAGACTCGCCGGTAATTATTTACGTGAGAATGGTCCAGTGCTCCCTCCCCTACCACTTCACACCGGAACGAATCGTTGATTGCGAGAGATGCCGCCGCGAGATTGCAGCGCACGGTCCGCTGCGCGCAGGCTCAGCTGACTCGCCCGGCTCCGCTCGCTCGCTCGCAACCTGCACCGGTTCCTCCCGCCGTCACAAGTTACGCTTGCACGTGATGCCACTCCACTCCATAGTTTAAAACAAAGTCACTACCCATTTCTGTCCGTCCATTTATTTATGGTTACATATTTAAAACTACCAAACAGATTTTGATGCGGGGTTTTAATAAATAGAGTGATTCAAGAGAAATGTTTATATGTATAATATGTGAATAAAATAGCAGAGCAACACTGATCATTTTAAAGGATTCTAATGTTATTTCAGAAATAAACACCTTTTTTGCGCTTACATTGCAATCGCTAGTTGGTACCCTATGGGTTAGATCAAAATTATGTACAGCAGTATTGTAGGCATCCCTTCAAAAGGTCTACAAAAAAAGTCTGTAATAGTATATTATGTTTTTGTCTTAGGAATAACTTACAATATTAACCTTTTTTATTAGTATATTTAGTATCAGCATTGCACCCGTGGACAGCCGGGATGGGTCACTAGTAATATATAAACAACGCTACAGAATTTAAAAATGGTTTACCAAGCCTCTTTTATCGTCCTCATTGCTCTAATATCTGTGCCCCGCGACTAAACAATTACTAAACTTAACGGACAAAAACTTGCTTATGTGCTGATATAGGTAATTTACTTATTACTTTATAATTTAGTGTAAATCTGTTCAGCCGTTACATATACACAGTAACAAACATACTCATTTACGCCCTTACTATCACACAAACTTTCACCTTCATAATATCAGTGTTATTCTATCACCACTAGCTTAGTGGGTTTTTGTAACTGTCGTAAAGTTATCTTTACTACATCTTAGATCTCTGAGTGACGAGCGCAGTGCAGTACTAGGTAATGATTTGGACACTTCATGTTCCAATAGCTGCGTGTCACAGTGCTGTTACGTGGCAGGCATTTTGCTTACCATCAGGCACATGTCATGCTCGTCTCGTCACTATTTATTAAAAAAAAATATATCAATCTCTCGCACATTCGTGTGTGGCAAGTATTCTCTCTGTTAGTATGAAATAATCTTTTAATTTTTTGTGTAAATTTAGCAATCGCAAACTGCGTTATCTTAGAATTCTCGTTATTCACTCGTAGGTATAATGCACCTAGGTACTATATTTACAACTCCAAATTGGAGGATTGGAAGAGGATACATTTTAGATATTTTTAATCCTTACTCTATTTTCTTAATTAGAGGGTAATTCCACAGAATTCCAGAATTTCACTTAATTAGAGGGTATGGGGCAGCTTTCATACTTTAAAAAAATTTCACTATATCCTTAGTTCAACGTCGGTACTAAGCATAAACTTCCACAGTTCAATTATTGTAAAGCAAGGAAAGTAACTCCAGTATAACAATCGGAGGTTTTTATATTTCCGTCAAAATTATGAACAAAACTCAGGATTTTTAAATTCAAAGTAGATATTTTATCTACCATGATACATTTAAGTTAAAAGATTATGGAAATTGAGCTTTTTATCAATTACTTCACACTTACGGAATACACAGTTCATACTTAATTATGTAATCTAATCTGTCCAATTAAGCAGGAGATAACAATGTCAGCAGAGCGAGCGAACCAAACGACCCTGAGTAACTCGGTCAAATTATGACCATTTTAACTGACTTCAGAAAAGAAAGAAGTTCTTAACTCGGTATTCGGTGTTGTGGTATGTTTTGCGTTTTTATTTGCACGTATGTATGTACAATTTCGAAAGTGAGGCCATGAGAAGGATTCAGCTGAGCTGGGCAGCATTTGGCAAACTACGTCGTGTCTTCTCGTCGTCTATTCCACAATGTCTAAAGACCAAAGTCTTTAATCAGTGTGTCCTACCTGTCATGACCTACGGTGCCGAAACTTGGACACTGACAGTCAAGGCGGTCCACAAATTTAAAGTCGCGCAGCGAGCTATGGAGAGAGCTATGCTTGGAGTTTCTCTGAGGGATCGTATTCGGAACGAAGTGATCCGTCAGAGAACCAAGGTAACCGACATAGCTCAACGCATTAGCAAACTGAAGTGGCAATGGGCCGGTCATATCTGTCGCAGAACCGATAACCGTTGGAGTAGACGTGTTCTTGAGTGGAGACCACGAATCGGCAAACGTAGTGTAGGACACCCTGAGACTAGATGGAGTGACGATATACGGAAGACGGCAGGCAGTGGATGGAGACGTATAGCTGAGGATAGGGCTGAGTGGCGAGCCATGGGAGAGGCCTATGTCCAGCAGTGGACTAAGATAGGCTGATGATGATGATGTACGTACGTAAGTATGTAGGTATGTAAGTTACGGCTGGTCCAGTCGGCAGAACGGCGCCTACCGATCCGGAGACCCCGGGTTCAAACCCCACACGCACCACTGTCTTTTCGAAGTCATGTACGTAATGCATAAAATAAAATAATTAATAAACTTAAAACGGTGAAGGAAAACATCGTGAGGAAACCGACATGTATCTAGAATCTTTCGGGAGTCATGTGTCGTCCACCAAACCCGCACTGGGCCAGCATGATGGATTATGGCCTTCACTCTCTCCTTACGAGAGAAGGCCCGAGTCCCAGCAGTGGGAACATTTAGTGGGCTGTTGATGATGATGATGATGTACGTAGGTATGTTATGCGATAACTCCGCCAATCGTAAATCGATATTGATAACTAATTTTTGTTTAGTAGATGATATTTTAGAGGTGCTTCCAATATTATACATTTTATCGAAATTAGCTTAGTGATTTTGGAAATCAAGTCAACAAAAGTCTAAAATTTGCATAGCATAAGCATAAGCAGCCCACTAAATGTTCCCACTGCTGGGACTCGGGGCCTTCTCTCGCAAGGAGAGAGTTAAAGCCATAATCCACCACGCTGGCCAAGTGCGGGTTGGTGGATGACACATGACCTCGAAATATTCTAGGTACATGTCGGTTTCCTCACGATGTTTTCCTTCACCGTTTTTAAGTTAGCGGCATAACGCACATGACTTCGAAAAGACAGTGGTGCGCGTGGTGGGATTCGAACCCGGGGGGCTCCGGATCGACAGTCGCTGTTCTCCCGATTAGACCAGCCGTAACTTCAAATTAAAATTAAAATTTTAAAAAAAATTTAAATTAAAATTTGCATACATCGATGATATTGTTATTTTCTCCGAGAACTCACTCTCTAATTTAGTCTCATTAGAATATTGTGTTTAGTTAATTCACAAAATTTATGAAATATTGTCGAGTGACTGTGTCTTATTTATATACCGTCTCCGCCTTTTCATAGGTATTTTACATATTAGTACCTGGGTGACCGAGCTTTGCTCGGTTCTTAGATACATTTACTGATTTTCTAAAAAAATAACTTGAAAAAAGAAAGGTGGCCGGTGAATCCGAACCCGGACCTACCATATTAAAACCGCCAATCTTCGCGACTGAGCTAATATATTGTCGCGCGGCGTCGCGAAATTTACCGTCAAATTCTAATCTTAATGTAACAGTTTTTCATTGTCTAAAAACGCGCATAAAACGGCGTTTTTTTTAAATAAAACCTAGCTAGATCGATTTATCGTCCCCGAAACCTCCTGTATACATAATTTCATGAAAATCGTTCGAACCGTTTCCGAGATTCAGATTCTATATATACATATACCTACAAGAATTGCTCGTTTAAAGGTATAAGATGTAGACGTGTCAACAATTAATAAGGATATACCAATATTTACTTTAAAAATTTCGCCGGGAAGGCAAATCGGCGTCAACATCTATGGCGTCGCCAATGTTCATGAGCGACGGCTGCCACTTACCACCAGGTGCTATATTGCTATCATCTTACTGAGAAATCATAGTTTTTCTATATTCAATTTAGTGTACGTTATTTTCAATTTGAAGACGGAGTTTTTATTTAAATATTCAATGAGCACACAAAACAGAATGTAATATACACAAACTATAACATAAGAGTATACTGTACAGAACTGTATTACATTCCAAACTATGTGGGCCTAGAAACAATATTTGTTTAAATACAGTGGTTTGATAATAATAATATTAAAGTAGAGATAAAACATAAAGAAAATTAGGCCAACAGATCTGAACTTAAAACTAACATGCTTTATAACAGTAGATAAATAAGATTTAAACATGGAACATTATAACACAACAGATAAGTAGGTATATAAACATTGTGAAACAACTAACTGGCCAAATTTCAAATTTATAAGAAAGAAAACTTTGCAAAACACAATAAAGGTTCCATTAAGATAAAATGTATAAACAAATAACATAAAACAAACTCATAATAGTATTTACAGTAAGCACAACAGGGTTATTCTTTTAGATTAAAGTGTAAAATTTCTTTGATTTTCCTCTGAAATTGGAATAACTTTAAATGAAAAATATCAATGTCCCTATCGGTGGCAAGGACTTCGTTTTTAAGAGTTTTACAGTTATACCTACTCTGAAACGGTTAAAAAAATTTTAACTGTTGAAATTGTGTGATCATTTAAAATCCTCTTCAACTCAACAATTGTGGATTACAAAGATACCATTGTCCATGAATCCTCCATTAGGTTTCTCGACACAATATTTTCGCCAAGGTTCGACACTGTAATATATATCCATGCTCCAAGGAACTAACCTAAAAAGTTTCTGGATAAATACACCCTGCATACCTATTTACAGCCGTCGAATACAAATCTAATATATAAAATTCTCGTGTCACAGTTTTTGTTGCCATACTCCTCCGAAACGGCTTGACCGATTTTGATGAATTTTTTTGTACTTATCCGGTATCTATGAGAATCGGCCAACATCTATTTTTCATCCCCCTAAATGTTAGGGGTAGTCCACCCCTAAATTTTTTATTTTATTTTTTAGACAAAATTTTTAATTTCTATTATTTTATGATACAACATACAAAAATACATACAATGCTCAATTTTTACCATTCTACGATCAACCCTTATTTTTTAATAGCCATTTTAGTAATTTAATCATTTTTCCTCTCCGGTCGAACACTGATCAATCGTCATTTAAATAGTTATCCCCGCCAGTTGTCTACAGGTGTCACTTCTGACCCAGTAAACAGCACGATAATATGGGGATCAAAAAGAGCCTATAGCATATAAACTACTGGACCGATTTAAAAAAATCGTTGACCGTTCTTTCATATGTACGTAATCCTTGAATGCTGTAGGTTATATATATGTACCACGGGCGAAGCCGGGGCGGGCCGCTAGTTCTTCATATAAAATTTCAGAGTGTTAGAGTGATGACGGTTGTTTTAACTGGGACTGACAGTTGCGTGTATAAGACCTCCATTCCAGCTCTCAGGCCGTCGCTAAATCGACGGACCGCGAAATATTTGCAGTCTCCGTCAAACCTGCTACCTGTTTTCGAACTATAATGAGGATTAAAGTCAAGATAAATCTTGATAAGGCAAAGTTCTTGCTTAAATCTTGTATAAGAAGTGCAATTAACAAAAATTATCAGACTTGTTTCACATCACCGATAAAGATATAAAAGTCGAATTTGCTGGTTTGAGAATATTTTATGTGAGAACTAAATATTGAATTATGATGTGAAACCGTATTTAATAGCACTTTTGTTGCAATTATGTTATAAAATCATATTTTGATGATCAAATGATACTAGTGTTGATGATTTTAATTTATTTTTTAATACTAACTACTTTAATAATTTTAGATAATAATTAGAGATGATAAGATCTCATGTCTAACAAATAATTGTATAAAGCCAGTATCTTATAAGTTTGAAATATAATGTACTCATACAAAAGTAGAATAACGTTTACAGGTATTTTATAAAAAAAAGTGATTGCGTGCCACTACATCGATACATCACAGTAGTTTTGAAAAATGGCTCGTCGTTAGCACATTCCCAAATTCAATAACAAACTAGACCACTCAAAGCTCCGTGTGTTTTAAGAAAAAGTGTTTAATGTTGTTCTTTCAATAAGTGGTCCCATCTTGCGTCCGTTGGCGCCCCGCGGCGTCCCCTAAGCACACACAGACTGCGGGGCGCCGCGCCCTGCCCGCGCCGACCTCACTAATAACACCGTCTTTCCCTCTGTCATGCCTTATTTCACCTCTACATCTCTTGTTTTTTCCCCATCTTCGTTTTTTACAACGACCTGGCACAACAACAATAAAACGTATCTTTGATGATAGTAATCCTTCATCCTCATTGTCTTTTGGCAGTTTCTCGGAATAATATATGTTCGCCTGTTACGATTCGATATCTGAATGTCATATTACAAATGGCGTCGTTTAAAATATTTTAATACCCTGTATATCACGGCGATATTAATTTAGTACGGTTGAGTTGAGCGGTCGCTGCCACCGCTGGAATGTTAAATGACGGATTACCGACCGCCGAGATGGAAAGATAACCGATTGAAATCTTGTAGATTCTACAAATGCCCTTTGGTCTCCGTACTGTGTCGTCGATCTCCGGTGTGGGCGAGATAAGCCCGTTGTTGATGCTCATACGAGTGCTTGTGCTCAGTGATATACTAAGTAGGTACCGGTCATAAATAGTCTTTGATAAAATTTGGTTCAATGCAGTTGGAAGTTAAAGGTATATCTGGTACTGACTCATCTTTCTATAACACCATCATCTCACCTGACCTATCTGAGGAAAGAATAGTTGGTCTGAGCCTGACCTCACAGATTAAACCTTGACCTACATGATAAACTTATAAACAAACCTCCATTTCTAGGCAACGGTTGCTAACCAATGAGAATGTAAGTTCCTTGTTGCTAACTTTGTATTAAATCAATGACAGACAAGTCAGCTGTCAATGTTAGTGGTATATTTACGATATTTTTTCAAATAGTTTAGAGAAAATCTCTTTAAAATGGTGCAAATAACTGTTGAAATGGTGCGCAAAAAAAGCTGAACATCACGATGGACAGCTAGGCCCATTAGAAGAAATAGCACTTCACCAAGAAAACATAGAGAAAATTGAATTTATTCAAGATTGGTGCCCAAAGCTCAAAATTCTTCTACTTCAAAGCAATCTCATAGCTAAAATTGAAAACCTCAACAAGCTCAAGAATCTCACGTATTTAAATTTAGCACTGAATAATATAGAAATCATAGAGAAATTAGAACGATGTGAATCCCTTGAAAAACTCGATCTAACTCTTAACTTCATAGGTGAGATTGTGAGTGTGGAATCACTTGTTGGGAACTATAATTTGCAACATCTTTATTTAACTGGAAATCCGTGTACTGATTATGATAACTACAGAGATTTTGTTATTGGGACTTTACCACAACTTCTCACCTTAGATGGCAGAGACATTGAACGTTCTCACCGCATAAAAGGCTTACAAAATCTCAAGATTATTCGATCAGATATACTTTTTGAACAAGAAGATTACAGACACAAGCGACGTAAACAAAAGTCAAGATTGGAAAGAGATATCCACGATAAATGGGAAAATGAATACAAAAACATGGATCCGGAAGAAAGAAACAAGAAGTTTTGGGCTGAAAAATGTGAACACTCTCCTGAAGTACGCCACGAAATAGAAAAAATGAGACAACTGAAGCTTAAAAGCTACGAGACTGAAGAAAAGAAGGAGGAAAAACGTCAATACAAATTTTTCACTGCCGATGGCAGGCCTTTCAACATTAATCAAGCTAAATTAGACTTTTTGTTCGACGACACAGATCCTAATTGTTTTGCTCTCGATTTGGTCGTATACAAGCACTTAGATACGAGTTTAATAGAAATTGATGTGCAGCCGAATTATGTGAGGGTGATGGTAAAAGGAAAAATATTTCAGCTCCATCTACCGGAAGAGGTTGACACTACAAACTCAACTGCAGAACGCTCACAAGCATCTGGCCGGTTAACTGTGCGGATGCCAAAAGCGAGGCCTATCATCAAGAAAGCGTCTGTATTACAAAAGGAAAGAATGAAAGAATCCCAACTTTTTGACGAATATCATATTAATGATTGCTGCGGAGGTCAGTCTAAACGAGAATATTTAGAAATAGGGCCATCAGATAATGTACTCGACTTTAAAAAAATGACAGCAACGAAGGTTCCAAGTTATGTTGACTCTAGAATGAAGATTGGAATAAAACAACCACCGCCTGATTTTATAGATAATCCAGAAGTACCCGACCTTATTTGAAGGATTTAAATGTACTACCTAGTTATATATTTCGTCATAAATAATTTACTTAATAGGTAAATTTTAGAAAGAAAACGAATGCGTGAACTTATCGTTAATTTATTTTAATAATTTTAAGATAACCTGTAGAGTATTTAAATATTTGTTCTTATCTATTTATAACTAAAATTATACTAACTTTGAAATACTTATTAATAAAATAATAATTAATTTGATAAAATACATGTATTATAGATTTTCCTCATTCCTCATTGATTAGAAAAAATCGGTTGGTGGGCTTTCCACAAATCGAACAATTTTACTATAGTTTGATGTGAAATTCATAACAGCGTCTTGGGAAAAAAGTAACTTTAGAATTACTTAATTCTACTTAGGTACATTTATTTTGTGTTGTACGTTTAAACAATGCACCTTTGATAATTTAAAACAAAGCAATCTTCACAACGATCCAATCTTCAGCTACCATGAAAATAATTGATAATAATTTGGTATCAAAATTTACACACAAAAAACTGTTGCAAATATTATATACAACCGTATAATAATAATATGTATGTCTATGATTTTCTCATATCATCCCTGTGACAAAATCAAAGCTGCCTCGTCTCAATGGTATCCGAAGAATACCCATTAGTTTCTGGAGGCGACACCATGAAAGCTAGGAATCCATCGACGTCTTTCATCTCCTTGGAGCTGAATTTGGCAGAAATTTGATGACGTCCGGCCCATGGAGGTGTTAATTTGAACTCTGCCTTTGCCAAGGCTCCTGGTGCGACGTTCTGAAAATCATTCGAATCACAATTAAAAACAAGATTTAAAAAATCTTAAACTCTGGCTTAAATTAATTCATTTATAGCGACACTAGCTGTCGCAAAAAACATAACAATAGTACAAGAGTGCAAAGTTGCTTATTAACCGCGAGCTTAATTTTGATGACCGAGGAAGCGAAGGATTTTAAAACAGAATCACGAGCGCAGCGAGTGATTTAAAAATGAAAATCCTGAGCCTAGCAAGGGAATCAAAAGGGCACAAAATGAAAAATCTTTGCAGTCGAGTGAAATACGTAATTTTTCATCCCGCCTCAGCAAGAAAGTTACTAAATTCTTTGCACATTATTAACAGTTCTTTCCAAGGTGGTGGGATGAAAAATATTATTACGATTTTAAGCACAATTTTAAACAATAAATTTCTCGGATAGGCAGTAGGATAGGGTAAATAATTATTAATTTTTTGAAGTGCAAAAATATCCTTTCCCTACAGTCTGATCATTCTGCAGTACTACTTTTGCTACGAGTTTCTTTTAAGGCGTTATGTTTCGTCGTTTCCTATTAATTAGTACTGAAGTTCTAGACTAGATGACGTTACTAATATCGTTTGATTAGTAAAGTCTGTACGTTTTGGAGCGTACAATAATAGCATTTATAAATGAAGATTTATAAGTTTGTAAAGTTTTGATATAAACATAATTTTAGCAGTTTGTAAGTTTGTTTGTTAGTTGCAGCAGTGAAAGTTTGTACGAATTTAGCATAACTAACTAACTGTGTTACTCAGAACGACTGTATTAAGCTAAAGGTCTAAAGGGCCATAAAGGCTAAAACTCAAAAATTTACGTTTCCCTAAATTTTGCTGAGTCAAATTTGCATTTTATTTAGGAAAAGGAATTTCGACAGATTCTTAAGATGATACTCGTACCTATCTAATGCCTACCAAGGCAAAATTGAATACTTGTAGGGAACTCAATTTGACAATTAAAAATTTTAAGTTATTAGTGTTGATATGTTAACAATTGAATAGCGTAACCCTTTTGGTTTAATACAGATGTTCTACTTAACATTGCATTACATGTGGCCACATTGGCAAGAACTTCATTTACCTCGTTCAGTTCAATCTTTAGCTGTTTATCCAATCCGGGTCCTTGAATATAGAACTTGGCATTCTTCAAGGGAATCGGTAGAGGGTTCTCTACTTGGACAGTCACGTTGACTTCTTGTCGAGACTGCGGTTTTCCTTCGATTGCGATCTTGATATCAGGGTTTCGAACTCTGAAGTCATCTTGGGCGAAGTAGTCGAACTGCGTCTCTACGATAGACGCCAAGCATGCGATGTTGAATGAAGACTGGAACACAGAAAATACCTTATCAGTAACCTGAACACATTTAGACAAGAGGTTTTCATATTTTAGCAGATTTTTAAGTTATCCAATTTCAATATGAAAGTAGCATCGTAGTGATACGGAATTGTTAAAGGATAACACTGAGAGAGTAATAGCAACAAACGACATAAAAGCTTTTAGCGATTAGGATGTCAATAGTAACACTAGGTTTTATTGTTTTTCTTTTATTGTAGTGTTTTTGTTTTGGTGTGTACATTAAAGAGTATCTTTCTACATATAAAAGCACTAGCACCATCCTGTGAAACGTATGGTTTTACTTTGTTGAAAGCCAACGTGCCAACGTTGCGTGTTATTACCAACAGGTCCAGTAGTACGACGGGTGATTTATTTTACCAGTCATACTCCTACAACGATTTTCAGACTCTCTTTTGCCTCTTTAGCTTAAACAACAAAATTAAATCATTACTTGTACCTCGTTAGGATTAACACTGATCTTATTAGTAACTATTGGCGACTTGTTAATAAAAATGTGTGTGCTTAAGGCTACAAGGCAGAAGTAAACACTGTGAGAAGTGCAATGTTAGTCAAGAAACTAAGGAATTTACAAAGTGAACTCACTTGATCCACCAGCTTCTTGTAATAATCGTCGAAGGTTACCAATAAGGTGACCTGTTCCTTGCTCTCGGGCTGCATGGTCATGTCGAACTCTGACCTCTTCACACTGTCTCCTGTCTTGCCCGTGTAGGTGACAGTATCAACGCGAAGAACGCCTTTCACGTGATGAGGTTCCACTGTGGAACGGTTCTTGATGTGTACAACCTGGAAGCGTTCAAAATAGTTTTAATAACATGATATTGGCGCAGAAAATCTTAATAGTACAACGAATTGTGAACTTCGTCTTCTTGACTGGGCTCATGTCTTAATTGGTAGTAAGTCTACCCTCGAAGCCGGCTGTTGTGGGTTTGCAGCCACTTTATATCGTCCCCTCGCGTACGATACCACGCGATAAAATAGGTAAGGGCATAGAAGTTACCATATAAGAAACACCAATAAACCTTAAAAACTTTAGCTTATGCCTAATAAATGCCAAGATAAAAACTAATTTTACTGCTATTCCATTAACCCTTAATTATTCTTAATCGCTCCGATGTATCTAACATTCCTAAAGGTAGTTAGAAAGAAAATAGACAGAAGAAAAAAGAGAATATCCAAATGTACTTACAACAGTAAAGTCTTGCCCGATTTTGATATTGTCTCGGAGCTCGAAGTCGAACTGCACATCGTTGAACGCGTCATTTAAGTAGTACCGAGCAAAGAGGCTTTCTGACTTCCTCAAAGCTTTCTCCATAGTCTCGCGTTCCTGCCTCGTTCTCTCGGGATACTTGTATTCGTTCGTGATATCCTGCAAGAAATCGCAGTAAAACTTTAAATCTATCAATTCCATATGACTGCCCTAGTGGCTTAGTTGGTGGTAGCTCTGCCTGCGAAGCCGAGGGTCGTGGGTTCGATCCCCACCCAGTGCAAATATTTGTGTGATGTATTCAAATGTTTGCACTGTGTCTGGGTGTTTCTATGTATAATAAGTATGTATTTAAAACTATATAATTATTATATCAGCTATCTGGCTGCTATCACACAAGCTTTGCTTAGTTTGGGGTCAGATGGTGTTGTGTGTGAAATATATATATATATATAGATTTGAGTGTTTGAATATATATTATATATATTCATACACTCAAATCAATCAAATATTCACTCATTAAATTAACCTGCAGGACATAAAACTGTTAAAATACTAAAAATCACTTTATCATTTTTTGGGATCGTCACCTTTGATCAAATTTACTATTTCATACCTCACGCTCCATTTTGCCGATAGCTTTGGTAGAAATAAATTGGCCAATGGATGTTGTGTCTCGCGCCAGGAACTTCAGGGGTTGGATCTCTCCAGAATATTTCCAAAGCACCTGAAATCAAATAAAAGACAAACATAACTAAATTGGTCTTGCAAATAACATTAATGTTGATACATGACTAGCAGTACCCCGGGGTTTCACTCGCGTAGGTCCGTCTGTCCAGTTTCCGTAATTTTCCCGGTGTGAAAAACAACCTATATAGGTATGTATTTTATTTCAGTATATAATCTATCTAAATTCCAAATCTCAATTCGATACATTCTGTCGTTCTAAACTGAATAAATGAGCAACAAACATCATAAGAATAATATTTACATTATGTAGAAGGATTTGTACTTCAACTTCGTCTGAGATGTATCATGCAACAGGACGGATATGTATTGTGTGTAAAGACCATGTTGATCTTTACAAACTTCTTGTGACATTCTGTGATCAAAACCTGTGTATTTCAGAACAGGATGCTTATTTCCTGTCACACGCGAAACGTGCGTTTGCAAAAATTTTAAATAGAATTAAAACCACTAAGTAAACAAAAGACATTCGTACTTAGATAGGTACGAATCATCCCGCGATCAAAAGTAACTTATGTGCTATTTTATACAAAAAACCTAACTTTGTACCAAATTTCAACCCAATCAAACTTTGGTATTTATATCCAACTAGCTGCCTGCCCTGACACGCTTCGCTGTGGAACATTGTAATGCAAAAATTTGATAAAAACAATCCTTGATTCGGATTATACATCATTCTAAAATTTCAGCTCAATCGGTGCAGAACTTTTTGAGTTTTTGAAGCGTACACAAACCAACATAACATTTTTATATATAGAGATATGTAAGGTGAAGGGAGGTATATTGGTGATTTAGGTAAGTAGGTGATATGTTTTAAACGGAATACCACATAGTTCCCTATGCAAGGAAATTTCAAGAGACTGCACTATCGAGTTGGTATGAGAAGAGGCGATAGCGCTGTCTATTAAAATTTCCTGGCATAAGGAACTCTGTGGTATTCCGTTTAAAATATATCACCTACTTACCTAAATCACCAATATACCCTCCCTTCACCCTACATATTAATAGTAAGTAGGGTGATGTTCAAATAAGTTCAAATTGCCTGCAGTTCTACTCTGCAAGTCGTTTATTCCTCCCGACCCCAGAAGATAATAAAAGCAATCGTCGATAAATGGACTAACCAATAGAAAAAGAGTCTTTCAAATTGGATCAGTACTTCCCGAGATCCTAGTTGCGTTTAAACAAACAAACAAACTCTTCAGCTTCATAATATTAGTATCGAAGAGGATATTCGGAAACGGTGGAACTCACTTTATCAGCGTTAACTTGCGCGAAGACGTAGCTGCAGTCGTAAGGGCGTTGCAGCTCGCCGTCGCGTACAGCGCGCAGTGATGCTGGCCCGCACCGGTACATATCCTCCGACGTCTCCTGCGGCGTGGCGTCCACCGCCTGCCAGCCGCCATACTCCGCCCCCAGGTCCGGACGCTCCATCCACACCTGGGTGATACGTCAATGAAGTAGGTTCGAACCTTTGACTATTTCTCAAAGCGCAGATGTAGGTTAGATTAGGTTGTCTTTGTCTTTACCACTAGCTTTAATGTGAAGGAATACATCGCAAGGAAACCAGAATGTGACAAGAGTTGGTCGAGCTCATGTATCATCTGCCAACCTTTTTGGGCTAGGGAAATACATTACGCATACACCATCTGGCATCTGCCAACAGCACTAGCGCCAGCGTGATAGATAATTTAGGCTTGTTTTTCTCCTAGGCGAGATAATGCCTCTAGCCTCTCGTTCCAGAAATGGGAACGTTTAGTGTGTTACTTATGCCGATAAAGCACGTAAATATAACTCGTTAATTATAAATCTAGATGAAAAGTAGCAATATAGGCCGTATTTTGTTAGCATTGTTCAAACTGGCTCTGCACAGGGCACACGGGCAGCGGCCTAATTTATCTACCAAACAAAAAATGATCATCTCTCACATTCCAAGAACACCCCGAATATATGTGTACTCTATAAACTAAACGTCGTGACTATCTACTCAAGATGGTATTGCGTGAAACTTAAAACTACAAAAAATGACTGATTCATCAATAAATAACTTGGCAAGTTTACAATGATTACCTCATTCCACACATGGTAATTCCAAACGGAATCATTTGTGAATGTATCCAGGGTTTCTCCATTCTCATCTTTGATGATATCGATGGTGAGGCTGCCTTGACTGTCGTGTGCTGCGTTGTAGCCGGACACAGGCCGACAGGGGATACCGAGAGCTCGGCAAACTGGAAATGACAAGTTACAATTGGAATAGAATAAAATCTAGTACAGTTAGGGCACAGTAAACATACAGTAAAACATCTTCATACAAACGTACCGTTCTCGGTTTGAATGTGTGCGTGCGCACCGCGCGCCGTGTCGCCACGCGATTTCCGCACACGGTAGCATAATATATGGGGGGAATAAGGTGGCGGCAGTACGGGCTGTGCAGCCGCTGCACAGCTGCTGCAGCAGCACGACTGTGAGCACGTGCGTACGTTACAGGACCGCGCGCGTTCGTCAACTTTCGCCGGCCACTTACCATAATATTAAATAATACGAGTATCATGATTGAAGTCAAAAATATAGTAGTGTTTTCGGGAGCCTCAATAACGATTTCGCAAACCCGGACTTATCATTCTTCATAGTTCCTACTGAACCAGAATAATATAATAAATGTTATGTGAATAAAGGCTTTTTATTTTTACTAAATTTATAAATTGGTAAAATATTCAATCATAATATGCTTTTTATTGCATAAATTTAGATCAAGTGCTGCTTGTTCGAAAATATTAACTAAAAGTAAAAGTGACAACCTTGGGTATCAACGCAAGAGTAAGCTAATAACTCGGCGGGCGGCCTTAGATAACCTACTGTTATGTATTTACTGTGGTTAGGGCATCATGTGTAGCAGCTGCGCTAGCCCAAAATTAAGACTAATGATAAAGCACGTTAGTCTAAACTATTATGAATAGGTATACTGATAGAGCACGGTATACCTACATACCTACACTTGTATATTGCTTATTGAGGAAGAAACAGTTGGCACAAGGTTTTTTTCCACTTACTTGTTGTCATAACTCCCGCGTAGACCCAGCACTGTGCATATTTCACCGGCTTCTTCTTTTCAAAGTATTTCTGCAAGATGGCCAGCGAGCCGAGCCATTTCAGCGGATGGGTTCCGCCATCGTAGTCACTCAGTTCCGCGCCCCAATTTCCAAATAATACTCCATTGTCGTCTTGCACGTTGATCGCAGCAGATAGGGCCCGAGATGTTCGAATGGGATCGCCTCTTGCTTTACCTTTGACCTGTTTGAGACAACAGTCTTATAGTAAGCTTACGTCAGTGTAGGATGAATAAACTTTTATCAAATCTGATCTGATAAAAAACTATTCAATGGGTACATAATAGTTTTAATTATTAGGCATCCTTGGTATGCGTGAAGTTTGAAATTTGGCAGTGAATCTCGATACTATGATAATTGGTAATACAAATCACACCTACTTGTACTTACGTCAACATCATCGTCACATAAGTCAATGCAATACAACACTACGCATATTTTAATATAGTACACTCGTACGACTATGTAAAATGTTGTAGAAAGAAAAGGAAAAAAATGCTACTATTGGTTAATTAGGGCTTACGTACCTTCCCAATTTCTCTGACTAGATATAAAGCACAATCGAGTATATCTTTCTCATACTGTGCGTAATTCCATGGCACAGGCTTTATACGATTATAAACTCCTCTAAACATTAAACCACCATCTTGTTCCACGTATTCCTCACGATGATCGTGTCCTGAAAATATAAATTCGGTTAGTCAGCATAGTTATTACCAACAGAATATAATTATTTTTAGCTTTGAACCAATATGTTTACAAACCAGGCATATAAACAGTATCAGTCAAGCACCACGGGTTGAATAGCACGTAAACCGGTAAGGGATGCGTGTAACTCAGAGAACTGCCTCCGGTGAGCTTGGTGTCGACGTCAATCTTCCACGCAGCTACCATACAGTCGACGGCAGCAGTAACTGCCACCATCAGATGCGAGTCCATCTGCCCTTCGTAAACCGCGTTCCATCCTCCAATAGTCTCGGAACCTCTCTCCAGTAGCGGTACAGCGGCTGACGTGTCAGCAGACGGCCCACGCTTCTCCACATCTGCAAATAATTCATTCATTATGCAGTTATGATAAACAGATTGTTCCCAGTGTACACATTGCTCTCGAAATAACGTGCTGGGGATACAATATTACTGTGACCTTCGTACCTGATACGTAGAAAATGAAGGAAATAGCGTCTCTGTTGGCGTCGTACGGTCTATTTAGGAGGATATCTAATTTAAAAGGCTGGCCGCGTCTGATCACTAGACACTTGTCGACAGGTCTTGTCATCAGATTGAATTTGCTTGTATGATGGTGCTCGCCGTTGGCTTCAATGCAAAAATCGATGCTTTGCACTGCAAGAACACCTTGACGCGTCCCGTCGATGACATCTGCAAAGGAATTAAAATTGTTATGTTAAAGGAGAGAGAGAATAGTGACGAAGAAAATATATATGAACAATGGCGCTTCGGAGTCTCATTCACAAATCCATTTTTTTATCCACTTTAATATGAATATTTCTACTTTATTATCATTTATTTTATGGTTTTCATTCATTGCGATGATTGTTTACAATAAAAAAACATGCAAACATCATTATATACTAAACTTAAGCACGAAATTTCTGTGTAAAATCAGATAAATCGATCTACATGTCATATCTGTGTTATTTCTTCTTTTGCGATTATTTCCTATAGATATTGCAAAAAATTGCTGATACCATTCAAGTACATACTTTAATTATCAAATATGAACAATGAACGTCATCATCATAATTTATTTTTTGCGGTATGGGTTTCATTAAGTAAACATTGTAATAATGAGTGATTTTTGTTTTGATCACAGTCAATTAATTTCGTCTGAGTCAGTTATACGGATTATAGTGTATATAGGAAGAAATAGTAATTCCAATACTCAATCGTCATCGACAAAATCTTTACGCCTAAATGATTGGCGGCTGGCCAAAACTTTATACACGGTAAACCAATCTTACGACTACTTATGCTAAAAAATAGCTTTTCTGTTGTTAACCAAAACATAAACACACTGCTTAAAATTTCATAATACCTCGGAAAGCGTCGAGTTAAAACGAGCTTTTATTGAGGCTGAAAATTACGGTTCATTTTCAAAATTGAGCAATCGACCTCGGTGGTCAACGAAACCGCATTCAGCGTTATAACACCCACCTGGCTTGAATGGCACTATTATATATTTTTGACGTTTCCCGAAATAGTACCTCCATAGATCTTTAATATAATCAACCATTTTAGCTCAATCACTTTGTCCGTTTTATCATAACACAATCACAGGTATTCGTTTCAAATGACTAGATGCGTTCGGTTTCGGATCGTTGCTCATAACTCGTAATTTGTCGAACAAACGTCTGGTTCCTTGGTCCAGCCGTCACAGACTGGTGGTACCAACGTGGGCATCAAATCTATACTCCTGCAGCTCTGACGATGATGTCATGTCGTCAATAAGACGTGAAAATCTACATCCAGTTACTGAGAAACATACTTCATTCACTCAGAACCAAGGCTAGCTAAACATTACTCATGTCTTGGTCAAATCCAAGTCCAAATTAGTATTGGTGACATCACAAGAAATGTTGCTGAACAATCATTCCTTTGTTGGATACCGTTTACAATCATGTCCCATGACATTTCCTTAGTTATGGCGTAGTTTGTTGGTATTTTAATAGGTTAACTATATGGGGACTGCCATATAACACATTCCGAGAACGAGGAATACATACCCATACATATTTCCTTTTTTCCTTTAAAAACTCATAATACCAAATGTAAAGGTACCCTTTTGCTTATCATTAAAATAAGGTAAACAAAATGTAATAAAATACCATCATGTAAATAAACGTGAAGTCATCTAGGAAATGTAATTCTCAAATGAATAAATTTATCTTCTGCATGGTGTTAACTGATAGTAGGCGTTGCAATACAATATCTTCCTAACTATGCAAGTAAGTACAAACAATGATTAGTCACTTTTCCTTTCGTCGATCGATTGCGTAAGTATAAATACATAATATACGTTGCATCTAATGTGTATTTAATTGTTTTATCGGCTCAATTAAGATCATTTAAAAGGTTAATTGGAGTCACACGTTACTGTGTCAATTCGATATCCAATTTATCTGTAGTTATTATGAAGTTTTAACAGCACTATCTAGCGTTTCTTATTTAATTATTTTTATAATATTACTAGGTTATTGTTATGTATTGTACCCGCCGTATGGGCCAAAATTTCCATCTCGAATCTTGATAATAATTTAAATTTCGAATATCTATATATAGATGATCTGAGCTAAATTTGATTTCGGAACCGTCTTCAAGAACTAATTGGTCAAGCTAAAGAGGATACTACTTTATCTAAGGGCCAAGCTATTATTGAAATTATGCATTCATGAATGCGGCAATACAATCCAAGAAATTAATAAAAAATAAGCAATTGAATATAAAGTAGTGTATAGAGTGTATAGTGAGCGAAACTCGCCCATACGAAATAGTATTCTAGACTTTGAACTTCTGGTGAGCAAGGACGTGTTTTTTCTGACAGTATTCCAACCCAAGAGGCAGGTATATTTTAAAGATATCCAACAAAATATTGGAATGAAAAACCGTTCTATTTTACTTAATCTTGATCCATTTAGTTTCAACGTTAGCGATGTTGATGACCTAAATTCCTATTTAGTTAGACAACCAATTTGGTCATAATTAGTAGTGTAGGTGCGCAGGTCTACCGTATCTAGTAACGTCATTGCCATGGAATAATCTCAATCAACCACGTTTAATAGGTTTTCCTACACGCTCGAAGGCGGTAGAGCGTAGGTTCTGAAGTGTAAGGTCTTGTGTGGGAGAGATTCGCACGCGTATTTACTTTGATAAATATATGTATAGATTATTCAGAGTTCAGCAAAATACATACATTTTATATGGCTCCCTCCACTTGGATCCACAGCTAGGCTCCATATGTGGATTCGCGGATACTTTTTTTCTCCTCTTGAATCCACCAGTGAATCCATGGACACTTATTTTTCCACCTAAATCCACAGGTGGATTTATGGATACTTTTTTTCCACCTAAATCCAGAGGTGGATTCATGGATACTTTGTATTACTCTTCGATCCACCGGGTGGATCCGTGCCTATTTTTATTCATTTTCTTTTTATCTACGTATGGCATACAATATTCTACGTAAATTTCATCACAAACGATGGAGTAGTTATACACCAGACCAACATTGACAAACAATTCTAAATGGCAGTCTGCAGTTTCTGCAGTTTTAGGTAGGTACACTACGTAAACGAATCCTACCAACATTATAAATGCGAAAGTTTGGATGTTAAGATGTTTGTTGCTCAATCATATCTGAACGGGAGTGTTGGTTGAGATGTGTCCAGCAAGGTTACAATTGCAGCCAAGCTAAATTAAGGCCAAAAAGGAACGCAGAGACTTTAAAAAAAGCGCCAAAAGCGCGAAGAGCAACGGCAATGATTACCAAGCTTGAACTAGGCCACAGCAAGCCTAAGGCCATCATAGCGTGTACTTCTATTATACTTACACAAAGAAAATTTGTAATAATTTTAAATAGAAAAATATTTTATGAGTATAAAAATAGATTTTATCATAGAATTGAAGTTGAAGGCGTGGAAAGTCGTAGTACTACTCACTTACTAAAACGTGCTATTTCACAAATGTGAGGTCGTAGATTTGACTCTATCAGCAACTCTGAATATCTTTTTATGTGTAGATGTACAAGTATGTCGTCACCCGTGGCTTTAACGGTGAAGGAAAACATCGTGAGGAAACCGGCATATTTACAGAATCATTCACCACCAATCACCAACGCGACCGATCCAGAGTGACTATGGTCTCCACTCTCACCTCGTGAGAGTATCTGCTAGAGATGTAGAGCACAACATCTACTTATTATGAGGTGGAGCGCAATACAAGGATAATAATGTGTCGATGTCCAACATTATTACGATCCGATGAAAAGGACACGTTTCCAGGGAAATTACCGGGCAACGAAATATATAGTTTTTATCTCTGGGTGGCGAGCGCAGTAATTGTTAGCCAGGCGTGTTGCTTATCGTCAGGCGCATGGTATGCTCGTCTCGTCACACTAAATGATAAAAATCATAATATTGGTATCTCTACTGGTTCGTGGCTGAGCTGGTAGTAAATCTGCCTGCGAAACCGTGAGTTCGATTCCCACCCATTGCAAATATTTGTGTGATGAATAATGATATTCATTCTGTGGCTGAGTGTTTAAAGAAGAAAAGAAAGAAAAATAATATTTATGTGCCAAAATAACACAAACAATAAAATAGTTAATTATAGCTTCCGCACTAGGCTTGGCCTGTATCGCGGAAGCCGATCCGATTGTCCTATATGGATTTAGTGCCTCTAAAAATAAATGCGCGTCCTACGTCATCTAACATTATTCTAATGTCCATGTATGTATATTTAGTAAGTATGTTTTTACAACTGTATTAGTGTTAATCAGCTATCTGGCTCCCATACGAGCTTTGCTTGGTTTGGGGTTAGGCGGTGTTATGTGTGAAATGTTCACCAATATTTATTTACTTTCTAGCAGTGCCCTGCGGTTTTGTCCGTGTCGTTCCCGTTAAATAATAATGAGTATTTATTATACATTTAATAAGGTTCAAAATGGCTCTACGTGTCCTTTTCTATAATATGAACATACATAGTTGCAACGCGTTTTCTATTTATCGCTTCAAAGAATACTCTAATGACGGACAGATGTCGTCTGTAAATCTTAATTTTACTACTAATTGTGACGTCCAGTTTTATGGAGCACTTGGTAAAGAATGTCTCGTGGACGTGTGATCTAGTGTCTTGGGAAACGTTCAATACTGAATTGACTTTATCGCCGTCATGTCTTGTTTGTTTCGCAATTTAACTTGTTGAACAATATGTACAAATCATTCGACATTTATATTATACTTAATATTACGGTAATATATGTTTACTCCAATGCTCCAACTATACTACATACGAAGGTACTTACCTATGCGCCTTCAATTAAAAAAAACTATGATTGTTTTAAAATAAACTCTAAATATAGCATAAAGAGAGAGCCTTGGCTAGAATAATAAATCACTCTCGCCAAATGAGATGTTTTCCTTAGAACATAACGGTTTCCTCACGACGTTTTCTTTCACCGCTAAAATCGGTGGTGATAAGTGTGATGACAAATGATACACTTGGTATAAACATATGCAGGTGGGATTATTGTGACTGATTTCCTAGTTTACACGATTTCAAGTTCTCTTCACTAGGCCACCACAGCTTTTTTTCGAATAAACGCTAACTACAGCCTCACTCAGCGCCAGGTGACCTCCCGAAAGTCTGAATTTTCATTGCAAATTGACGGTAAAACTCCTAAAAAGATGGATCTATGTTAAATATTTAAAGGGCCCAAATTATGTGAACTCTATCGACCTTATCGCGATAGATACTCGTAAAACCAGTAGTAATGACAAACTTTTACATCTGCACGTGCAAAAATACTCAGTAATATAGGCGGGGTTCGAACCTACGACTTTACGATGCCACTGAGCAAGACAAGTAACCAAGAATTGAATGGTTTTAAATCATGCACAAAATAGCTATGACAACAGTATGTGATTTCCATAAACGTAGACAGAAATATGTACTCAGTATAAGAGCTGGAGCTATCTTGACCGCAAAGTCGAAAAGTCTGTGTTGCCATAAGTAATGAAGATCCCAATGCCTTGTGTACGTTATTTAAAGAACACGTTCCTTAGTTACTGTTATCTCGAAGCTTTTTGTTTATCGACATAGTCGGAAACCGGGCAGCCGCTGGTTTACCTTGAGCTGACAGAATGAGGCGTATGCGCTTTATTTTCGAGAAACTGCGTGTCTGTTTGTGCAGTCAAGTTTCTCATTTTCTGATATGAAACGCGCGTATCCAAAATGTCGCAAAGCTTAAAATAATAAAAAAAATCATAATAAATCTTTATACTTAGTACCTAACACCTAGTAGTGCCCGGCATTGTGGATATTTCTACAAATTTGATTTTATAAACCCTTTGTTCTAAAATATGTTTATGTCAAAATGTGTGGTAAATCATATGGTGCGATGTAGGCTCCTCCCCACTACTTTTACGTCATTTCCTCTAATTTCAGGGCTCGTGTGTAGAGGGTTTTACTCTTAACTACTGAACTACTACTGAACTTGCTGAGTTCTTTTTACTTTGAATATATAAAACTACTGTGTTACATAAATATCTCATATGTTTTTTGTTCGGTCAGGTACTTTAAACTTTAATTGTCAAGATTATACCACAAAAACCTTTAGTGTCCTATCTTTTTTATTAATAATAGGCTGACAGTATACCGATATCTAGTTTAACGTTAAGCAATGATGCGATCATCAATGTTGTACCTACAAGAAACCAGCAATTATATGTTTATCTTCAATGGCCTTCAAACTAACATTCAAATAGCATTTTTTATTTAGCATAACTGTAAAATAAAATAAAACAAAGCATTAACAGTAGCCATACCTTGTATGCAATAGTCAGCATAGCTATTTGTAAATTGTCGTTGAAACAAAACATTTGTAGATTAAAATGTGTTTCTATAGAAACTAATGCATTTATAAGAACTAGTTAGTACCTATAGGTAAGATAATTGCGATCGTTAAAATTCCTCGATTCTACCGGATGCTTAGTTCAAGAGATGAGATAAATAAGTACATACTATAATACCTACATTATATATTTAACTTGATATTTAGTTACAGTTAGCTTTACACAGCTGTTTTGAAATATGTGCGTGCGTCTAGAGTAAACTCGGTAGAGCCATAACGTCTGTTTTGCTCCTTTATTACTGGTACGTAATCCGAATTGCTGGTATTTTGCTGATGCTCTGATTGTACTTTTGAAGAAAACTAATTACCTATACACCATGTGCAGCTTACCTGTGGACATAAGGTATAACACTGCACCGAAATGAACTATTACTACTACTATTAATTTACTGTGTTCCGGTTTAAAGGGCAATGTTTCCAGAGAAATTACAGGGCTTAGAGATATAAGATCTTAGATCTCTGGGTGACGAGCGCAGTGCAGTGCTAGGTAATGATTTGGACTTCTTCGTGTTCCAATAGCTGCGTGTCACTGTGCTGTTATGTGTCAGGCATGTTGCTTACCATCAGGCACATGTCCTGATCGTCTCGTCACTTCTTATTTAAAAAAAAAAAAAAAAAATATTGAAGCCTCGCTCGGATAACTAGGATTAAAATTAATTTTCCTCAAAAGTACAACTAGGAGACTAGGACCATGTACCATACTCGGTTTATCCGTGAACACAGTGCATGAAGCTGCATTGAAATTTCGTGGACTCGGACTACCACCCCCTTGTCAGCTCAGTAAATAGCCTACTAATAATACTAACCAATAAAATGGCAGTAGTGACTAATAGTATTCATGTAGTGAACAACCGCTATAGCTTAAAACCCCATAAAAAATATTCTTCATTAAAAATTGGGCTATTTCATTCTGTTTTCTCGAGAATTTGAACCATGCGCAATAATTAAAACAAATCAAATAAATTGTTAGTTTAATACATTTCTGATTTGATTCCGGTTTTTTTAAAAGCAATAGCTTAATAAAAGGCATTTAAAATGTCTATTTCGATATTTGAATTTAGTCTGATGACTTCTTAAATCAAAGATAAAAAAAAGTTTTGTTACGTTGTGTATACAGTACTTAATATCACGAGAAATTAAAAAAAAAGTCTTTGTCTTGTATTAACAGTTCAGTACAAAACAAAAGGCACAGAGTCAAAAGAATTGCTGCTATTTTTACCTCGATGAACTTGCTCAGATTACAAACTTCTTGCGAGTATTCAAGGTGTAAACCAGTATGCAAACAGTAGCGCTGCGAGTGCCAAGGCAGGCCTCGAGAGACTTTGGTTTTTATACGTGAGGCACTAACTACAAAACAAACTGGACCATTGAAGCGACCCAAATCACGGCCTTTAATGCACACAGCTCTAAAAACCACACCTTTTATTTATAAGCTACTTCAAAAAGATCTTAAAGTATAGAAGAAGATTAAATGTAGGTATACGATAATTTAAGTTGCCATTTACCTATTTTATCTACCTAGCGTTAGTGACAATACCATTTACGACTCATATTTTCAAGCCATATTGAGTTACAAAGTTGTTTTCAAAACTTTTGTTCAAATTTAAAATCGTAACGAGTATGTTTGTGTTTATGATATTATGATACTCCTAACACAGATGACAATTCTGTAAGTTTGTTTAATTGAATTGGTACAAGAGAGCGAGATCTTGTTTCGTAAAACCTATAGGTAAATATGTAAATAACATCCTAAATTCGTGTAATAAAATTAAGTTGTACATAACGTTATTAATTTAGTTTTTCAAAATTATACGAAATGTACAACAAAAATCTTTTTCAGATTATTTGTTTCCAAAAATTAGGTACTAGTCCGCAGATGAGTAAAATTTAAAAAACGGCTGATTATCGCTAATTATTTTACGAACGGGCGGACGCTTAATTATAAATATGATATGCGTAATAAAGCAAAATATCATCGACATATTTAAAGAAAACTTGAATAAATTTAGTGCTTAATTTACAAATTTTCAACCTATGACATCACGTATCAGCATATGATAAATTTATCTTGAAGGTAACCTTGACCTACCGTTGGAGGTGCTGAGCTGCGGCGGTCGCGGCAGCTCCTTGAGGTCATAGGACTCGGTCCTGCCCAGACACTGGCAACACCGAGACGGACACCAGCTTGCTAACTTGCTCTTCACGCTCCCCATTACTCAAACATTCATCAACTGCATTAATCAACAGCCACTAAACAACTGCTTCAAATCCCAGAACTCGAAAATCACCGAATCAATTATCACAAATTAAAACTCTACATCAAACGCGATTAGATCACAGCCACTTCTGAATTAACAAGCGTTTATAACCACAAAGTAAACAATTAGCTATATTCGAAATTGATTGTTTTTTTGATAGTGTCTCATAAACAAACTTTGAAATATGTGGGCTGTTCTCGGACGCGTGCGTTCGCAGCCGCGCTGAAGGTTCGTCTGAAACATATACATAGCCGATACATCTCAGCTACCTTCTGTCAACCGTGACCCCTTATCTTTGCGAATATAGGTTCATCCCGAACTTGCGCGCGATTCTCTTCATCGTGAATCACTCCTGCCTACTCATAAAGCATGAGTGATGGTTTGACGTTGGCGACGAGATATGTACCTTGGAAGCTCGGAAAGTACCTCGTTTATCACGCATGGCTTTGTATGCAGCATCAATATTAGGTATACTTTATAGCACGTCATACAAAATTACCCCGTTTTATTTGTTACTTTCTAGGGAACGTAATATTTTTACCAAGTTTTGACAAGTTTTTTTGTAATAATTTAATCAAAAGTACTATAGAACTTATAAACTGAAATATAAATGCAAAAATTAAACAGCCCAATTTTGTCAGGAGTCGAAAAAACCAACTACCTATCATGTTTGTTTTATTAGTCAATTAGCCATGCAGATAGTAAACAAGCTGATAAAATAAAGTTACACATGATTATGTTAATTTACTACGTGTGACATCACTTGCGTTTTGGCGCGGATCAACTCTATTATACGAGTAACATGTTACGAGATTATCCACTCAAATACAATATAAACAGAGTCCATAATCTAAATCAAGCGTTTTCCTCGTGTCCTTTCGTACCTATGACAATATACTACGTATATTAAGGCATGTTATTTTCCTTTAAATCAATGAATTAAATTATTGAAGGAATGTATTAATCGTCATAAGCGATCATAACATAAGGTACCTGTAGGTATAATTCTTTGAACGACACAGTCACTTTAAATGCGATTCACGATGTTACTAAACATCTGTTTACGATGAAATGAGGCCAACGATGATGATGAATGCGGTTTCAAAGGATTTACCATTTACGTTGTAGCACCTACTTGATGATGCAAGTAGGTAAATAAATGACCTCTTAACCCACATATAAGGATACCTTTTCTAATTAATCCTTTACTTTTTATAGCATAATAGCTAACGTTTTCCCGTGATTTCATCTACGTAGAGCTTAGAAAAGATGACTAAAAGATTTTTTTTATTGTGGGATAAAAACTATCCTACAATCTACATTCTAATTTTCAGTCAGATCCGGTCAGTTCTTCTCGCGTGATTAATATCATCCCTTTGAGAATAAGAATAGTTGCTCTAAGTACTTATCATCCCAACATAACATTTTGTAATATTGTGTTCATAGTATTGCACCTATCAGGGGGTTATGGTGTTGTGTGACCAATGTCCAATAATATTTTTTTCATATTTTATCATTCATAAATACAATTACTACGTACCAGTAACTAGTTAGGCACTTTTATTTATACAGAACTGACCCTATCTAAATGCGCAGAAAAAATGCAGCGGAAAGGGCATTTTGCTCGCTTATATTTTATCCATTAAAACAGCTAAAATAATAATTTTAGTATGAAAATTAATGTAAGTAACACAGTCGTTTTTAATTAAATCGATGGGTAACTCACGTTTGACATGGTTAGACAATCTAACTCAAGTTTAGATGGCCTTTTTCAAATGTGCGCGCGCGTGATCTCTTCTCGTTTGTCTGTTCACTGACTGAACGGGCCAAACCAAGCATAAAAAAGTCCCTTTAAAAGTAGTTTAATCATAAGTATTTGATTGATCAAATGTGAAACTTTGTATGAATGCCGTAAATTATAAACTTACATTTTGTATGTACTTACCTAAGTATGAGAGATTTCATTAATTTTGTTGTCTTACTGGGTGTAACCTACTATTGGATGGCTTACAAACAATTTTCCTGTCCCTAAACCATTCGTGCAGTACATTACGTACGACACAGAAATACCTAATTGGAAGAATTTTACGAATTAAACAATAATAAATGGGATGTGTTAATTATTGTATCAATGAGTTTAGAAGTTTTTTTTTCTGTCTCACATTGGTAACTAATAATATTTTCGTAAAGAAACCTCCAAAATAGTTACCTTCTTCCTAGTGAAGGTCAACAATACAATACTTTTTGGAATATGATAAGATGAATATTGATAATCCGCGTTGGACCACCACCACCACCACGCAGTGGTAGGCAACGATATGATTAAAGATTAATTTTGCACGTTTATGTTGCCTTACGGGGGAAGAACTGTTTACAAAAGCTCTGCTACGAATATATTGTCAGGGTGTAGCCATGTTATGTGAGATTTTGATCCACTAAAACCCCGTCTCTGGCCTTGATCCGTGCCTGAGGGAAGACCAGAATCTCCGTAACAACGAGCCCAAATTACTTAGAAGATACCTCTAAAACGAATATGAAGATAACTTTTCAAGACCGAAATGATCTCGAACATCTCACAATCAAACTATTTGTTATGTAAACTTTTCTGTTTCAAATTTAATGTAAAATATGCATTATGAAAGGTTTTCTTTTTAAAACTATTGAATTGAGCAAACAGGATCCGATCTATGTATCTATCTAAAATGAAAGATTGTAGTTCCAGCAATAGATTCCATAACATTTTTCAAACTCACTTTACACTACACAGGTGCTCTATGATCTCAAAATACACATGGCGGTTATAAAGATATTATAGTGTAAGAGCGCGCGACCGCCAGACTAATCCTACCTATGTATATTATAGATCCGAAAGTTTGTCGCTCAACCACATGTACGTCTAAACGGATATTTAATTGTCTAGAACAGCAATACCTAGACTACATAAAACCATGGGATGGTAAATCATGTAAAAAACTTTGTTTTTAAATATATGTATAATACCTATTGTACCTACTGACGGAACGAAGAGGACATGTACCTGACGGTAAGCAACACGCCTGCACAAAACAAACTGCACAGTATCACGCAGTTATTAAAATATGAAAATTCCAAATCATTACATA
The DNA here is from genome assembly GCA_017562165.1 of Ectropis grisescens. Taxonomy (NCBI): domain Eukaryota; kingdom Metazoa; phylum Arthropoda; class Insecta; order Lepidoptera; family Geometridae; genus Ectropis; species Ectropis grisescens. The sequence continues at coordinate 20,633,273 of CM029770.1, forward strand.
GCACTGCACTACACCGCTGGTCACCCTGAGAGATAAGATGATTTATTTCTATGCCTTGTAATTTCTCTGGAAACATTGGCGTTCAAACCGGGACACAATGATATTTACCCATTACTGCATGCGCAAACGATAAGGTTTCGTGAGAAATGTTTTCAATTATTTATTTATTATTCAGTGTTAAAATTGAGTTGTATACAACTTCACTTCTGAAATTAAAAGTACTTACGCACGTGAACAAAGTTTCAGCCTTTATAAAATGGCAAACGTCAGGCAGTTACGGCCTCTTAGGCTATTATAAAACATTTGGGCAAGCCACCTCGCCCAGAAATAGCCTAATGGGAACGAATGCTGCTTATGTTGTAGTACGTGCAAGTATGCAAATCTATGTAGTGAAAAATAGCTATGTTTTATAAATACCAAACAGAACTGAACTGATTTTCAGGATTTCTCAAAAAGCGCTTGGCTTTTAGTAATAATAGCTATTACTTTGTATGTTGAATGTTCTACTGTTTATATACTTCTCTGGGTGCCGCGCACCGTGCAGTGATTTCAACTTTTCATATTAAAATAACTGTGTGGCAATGTGATGTTATGCTCTATCATGTTGTTTACGATCAGGCATGACTTACTCGTCCCGTCAAGTTGGTAATGTAAAACATGCTGTAGAAACATTTTATTAGGTAATTTCATAGTTTGCACACTAATGCTGGTCTCTGTAAAAAATAGCAATAGTGTGGCAAAGGCTAATCTTCAAGCGGTTAGACTTGACTAGACTACTTGAAACCACTGCCGAAATTTCATATTTATAATATACCTGTTTTGCAGTGTAAGCAATTTTATTTTTCTCTGGGTGTATCTGCAATCAGCTGTGCTACTCGTATAAGCAGGTGGGTTGAGTGTTGAAGGCGGGATTAATGTGCTCCCCATTGGGACCACTACTCAATATTTAAAAAAGCTATGGAATGATTCCATCAAACCATCGGCAGTATGTCGTCGTAAGCAAACATTGCTAAAAATTTACACAATTTTGTCTTTTTAAATACGACGTCAAAAATTTCAACTAGGTTTACAGCACAAACAGCTTCTTCTTTTTGATCGTATCCTCATTACTGAGGGTCGTGGCTACCATCGACGTCCTTGACCACCTTCCTCCAGGCACTCCTGTCTTGTGCCATCTGTAAGCAAGTTTGGATGTTTGTCCTTGCTGAGGCCATGATGGTGATCCACCGGGTTGGTGCTTTGCCTCTACTTTTCTTTCAAGACCAGGATTCCGAAGCATATAAAAAGATAGAGAATATCAAAATCCGCATCAAGTTATCTTTGGTCTCTAAGCGTATCCCGCGGTTTCTCCAGATCTTCTCCAGTCTTTTTACTGCTGACTTTGCCATTTGTCTTCTTCGCACCACTTCAAACAAACAGCAGGTGCACAAATTATCGAGAAATATATTCTTTTTATGTTAACAAGTAGGTTTCATTCACATATTCTATCTGCGTAACTCTATCTACCAGGAATGATAAAGAAAACAAAGATAAAAAAAACCTAAACTAAAAATTAAAATCACCCCTACCTGTCCACCAATTCCACCAGCGACCCATTTTCCACCTTCTTCAACACAATTTACAAACAGCAAATAAAATCTACAACACTCAAACAGCTCGAACTAAAAATATTACGAGGTAATGAAACGAAAGTCAAATAATATATGGTGAAATAACTTGGATACTTGAATATATATTAAGCAAACAGGATTGGAAATCCCCGATAGTTCATTACTCTTTTAAGCTCGTCATCACAGGACGTCACAGGACTGTCATTGGTACCTATGTATTGTATATTACTTGTAAATAAGTCACCAAATAGTGAGTGACCAAATGTAGGCTAAAGGTGAATTAAATAATACGTAATAAGAGGATTTGAGGATAAAACCGTAGTACGAGCATACTTTGCAGAATATAACAATAAAGGTAATAAACAATACCAAATCAAATCATTTTATTGAGCTTGTGGTCCTGGGTTACATGGGTGGTACTTAAAATATATGACAGTTCTCCAGGCCCCGCTTCTAGCATGCAACCAGGTAAACAGTGAAAGTAACAAAACTAGATTCATAGACAGAAGATAATAAACTATTTTCGTACAAAAGATTAAACCGACTTCAAAACTACAAATAGGCACTCAAAAGCGAAAAATAAATTAATATCATTATTACAAGTGCTACTCACTCATCTATTTGAAGTCTAAAAGACCACTAAATAATTTGAATAATTAAAAAATAAAAATTATTGAAATTGAAAATTAGTATATACCTAGTAGGTAAGCACAGCAACACGAGAATAACATGTGGCGAAATGATTAGTACCTATCTATGGCCAAGAATAAATTAAAAACAAAATATACGCGGTTGGGAAATTGGGTTTGAATAGCAAATTTTTTAGTAGTTGCTATTTATTTATTTATTTTATAGGTATTTCGCTAAAAATGCATATATATGTTGTGTTTAAAGTGTATATGTAAGTGCTGTTATGAAAATAGGTAACATTTTGTGTGTTTACGTAGTGTAAGTGCTGTGATAAAACAGTAATACGAGTATATTATAACAAAAAACTTTTTGCAATGGATGTGAAATGCAAATTTAATATTTCGTGACAAGTTCAATTAATGACATTAATGTGGTAAGTACCTAGAAGTTAATGTCTGTATAAAACTCAGATTAAAAAGATATAAATATAATAAACACAGGTACACACGGACTATAAATATTATCTTTCTCGCTCTGACGCGCTTGTTCACTCTATTTTCTTCCTCGCTCTAGCATCCCGAGTTTACCCGAAAAGCTATTATCATACCCGAGCGTGACGGTTCATTTCAATTCACAGCCCACGAAAATTCTGTCCTAGGCGCGCCCAAAGAAGTTTTCACTTCAAAAATAACAATGGTGGAGCGACTCCCTGATACATACTTAGTATATTTAATATATATATGTAATAATATATGTATACCTTGACTTGACTGTCCTTTATCTTCATCATCAGACCACTAATGACAGTCACAACCCATCTATGTAAAAAGTTCTCATCAATACAAATTCATCGAGCCCAAACACACGGTAACTACTATGTACCGTCGAGGAGTTCCCTCGACCGTCTTCCCGTTCCCTCATCAGATTGTCTCTAGACCATTTTTAAATTATACATACTGCTTTAAAATGCTCAAGCAAAAACTTAACTAACGCACTAGTCATCTTTACAATTTTCGAAAGTTATCCTCGATTTCTCTAAGATACCATCATCAGATCCTGGTTTCCTTATCATGGTACCACCCTGGGAATATCTCCTTTACAACAAAAAAAGAATCATCAAAATCGGTTCTTAAACGACGAAGTTATCCGCGAACACACATAAAAAAAAAACATCCATACGGTCGAATTGAGAAACCTCCTTTTTTGAAGTCGGTTAAAAAGAGACATGTTTATGCTACTGGGAACAGAATTCACATCTTATTTTTTTACATTGTTATCATTAAATTGGACATAATAAATCGTAATCGGTTAGTTCGAAAAAAAAAGTTAACTGGCAACAAAAGATGGGAAATTTTATTTTCTACAATAATAATAAATAGGCTTTAACTTTTTCGGAATATCGGCCAAAAACGTTTTTTCGAGCCGGCGCTTGAAGCTCCATCTGGATTTGTTATTATTTTGTAATTTTATGCTCAGGAAATGATTCTAAACCTTATATAAAAAATACGAATCGGAAATTTAGTACAGAGTTAAATTCTACGAGTAATTTTACTGCCTAAAAGGCTTCTTATCAAATTTGGTCGTGTGTCTAAATTTCATTTTAAAATTTTAAAAACGTGCCTTGTGACAGACAAATATTTTTGTTGTAGTAGGCCTCTTTTTGTCAGTTATTCTACCGCCAAGCAGTAATGCGCAAAAAACACTATGTTCCGGTTTGAAAGGCAATGTTTCCAGTGAAATCACAGGGCATAGAGATAAAACATTTTATATATCTGGGTGACGAGCGCAGTGCAGGTAATGATTTGGACTCTTCATGTTCCAATACCTGTGTGTCACTGTCCTGTCATGTGGCAGCTATGTTGCTTACCAAAAGGCACATGTCCTGCTGGACTCGTCACTCCATACAATAAAAAAAAACCAATAACTTGGTGCAGGATGTAAGAAGGTGAGGCGATTAGAACAGATCAATATCAGTAAGAGACATATAATTATCTACATAATATTTTGTAGATAAATGTTAATGTTATTTAGATAGATTTAGATACAAATGAAACAACAACAACAACAGGTGGAATAGAGCGAAAATTGAACACACTCATAATGTGTCATGTAGGTACTGTACCCACTAGGGACGCACTTGCTTGACACATAAAGTGCAATAACTTTTATGTATGCAACTAAGTAAATGAATATCATGGCAAGAATTCCTGCATTATATCACGTAGCTACAAACGTAAGTACCTATATTTATTTCTGTGAAATTATCTGAACATGTGAACAAATCTGTATTTCTAAGACCTAACCGCAACATACTTCCTATCATTAGATGAAAATAATAATTTAGGATTATCGAGAAATAATCCTTGATTTTATGTAGGTAGGTAAGGAAAACATAAACTGCAGCAAACGCATTTTTTATTTTTGAGATCCCAAAAACACACAAACACAGTGAAAATACAATATTTCATGTGTTTTAAACATATATAGAATTATAGATATACTTTTATAGAATTGCGATACATAATATATATAACTTACTTATATAGTTTGGCAATAGGCACACATGATTACAAGTTTAGCTTAGTCATTATTCCTTAAGGCTAATTCCTCTTTGTCGAGAATATAATCAATAATACACGCAATGGCACTTGAAGCATCGGTATTTAAAAAATATAAGTATGAATAAACATTGTTGAAACACACAGTGATTGTATCTTTTTTTCATTTTATATAATACGATTGGTGCAAGTGATAAAATATAGTACGAAACCACAAATCCGTATACATGCCGTGTCGTCGTCATCATCACAAAATAAAACTAGGCACAAAGAGTAAATGCAAAGGCACGCGGCCGTCACAACACTGGGAAACACATTTGATTTAGGAAGTTGTCTTCACAATGATGACTTCCTCTTCCTGGACGAAGTGTTGGTCAGGAGCGACGTAGGAGTGGTAGGAGCGGTCCATCTGCACGGCGGCGGCGGGGGCGGCCGCGGGGGAGGTCGGGCCCGATGAGGCGCGCGGAGAGGGCGCGCGGGGCCCGGGGGCATGCTAGCCGCGCACATTCACCATAGTGCAGCCGAAGATCTCGTCCAACTGACGAGAGGAGAAGGTCACCACGATGCGGCGCTCTCCATGTCGTCGAGGCATGAACTTGTCCTGGAAGTTGACGAACTCGCCAGGCTTCACGTCACGGAATCGAATCTGGAAAGAAACATATCGATTCAGTATTCATTTCACAAGGTAAAATATACTTTACTTATGACAAGGACTGCGCAATACCTGTCGCGGTCTCTGCACTCCTGATCCTTCGAAGGTGAAGTAACAGTCAGTCAGGTGCACGTGCAGCGGATTCTGGAAGCTGAACGTGACAGCGCATTCCTGTCCAATGCAAGGCTGACCTCGCACCTGGAACAATAAAACAGAAAAGGTAAGGTTCGTATTCGTGAACTAGTGTAGTTAGGATACGAAAATTGAAACAGTCAAATAAGCACCTGCACTTGCATCCTCGGCTTGTGCAGCGGGAAGTCATCCTCATCCGACCACGCCTGGCGAGTTTGCTTCACATATGCCATAGCATGGACCTTGATCATCGAGTGGTCGACGATTTTATCCATGTACTCCTGAGGGGTGACATGCAGCTTCAGAACCTCTCGCTGACCAGCACGAACGATGAACTCGCCTTGAGCCCTTCGCAAGCGAGAAGCAATGGCGCCAGTGTAGTAGCAAGAGTTGGCAGTCAGCACACACCAGATTGTACGATCCTCGTGCGATTTGTTCTGAAAGTAAAGTGACAGTATGATACGACGGCGACGACTCAATAAAATATACTGAAATCAGAACTTTTTGTATTTCAAAGTACCTGAATATTCATGGTGCAATCGAAAGGCTGGCCATAAGGCACAATGTCAATATCCATCAGCTCGAAGTAAACATCCTCGAAATTGCGGTCAGGATATTCGTAGTATTGTTGCAGGCGCTGGTAGCCGCGGCACGAAGCAATGACAGCCAAGCGCTCGGGAGACGAGCTGTCTGCGGTCTTGTACTCATGAGTAATCTCCAACATGTCACTTTCCCCTTCATCGTCATCACGGTTCGGATTCTTGGTAAGGATCTTACGGCCGACCCTGAAATGGCATCACCATTAATTATTTACCTTTCACACGATCTACAGTAGGAAAGACTCGACTCTAGTGTTATATCTTACTGGTATTGGTTGGATGCCATCCTAATGAATCCCCATTCGGAGTTCTCTTCTTCTTGGAAGTGGCATAGCTCGGCGTTAAGCTGGCAATACATGAAAGGCGTGTCATATTGAAAGCCGACCTCACCGCGGCGTACGGCCTCAACACTAGCCGGTCCACAGTGATACACAGACTCCGATTCTTCTTGAGGCGTGGAATCAATTATCTGCCAGCCACTGTAGCCTATAGAAAAATAATAGTTTTAGTAAGTCGAAAATATTTAAGAAGTAAATTAAAATGTTTCTCTACTAACTACCTTGGGGTAGGTCAGGTCTTTGCATCCATACATCATTCCAAACATGGAAGTTCCAGCAAGAGTCATAGCAATCTTCGTCAGGTCCATTGGGTACTTCATTGCCATCACGATCAAAGTACTTATCCACAGTGAATGTTCGGTTGGTATCATGTGCAGAGACATAGTTGGTAACTGAACGGCAGGGTATGCCTGTAAAAACGATTATAAAAAATTATACCTCAACATTTAATTAGTTCAGAACATTAACGTATTAGACCAATTTACATTAACGGATTAGTACCAATTAACCATGCTAAATTAAATACCTAGAGCTCTGCAAATAGTAGTGACCAAGCCAGAGTAAATCCAGCACTGCCCGTACTCTACTGGGCGACCACCGTCTGTCAAGTAACGCTCCATGATAGCAACGGAACCAGTCCAAGCATGAGGTGCGACTCCGTCTTTGTATTCACCATCATAACGGCCTACCATGAGACCATCATCGTCATGACCAGCATTGATCTATATGACAAAAAACAAATTGGAATCAGGAATCACATCATCATTCAGATGCCTAATGAAAATCAAACGTTATATTAAAAATAAAATAAAAATAAACTCACCATCGATGAAATAGCCCGACAGACACGTATAGGATTACCACGATCAGCATGTTCAAGACCACTTCGTTCAAGCAAGTACATGCAAGCTGGCAACACAACATCATCAAATTGACCGAAAATCCATTTGCGACCCTTGGGTTGACGCCAAGTTCCACACCAGATTTTGCCTTGGTCATTTTGAACGTATTCCTTGCGGAACGACTCATTATCCATGAATACACAGTCTTCACGACACCAAGGATTGAACAGCATGTAAATATCTTCGTCGCATTTGTAATCGTGACGATTATCGCGCTGGCCAAAGCGATTGGTCTGGATCCAGCAGTTCCAAACACCGACTGGGGCGGTAGCCGGTACGTGTACTTGGAATGTAATGGTATTTCCGTCCTGACGCTGAATACTGATATCCCACCGATCCATATCGTGAGCAAGGGATGCCAAATTTTGCATGGAACCATGACGCGATCCATGACGAGAGCCGTACCCGCGGCCAAATGAAGAGTGTTGTGTGTTGGTGCCATAGCGATCTATCATCGGACGGTCCATGGGTCCATGTGGGCTAAGAGGGCTGTGTTGAAGAGGCATAGGCTCGTTGCTGAATGAACTACGACGAACACCGTATGTAGTGGTTTCTCTCATACCGCTCATTGCTCCCATAGGGCCCATGCTACCCATAGTTCCCATTGTACCCATTGTGCCCATCGTACCCATAGTACCCATCGTTCCCATAGATCCCATAGTACCCATTGTTGTACTAGTGTCTTGCATACGAGACATACCCATTCCCATGCCCATGCCCATTCCCATAACATCGCGAGAATGTTGAAATACTCCTTGCTGGTTACTCCAATTCACTGGTAGCACAACCCTGGTCCCCTTCGTAACACTCGGCTTAGGACCTGTAGAAAAAATATGACGATTACACATCGTTTTGATAAGTTGTAATAATATTGTTAAGTGAATAGTATTGTTAATAGAACATAAATATTTCGTGCAGAAAAAAAACACTGTGATGAACATACAATTCATAAACGAGGATTTATCGAAAAAATTGAATTGTAGCGAATTTACACACACTTGTTTTTGTGGCGAATCAACTTTGTGGCGAATCGACAATAACCCCATTATAAGCATATAAGCACGAAAGATAGAAATATACGTTCAACTCACCGAAGCAGAATACTACACGAATCATATCCTGTTGCTTGTCGTAAGTCCTGTCGAAACGGACAGCAAAAAAGAAGTTTTGGCCTCTTCTAAGCACAGGGTTAGGCAAAATGCTGTCGTTCACGAGGTCATATTGCTCAGTGTGGTGATCCTTTGAATTGTCTCTGGAATAGAACTCGGTGAGCTCTACTTTCAGCGGCTGCTGAGAGTAATAGCTCTGCGGGATCATTTCCAATGTATCTTGCCGACGTCTGCGTTCGTTCTGATCAGCCATCTTGCAAATCAAGTTATGTGTGTATTGATTATTAGGGCTGTTTCTCATGGAATGCTTCATACGGTGCAGCGAGCCAGTGCTATGGGAGCGTCCCGAGCGGTGCTGAGCCGTCGGCCCGGCGCGTTGCATGGGCCAGCGGCGCGACTGCCCTGGGCGTTGGCAGAAGCTTGAGATGTTGTAATACGCAGAAAGCCCCGGGACGTAGTTGGAAGGCATTCCACCAATCGTCATCTGCTGGTCCCGCATGCAGTTAAGGTTGCTCATCCCAGAAGTGATGCCGGTGATACCGCCCAAGCCCATTCCGGTCATGCTCGAAGTCATGCTGGAGGACATTCTGTCCATACTAGATCGTCGAACCATGGCCATCTTGACACTGATGTAGTATAATAGCGATGAAATAAATAGTCCTATTTGTGGACTGCACTGTGCTCCGGGCTCACTCCAGAGCGAATGGTGCCGGTTGTTAGTTTCCAGCCGTTTTTATACAAAAGTCAAAGTTTAGGATCGTTCACCGGAGTGGGTATCAGTTACCACAGCGGGTACTGTAGCTGTGGGTTTCTGGCACTGCTTTTGTTTGTGATCACAGACTTGAACGCGAACTAGACGGCTCCTTCGGTGTAGGTTAGCCGTGGCATGGCTACTGTTTTCGAGCAACTGAGTGAACTTAGACAATGGGAAAATCATGTCAAATTATTTATTTATTTAATGCCTTACTTGTAACAAGTTTAGTTTAGCTTGAATCCACAATATTGTGTGTTTTTAATTTAATATTTTTTTAAATAAACTATAAAATTTGCTTCATCAGCCCCTAAATAAAGAGAATCTGATTATTTTCTTTATTCGATTACAAATGCCCAAGTAAGTGTATAATTTAATTTGAAGGGATGATTGCTTAAACCAAAGGTCCTACCTATTATTACGACAGCGATACAGAAAACCTATTAAAGGGTCACATGACCAGCAAACCAGCACAGACTCACGTAAGTACTGTGCTTCCCAGCGCTGGGATTCGGAACCTTCTCTCACAATGAAAGATTCATGGCCATATAATGGTCATAATCGAAATCGTTAGCCTGCGATTTGCAGATGCATGCTGTCCCCAGAAGACACGTCTCTAGGAACAAGTCGGTTTTCTCACGATGTTTTCTTTCGCTGTTAAAGTGATGATAACAAATTTGTACGTACTTATTCTGTGTCTGATATCGGAACCTACGTCCACACGATTATGAAATCGGCTGTTCTCCCCACTAAGCACCACAGCTTTTCGCGCGAGCACCAGTGAGGTTTAAATGTTGATGTATCGCTAATTGGGATAACGACAGGGTCAAAAAAAGCACCATTCTAATCTGTTCGTTAGATAGGTTATGGAAAAATATCAGACTCGTAGTTTTGTTTTATCAAATTATTAACAATTTACAAAGATATACCTACATAGATCATCAAACTTCTACAGTGGGGGGGTAGTGACGTCACTCTATCGTAAAAATTGTACCATAACGTGACGTCATTCAAAACTTCTAAGCACTGCATCTTCATCATTTTTTGTTTATGAAATATAAAAAAAAATACCTGTAGGGACAATATTTTTTAATAATTTAACCGTCGGACTAATTAGTTTTTTAGTCGTCTCGCCTATTGGTTGATGTCTTTGATTCTTACATAAAAAGTTGATCGTATATTTTTTTTTTTTTTTGATGTAGCGACGTCTAATAAATCTATGAACGCCGACTGCATGCACGAAAAAGTGTCCGGTTGTGTCCCGTTACGCTCATTGTACGCTTGCGCCGCATCTAACAATACTTTGTTATGACGTTGTCACGTTAAACTATCGTCCGTAAACAAACCGACTTTACAGACAACCAATTTTTTTTATTCTATGGTTGACTAAAAGTTACTGGATTGAATTTCAGAACTATTTTCGATTCGTTTCCTAATCTGTGACTATTTATTAGACATTAGATTATTTTTCTATTTAGGCGTGGGGCTTCTATGCAAGCGTACTTTTTTTTCGTCCCGTGACTCTATATTGTAAAAAAGTAAGTATTTACTAGTACCTACCTCATTATAAATTACATTTTTTTTTATTAAGTACCGAGGTATTCTTATTATACGTGCCTATTGTTCTATTAGGAACAAAGGTAACGGACACCTTTGTGACAGGGTCCTCGCACTGCGTTCTTTTGTTCTACCGGTTATTTGCCTTCACATTTCAACTCATCATTCCCTAGCTAACCAAAATCAAAAGGAGGCTTTTTCAGAATGACAGATGAACGTAAATAAATTTTTCGATACCTATCCCCTCCCTGTTGGTGAGATTTTGATCAACCCTCGCCCCCAATCACGTGAGAATTTTTCTCATTATTTACTCAATTTCTCAAAGAATGAACACATTTTTACAAACTACAAATACAAAAAAAATTACGTGGGATTTGCCGTGATCCCCCTACCCCACAAGAGAGCCCCTTCCCCCCTTGAACACCTCACGTAATTTTGATTTTTTTATGTTTTGTTTGTTCAGAGTCGTCCCATACGAGTATGTATAAATTGTACCAAAATCTATGAGGCGGTATTTGAAATATGAACAAATAATAAGAAAAAACTAAATTCTACTTTAATTTACATATTTAGACAACTATTAGTGATAGCTTCTTATCAAATTTGTTCGCGTGTCTGATTTTAATTTTAAAATGAAGTCGGTTTTAATTTTTCCTAAGAAAAACAAATTAAACCAGATAAATTTTAGAAAATGAGACATTGGTATTCAACTTGGGATAATTAATAACAATAAATTTAAGTAATAAAATGTACAATCAATTTAAAAAAACTTGACTTAATAAAACTAAACAATTTACAAAACCTTAAAATAAAGCAGCAATCGGTAAGAGCGATTTGTTCTAGGCATCCGAAAGATGATAATGACCATATTTGAATATATGATACTTAGATGACGAGGAGGTACGAGGGGGTGTTCTAAGTTTATCTTATTTGTGGTAGGTAGCATCATCTCAAGGAAAGTTCTCTTTGAATATGGTTTACCGTCCGTCCGAATTAGTCCGAAATTGTCCGGATGTTTGAAGTGGAAATTTCTTTTTGTACCATACACAGATTTTTCGTGGGCTATGAATGAAGATCATCGTCACGCCCGGGAATGAAGGAAAGGTTCGGATGAACTAGTGACTAACGCATTTCTAGATGGCTATGCTTAGAAGACTAATCTAGATGACGCTTGAGCTCAATTCACAGCCCGAGAAAAATTTGTGGGAAAAAACGCCAAAAGAAGATTTCACATAAAAAAATACTTAGGTACCTTAAATACTTAAAACCGTCCATCATACATGGGTGCATTTATTATATTCTTATCCTTCTTGTATAATACATTTTATACAACTGCAACATCGTAGTGTTTTGTACTGGCAACGCAGTGGTTGCCTAGCAACGCGCCGTGTTGTGTAAATCGATAACGTTGTCAAACCGGTACCTATTCATAGTTTTTCCTTAGCGAAGTTCATGAAGTTAAGAATCAATGTTAATTTAATAGTTTGCTAAATTTTGTGTTAAGAAAAATAAATGACAATCTGTACTTAACTATGACAATGAATTTGTTTAAACTCTTCAGTTGTAATGTGGAAATTCAATATAAAGGGTATTTATTGTCAAAAGCAATGTTGTTTACTTTGTTATCAACTGCTTTGAACATACTTTTACCTTTTATTGTAGCACACAGAAGTAGAGGTAAGATAAATAAAGTATAATTATGTTGAAAAGTATAATCTAAGTAGGTGCTTACCTACCTACTACTATAATTTATTTACGAGATATACTGAGTAAAATTTTAAAATAATTATTTTGTCCCAAAATAATAATTTATTTTATCCCATAAAACTCTCTGTACCGATAAACTTTTATTTTCAGGGTTTTGGCTTATTTCGCACACTTTTTACGAACAGCCAAAAGTGCACTTTACCTATGATTATTTGTTAGTGGCTGAAACAGAAGATTCAAGTCGACCGGTAGTGTGTGGAGGAGGAGAATCGTTGGATGAAGAGATTTTCAGTGCAAAAGAATATTGTGCAGATATGCAAGCAAGTACCTACCTAATTAGTTAACATTATTAACCCTGTCATAGACTAGAAACCATATAAAACTAATTTGTTCACACCCACAGTTATTGTCTATGAGTATTTTTTGATGCTCGACAATATTTTTTCGACCTAGAAATAAAGTAATAAGTGTGTGCAAGCGTATCGTAAAATAATAATAATAAATAAATAAATATTGGTGGACAATTCACATACAACACCATCTGACCCCAAACTAAGCAAAACTTGTACTATGGCGGCCAGATAGCATGATATAATACTTAGTTGTAAAATACGTACTTATTATACATAGAAACACCCAGACACAGTACAAATATTTGAATTCATCACACAAATATTTGCACTGGGTGGAAATCGAACCTACGACCCTCGGCTTCGCGGGCAGAGTTACTGCCCACTAACCCACGAGGCCAGTCAAAAAAAACTCTGAAGAGGCAGTCAAGTGGTCAGCCAATATCATCATGTCATTTAGTGGCTGTCGGTGTGTACCGCGTTTCTAAAAATTCAGTCTCATCAATTTGTCCAAGCGCGCCAAAATATCTATGTACGTATGTACATACTATAACTTTAAAAAGTATTTACATTGGAGAATAATAGAAGCACAAAATTAGGCAAATAGTTACAATTGCAATAATTTTATGGCTTGGCCCAAACTAAGCTGCTCCTGTATTTTTGCTCCCCAACATTACATACCTACAATAGGCGTGACGACAGGTCCTGCAATTACATTAAATTATTTGATATAATGACAGTATTTAGATAGTATAAAATACGTACCAATTTTAATTTTGATTTTTGTTGGTTTAACTTGCTTTATGATTCATTCAAAGTAGGATAGGCAAGTCCATTTTTAACCCCCGACCAAAAAAGGGGTGTTATAAGTTTGACGTCGATGTCTGTCTGTCTGTCTGTGTGTGTGTCTGTCTGTGGCACCGTAGAGCTCAAACGGGTGGGCCGATTTCGATGCGGTTTTTTTTATTTGAAGATAGATATCCGTGCGGGTGTTCTTAGCTATGTTTGGTCAATATCGATTCAAGATGGCCGCCTCCACAAAATGGCGGACAAAATATTTCTTCACAGCCTACCTCATTATGGGTATCAAATGAAAGGGCTTCACTAGTAAAATACTTATACACTATAAAAAAAAATCAAATCCAAGATGCCCGCCACCACAAAATGGTGAAATATATAATTTTTTCACTACTACCTCAATATGGGTATCAAACGAAAGGGCTTCAAACTCGTAGAATACTTTGCACTATGACAAATTTCAAATCCAAGATGGCCGCTACCACAAAATGCCGAAATACATTTCTTTTTTCACGACTCCCTTAATATGGGTATCAAATGAAAGGACTTAACCAGTAGAATGTTGTACAGATAACAAACTCAAGATAGTCGGGGGTTAATCAAAACTTTTAATTTTGTTCTTGTAAAAGTACGAAATTATTAGAAAATGTATTTACCATTGGATAACCCATTCAATTTCAAGTGACTTTTGTTATGAAACCAGTTTCCTAAACGCAATATTTAATATAGCTACCATACAAACTTTACGCGCGACGCATAGAAAATACGACACAGTGACGTCACGCTTCTGTAGTGTTTTTGTATGAAGCGTTTTTGGGACAGTCCAAAATTGTGATTTTAAAATCGTGATATCACGGGATTTTTTTAAGATAACAAAGTAATTGTTTCACTTATGTTTCAATTATTGAGTAGCCTTTTGATGGTACATAAAATCAATAAAAAAAGTGGTCAAGTGCGAGTCGGACTCACCCATGAAGGCTTCCGTAGCAGCAAGTAACATAATACAAAAGTTCTTGTAGTTCGTTGTTAATTTAAGCAGTGTTTTAACAATAGTCAATTTATGACGTACTTATTAAAATAAAACTACTTACTAAATCTCATTCAAACAAATTTTCGTTCATAGTTTACATGGTAACGTATATCATACACTTTTTTTTATTTTTGTCATTACCTATCTTATTCTAGATACTACACACGTATGGTTTTGAGCAAACATTTTTTTTTAGTTTCAGTTCTATGTATGGGACTCCCCTAAAATTTATTGCTTTTTTTCTATTGTTTGTATACAAATCATAATGCGCTTCACAGAATACATCTACTGACCTACCAAGATTCAATAGTATTGCTCTTATAGTTTTGGAGAAAAGGTGGCTGTGACATGTGGACGGACAGACAGACAGACATGACGAATCTATAAGGGTCCCGTATTTTGACATTTGGCTACGGAACCCTAAAAATGAGTCCGATTATCCAACGAAATTTCTTGGTAATTTCAGGTTCAAGAATACGACAACAACAGAGACGGTTTGAACGATTACATTGATTTCAAGATTCACCTGATTGTACCGCCTGATGATACCCTATCTTCAGTGCTCCTGATTTTAGGTCTGGACTATCAGCTAAAGGTGAGCCAAAGATATCTAGAAATATGTAGGTAATTAATTAGGTTTATTCGGTTTAAGTCAGATTCTTATTTGGTTAAACATATTTCTCAAACGATTACCTAGTTTGTGATTCTCACATAGATAGATTTAGGTACTCTTTATTGACACACCAAATAAAATTAAACACAGAAAAAAAAGAACAATACATTTTACAGTAGTGCGACAATGGGCGGCCTTATCACTGAAAGCGATCTCTTCCAGGCAACCTTAGGATACATATACCTAATATTGTACTTTCCGTTTGGCCTAAAGTAGGTAGGTACCTACAATGATCAATATGATCCAATTTACCACCTAAGCAGCGGAAGAGCTTTTCTTTTGGACACTTATCCTACTAGTATCATAAGCGATAGTTTGCGTGAAACCGCAGAATGCCACTACTTAATAAATACCTAATCAGTTTCGTCTAGGTAAAGTACTTATTACACTTGGGTAACTTTAGTCAGCTGAATTTAGTCGCTATTGAATTCAGTGAATTATTATAGAATTTAGTAAGCTAACCATGCGCGGTCCGAGGAGGGGGTCACAGGGGACATGACCCCCCCCCCCCCCCCAAACTCGTATAACGTTAAACAAAAAATCTAAGAAAATTAAAAATATCTAATAGTACATAGACTATTTTTTAACGCGGGAAAACAACAAGAACGGGAACTACGCGGGTAAAATCTTGGGGCGCTATGTGCAAACGTAACTGCGTTCCGATTTAAAAGGCAATGTTTTCAGATAAATTAACTGTAATTTCTCTGGAAATATTCCCCTCTCATTCTCTATGTAGGTACTGACATAGTTAGCATATGTTGTATCTCCTGGTGACGAGCGCAGTGCAGTGCTAGTAAATGATTTGGACTCTTCATATTCCAATAGCTGCGTGACACTATTCTGTTATGGGCAGGCGTGTTGCTTACCATCAGGCCATTTTCCTACTCGTACCATCACCTTATACTGTAAAAAAATAATTAAAAGAGTAGGTACTGTTTAATTGGATGAGGAAATTATTATGTTCATCCTCATTAATGATTGCATGTCAGTAATAGCATTGTATAAGGTATCACCGTAGATTTGTTACATCTTCTCTACCTCGAACACTATCGTAAAATGCTTCTTTGTCTAGATATTTATCGGAACGATTTCGGAGATTGTGCATCTGATCTTCATGATCGAATACCTCCAGGCAATTTTTTTCTATCGGATATCTTTAAGCCAATAAGACAAATCTTGCTTTTACCGACATAATTTCATTTTTCAGTTTTCAAAACTCGTTTTGGTTTTACGCAATGTTGTGTGAAAAATATAAGTACCAATTTTATTTATTGACTAGCAGCTCCCCACGGATTTACCCACGTAGTTTTCGTTTCTGTATTTTTTTTCGCGATAAAAAGTATATGCGCTATTCCAGATTTTAATCTGTGTTTCAAATTTCAGCCCGATCTGCTCAGCCGTTCGATCTGATTGAGCAACAAGTATTCAAACATTCAAACACTTTAATATTAGTAAAATTATCGTAGGTTAACTTGCACCGGTGAGTTTTCATATAGGTCATCGGGAATCTCAGCTCGCTAACCGCAAACCTTCCATCGCTTTGTTTTCCAGACCGTTTGCCCATTACGCATGCAGTCCTTGGCCGTCATCGCTCAAGAATTCGCTATACCTCCGTCTGGGTTCCGATACTTTGGCGACCTCAATCTCCACCAGACCACTCACCTTGAGTGCCCCTCGATTGGTGTCGATGCCAGATTTAACACATCACTTTTCGATGGATTAGAGAGAGGCGCGATTTTCAACTTTGTTGTCAATCCTATTCTGGAGACTTATTTTAGAAGAGAAGGTAAGTTAGACCTGAGTGTCCACACCACATCAGCCCTATACAACAATGAGTTATTTTCAGTGTGTTATAAACGGGTGAAAAAATATAACAAATTATTAACATTGAGTGACGCTGACTCTTGTGATAAGAACGTTTAGGCTGGTGGAATGTGTTACCTGAGTGGGTTTTCCCGAAGGTAGCAATCTTGATGTCTTCAAATCAGAC
Organism: Ectropis grisescens; assembly: GCA_017562165.1. Taxonomy (NCBI): domain Eukaryota; kingdom Metazoa; phylum Arthropoda; class Insecta; order Lepidoptera; family Geometridae; genus Ectropis; species Ectropis grisescens. The sequence goes on from CM029770.1 coordinate 20,650,659, forward strand.
TTCATGCACGCTGATAATCAAGCTCCATCGTGGGCCGCATGGTCGCTTAACATAAGGTGCGATGGCGGACAAGTAAAACAAGAACAAAATTAAACATTTTGATTTACCCCCGACTACCTCAGATTCGTAATCTATACAACATTCTACTAAACAAGCATTTGATACCCATATTGAGGAGAATAGTGAAAAAAGAATTGTTTTTGAAAAAAACGCCATTTTGTGGAAACGGCCATCTTGGATTTAAAATTTGTCGTGGTGTATAGTATTTTACTAGTCAGGCTCTTTCATTTGATACCCATATTGAAGTAGGTTGTAAGAAATATTTTGTCCGCCATTTTGTGGAGGCGGCCATCTTGAATCGATATTAACCAAACATAGCTAAGAACCACCGCACGGAAATTAACCTTCAAATAAAATAACCGCATTGAAATCAGTCCATCCGTTTGAGCTCTACGGTGCCACAGACAGACAGACATCGACGTCAAACTTATAACACCCAAACCGGGCAATTATACAACCACTTTGCCAAACGCCTACAATAGTTGGCTAGTTAAGTTATTGTCGAACTCAGAAATTCATTTACATCAGGCGTCTGCATTTTACCAGACTCCGTAAGGAATGTAGAGGTATATTTATTTCTAAACTATAATATAAATCTGAAAAGTATAAAAGTTTGATCGCAACACCAATACGGGTTATGATGGTGCATCCTTATCCATAACTCCACTCACTGTAGACTTGAAGACATCCAGATCATATTTATCATTGAACACCCACTCAGCCAACGTAGGTATTCCACAGTTAGATGTTCTTCTTAGAGGATAAATAACTAAAATAATACTCTAAGATGTTCTTTTTGCGAAAATATTAGTCTACATTAACTTGTTATTATGTTTCAGTAACAACGCGTATGACAACAGCATTTTCTAGAAACAACAACGGACATACAGGGACCATGGACATGGAATTCAGCCTTCGCCTGCCTCAGGCCCAGGTCCTCTACGTCCCAAGTCTGATGCAGGAGCTCAAGTGGGCCTGGCCGCAGTACCTCGCTCTCTATCTTGTCTTCTACTGGATATTTGACAAGATCAAAATGTTCGTGTTTAAGAACAGGCTGCTGATGGCTTGGGAAGTAGTGCCTTGGAGGAAATGATAGAACTATTATAAGTAGAATTGATGGGAACGTTGAAAAAGTGTAGTGAAAACAAAGGGTGACGATAAATTAAAAACCTGTACCAACCGAAAAAGACGCGCTATACAAACTGGTCACTATTTGTATGTGTAATAACCACGTTAGTTTTCAGGACCTTAAATTTGATTTAAACCATCGATATAAATCAATAGATGTCCTCCCAAACTTCAGCCGCACGGAATTATGTTATCGTTGGGAAGAGTGAACTCAGTCTTTCCGTTCTAGTCGGTTGTAGGAAGCGGTGAACGCCGGACGTTTATAACTATCACTATTCGTTGTCACAACCAAATAAGTAGAACCGCAACATACCTCGCCGCTAGCGATTCTAGGGGTCAAGTAGATTGGTAGTTGTCAACCACTCACACAAAAACGCAGTTTGTGACAATTTCAAGGTGTTCAGGGCACATATTTTGATTTATATCGATGTTAGCAACATCTCTTCTCCTACACAAAATAAGTGCCTAGGTAACTTAACTATAAGTAAATTACATTGTTAGATCCTGAATAAAATATGTAAATTAGTTGATTGATTTTGTAATTTTCTTAGTAAAAATGTGTACGTATATGATTATAACACGTCCCTTTCGGTTGAGTCAGGGATGTTTTACGTAAGCCTATATTCTCTATTAATACTTCCAACAACCAACAGACCCTCATTTGTCGATGTGCTAGTCATTCCCTGTGCCAATTACCTATTGTTAACAATCCTTATAAACAAGTACACACGGTGCAAGTTTTTACCGATAGAATGTGTGTTGCTCAATCACGTCGAACGACTGAACGGATCGGGTGGAAATTTGGAACACGGTTCATGATCTGGAATAGCAAAAATGCTACTTTTCATCGCCAGAAAATTGTGATATCGAGAACTACGCGGGTAAAACAGCGGGGCGCTGCAAGGGCAGCTTTGACTCCAGGGGGGGGAGGGCATATAGTCGTGGTTAAGTCACAAAACTGTACGATAAGTACATGCTGTTTAATTAGACCCCCCCCGCCCCCCCCCCCCTGGATCCGCGCTTGAGGTCATGAGCTTAAAATATACTCACAAGACAGACCTATTCATATTCGTGCAGCAATTCACGTGAACACATTATATTTAAGAGATAACTATTATAATAAATAAAAGAGGACTAAACAATACAACCTTTTATTCTAATTCGTTTGATATTCTACTTACCTATTAGTTAACAATATACATACTAAAGCTTCGGTCACACTAACACTGTATGTGACTGATATAGAAAATTGTGTTGTGTGATGATTGCTTCTGTTCACTTATGGTTAACTGTACCTGCCTACATCAACTAAATAATTTGATGCATAATTTATTTAGATACTACAACTACTACAACTGGAGACCACTGGTCACTGTGGAGAAGTTTGTATTCACTGTCACCTAGCTTCAAAGAAAAACATTTCAAAATATCAGTCATAATTTGTAACCTTAACTGTATTTATACATGTTTATCAAAAAATATGGGTAGTGAATGGTTGTGAATCCCGCATTGTTGTATCTCTTGTATGCCAGGTGGCAATGAATACAGTTTCTTCTATGAAGCATATCATATGACATATGATATGCTTCAAAATGACTTTTTTCTTGGACTAAACAAAGAATAGTACCTTAATTTGGAGATCACTACACATGTTAGTCTGACCAAAACTTATCAGCCGAGTCGAGTATACACAATCTCTAGCTGGGTCAAGTAACAAACTATGGATTGTATAGCTCATACTCAGGCTACTGAGTCAATGTCAGTGTGGGCAACTGGCCTCCGAATTCTGTAGATGACTTGGAATCAAGTTCGGCTCTGTTGTCTTCAATGATGAAGGTTCTACCGGTGTAGTCATCTAGTTGGACCAGCAGGTATCTGCACACATAGTTACCATATTCATTCTGAAACAGATGAATACAAAATTACTAAATTTGTTTACAGTAACTACTTCTAGGGTAGTTCTACACAGACAGTATACATAATATGGTAGTGTTATACTTTACGCGATGTAATAAGTATTTTTAGCAGGCTAATTCTTTTAAATCTAAACTATAAGTTTTCTACTTCATATTCTTGCCACCCACTGTTTTCACAAAGATCAGCATTTGAATACCAGCTTGATTCAATGCTCGATGCATAAGCATATAGGCATTTATAAATTTGTCAATTCAGTAACCAATTTACATGTCTCGAGTATGATAAATCATTTATTTCAATCAATTAGTACAGACTTATCAAATTACACTAATGAGAATAACAATTTAAATATATGAAATTACAGCAATTAAACATCGAATAAAGACTAAAATTCAATACCAATTGCAAACTAATAACAAAAAATGTAAAGAAATGTCAAAAATCTAAAGAAATATCAAAAATTATCTACTAAATTAAAATCAAAAAATAAAATTCTGATGTCAAAAATAAATATGTTAAATTATAATGATTATGCTAATGTCAAATTATAACAATAATACCAAAATCAAAATCACCAAACAATACAATAAATATAATTATATAAATATATCAGTGTTGTCACCAATACATGCCCAATAACTTATTGGCAGTAAGTGTACAAAGATGAATAGATCCACTTTATTGACACATGGAAGTAAAATTAATTCAAAAGGAAATTTTACGGAAACTGCTAAAACAATCTTTAAAATACCAAAATGATAAAACCCATACCTGTTTCATATCCAACTCAACAACACCCTTGTTCCGAATACCCTTGATGTAGAATCTCATCCTCATATGTTGCACTCCATCTCTTAAGTATAGTGCATGACTGACATGTGTTCTCCGCCTGCGAGTTGTCTCTTCTCCAAAACCTTTGATTGGGGCTCCGAGGGCATCCTCTATCCTTGGATCCTAAAATGATTACAAAATATTTTACAGGAGTCTAAAGATTTACCTTGTGTAACCACTAAATAGATATTAAGAGGCCAAAAGATCCCTCAGAGTTCATTATCCAATAGAGGACACTCCCATAAAACATTAAGTATAATAAAGGTGGTGTGGTATTATAACTGAAGTGAAACTTCTGCACTGCTGTTTGATGAAATGAAAATGTGACACCAAAAAAAGACAAACTATTAATAAACAGAATTTATTGAAGTGCCAAAAGGCTCATAGGCAATGACACTCTTTTGCGAAAAAGACTACAAAGTCTTGATCATCGCCGAAAGATTGCCAGCCTATCGGTTTTTTATCGGATACACTTTGGAGAGTGTGCGACTGATTTGCATGATCTGATACCACCTTGCCCTTTTTTCTATCGGAATGCTTGTAGCTCGAAAAAGCGACATCGTTTCATGGTTGATGTTCCAAAGACACGAACGAAAAGATTTGACTCTACTTTTGTGATAAGAACGTCTAGGATGTGGAATACGTTGCCTGAGTGGGTTTTCCCCGATGGTTACAATCTTTGTGTCTTCAAATCGAGAGTGAATCGGTTTCTTCTAGGTAAACACGCTCCATCGTAGACCGCATCGTCGCTTAACATCAGGCGAGATGGCGGTCAAGTGTAAACCTATAAAAGTTAAAAAAAAAAAAAAAAATTGTTAACGAAACAGACTAGCGAAAATGTGTGTTTACTATAATTATTTCCTCTATGTCAGTATGCTATGCATGGCCAGTGGCATAGATGCTACGGTATCGGACATAAGTAACAATGATACGGGACCCCTATTATACGTCCCTCCTTCCATAGGGTTCCAAAGCTTTCAGAATATGAGTTGTGGTGAAAGTGGTGATCATTCTGAAAAGTGTCACTTCTGCTATGTGTGACACACACACACACACATTTTTTTTATTTTATAATAATCAGTAAGTTTGAAAACACTAAACATGAATAGTCTCTTTCTGTTACACACAAAAAAGTGGTGCAACACTTAGGTTTTTTAAAGAATTTTAAAAACTTAAAATTGTTCTAAACAAACATTTCAAACAAACTAATAAAACACTCTCATTCATACTTTTATGGCCAAAGAAAATGTAGGGATTACATTTTCCATTCTAAAAATAGAAAAATATGTATTGGTGGAGAAAACACTGCTTAATAAGTACATTCTAAATTTGAAGGTTATTTTAGAAGGGCTTAAACAATTAAACAGACCACTAACAGTATGGGATAATTAAGTAGTTTGAAATCCCTTCCTTCTTCTTCATTTTAATAATTTTATGTAACTTTACGAGTCATTGAAGTGTCTCCCAAAGTGCATTTAAAGCCTTAGTAAAAACTATAAACGTAACTGAATCACTATGAGATAACAAATTATGTAAACAACATCAATCCTCTTAGGATAGATCAAGGTAACATTACGATTCTTACATTTTTGCATTTTTGTAGAGCGTCTGAATAAATGCTATTCGGACTATTGCTTGAAAACAGCTCTCGAAAAACGTAAAAGAAGATAACGCCGGTAAATCCAACGCCCAACAGGATGACTCCAGTGTACGAAACTGTTTTTGTTGTTTCTTTAATCTTCTCTCCCAGAGGTCTCACATCCGTGGAAACATCAGCTCTCTCGGAACTTCTCGTCAGTCCGCTTTGCTTCTCCGTTGAATAATAGGAGCGAGGTATACTAAATTTAGATGTTTGTAACACAACCGGGCGTCCAATGCTGGTTGTTCTCAGCACAGGAAGTAGCTTGGATACTATGGCCATTTCTATACAGCTACACACTGTTACTCCGTATGATAATGAATCTAAATTTAATAAGCACTACAAGCTATAAAAACTAGCCACAAAATCCAGTAATGAAAGCTCAAAAAATTCCTTTCTTATGGCGCAAATCCACAATCCACACCGCAAATCAGCTGCCAAAACAAAAACAGCTGATTATTTTTTGACATTGACTCTTATTCTTTTGTAGACCACAGAGTGACACTTTTTAGACGGCCGTTCCACGTTCCACGGAGAGGTGTAGAAAATGTAAACAAATCAATGTCACTCTCAATATGGCAGACCAGCATTTCTCTTTGTTTTAGAAGATAGTTCGTTGTAAGCGTCTCTGTTTGACCTTTTAGATTTTCGTCACATAACAAGGTTAAATATATTCCAATAAGTCCGTTTCCAACCTTTTGGTCTTATTTATATTATTTTATAATTATACGTTTATTAAACATGTGGTGCGCATTAGTTTAAAACATTAATACAAAAAAAGTGTGGCACTCGGAGACTGCCGCAGTAAAGCTATTGCATCTTGCATGATTTTTAATCAACATAAGCAATAGGGGTGTTAACAATTTTTCGGACTTGCTTTTATTTTGAAGAGTGACATATTTGTTTACCTTAAAAAATGTCACGGGAAATCCGTTAAGTTGGCAACACTGCTAAGAGCATTTAGTCTGTAAAGCTAATACAAATAAGATTCAAAGTCGAATGACCGAGTGGGGAGGACGGCGTTACGGTCTTCCATCCCTCTTTCTTGTGAACATAAGAAAGAGATGCACGATCACTAAAATTCGGTCCCCAGGCCCGCGATAAAAGCTATGCAATAGCTTAATAACTTGGGTGGTTGGTTCATGTATACACAATAGTAACATATAAACAGTTTTTATTAATATTAATTATTAAGTACAGCTTTGTTTTGTTATGTAGCACTTAAATTCCTTTTTCATTATGCATGTGAAATTACTGACTTTATATACATATATATATATATAAAAGTCAGTAATTATATATATATATATGGTAATTAAATTTAAGTTAACTAAAAAGTCAGTAATTTCACATATATATCTATATGAGACGATCTTCTTAGCATTCCATGGATTCACCGTGCGGGTGCCGGGTCCATCGTGTGGCAGAGAGAGAGAGAAATCCCGAGTAAATCCCGAGACTTGTGACTCGGGCGTAGGTTTAAGGGGACCTTTTCTGACGTACATCAACACTCACCTTCACTACTCGTTTTTCTCTCCCTGCCCAGCCAAATCTGATATGACATATGAGCCTACTAGCGCAGCTTTAGATACTCGTATATATATCCACATTCAGATCCGTATCCGTGGATGTACTTTTTTCACAATCCAGCACATCACTAGTGTAGTTGTTACTACCTGTGTAGCTGCCATTGCTATTATTTTGTCTTAATAAAAAGTGGTGTACCTATATAAGTGGTAACCTATATACTATTCCTTGCTATAATTATTGATCTACGTTTTATATTTTAACTAAAGCAATCCAGTCTGAGTACATAGCTAACGTGGCCCTTATAAGTACTTGATTCCGTAAGAAACAAATAAGGTACTTAAGTAAAATGACAAAACAAATGGTGGCACACAAAAGATATGGGTGGCACTATTCCTACCCATTCTGAGAAGATTCAAATAGTTTTAATATTAAGTGCCCCATCGGATATTTTTTTTATAAGAGTGGTAGATGTATTCATTCAAAAAAATGCAATTAATTTCTACTGCGTTAGATGCAGTTGCAATTAATTTTAAAACGTATCGAATACTGGGTAGTGTTTTCATCTATCCTAATATAAGATTTTTACATCCAAACAAATTTGTTAATGAGCGTTCTGTTTTTAGATTAAGTTGTTTTTACATTTATTATTTTAACATTAAGTTATCGCTCGGCTCGGGTGGTCTTGTCACGCCAATACGCAGATGCAGTGCCTGGTTCTAATCTCACGCGCACCTCTGCCTTTTCGAATTCATGAGCATAATGCTGCTAACGGTAAAAGAAAACATCTTGAGCAAACTGGCATGTTCCTAAAAATTGTCAAGGTCAGAGAGGTTTGTCATCCACCAACAACACGGAAGAATTGTAGCCCCAGCAAGGAACTTTTAGTGGGTTGCTTATGTGAGCAGCGTCCCGCAAATTTACCCGCTTAGATCCCTTTTCCTAGTCAAACGGTATTTTCAACTCGCGTAATTATTTTTAAAATTAATTCTTGACCATGAATACCCTAATCATTCAGACACATGTTATTCTCGTGTTGCTATGCTTACTGTTCTAATTTTCAATTTCCAAATAATTTTAATTATTACAATTATTTAGTGGTATTTAAATATGAGTGTTTCTTATTTTAGGTTTTTTTTTTGTAAGTTTTAATTTGCTTTTTATGTTATGTTTCTATTAATTTTGCTTACGCAAGTCGGGGGCTACGGTGAGTCGAGGGTTTACAAGGGGGCCACTTTTTGTTTTGGCATTTTGAGACGATACTCCTTAGCTGTACCCTCCATAGTAAGCGCGAGGTGCGCCTATTATTCGACAGTGACATCTCGAATATCTCGTACTGTGTGTTCCATATCGTTTATAAAATTTTAAGCATGAACTATTGCCGTACTATTTTTGTGTTCCGTAGTTTTTCAAAGATAGAGATAGACGAATGGATTATTTTAGTTGCTTGAATTTTGAAACACAATTTATCGATTGTCAAATTGTCATTTTGAGAAAATTGTGGGGTGCGGGCTGTTTCAATCTGTTAAACAAAAGATTTATTATTATTGTTGTGGTTGTAGCTTATTCTATAGTCCGATATTAAATAGTATTTGAATTAGATTCAGCGATATATCGCTGTGACTCCATTAATGATATTGTAATCACACGGAGTAGAAAATGGATTGGATCATTTCGGACGAATTGGGTTTGACTGTGGGTCACTTGATGGGATGGGGAGCAGCTGGTGCTATGATTATTGGTGGTGTGGCCCCATACATCCCACAATATAGGCAAATAAAAAAGTCACAAGATGCTGAAGGCTTTTCTTTGTATGTTTGTTTGGCTCTACTCATTGCCAATACATTGAGGATTTTGTTTTGGTTCGTAATGTTCCTTTAGTAATATATCTAAAACAATGCCAAACCTGTCTACTTATTCTAATTAAAATGCCCAAATTTTCAGGTTTGGCAAGCGATATGAAATTCCACTACTGATTCAGAGCATTGTTATGAACATAACAATGTTTGTGATGATACACCTCTGTGTAAATGTGCGCAAAAAGAACCAAATTGTTAGAGCCAGGGAGCGGATATTCACAGGTCAGTATAGAATTAATTTTGTAAATGGCACTAAATAACAAAAGTAATGAAATAGTTTCAAGATAAGTGATACTAATATCCCCTAATCATTGTGGCTTGAATTAAACACTTATTTGATAACATCAGTGCATCTAAAGTCCTAGTCTCTAAGTTCTATTGTGATACCTCTTCAGCCAATTAATAAGCATACAATATCTATGCTTACACTATGTAATATATTTTTATACCTTAGCATTAATATGTTTGTCTTAATTATATTTAGATTTACTATTAATTATTATATCTGCTGTTAATTTTTATTATGTTTCTTTATATAATTTATTATATTGAGTTATGTGATATAAAACTAAATTTCCTTTATATATTAATGTTTTTATTTTTACTTTATTTTATGTTGTTTGGTGCTGGTGACTAGGTGCGATATTCATGTTATATATACTGTTATGTTGTGTGAACGGCTCAGCCCAGCCAGATGAAACGGCCCGGTGGCTTGACCAACGGCACGGAGCCCCGGGAGGGGGGAGAAGCCACATCGCTTCTATGGTGAGTGCTGCTACACTATCACCCAGTCATGGTTGTTACATGTTATGTTACCATGTTCATAGTTTCATTCTATTTATCTTTGTTTCAGTTCGGACAAACATCATGCTTTTTATGGTTATGTTTTTGTGATGTGATAACTATCATTTTAATAGACATTTGATTTTGCGTTATGAAATTTGTAAGTCTTGATTAATACTTATGCATGTTATGTGGTTTGGGTTATCTATTGGTATTGTAATGAGATATCATGTGATTGAATGTCTTTATCGATTATTTAATTTTTTATGCTGAGAAACCATTCTTTTCATTTTAGAACCTGTTTTTCACCTATTGCACTACTATTGCTTTTTTCTAGATGTCTGATAAATATTTTTTTCCTTATCTTTTGTTTACACAGTACATAAAGCAGTCCAAAGTCCTTAGATCTGTCAATCAAAATTTGTTAGTTATAAAACTAAATATTTCTTATTAAAATGTAGTGTGTTAAATACCTCAAAATTATCCATATAACAAGATTGCTAATATGCTTGTTTGAAACATGTCAAAAAAGTTCACTGACTGCGGTCAATGGTCCCATAAGTACTATGAATTTATTTCTGGTATCTGTGAATGAAGCAAGATTGGGTCAAAATGTCAGATGTCTTATCTACTGATGTCACAAGTTTTCTGTAAATTATATCTTATATGTGATATACTTGAAGTATAACTATCAACATATCAAGCTAAAGTTCACAACTAATTAGGGATGGGTCGAAATTCGTTTTACATTCGGTTGAACCGAACTTCGGCAGTTTGAACCGAACTTCGTCTTTCGGCCGAATTTCGGTTAAAATGCCGAACATTCTGCACTAAATATACTTGCACTATCATAATAGAAAATAATGGAAAAACAAATCCGTAGTAACAATGAAATAAAATAAGTTTGATATACTCATAGTCATTTATTTGAATTAGAAAAAGTAATCATACATGATAAACAAAAAACTTTAATTGGTCTTTTTAACTACAACTTTTTAAAAACCAACAAAAATCACGTAAAGCCAATTAAATTAATTTGTGTAATGTAAACAATAGTAAGTATGTGACTAGCTGGTGACGTCTTTACAAATGACTAGCTGGCTAACGACCCCGCGGGGAAGCGCGGAGTGCGGGCGGGGCACATCTAACAATATTTGCAGCAAGTGCGTAAACAAGCCACAACGCTAAAAAAGCGTGGCGAAATTAAACCGAAGTTCGACCGAACTTCTGCCGAATTTTTCATTTTTACCGAATGTTCGGCCTAAGTTCGTATTCGGTTCAAACCACATTCGGCCCATCCCTACAACTAATCCATCTTATATGTAAAGTGTTAGCTAAAATTGCAAGCAGTGACTAATGCGATTTATGGTTTAGTGATGCATGCAGACAACAATGTCAGGGGCATCTGTTTGATTCTACAAAAATAACCTTCATGCAATGCTTGACAACGAGCTTGCTATTAATATATCTATATTTTTTTAAATTAAGATAAGTTTGCACTTGATTGCCATCTTGCCTGATGGTAAATGACGATGTGGTCTACGATGATACGTGCAATCTAGAATCTAGAAGAAACCAATTCATTGTCAAGAGACAAAATTTATATTATATCAATCAACAAAAATAAAACGTGTGCTTAAGACTGCACGGCAGAAGTGAACTATTAAAACTTAACTATTAAATAGAATATTCATTAAAAATTAAAATAATGACATTTAAATTGAATATTATAGTAAACACAGTGACACGACAGTGGCAGTTGCGGCTGAAGGACCAGTATCCATGGCTAAGCCAAATAAAAAAGAGACAGTGGTAGCACATAGATAGCAGTAGCTGACTAGCTCTCTCATTCTGGCACATTCTGCGGTCCTGAAGTCATTTTTAACATTTCTTTCATTCACGAACGTCACCCATGTTTTTTCAGAGTATTTATATGTATTGCCGTCACATGGTCGATATTTTATTTAGAAAGCATACATTTTACCACTTTAGAAGTGTCTCTCGCGCAAATTATTAGAAACCTCAACATCATTTTTGAAGACCTATCCATAGACATCCCACATTCATGGGTTTGATGAAAAAAAAAGTTTTAATTCTAAGTATGGGGCACCCCAATATTTATTGTTTTTTTTTGTTTTATTTTTGTGTAAAAATCTTAATGCGGTTCACAGAATACATCTACTTACCAAGTTTCGACAGTATAGTTCTTATAGTTTCTGAAAAAAGTAGTTGTTACCTATGGATGGACAAACAATTTGTTAACAATTTTTCGAATTAATTTTGTTTTGAAGATTGACGCATGTTTATCATAAAAAATAATATTTTATTAAAAATATTAATATATAAAGAGAAAAAACATTTTTTTACTAATATTGAATTTTCCCGCTAAAACACTAACGACTGACGTGACGTCACTAGTCGCAAAACATTGGTCGCGATTCATGACTGTATGTCCAGTTTATATGGTTTCATATCATTACTTGAATAAAAACAATCAAATCGTCGTATCAAAGATCACAAACTATAATAACAAGAACAAAATTAAAAATTTTGATTAACCCCCGACTACCTTACATTTGTTATCTGTACAACATTCTACTAGTCAAGCCCTTTCATTTGATACCCATATTAAGGGAATTGTGAAAAAGGAAATGTAATTCGCCATTTTGTGGTAGCGGCCATCTTGGATTTGAAATTTGTCATAGTGCAAAGTATTCTACTAATCAAGCCCTTTCATTTGATACCCATATTGAGGTAGTAGTGAAAATATTATATAATTCGCCATTTTGTGGTGGCGGCCATCTTGAATTTGAAATTTGTTATAGCGTTTAGTACTCTGCTAGTCAAGCCCCAAGATACCCATATTGAGGTAGGTTGTGAAGAAATATTTTGTCCGCCATTTTGTGGAGGCGGCCATTTTGAATCGATATTAACCAAACATAGCAAGCACGGATATTAACTTTCAAATAAAAAAAAACGCATCGAAATCGGCCCATCCGTTTGAGCTCGACGGTGCCACAGACAAACACACACACAGACAGACAGACAGACCGACAGACAGACAGACAGACAGACATCGACGTCAAACTTATAACACCCCTTTTTTTTGTCGGGGGTTAAAAATGCAGAACAGTAAACAGTTTAGTCAGTTTTCGACAGCTTGTTTTTCAACTAGTGACGTAATAAGTCATATTGGTGTTTCCAGTCACGTGACAACAGACTAAAAGTCTAGCCTTTAAAATCACTTATTATAAATTTCCTACGTAATATTAATTTACGAGGGTCAAACTGAAAGTTCTTAGAACTGGTCACTTATAAACAATATAGTAAAAAAATAATTCTATAATTTGAAAATAGAACTCTTTGCCAATATTACTGAGTATATACTTCATTCATTTGTCATTTGTTTTACGATTTGGCGGCAAATTGAAAATTGTCTGTGTCACGTCAACATGAATTTAACACGAGAAAATTTTCGTGCAATGATTTTTTTATGACTTTCGATGTCATTTAAGTCAACAAGAAAGTTACGATAGACTACGATTGGCCTTTCACGATGAAGCCCTATCTCGTGCGACTATTTACAACTGGTTTAATGAGTTTAAACGTGGTCGCACTAATCTCACTGATGATTTACGTAAGGGACGGCCTTTCACGGCGACGACTGAAGATAACATCTGTGTTGTGCGGCGTATGATAGAGACTGACAAAAGAGTGACCTATCAGCAGATTCGGACAAGCTTAGGCATCGGTATGAGTCAAGTGCACAAAATCCTACACGAACATTTAGCGGTCAGGAAGCTTTGCGCCCGGTGGATACCTCATAATTTGACTGAGGCTCAAAAACTCCATCGCGTGGATTGGTGCCGTAAAATGATTGAAAGATTTAACGGAGGTGACTCAAATGCTGTGTTCCACATACTAACAGGTGACGAAAGCTGGATTTACTGTTATGATCCTGAAACCAAAAGACAATCTGCTCAGTGGGTGTTTCCTTTCGAGGAGTTGCCAACTAAAGTGAAGAGAGATCGAAGTGCGGGGAAAAAAATGGTGGCTTCGTTCTTTGGAAGGATAGGTCATTTCGCAACAATTGTGTTAGAGGATCAAAAAAACAGTTTCTGCAGAATGGTACACTACCAATTGTTGGCCACTAGTCTTGGAAAAAGTTCGAGAGAAACGACCTCGCAGTAGGATCCTCCTTCACCACGACAACATCCCACACCGCCAAGCGAACGATCGACTATTTGGCGACATCAAACGTTGAATTACTGGGTCACCCGCCGTATAGCCCCGACCTCGCGCCTTGTGATTTTTATTTATTTTCAAAAATTAAAGAAAAACTTAAAGGAAAGCGGTTTATGAATGCTGAAGAAGCGGTGGCTGCGTATCATGATGCCATTGAAGAGACCCCTAAGGACGAGTGGGCAAAGTGCTTTTCCCAGTGGTTCCATCGCATGCAGCGGTGTATTGACGTGAATGGACAATATTTTGAAAAGATATAATAAAACTAATAACTGGCTAATGTAATCAGTTTTTGATTTTCTAAGAACTTACAGTTTGACCCTCGTATAATAATGTGATTTTCGATATTCTATTAGTACAAACTGTCATAAAATTAACACTAAACATTAATTTGTGATTAGTGTTAACATCCCTATTGACGAATCCATAAGGGTACCGTTTTTTTTCAAAATTAATAATGTAGGGAATTTGATCGGTATTAGTTAAATTATAAATATTAAGTGATTTTATCCGTTAATTAAATACACGTGAAGTAATCTTTGGGTTCAATGCAACAACACAAATTAATTTTATATCATTAGAAAACAGTCCTACAAACTATTGATCATATTTTATCTGTATGCTTTACAAATTAGACAAAGTTTAGTGGTGATATTCGACTCTGACGAGATCAAAACGGGCCGCTACTTGTGTAATACATTCAGTAGGTAATGACTACATTACAAAAAATTTATAAAAGTTTATCTAACTGCTTACACAAGGTTAACACGTTATGTTAACTGCCCTCATTATATGTAAAATCAGTGGTCCATAACTGTTCAAAAATATTACCGCTACTGATTGTAATCGATTACTGTAACTATTTTTATTTTCGTCTTTTCAAAGGTGAAAGTTTCTAGTATTTGTCATCCTATATCGCTGGCATTTATGGCCAATTGGTTTTTATTGTTTGAAATAAATATTAAAATATAAATATTGGTGGACAATTCACACACAACACCATCTGACCCCAAACTAAGCAAAGCTTGTGTGATGGCAGCCAGATAGCTGATATAATACTTATATAGTTTTAAATACATACTTATTATACATAGAAACACCCAGACACAGTGCAAACATTTGAATTCATCACACAAATATTTGCACTAGGTGGGGATCGAACCCACGACCCTCGGCTTCGCAGGCAGAGCTACCACCAACTAAGCCACTAGTCGAAGTCGAAAGAAATTGTTTTAAATTCCTACAAAACCTTTTATCAGTTTGTTCTTTAATTTTATGTTAACTTGAAGTTGGTTGTTAAGTTTTTCTAAATAATTATGGTTACTTTGTCCAGTGAAGGACCACACAAACCATCGTGTTTTTTTATTGTCGAAGACGTATGCACTGACCTAAACAACTGGTTGTAGTTTCGAACGGACTGAGCCAATATGCCTCATTATGATTTGCCTCAGTTTTCCTGCGCGGACCCGGTCTCTAGGCGTTAATATTCTATGATCTACACATTAACAGCCTATTTGTAATTCCAAGTTAACAGCTTAATTATCACAAAATGGATTTGAAAGTATATTCGGTAGATTTCTTCTGTTATTCCGTTCATGTTTCGGCTGATCTCTAAAACGGCTTGATTAATTTTATCAGAACTTTCACTGACAGGTACACTCCGCGAGGCATAAGCTGAGCTTTGCATTTGTGTGAGTGTACATGGATAGTGTAGGTGTGACAACCGGCCTTAGGCGCGGCGCCATTCTGTCTCGCCGCGCTCCTGCCTGATTGGTGATCACTCACACTAATGCAAAGCTCAGCTTATACCTCGCGGAGTGTAGCTGATGTTACAGGGAATAACTTAACCTTTATTTTAGAAAAAAAAAATGCAATTCGATATAGATCAAGTAATCCGCGTGTTACAGCGCGGGACGCAGCCAGTTGATAGGTATATGCACAATTAATTATGTTCAAACAATTCACATATTGAAACAATTTAGCTACATACCTATTTGTACAATTTACTCATTGTCATGTTCGTTTGTATTGTTTGTCAAGTGCACGTATCTGCCTGGAGGCGTACACAAACTCATTTCTTTATTTTAATACTGAAGACGTACACTACGACTATAAACCGTGGGCATCTGTTTTAATATTAACAGTAGCCAGTAGCTAAGCACGAAATACCTATCATGCTGGGATTGAATCGGAATCGTTAAGTCGTCCCTGTTGCGCATATTTAATGGTGTCTTAAGTTTGTTTCACGACATGAAATAGTCATAACACATTCTCTTTTCCGATGTATTGTCGTTATTTCACGCGACAATAGCTGAACGGATTCGGATGAAACTTTACTGTATTATAGCTTATAACACGTATGCAACGTTTAATCGCGAGATAAATTTGACTAATCCTGGTACTTAAAGCAGGTGGAATTTTCCAGGGTAGCTAGTAAATAATATTATCAACTAATGTCCAATTTGAGTTTTTGTAGTGTTAGGGGTTCTATGCAGAGTCCGCCTCGGAACCAAACCTTTGTCATTCAACTGCCAAACAGTAATGTGAAAACATTTCTGTATTCGGGTTTGAAGGGCATTGTTGCCGGATATATTACTGGACTAAGAGATAAATTATATTACATCTGTGCTAGGCAATACTCTTAATAATTAAGCTGCGTGGCACTTAGCTGCTATAGACAGGCTGGTTGCTTACCATCGGGCACATGTCTTGCTCCGTCTCGTTACTCTCCTGACTGGTACTTCCCCAGGCAGACTTTGCAAAGAATCCTATCGTACACTAAATAATACATGTAGGTAACATGTTTTTTTAGTAAAGTTAACTACATATATTACGAGTAATATAGTAAAGTTAATTATATTAATAAGGTATTTTTAATTACGTACATATGTCTCTATGACGATGTATGTTAAAAGTTTGACGTGTCTATATGTCTGTGCATCTGCCTGTTGCATCGTAGTTCCTTAAGTTGTGTGCTTTGTATAAGATGTCGGTATTGTCGGTGTAAGTATCTATTGCTTTACGTTTGACCTTGCTTCGCTGTTGGCCTCTGCTTGCCCAGAATTTTAAATTTTTGTCGAAACGAAAATTGCAGAGCTCTTTGAATCCGCATTCATAGTGCGAAACTGTAAAACACTCTACCTGAGTCTGTGTTTTAGGATAGGTATAATCTGAATGTCGATTACGAAGAGTAAATTGATGTCATATAAAATAACCGCCTTTTATTACATGCATATGAATGTATAAACCAACTTACATGACCAACTACCTACATAATATTATATATATTTACCAAAATATTTTTTTTGTCTGCCTGTCTGTTTGTTCCGGCAAATCTCCGAAACGGCTAGACCCGGTACGCCGAGACTTTCACTCCAGATTGCTGATGTTCTCAGTTCTAAACCATGACATGGGCTACTCTTACTTGTCCAAAATAGTTAGGGATCCGTGAAAAAAAAATTTTAAAAGGCGGGTAAAACCGCAGGCAACGCTAGTGTTGTATAAAAAGAGCGAAATACAGCTAATAGCTAGTTAGCTATTCTAACATTTATTGGTTCTTTTAGCAGTTTGGATAGCTATTAATTAGCATTTATTTATCTAAAAAATCTCTAGAACCTAACTGTAAGATGAAAAATCGGAACTGAGCTAGTAAAGATGTTCTATCACATTAATCAACGTACCTACAGCCATATTGACAAAAAACTTATCCTCTTTCCCAGATATGGATAGAAAATATTTCTGGGCGTGGTCCGACTTCCAGAGCTACGTGGACTGCATGCTAGTGTTCTCAGTCCTCGGGTCAGCTATCACGTATCTGCTGATGGAGTTTTCACCCTTCGTCGAGCTGATAGGCTTTATGGCCGTGTTCACGGAGGCTATGCTTGGAGCGCCGCAGATAGCGAAGAACCATCGGAATAAGAGCACGGAAGGAATGAGGTAGGTACATTACGTACTAACTAGCTCCGAGTAATTGCCGTCACTCTACTGCTAAGTAAGTTTGAAGGACAGTGTTTCTATCGAAATTATTAGGCATAGATTTGAACTATTTCTTAGGGGTGACGACGGTTTATCTTGTTGTCCTGTGATTTATTCTCTTTCGAAACGGAACACAATAACGTTGGCACACATCTGCTTGGCAACAGAATAAAAGTTGTGGTGTTATTATACCAGGCGACGACTGCGTAAATCCTGTGCGACATTTTATGAATACGTATTGTGGCGTTTGGAGTTCAACACTCACATTTTTTTATTCAATACTAGCTGAACCCGCTACTTCGTTCGCGTAAGCAGATGATACTGACTTATACATTAATTGGAACTATCGTACGTCAAATATTTGGAAAAGATTTTTGTATTTGTATTTGAACAACATTTTGCACCAAACGTAACGTAATGTATTTAGTATACCTAGTGGACAGCAAACAGTTCAGGTTGAACTTTCGTAGTACCTAGTCGAATTAAAGGCTAAATTAATAACGATTCGTGATCTACAGGCAACAATCTTCGATACAGTGACACACATGTCGAATTTGAACCAGGGTACTGATTCACAACGCAATTCGTACAATTCAAATTCGGAACGACAATCCTGAGGGTCTACCCTACCGGCTAACTAGAGCTGTCATAACTTTGATATTGCTCTCTCTTTTCTTTCCGCTTGAAATGATAGAGACCGCAGTAGCAAAGCGAAAGCCGATTTAGTTAGGTGGTAGAAGGGCTGGTCTGTCATTCTAAACGGATAAGACAGAGACCAAAAGGTTTGATTTCATATCTAGATCAATCCGATTCTGTTGTGAATCAGGGTACAGATAAGTTAGTGGTTGTAAGCATTCTGAAACATTTTTCCAGCGTGAGCATGGTGGTGATGTGGACGTTCGGCGACTTGTTCAAGACGGCGTACTTTGTGTTCCGGGATGCGCCCACGCAGTTCTGGGTGTGTGGCGCCTTGCAGGTCTTCCTCGATGTTGTGATCCTCTGCCAAGTGCGTACTCTCACAGTTACGTTATAAAAGTTGGTATTAAAAAGTCTCCATCCAATACACATACTGAGTTACTCAACATAGACCTGCACTAGTAGTTCCACTTGAAAATGAATTCTTAATGAAACTTCGTATAGGATAAAATGTTTGGAACAATCGGTTATTCCAAGTAAGCATTATTTTTAGAATTGTGAAAATACCGCATTCTTTGTTGTTCAGTAACTACCAGGGTTGCCAACAGAAGAAAAAAAATCGTATATGCTTACTCGTATACTTATATGCAGCTAAAAATCTTGCATGTTGACTTTCATGCAATTTCAACCAATTTTGTACCTCATATTTCGTACATTGAGACACACCCTGAGATCTAAATTTCAATCAAAATCTTGTATTTTAGCTTTCATACCTCGTACATTAGAACACCGATAGTATGATAATAAATGTCTTTATTATGATCAAAATTGTGCGAGGTTCGTGTCATCCTCGTGCCTTAGACCACAAATCTGTTATTTGTACGAGTAACTGCTTGACAACCCTGATCAGTACAAATTTTTGCCACATCCTACCTACACAGTTTCGAAAGAAAAAATGTCAAACAACATTTACGATTTTCTTGAGCTCTCCATGGCAATTATGGACAATAATAACAATTTTTTAAAACACAAAGCCTAAAAAACTGTTTAAAATTGTAATAATAGTAAAACGTGGTGCCAGGTGTGGGTGTACCGGCATAACACCGCGGCGGCCCGGAGGCTGCGGCGAGGCGACTAGCAGTGGTCCGAGCCGGGCTTGTAGCATCCAGCCCGCGCCGGCCGCGGCCGCCGCGGCGCGGGCCGGCGCGGCGCGCGCCCGGCCTGCGCTCCCGCCCGCGTGTGGCTGTGCGCCCGCTGCGCCCCGCGCCCCTGCGCACTCGCCCCCGCCCCACTCTGCCCCCTCTGCCATGTGGGCGCTCCCCCTCGTCCCCAGCGAGCCAGGTACTCCAACCACTGGCCATTCCTCCTGTCCCGTGCGCTTCATACGGTCGGCCTCCTTCACCTTCCCTATCTTTTATGACGAAGTACTACTGTGAACACGTTCCTATGCTTGAGTTTTGTTTATAAGTGCCAATATTAGTATTCCCTGTGTGAGGTGCGGAGTTCGGGGCCGGATTCAATGGGACCACGACTCGAATCCTACCTTACGCTTTTAAATACTTATTACACCATATTCTGAAGTATGTTTTAATATTAGAAACAAAATAAAGTTATATTGTCGATCTCTTCTTATTACCGTTTGTTTGACAGGAACAACGATAATATTAAAACGTATTCTAATTTTAAAACGTATCTTCAGTGGGGTAATAATTACATGCTATAATCATAACGGTTAGTGCTTAGTATGTTTCCGTGTAGTTGCGGTGCTATAGAGGCCAGTGCCTGAATATTGACAAGTTCGAAGTGAGGACATAAGAAATGGAACGATTTAATCGAATTGTGAAAGTTTAATGATCGTTTAGACGAATTTTAAGTAGTCGTTGTCATTGACGATCGGTTGTTATTACTTACTTTTGGAATTGAAGTAGATTCGCTTTAGTGATAGCTAGTAGAGAGGTTAAAACGTTTTTAAAGCTGCCTAGTACAACATGTACAATTATATGTAATAGTTATTGAATGTTTGGTGACGTAATTTTTGCATTGTATTTTCGAATGATATTTACTTTTTGTCAAGTAAAGTTAAATATGATTTTCATTAAACATATCTGATAACAATGATAAAAGCAAGCAAATTATCTTGTCTTCTTGATAAAGTTGTGTCATAAACCAATAGACTTAAAACTTGCAATCTTCGAGCTCCATATCACTCTTGTTAGTATTGTGATTGTATATTCCACACCACAGAACCAATGTATTATAGAAGGTATTTGATTATTTAAGGACTCTTCCCTCATTCCCAAGACTTTTTGCATAGCTGTGAATAGCATTGTCAATATTAGAATAGATAATTGTTATACCGAGTACAATATTATATACATGTAGAATGTTGGATACATACTTTATGAATACGTTTGCCTTGCTTAGTTGAGCAAGACTTGTATTTTAGGACAATGTTTGACTTAGTCTTGCATCGGCAAGTATGATTGCACATTCTCTGCGTATAGAAATAATACCTTATTTCCATGGGATAAGTGCAAAATGTTCATAGTATGTTTTAAATAGAATTATAACATTTTAACGCTAGATATGTTTTAAATAGGGTGTATTTTCGAAAATTTGTTTGCATTGACGTTTTTCACATGCTCTTGTAAATGGCGTCTATTCTTCGTCTATACAAACACGCATCCAGTATATAAGGAACTACTAGTCTTTAAATTAACGTAGGGTTAATACGAAATCAAATATATGTACAGTCGGGTCGTTTTGGGATGAGCTGTCTGCAGTTGTTTCTCGGAATTGCAGCGCGTATATAATTGGTGTTTCGTTACGAAAATTACCTACTGTGTAGCTCGTTGCATACGTCTCTTAATACTCCTACATAAACGGTCGGTAGGGTTATGATCATTTATATAAAGAAATGTTTGTACGTAAAAGAAAATAATCAACTTATACATGTTTTAATATTGGCTTGTATCAATGTTTAAATGATTAATATACTTCGTTGATCAACTTCGTTGTTCACAGTTTTATAATAAACATTAGCTGAAACAGTCGATATAACCTACGCAAATTTTTGGCCAAACGTTCATAGACAACATGAAATTATATGTATATTTTTTAAACGAAATCTAACCATGACTGGATTTACTTAGGAATTGAACTGTTAGGTTAGTAAAACAATTATAACTTTTTTACCACAAGTCATTTTGTCCTATTATATGTTGTTATTTTATATACAAAAACACCTATATGTACAAATTTTATTCCTCGATATTTTAGATTTTATCAAGTCTTAAATATTTATTTCTATTTGAATAAGTTAATTGCTAGAAACCAGCTGGTTTATTTAAAATGTACAAACATATTTGTGACTGATTCCCCAACTTACGCAAGCGTATAGTAAGATAGAGATTATTATAGTATATCTACTTGTATTAGGAGGAAGTGCAGTAATGTGGTACTTTACAGTATATTCTGAATAAAGATGTAGATATAGATATGTTTAAAAGTGCATTTTGATAGTCATACATAATAATATAAATGAAGCTTCCTTAGTAATAGTAGTGTAATATAGATATTAAGTGATATTAAATGTGAATGTAGTTTTATGACCTTTTTGGTTGAGCTATTTTACAGTTACGATAAAATATTAGTGAAATGAACTATTTTAATGAATTCTATTTATCTGAATAGTTTGACTTGGGCGTGTATAAAAATGTTTTTTTTTATGTTTGAAGAATTTTTTCCAATGTGCTATAAAAATGTTGAATTATTTTAATCAAATAATACTGTGCTAGATTAAAAAATAGCATATAGCTTTTTGTCCCCCGTCTGCGCTTATTCTCGCTCTGAGAAAATCAAGGCTTATAATACACCACACTGCCAAGTACAGGATCGCCGATGGCAGATTTTTTTTAATATTGCGGTGTCTTCACGAAGTTTTCTTTCACCGTTTAAGCAAACAGCCTGGACTTGAAATTAAAAAATAAACTCGAATGGTGGCGCTGGGCTAAGATCGACTTACTGTCCTACACACATGGAAGTGAGACAATCTGCCACTGTACTATCGTTATCTGAGTATTTATTAATTTGTTAAAATTAATGCATTGTCGATGAAAGTATAATAGAGTTAAGTGAAATATTATATTATTTTACACATTTTATTAGCTACAAATTGATTTTATTTTAAATATCACTGTCCTATGTATTTTTCTTAACTATACGATATTGATAACTTTCAAAAGTTCTACATCAGGTACATAAACTGCAAACCATTTTTTAAATGTTCGAACTTAGCATTCTGTAATAGTCTATGATTCGGATGGAGACTTAGTATATTTATCTAATTAGATAGGTATACGCTCGTTATTATCCGCAATGCAAGAATAAATAAACAAAATAATATATATTTAGAGCTAGTGAAGCGAAAGAATGGTGACATGGCAGCAAAGTATGTGCTAAACACCTATTTTTAACATACAAACATACATATATGAAATAAGAGAATAGAAATCTATCATAGTGTAGTATAAAATTAAAACATTTTTCCTCCATAATAGGTAATACCTATCTAGTAAATTGAGATGAAAACAATGATTGTTATCTTTTAAAGATGCATAATATGAAAAATAGTGTGAATAAGAGTTAGCGCGCAACATCACTCGTAAGAGAAAACAAAGCGATGTATTTAAAATATTTGCGGGCGCATTTTTATAGGCACTGCCAAAAATAATTATTCTCTTATTCATAGATTTATGTGAAAAGTGGTTTTTGATGAACATGCTAATTCTGTACACGGATCTCGAACTATTAGATTGAAATCTACTAAGATGGAAATACCTGTAATTTAGATATAACTGATTTTTAGGCATTAAACTCTTCCATGTAGAAATATTCTCAGCCTATTTATAACACTAGCCAACAGTTGTTTTGTTGCCCTAGATATAAAATTGACTTCGGATTTTTCTTATGTTACCGATAATAACAACGTCAAGGTGACGAATTATCATTTATACAAAATTATACTACTTGAAACACTTTTAAAAAAATGTGTGATCTAGGACAACAAAAAAAATTGTAGACCTGTATAATCTATCCATTTATAATGTACGTAAAGAGGTTTGAAGTACACTCAATGCTTAATCGAGAGACATTTTTACAAATGTGATAATACATATCATATAATATTAATATATGATGTATCAATAATAATTATATCATTTAGACGTTGAATGAGTTTTGTACAGATATACTTATAATATAAAACGTACGTGTATGTTAGTCAATTAATTTAAGAGTCTATTCAGCTTACGAGTCCTACAAATTATACGAAATTTAACTGATTTCTATTGATTTTATTTGTTAGTATGACATAGTTATACGAAATATGTCACTGGAGCTATATCACTATTTGGTACTCTTTGAGTTTATTATATGGATGCACGAAAACTCTGTTTTATAAATTAATAATTTGTCACAATATTTAAGTAATAATTATTAGTACTACTATATTCGAACACAGGTGAGTTTCTAATCAAACAGTCTTATTTACATGACGTAGTCATATTTATTTAAAAAATGTACTTTGTGTTATTGAAATTTGTTACGGCGCTGCCGCAGGTTTAAATTTTTATTAATTTTGTTGCAAAATTACTGAAGGAATTGAAACACTAATGTTTTCGAACTAGATGATTGGCTGATGATTTGGTGATGGCTGCTGGCATCAAACGAGACATGTCATTACGGTTAAAACTTTCATACATCAATAGTAAAGGTACTAGAACCCATTTTAGGTGCGAAACCTTTAGATATTGCTTTCTAGTCTAGTTATTCTGGTTCTAGTGCTTTGATAACACGAGTAGGCATTATTTAATTTATTTTACGAAGACGACGAAATGTACGAGAGAAAATCGAACTGTCAACCTAAATAAAATTAAAACATACGGAAGACGTCAGCCCTGAGCCGCGCTCCTGCAATACTAACATTGTAATGTAGGCAATGCAGGAGCGCGCTTCCCGCGGCTCACCCCGCACGCCCGCACGATTTCCCCGTCTAGACGGCTTCGTCGAACGGCTGTGATAATACTGACAAAGATCCTTGATTCCCATATTCTATATCAAAATTTATTAATTGTAAAGTTTATAAAGTATTAGTTCATCCTATTACTATCATATTATTAATAATTATTATAAACTAGCAGCGCCCCGCAGTTTTACTCGCGTAGACCCTCTTAGTTCCCGTTATTTTTTATATATTGGATAATATTGGATAAAAAGTAGCCTCAATCACATCGTAACGTATGAACGGATTGAGCTGAGATTTGGAACACAGTTAGATTATAGTCAGGAAGAAACACGTAGGCTTTTTATTTTACTTTACTTTTTACTTTTATTGTCGGAAAAATAACGGGGAATGGGAACTGCACGGGTAAACCCGCAGGTGCTGATAGTTATTCGTTAAATTCTTTATCGTACTGCTTGGTTAGGCCTCTATTTTATCATGCCATCTTCCTTGGCCATACTAATCGAGTCCAGGTTCGACCCGTGATAAGAAGTCTTAACGGCATACGAATGGTTAATTTTAATAGCAGAGTTCTTGTTCATTTCCATATAATAAACGGTTTATATCTTCGTAGTAATATTAGCATTAAACGGTATATAGAGTTAACGCAGAAAAGGTGTATTGAACCGAAAGCGACGCATTCTACCAGCGAAAATGAGAAAGTTTTCCGGTGTGTCAATCTTAACGTTGAAATTTCAATACAAGAAACATTTTTAAGAACTGCACTGCGCTCGTCTACTGTTGATTTATCTTATTGCCCTGTATTTTTCCTGAAAACACTGCCACTTAAACTAAAGCACGGTACGAATTATACATTACTACAGCTTAACGATAGAATAACTGGCAAAGGTGTCCTACTTCCCCATACGGACTCCGGAAAGCCACTACAGCTATTGCTATATATTTAGTTTTGAGCAAAACTATTGGGCAATAGTAACAATTTTAGTTCGGCAGTAGACCTTCGTTTCTGCTTGGTACACCTCTACTGCGGTACCCTTTAAGAGTAGGTGCAGTTATTATGTTGTGATGACCTGATGACTTATGAATTGTATGTTTGCATTTTTTACATTATGTTGTGATTTTATGTGTTGAATGTTCCTTGCAATGAAATAAAGCTATGTGATTTTGTTTAAAAAAATGTTTAATTATAAATTATGTCTTTCCAGAATAACCTTTGCCATTAACCTAAACAAATATGGTAAGTCATTAATCTATACATCTAAAGGTACAAATAAATAAAATTTCAGTGTTTGAATGTAATTTCAAAGTAACAGTTTTTTACTAAGTTCAAATTATAATATACACGGGGCCTATTTCTAAAACACGTTATAATTTTTTGTCTGTCGGTTCCGGCTAATCTCCCCAATGGCTGGACCGATTTTGACGGGACTTTCACTACCAGATCTTCGAATGCATAACATAGGCTACTCTTACTTGATACTCCGCATGGCATCGCGTAGCATTACATCCCGACACAATGCTCCGCGATGCATAGCATCGCGACGCATATCATTACGACGCAAATCACCACGCATAGCATCGCGAAGCCAAGCATCGTTACGCATAGCATCGCAACATAAGGCATCGCATAGCACCGCGACGGATGGCATCGCTACGCATTACGTCGCGACACAAGGCAAAGCAACACATAGCATCGCGACGCATTACGTTGCGTCAAAAGACATAGCGACTCAAAGCATCGCGTTGCAAAACACTGCGACAAATTACGTCGCGACACAAGGCATGACGACGCATAGTATCGGACGCATTACATCATGACGCAAAGCATCGCAACACAAGGCACTGCGACGTGTAGCACTGCGACGCAAGGCATCGCAACGTAAAGCATCGCGACTCAAAGCATCGCGTCGCAAAGCACCGCGACGAATTACGTCGCGACACAAGGCATCGCGACGCATATCATCACGACGCAAGGCACCGTGATAGAAGGTACCGCAACGCATATCGCATATCATCACGACGCAAGACATCGCGACGCATATCATCACGACGCAAAGCACTGCGATGCATGGCATCGCGACGCATATTTCGTGACACAATGCACCGCGACGCGTAGCATCGCGAAGCATAGCACCGCGACGCATGGCATCGCGGCGCATTACGTCGTGACACAAGGCATCGCTACGCATATCATTACGACGCAAATCACCACGCATAGAATAGCGACTGAAAGCATCGCGAAGAATACGTCGCGACACATAAAATCGCGGCGCATTACATCGCGACACAATGCATCGCGACGCATAGCATAGCAACGCAAAGCATCGCGACGCGTATCATAATGACGCAATGCACCGCGACGCATGGCATCGCGACGCATAGCATCGCGACGCATTACTTTGCGACACAAGACATCGCGATGCATAGCACCGCGACACATTACGATACGACACGAGGCATCGCGACGCGTAGCACTGCGACGTAAGGCATAGCGACGCATATCAAAACGACGCAATATACCGCGACGCATGGCATCGCGACGCATAGCATAGCGACGCAAAGCATCGCGACACATCATAACGACGCAATGCACCGCGACGCATGGCATCTCGACGCATTACGTTGCGACACAAAGTAACGCGACGCATAGCATCGCGACGCATTACGTCGTGAGCGTCGTCCTTATTTAATAGAACATGTACGAGTAAGTACCATATCTAAAAAATAACCTACCTACTCGTACCTAAATTTATCTCCACATCTTGTGTAGCACCTAGAAAATAACGAAGTACATCGTACATCTTCTATGACGTCAGTCTTAGATGTCTAAAATAAAGGAACCGAGCAGAAATAAAAGATTCATATCAGAGAAGCCCGTTCCATGTCAGCTTTCAAGGAAAAAATAGAGGTAATAATGTTCGGGGTTCTTAAAATGTATGGCGCTCGCACTTAACGTCATCAAACATGTACACAGCAGACACAGTATTGATTTTAAAATCCCAATTCTATTTATATTAATTTTCTACCTATAGTTCAAGTAGGCAGTAGAAGACAACTGCCATAGGTCAAGGGAACCATAGCAGTTGTTTTGTTGTAAAAAAATAGATGACGACATGAAGACGACCTCTTGGTACAAGTAGCGAGTCTGTTCATTACAGCAACTGATTTCGATAGTACCTACTAGGTCTATCACGTTTCCTATAGGTACCCAAAAAAAATTATTTGTAGGTAATATGTAGGTACAACGCCATGTCGGACAATGCTGGGCGACACCTAACCTAACTATCCATTATACATCATACATGTAAAATGTCTAAAATTGTTATAAGTCTATCTATATGTCTATATTTAATTTATTGATTTACTAGCGGCCCGTTTTGGCTTCGCACGAATATTGTCACATAAACCCCATTAATCTTCTATTTTCCCCATAAATTCTCAAATCTCTCTTTCCATCCTATGGTTGCCTGGAAGAGATCGCTTTTACTGATAAGGTTGCCAATTGCCACTTTATTTTGTTTGTTGTAAGTAACTTTTGTTTGTTTTTATATTAAGTGCAATAAAGAGTTAATCTATCTATCTATCTAATCGAAATAAAAACTATCCTATCTTTTAAGTTGGATCCATCTACACACGGTGTCCAAATTTGATTAAAATCGGATAAGTGGTTTAGGAGTCCATTGAGGACAAACATTGTGACACGAGATTTATATATATTAAGATATCACTAAAACAATAATTAATTCAAATCTATTTTTCCCATAAAAATTTAGATCTCGTTATCGAATATCAAAGTGTGTCAAAAATAAAAATATTATATATACCTAGGTACTATACGGTAGGTAAGTACCAGTAATAGCTTAAAGTATGTAGAGAGGTATTATAATACAAACTATACCTACTTGTATCTTGTAATGTAACTTGTGTTTTGT
The DNA here is from genome assembly GCA_017562165.1 of Ectropis grisescens. Lineage (NCBI taxonomy): Eukaryota > Metazoa > Arthropoda > Insecta > Lepidoptera > Geometridae > Ectropis > Ectropis grisescens. The sequence goes on from CM029770.1 coordinate 20,679,210, forward strand.
TTTTCATTAATGTCTATATTTCTATCTTTCCTCCCACTGACGGCCATACAAACTATGCAAATTAAAGAGCGTCGCCGTCGCCATAGCACGACTATACCAGATTGTATAGGTCTATAGGTACTTGAGATGGAAAAGCTCAGTGATCATCATTATCGTCGTAGTACGTCATCAAAGCTCCGATTCCTGAAGCTAAACACTGAACCTTACCGAAAAGGAAATAAGAGTGTTAGGAAAAACTACTGTGGTGATCGATTCTGAACTCTATGCGCTGTGACATAAGATTGTTTGCATGGCGTGGGCTTGGTACTTGATCGATTGACAGGTGACGATGTAGTGTGGGAGTAGGGTTGCCACATATGTACAGGAAACTAAAGTGAATTTTATTTCGCAAAAAATAAACAACGTTTAATTTCAAGTACATAATTTTGTTAAGTTATTTTGCACAGATAAACCTCTTCTAATGAACTTAGAAAATAAACTGAACGCATTAGTTAACGATAGGCTCGCTAACTGTAAAGATATTATTACTAAGGCTGTAACTGTTACTGAATGAGATGTTTAGAGAAAGCAAAAAATATTTGTCAAATTAGTTCTGATTTTAGTGTTTTATATTGTGTTAAAATATAAAGAAGCATAAAATGTTAAAATCAATAAATTGATATACTATGTCCATACGCGACATTGAGTGAATTTTGGGGTTGTGTCTTGTCACTCATCAAATCATGTTGAATTAGTGCATGCTTGCAATCGTGCGTTAGTGTGCATGTGAATCTAATAGTTAGGTCTTGAAAACTCTTTCTATCACGACTATAATGATATAAAGTTATTGTTTACGCAAATAAGTCCTATGACTGGCAACCCAATACAGCGCCCTCTACCGGGGGGTGGTGTTGGAAATTCTCGCCGGCAGCAGAGAGCAGACAGTGCGCGGGGCTTTCGCGGCCGGGCGGGCGTGTCTGCACCCTCAACGGCACCCTCTCTCATCGCCGGGGTAAGTCGGTTACATAAATATTTATCGCACCTCTGTTTGACGGCTGATAGTGCCCCGGCCAACTGTCTTCTCTATTACTTACTCACTTGTTTCGGGTCGCGAGTACATTAGCCAGACTGTTTGACAGGTAACGAGATAAGATAAAAAATGGATGTTGGACCTACCATATGGATATTGAATACGGTGTGAAGTGGACGAGGTGAACTGAAGGACCATCCAGGGACACATCGTGTCATAAATATCATATTAATTTATTTTCTTCGGAATGTTCAAAATTTTCGTTTGAATCGACGGTGAAAGATATTTTCGTCTTTGTTCTTAGATATCTTTTAATAAGCCGTGTTAAGTAAAAAAATATTTTCTTTAAATAGATTTCGCCTCCTATTTGTTCTATAAAGTAAGAGCTCCTTCTTATTGAACATCATGCTTCTGAGAAAAGATTTTCTTCACTAAGCTTTTCTTTTGAACTGTGGGCTAATATGATATTATTTATGTACCTACCTATGTTTTTTTAGTATTTTAATGCACTAATATTACAAAAGAAAACAGGACTACTTTATTTTTTTATGGTTTTGTTTGATTACTAAAAAGAGTGCCTAGTTAAAGTTAGACCTGGAATCCAAAAAAAATAAAAATAGAAAGAGTGTGGATGTGTGGGCCTGCGCTCATAATAGGTATGTAATACCAACAGCATCCTGCAGTTTTACTTGCGCAGTTCCCGCTCCCGTCATTTTCTCGTGATAAAAAGTAGCCTATGACCTATAAGTTACTCCAGGCTATAAATCTAAGAACTAAGTTTAAAATTTCAATCCAATTCGTCCTGATGTTCCGACGTGACTGAGTAACAAACATCCAAACTTTCTCATTTATAACATTAGTAGGAAAGATGAGGATGCGTAAGAGTATATGTGTGTATTTAATATATTTATTCTGTTAATCTTTCGCACTTCACAGCGTCGCATTCAATTTGTGACGGAGAAACTTCTAAAGTTAACTTAACGTCTGCTAAAGTTAATAGAGGAAAGAATTACAATATTCCATTCCAGATATTCCATTATCTTTGAAATATCGAATATTTCCTCCATAGATACCATGATTTAAAATATTTAAAAATATTAACAATTAAATATATACCGCCTACAAGTATATGTGGGCTATTTTCCTTTTTTGCTGTAGCCTGTAAGAGATTGCTCTTAGCAATAAGGCCGCCACTTGTGTTTATGATAGTGTAGTTAATAAGTGTTTATTTGTAATATTTTAATTTGTTTGTGTCGCAATAAAGAGTTTGTCTAATATTACAAATATTAACAAACATTAATAAACTGTTATACATATCTGCATTAAAATAATATTTATTTACTCTTCAATAAAAAAAAACTTGTTTGTAAGGTGAACTCAATGACTAGCTGTCTAACCAACTAATTCCAATGAATTACATATTTCAATTGGAATTCTATAATTGTAACACCATGTGTAACAATTATAGTTATGTCACAATGATTGTCGAAGACTTACTTATTAGAAATAGACCATGGTAATTTAGACAGCTTTATTCATTTTTCTACATTTAAAATATAAATAAATGTATACCTGTACGATACTGGGAACCCCTACTAAGTAACATTCCCATACAAAACTTTACCGTCACAGCATTCATAAAGCATAAACAGTTTGCGTCTACACACTTTGTTCCCATTGCTAGGGCGCGGTGCTTTCTCTCGCAACGAAATAGTAAAAGCCATAATTCACTATGCTGGCCAAGTGCTTCTTAGAATTTGTTGTATTTGCTCACGAAATTTCCTACATATTTTAAGCTAGCTGTAGCTACAAACGTTACGTTTCCTGCAGTTAGAAAAAACATGTTTTTTCTTCTAAGTAGAGCAAGATTATGAAATTAAATAATTGTCTTGTGACAACTTGTCTTGTCAGAAACAGTTTTTATTCACCAAATGTTCTATGTCTATAATAAATTAATGTAATACAATTCAATTTAGAAAAACCCAATATGCGAATAGATGGGAAAAGGCGAATAAGACTGTCTTCGACTCTTCGATCACGCTAAAATAAGTCAAGTTAATAGCTTTACATAGATCGCCAAAAGAGAGTTCAAAATTTCAGGTACCTACGAATAAATAAAGTTTTCGCCAAACTACATCAATATGGTGGTATTATTAGATGCCTTTACGCCCCACCAACCCCTCATTTGAAAGTTCCCTAAATTTTTTCAAAATCCCAACAAGGGTACTTTGTAACCTTGTTGGCTAAACAGAAAAGAAAATTGGAAGAAGAGTATTAGAGGAGTAATGACATTTTTTTCGCTTCGAGAGTCGTACCTATTTGGTTAGTTTTCGGTATTGTAGTGGTAGGAGTTTCGGTATTGAGTGTCTTGGTAGAGTCCGCCAGGCGAAGTACCACACCAGTTTTTGCCAGTTATTCTACAGCCAAGCAGTAATGTACAAAAATTACTGTGTTCCGGTTTGGTTTAGGGCAATGTTTCCAGTGAAATTACAGGGTTTAGAGATATAACATCTTAGATCTCTGGGTGACGAGCGCAGTGCAGTGCTAGGTAATGATTTGGACTCTTCATGTTCCAATAGCTGCGTGTCACTGTGTTGTTATATGGCAGGGATGTTTCTTACCATCAGGCACATGCTCGTCTCGTCATTAGATAAACTCTTTATTGCACTTAACAAAACAAACAACTTAAAAGACAATCTTAGAATATAGTAGCAAATGGCGACCTTATCGCTAAAAGTGATCTCTTCCAGGCAACCATGCCATGTCATTCTTTATTAAAAAAAAAAGAGTTGTTATATGTACTTCAAATCCATTTAACCTGTAGAATAAAATACTCACCAAACGATTTTGTGGGGGACCCTATCCTATTAAATTTGTACTGTGTCGGGGTGTCTGTATGTAGGTATAATAAGTATGTATTTACAACTAACTATGTAAGTATTATATTAACAATCTACCATTGTACAAGCTTTGCTTAGTTTGAGGTCATATGGTGTGTTGTGTGTGAAATGTCCACCAACATTTATTTATTTACCTATGACCTATTGTTGGGATAAATAGTGCTTATAAGCAGTTCACTTCGTGTTACCACTGCTGGGACTCGGGGCCGCTATGCTGGTCAAGTGCGGATAACCCTTGTGTTTTTTTTTATTATTAATTTTAGCCACTCCACAAACTCCGGGGTCCGTGACCTTTGTCATTACAATTACATAATTTTTTACATATTTCTTGGATTAGAAGAGGAAGGGGAAAGCAGGGGGATGTTGTGAACATTTTGAACCTAAGCCTAGTATAGTCAGTCGGAATTCGTCGATGCTCGATGCCCATGTGCTCGAAAGATGTTTTTGAGCAATGAGTATAAAATAAATGGTTAGCAGGCCAAGTTTGTGCACAAAGGTGAGACTGTCTGAGTAAGGCGTGCAGTAAATACAGTGTCGGACTCGCTAGTGCAGTCGCGTCTCGTCGCAACATCATCCGCGCCGACGCGCTGTGTTCAAGTAGGCAAACTTCCTTTGTTTATGTAAACACTTGGCAATGTTTACTTATTACTTATTTAAAAGAAGTCGTTGGCATTGGCGATCACCTATAGTACCTACCTACTCTTTATTGTTATATTGTAACTTGTAACGTAGGTACTAGTTTTATAAAGCATAAAGCTGATTATTCGTGTGGTTGTTTGATGAAAAGTTAAGTTGTGAAGTACCATGCCGCATTGTATTACGGAACTGTATCAAGGAAAATATTTTTCTCTGAAAAATCGAAACGAATCATTTTTTTTTAGAGTGGGCAGAGCCTTTATTAACAAAACTAAAATACAATGAGAACTACAACTACGCTACAAACCTACCTAACTATTTACACTAAGCACACCTGAATTATCCTTAAACCACTGTAGGTCTACAGATAATCAAGATATTCAAGCCCACTACCAATCGGAAGCGTACCCAGCATGATGGCGGCATTACCACGCTGAATGGCAATACTTGTGGCTTTTAGATATAATATTGGCTCCAGCATCACGTCATTGACTTGTTCAAGTACAGTCTCAGAGGCAGTGGAATAAAAATTGTTCAAAAGACTGAATAACCTTTAATTAAAGTACTACCCACGCATATTTCAGATTGACTACCTACAGAGTACAGATATCTTATCTAGCTTCCCTCTCTAATTTCAGTAAAGTATATTTTGTTTCTTGTTTTATTTGCTCAAGGCGCCTAATTAGTTATTTATTAAAGGATAACAGATAGACACCTATCATCCTTGTAACGAGTTTCATAACAAAACACGGACTACCTACGTAAATTAATACCGCTTTAATTAATTTTCAAAATAATTATGTAGTCGGTCCACGTGCTTATCGTTCCATTCAGCTGTTGGTAGATAAATGAGAATAATTAATACGCTTCTGTTACTGTAATTGGAAGTCCTAGACGCTATTTGACGTTTACCAGCTTTATTTTGTTTAATTGGGACTCCGTTATTGATTGGTATTTCATAACTTAAAAGCTTATTAAGAGCGTCCAATGTTGAGCTAAGCTAAGCAACAAAAAGTAATAAATTTTTATGCGATTAGTTTTGTGCATCTATGGCTACTCGGTAAATCCATGAGAAATTTTGTCAGTTCATATTTCGGTCACAAAACTACATGCCTTATTATTATAGCATTACTGCCTTACATAGAAATTAGATATTATTAATTTCTATGTAAGTTCAATTAGATATTATTAATTTCTATGTAAATTCAATTAGCCGTCCGTATTTTAATTTGCAGGCTAATCGTACAATCTGCGAGTATATTATACATGGCTATGTGATTAGTAGAGCGAGTACGCAAAGACTAGGACAAGATGCGGTCACATAAATTGCGCATTAAATGAAACGATACTGGAGTACGATATTTATATGCAAACGTTATTGACTCTGCCATAAACATTAACACATGTATGTAAGTTGTACTTTATCTTAAACTAGAGACCCACTCCGATCTCCGTCTATCTAGAATGACGAAATTGTGAAAGGTTTTTTAAGTTGATGTAGAAATTATTTAACAACAACGGTGGTTAGATGCGTACTGATTTATTTACTTAACTAACTGGCGGTCCCAGCCGCCACCCCACATCTGTCACTATGTGGGCACATTTATAATATATACTTATAGAACAGGTTACTTCAAATATGTATGATATACATACACATATAGGTACACAAACATACATACTTTGCGCTTTCTTTCTATTTTATTGTGGGACATCACACTCCACATATCTGGCTGTGTTTTTATAATAAAAACAGGCAATTAATAATAAAGTAATTGCGATGACACATGATTTAATGTGTGCGTGTGTGCCGCTAATAGTCCAACTGCCGCAAACCATGACAACACTCGTGAATGGGTGTTCACGAGTATGATGCATGTGCCAAGCATCGCTCTCCTTGACCATATTTTTGGAAAATGGGTGATCCGAAAGGCCTTTCAGAGACCACAAAGCTCACATAGCACTTGTTCTTGCTGAAAGGCCCAAAAATTAGATTCCCTTGATGCCTTGAGCAGAAACTACAGGCAGCATGGGTATGGTCATCACTAGTGTGGAAAGTATAAATTTCTAATGTAATTGTATTACAACTTAAGACAAAATGGGGCATGTGTCGCTAGTATCCCCTCTGCGTAGATTACGTATTAGTTATTTCTCAGACTGCGTCCAACATTGCCACAAAATTCAAATGCTTTTCAACGTAGGTATACGTCCTTTTATCCTATATGACCTTGCGTTCTTGGTCCTTAATACGCCTAATATCTGTGAACGATAAATCAAGTTCGAGAGATGCTTTACGAAGAAATTTTATTATGTTTAAAAGTCGAGTTAACTCTTTTGTGAAGGTTAATCTTCGGTGAATACTTTCTAGAGGTCTGAATCACCTACGCGACCGTTCATCGCCTTTCACGCTTCTAATTGTGTTCGTATTCTAAATGTCCACCAATATTTACATTAATTTCTATGTATAATAAGTATGTATTTAGAACTATATAAGTATTATATCAGCTATCTGGTCGCCATAGTACAAGCTTTGCTTAGTTTGGGGTCAGATGGTGTTGTGTGTGAATTGTCCACCAATATTTATAAAAAAAAAAAACCAGGACTTAGCAGTCTAGACAACAAGTGCCTTTTAGAGGAAAAGTTTTTCGTATTCTCTGAAATGGTTCTGTCATTCGATTCAGAATGGTATGTAGAGGTAGAATACTGTTAGAAAAAATTCAAGGGGCGCTCGCTCAAATTGCAAGAGTTGTAAACAATTAAGTAAAAAGGTGTGTTGTTATTAAAAAAATATCCATTGATAATATGGATAGATCTAAGAAGCTATTTCAGGTTTTTTTCAATTTTAAAAAGATTTCTTCGAACTAAGCCGCAGGCCAACCAACTACTACTTAATACTGGGGTGGACTAGGGAATAGGAAGCTCGTATTAACACGACTCGAGCAACCATATAGAGTTACCCTTTCCCTTGCACCATTTGTGCCAAACTACACCAATATCTGCAAAAATGGGATCATATTAGACGCATTACAATTTTTATGGCGTAGTTACTTCGGGTTGTCTGCATTAGGAATTACTCTGTTGTGCAGTTTACGAAACTATACATTTAATTCACCTAAATCCTATATTTCAGTGTTGAATATACTCGTAGTATATAGAATGTGTGTTGCACCTATATCTCCGAAACGTATTTAAAAAAACGTTGGAATAGGCAGATCTTGATCATAACGTAAATCAATCACGTAAACATTTAAAGAAAAACTATTAGAGATCAACTTTTTTACTTAGCTTCTTAGTAGATCTCAATTCGTTCGTTATATTTAACATTACGAAACTATCAATAGGAGCGGAGTATGACTCAAGAATGTAACGAAAACGGAAAAAAATATTCCTTTTTGAGAGTTTTCTCTGTAGTAAAATCATCTACTTTATAATATGGATTACTCAATAGGTAGCTTTTTATTTAATTTGTATACCTTGTTTCATTGAGAGCTTGTACTTGTGCAGGGATTGCATTATAAGCAAACACTATTACATATGAAGTTATTTGTTTTCTGTAGTCTGCATCTAGGAAATACTATTTTATATTTATGAAGTGCTTTTGGATTTTAATCAGGTACTTTATTCAGGCGAATTTGATTTTTTCTTACATAAAATATTAGATTAATCTAGTTAGATATATCTACGACTGTATGTACCTATTATTAATATTTTATTTATTATACATTCGTAAATGTATAAGTGTACTTATACTTTTGAGATTCTAGCATAAGGATTCTCTAGCTGTTAGATTATACAGACCATAGGTCTCTTTTGCAATATGAAAATAGAATTTCTGTCCGCAGCCGATCCCCAAAATAAGGTTCCGTAGGAATAATACGAATAATACTATGAAAGTAGCCAAAATAAACCTTCTACGATCTACCTTTTTAATAGAATGTATGAGATTGTTTATTGAAAGGTCCAAGAATGGAACCTTGAGGGAAACCCATCAAGCGAGTATGCAGCAACTGCGTTAATATATTGAAATTGAAATGAAATGAAAAAACGTTTATTGTGGTAAAAACGAAAGACATCATATTTAACTATTAATTCATTCTCAACAGTATGTCTTTTTTTCCCCCACAGTACCTACTTGTGTTTTTCAAAACTGAATTGTAAAAGCGCGGAGCACTGATGCGTTCCGTGACAAAATGAGATTCTGCTAACACATGTGCGCCGGTTTGGAAACGTTTGAATTTGAATAAATGAATATGAATCTCGTACTTGGGTTTAACATATTTATGAACATAAAATCCCTTGACCACTTTTCAGTGTTTCAGCAAAACCTGGAATTGTATCGATCAAGCTATTTTCCCTCGTCGCTCTTTTGTAAAGCTAAAATAGAGATTGCGTAGGTACAGCTAGTTGAAGCTAGTATAGTGCTGTGCGATATTGCTAAGAATTTTATAACCCGTGTGTCGTGTCTATGTTTTTGGGCACGATCGCGTAAAAAGTTCAAAGCTCTCGCAGATAAAATATTGTACGGCTTTGTTCGCCAAATAAAGATGTATCGACAAAGGTTCTACTACGCTCGAAATCACATATAAGATAGATGCGATCCTCATTATGGCCTGTGGTTAGGAGCGAATCAAGCTATGTTCACCAACTGTTAATTTTGATGGTTAAGCAAGAGAGTATATACGTACATAGCATTCAGCTATAGAAGGCTTCGGATAATGATGATATATTTTTTGGTAAAGCTGTTAGAAAAACAAACATAATTTGCTATATAATAGTCTCAACGACCATTGCTAAGCTAACCAAAGTATGCTTACTTACTCGAAAGTTGGATACAAAGGAGATGGGTCGGGACTACAATGGAGCCCAATAATAATTAGATGCCGTGCCGTTTATATCCAGTGTGTACAAAACCCGAAAAATTTCAAGGTGTGTTTGCATCCTTCTCCAATATTTCTGGGTGTGTTTAGGATTTTCGATCACCCCGAACCGAATCGAGTAATCATCTTTCAACCGGTCAACCGTAACAGGACTTAGTTGCGCAAGGAGAAAGTCGACGATATCGCTGTACAGTGTACACCTTGCCCTTTTTTTGTATCGGACTGTTCACAGCTCGAAAAGTTTTCAAGGTTTTCATTCATATTACTTGAATGAAGAGGTTTAATTCCACTTTTTTAAGAACATCTAGACGCCGTGTTTTTTACGGTAGACCCCGTAAACGCATAGTCCGTTTTTTTTATAAAACCTCACAACAACTTATTAACATTCAACTCTACCAAACTGCATTTCAGTTTGTAGGCAGAAATAGAGTCGAATCAAACAAAAAAAACTAAGCGTATAGTAAGTGGATAGTTAAAAATTATTTTACTGTAAGACAAAAACCCGAAAATTGATAGGCTTAAAGATGGCAAGATGGCGGTATGATCCATTAACATAAAAAGATTTACGCAGATAAAGTACACAATGCTCATCATTACGAATAACATTTTAAGCGACTATTTTGTCGTCAGATTTTTGATGATTTTTTGCGACTTTAAGGTCCCTTAGTAAAAGTTGGTAACAATTATATTTTTTTCAATAACACGTTTCATTCGGTTCAGTTCCCATTCAGCGTAACGTTGTACATATATTAAAAGCTGAGCAACAACAAAGCTTCGTAAAAAAGTTTGGAGTTTCTTTCGCAATGCGTCGGTTTCAAACAAGGAAGAATTTTCTCTCGAGACTCGCGTCACGTTTCTGCCCGAGGTAGTAAAAGTTCCGCTTTTGCGCTACTGGCGGAAGTGACAGGATTGTCTGCATCTTGCTGCAACCACTGATTCACTGAAACTTCGCAGAACTTGTGAAAAGTTCCAGACGGATTTAATCGCTGTGTGTCATCGCTCATCTTTCACGTAGACAATAGCTCTCTATGTCAGTTGCTGTACTCTGAGTTTTCATCAGCGTCCCCAGTAACGGAAAACATTTTCAGAATAAGAAGTGTTCTAAAAATTGCGGGGATTTTACATTTGTTTCGTTCGACATTACGTAGCGATAAACATACTAAAGCTGTCGTTAATTTCGATCGTTTCCTGCTTAAAAATATATGCATTTACAAATATCGTAGATTTACCATAATATTTCCGTCGTTCAGAATTTGAGTTTAGTGCGACGCATGACTAAGTAATGATCAAAGATTATAGAGGTAGTTATGGATCTGGGATATGGTCGGTCAAGTTACGCTACTCGTTCTATATTATGAAATACCAAACACCTAATGGTGAATCATTTATCTTTGAACCCATATCGAGTAACTGGTTATAAGGAAAGGTATTGTATTTATTGTTACGTACAGTACAGCAAACTTATCGGGGCTGCTAGAAATCGTCGCTACTAACGCATTCAGAGTTCAAATATTAAATTCAATCCTTTGGGGCTTAGCTTTGGCTTTTCGTTGGCATCATTAGTTAGCCACCGGATCAGACAAGTTTGCGTACTGTATTGTGTGCCGATGACGCCGACATTTGCGAATGTCGTGAACCCGGCTAAAGCTGCCATGCCGCGCGTCATGAGATCGGTATTCTGATGATTGGCTTTCTGAGATAAGTACCTGATAACTGCAACTGTTTGTTGATTCATTATTATTTATTCTGCATATCGATAATGATTATGCTGACAAAGATAAAAATTGAGTAAAGAGATATTAAAGATCTCTAATCAATAAAGTGAATGGATTGTTGAGACGTTTAGGTCCTAACACAAATTTCTTTGCTGGTGCAGTTCAATCGAATTTCAATTTTTTGAATCTGTGTACGTAACAGTTATTTTCACATATTGGTCATGCTTTTGTAACTGTCCGTACGTACGTAGGTACATATTTCCAGTTACTTTGATTGATTTCTTTTATTTCAAATTCTATACCACAGAGAGACATGAGCAAAAAATTTTAAGCAGCAGGCCATTTTATCGTTTGAAATATTTCTTTGCCTTTTTGCTTCTTCCAAGTTCACTTAAAAGAATTTTGTTGGCGATTTCTCGACACAAGACATTTAAACGTATCGTCAAATTGCGAGCTTCGCATCATCTCACACGTGATTACACATTGTTATCACAAAAAAGATGTACGAGTATATCTACATCTAAATTTATTTGAGCTCTGCAATCTGCGCGTTGGTGTTCTGACGTCATTGGGGGAGGGTGGGTAGGGGTAAATGCCTCCCCTCTCTCCACAGATGCCCGGTCTCTATAGTCCTCTGAGCTTCGCTATATCGTCGAACGCTCTTTTTAATTAATTCGTAGTAAATTGTAGGGTCCATTCAGTTCGTTGCTCAGACCAATAGAAAAGTTGCTTAATTCTTATGAAAGTTCCTACACGGAATAGTTTGGTTCACTTGCGTGTTCGAAGCTTGCCATGTCTCTGTAGGTGGATTAAACTTACTTGTCAATTCATAACACTAATGAATTGGATTAGACGACGTGTAGATAGGATTTTTATAAGCACGTAACTACATAAGTATGGAGAATTTTTCGTATTTTTTCGTAATCTTGGTATCCTACTAATTACCTACTTAATATTATAAATGTAAATGTTTGGAAATTTTGATGTATTTGTTCAATCACGTCGTAACGTATGGAACGGATTGGACTGAAATTTGACACACATATAGCTATTTTTTACCAGAAAAAACAACGGGAACACAACTACGCGGCTGAGGCCGCGTGGCGCTGCTAGTTCATACTAATTTTATTGGAAATATAGATAACAATAAATTGTTGGTGGTGGTGGTGGACATTTCACACACAACACCATCTGACCCCAAACTAAGCAAAGCTTGTACTATGGAAGCCAGATAACTGATATAATACTTATATAATTTAAATACATACTTATTGTACATAGAAAAAACATCATACAAATATTTGCATTGAGTGGGGTTCGAACCCACGACCCACGACTTCGCAGGCAGACTTACTACCAACTAAGCCAATTGCCAATAGGCTAACCAATAGGGTAGTAACCAATAGTTATGAATGTTAATGCAGTAATATAGGGATGCCTTATTTAGGTTTAAAGCATGAAAATGCAAGTAACGAAGTCAATTGTTAAAATGCCACTATTCACGTAATTTCTTGAATAATGAAAGTGTTTAATGATTAAAATCAAGATAAAGAATAAAAATGTCAAATTGAATAATGTCAAGTAGTAATTTTAAGTCTAATTTACATTAAAAATATTAGATTTGTATTGAAAATATTTTTTTTAAATAGAGTGGCCTCGTTGTAACCCTTGGGTTACAACGTGGAACGTGGAACGTGGGTCGTGGGTTCGATTCCCACCACGGACGAATATTTGTGGGATGCATCCAATAATTGTTCTGTGTTTGTGTGTTTCTATGGATAACAATAAGTATGTGCTTACAATAATTATACAACTACATTTTAAGTCAGCTATCTGTCTGCTATTACACAAGCTTTGCTATTGGGGCAGATAGTGTTGTGTGTGGAATTTCCCAACATTTATTTACTTTTATAATCATTAGACATTAAGTAACAAGCTGCTCTTTTGCTACAATATAATATAAAGAAAAAGTTAGACTGTGACCATCACGTCAATATTTGCTTAATCTGGGGTTAAATTTAGATAGTGTTGTGTGAGAAATTTCCACCAATATTAAAAATATTATCTAAGTATGTATGTAGTATTAAATGGACAGCACAATTAATTATTACGTATAATGTCCAATAAGGTAATAACTTGTCAAGCCTAGAAAGACGAACTTCTTAGCATTCCATGGATTCCGGGTGCCGGGCCGGGCAGAGAGAGAAATCCTGAGTAGATCCCGAGACTTGTGACACGGGTGTAGATTTAAGGGGCCCCTTTTCGATGTAAATCAACACTCACCTTCACTACTCGTGTTTCTCCCCCTGCCCAGCCAAACCTGATATGAACTTAATAGTGCAGCTTTAGATACTCGCTCTAGTAAGTATAGATACTCGTTCTAGTAAGTATAACTTACTGCACTTCTGGACAAGCCAAGGACTTTCAGCAGGTTATAGAGAGATTTTCTGGTATACCTCTCGCTAACACAGTTAGCTGGTATACCTCTAGCTAATACAGTTGTCATATACCCGAAAATGGCGAAAAAAATTAGGTGACTCATTAAAAAAATATATTTTGGGAGCCTAGGTAATTAATACTCGTGATTGAAGAAATTAATGTGTATTTTATAAATGTAACTTCACTCTAACCTCAATATTTACATCCTAAGTACGAAACATTGGTCTTCAAACCGGAATACAGTAGTTTGTATACTTACATTACTGCTTGCCGGTAGAATAGCTAGCAACTTCCGCAGGTAGATAGTCTGTGCAAAGCCCACAAACATTTACCAACAATGTGACATCTTCAAAATAACAAAAAAAATCAGTACAAGGTAAATCTGATTCAGTAGGTAGGTATTATTACCCGCAATATCATAACGATAATAAAACGTTCAGTGGGCAATTTCGCCGTTCAAAATAGGCAAACCAATAGGGCTTCTAAAGAGGCAATAACATTTTTCTTCAAGGTTCAACCCATCATGTCTTTCCATGATACGTTATTGGCTCTATATCGAGGGCGCTGTATTGAGGTCGATGTTTTCAGGCTGGTTTCATATGAATAATTAATGAGGTAGGTAAGTAAACGGTTTAATTATTGTCTTATCCTGTTAATTAATTATTAATGTCAGGGACGGTGCCTCATCATTTAAGTTAGTATAATAAAAGCGAACTTTTTAGAGTAAAAACGAGTATAAGTCTTGCATAAGTAGACATGGGGTTTTTTTTGTAATATAAAGTTACGAGATGAGCAAGACATGCGCCTGATGGTAAACAACAAGCCTTTTCATTACAGCACAGTTCACAGCTATTTTAATATGAAGAGTCCAAATCGCTGCTACTGCACTGCACTCGTCACCCGGATATAGAGGTATAAGATTATTAGTCTCATAGCCCAATAATTTATCTAGAAACATTGCCCTTCAAATCACAACGCTGTGATGTTTGCACATTACTGCTTGGCTGTAGAATAACTGTCAAATAAATAAATATTGGTGTACAATTCACACACAACACCATCTGACCCCAAACTAAGCAATGCTTGTAATATGGCGGCCAGATAGCTGATAGAATACTTATATAGTTCTAAATACATACTTATTATACATAGAAACACCCAGACACAGTGCAAACATTTGAATACATCACACAAATATTTGCACTGGGTGGGAATCGAACCCACGACCCTCGGCTTCGCAGGCAGAGTTACTACCCACTAAGCCACGAGGCCAGTCAAAGGTTTGACACTTCCCCAGGAAGACTGCGATGAGAGACCACTACAACAGTTTGTAAATAATGTAGCTTTTCTCATACGATTGAATGTTCTGTTCGTGTTCTATTTCACCCCGCACAATGAAGTTACATTGAAAGTGCTGTTTTAAACAGAAATATTTGTTTTTTTATTTCCCATTAAAAATGTTACCTGGATGAAACTTTTGTTTTGAAGTACCTACACTGGGTTAATTTTACGAATACACACTTATCCAAGAGTAGTCGCCTATCTATGCATATAAAAAAATATGTGTGCGCCACACATGACCGCACGCCAGAAGTAAAAACTGAATTATCTGAATTTTGTATGACGTTATTATTATGGATCGATTTAGTAGGATAAATAACAAACAAGTCAGATTTTTTTTAATTTTATGCAAATCATAATAGTGAACACAGCGACACAGCACTGTAGAGCAGTTGACTGTATTTTTGTCGCTCGGGTATACGCGACAGCATTGAAGAGCAGCTGTCTGTTTCTCGCTCGGGCACACTCGGCGGTCCCGAGTTCACCGGATCGAGCCTTTCACTTCACAGCGTGACGAATGAGCTTTATTTACAGCTTACGGAAAAATGTATGTGCGGCGCGCTAAAAAAAGTTTTTACTTGAAAAAAAAATTTTGTGTATTAACGACAGGTGTCGCCAAAAGAAACATTACAGCATGTGTATTATATTTATAGCTAATCTGTCTCTGCTGTTCAGGCCAGACAGGCTATAGGTAATGTAGGTAGATAATTTAAGTGTTTTCGAACAGTAACATATTTTTAACTTTTATTTTTCTATCGTCGGCATTCTGCAATAGGTATACTAATATAGTATATGCCTGTGGCTATAAACTTTGAACAAACAGTCCTACAATAACGTTACATAAAATTTACTGCCAATTCGAACATACAACAGTCTATTTTGTGGTGAAAATGGTGTTAAACCAAGTAATTAAATATCACATTTGTTGCTTAAAACTCAAAATTGTCGGCCTTTATACAACTCATTAACGAAATTTAGAGCTATTCGAGGTAAACAAAGCAACGTTTAATTACGTTTTCTATGTTCATAGCCTCTTGGTTATCTCGAATAGTTGCTCAGGTATCCAAAGGGATTTTTGCTCGAATAATGTTTTTCATGTTTATCAAGGACATGCTAAGGTTCTAGCTCGGTTTATACGATGCTACGTACTGCTGTATATATTCCGAGCGTTTTTACATCAGCCAAATATCTGTTAAATTTTGAGCAAACTGATATCGGCATGGTCCGAGGGGGTCACAGGGGACATGACCCCCCCAAAATCGTATAAGTTAAACAAAAAATCTAAGAAAATTAAAAATATCTAATAGTACATAGATATATATTATATATCATGTATAAATTAAAAATATCTACTTAATAGAAATATCTAATAGACATTTTTCAACAACTACTAGAACGGGAAAACAACTAGAACGGGAACTACGCGGCTAAAATCTTGGGGGGCTACTAGTAAAGTATTTTTTGCTCGATTTATTGTATTTCTACTTGTGAATAAAACCTGAGGCTGCGTACTGGTGACCCCCTCCAAAATTCGAGGCTGGGACCGCGCCTGTGCATGGAATTTTTTTGTTTGACCTGACCTGAAAATCTATTCAGATTTTCACTGTATTTTCTCCGAAAAAACAACAAAACCGACTTCAATTTAAAATTAAATTCAGATACTCAACCAAATTTCATGAGAAACCATCACTAAGTCATCGTAGATAAATGAAAGGAAATTTTAGTTTTTTGTTCATATTTAAAAAAACACTGCATTGATTTCGATGAAATTTATATGAGACTATCTCTAAACTATAATCTAACAAACAAAAAAACCAACATCAAAATTGATTCACAATGGCCGAAGCTATCGCCAAGAAACAGCCAAGTAGAGAACCTCCTCCTCCTGAGAATATATCGCGACTATTTTGCAAATATCCAAATGGACCTTTTATTTTTGAAGGCAAAATACAATAAAAAAAGTTTATAAAAATATCAGGTACCTAATGCTTGTGACGTTTATAACTAGTATGCTTAAACACGTTTATGCTAGTAATGGGGATTTGAATATTTGGTTAAGTTTTTTATACATGTACAATAGAAGCTAGCATGAACTGCCTGATGTTAAACGGCCTCAGATGGAACACGGATAGCTAGAACAAATCTATTGTATATATGTATATATGTATATCTAAATACTATATCTTATCGTAGCATACGATATTGCATTTAATAGTAGCAACACTTTACAACGAAATAAATAAAATAAAAAATTATCCGCCTACACAATAAGGAAACGTTAAACCTGTATTAAGTAAAAGAATTTATTTTCTTTTGAAAAAATATTGAAAGTGCCATAAAATATCGAGTAGCTACTTATACCGGTATACGATCACTGCAGATAAAAATAAGACATAAAAATTCCCGATAAACCAATGTTCTGCTGCAATGTAGACAAAAGTACAAAGACACGAATCCCCACGGTACCTACAAAAAACATTTTTCCACTTTCGAACCCCTTTTTTAATCCCTAAAGGGGTTGCACACTTGGAAAAGTACCTAATCGAATATTTTAATTTGGATTTATTGCGAAGGGGAGAATTTTTCCGCTGCACACTCACTCACGACGCTGCACTGTTTTTCGGTTGTATAATAAAACACAAACTTTAAGTGTTTGGACGAGTTGAGTACACGAGAAAACTAGCAGTGCCCCGCGGTTTTAGCCGTATACCTAGTTCCCGATCGCGTAATTTTTCCGGGAAAAAATGACCTATGTGTTATTCCAGACCATTATCTATGTAATGTGCCAAATTTGACCCAAATCAGTTCAGTAGTTGTTACTTGAAGATTAACAAACATACACACATACATTCATTCGTACATCCATACACTAGTATAAACTTTTGCGTTAAAATATTAGTAGGATGTGTTAATAATTAGCTTAATAATTAAATAAGTAATATGTAATGAGCTACAGTTATAGTTCTGGTTTGGACAACATTATTCCCTGCTAAAATCACTGTTATCTCATACTAGAACTATGACACTGCAATGCGAGACAGTTAATTTGAACCCTAGTACGTAATACCTACGCAAGCTCTGAAAATGCTATCTAACCGGAGGTTGTTTACTATGGAGCACCCAACGAACTCGTCACGTTATGGTGGATGTATGCATATTAAATTTAAAAATAAACATAAAAATAAGAAGACGTTATCATAATAAGCTATTGTGGTTGTTCACTACATTATTAACACTGATTACGGGAAATATACCGGGGGTATTTGGAGTCCCCAATCCTTTTTTTTTTTCAAGATCTCTTTGATCTTTCGGCTAGTTAAATATGCCTTTGATTAAACAGTTTTGTATGGGCTCCGTGCATTCATCGGTTTAGAGTCATTCATGGTGCATGAAACTACATTGAACTACCGGAGATTCACCAGCCCCGGATCTAGGGGGGGAGGGGGGTGCAAGTCTCAGGGGACGTCAAATTGAGCGACTCATCACGTACCTATTTCAAATAATCGTCGTAATATCCGATCCAATATTATCATCATGAATTCTTCCTTCCCCATGTGAAGTTAGGGGACCTAGAGACTCGAGGGGAAAAGAAGTCAGAGGGACATAACCCATGACTAGATACACCGATGCACCGTTTCCCTCCGGAGGCATTTTCAGATTTTGCCCCGCCTAAAACATATTGAAGATCCGGGGCTGAGATTCGCACCACCATATGACTACGTTACGTTTCACATGAAATTACTAAAAATAGTGTAGATTTCAAAACCCTGTCCCATATACCCATCCGTATAACACAACACAGGCGAAGAGTCAAAACTTCAGATGGAAGAGTCATGTTCAAATTACGTACTGGAGGCAACAGCTCCGCAATTAGAAAAGTTAGTATTCCACTCTCGTTTCTCGTTTACCTGCTCAATAATTCCTGACCACGTATAGCATTGCCCATGTTGGACTTAGATTAGTTAGATAGGCAACGTTAGAAGTACGCAACAAGGAAGGTAGAGTTTCTCTAATGCGGATGATGCTTTTATGAGGAAACGGTTCGTTTTCACGAATTTTCAAAGTTTTATGAAACTCTGTAGATTTACAGTAGGTAGTCGATGAATGAAAATTATCGTCTCGTACGCGTTTATGCGTTTATAACGGTGACTAAAGCATTACAATATAGCCAAAAAATTTTTTGTTGCAACTGTTGTATGGGTTGGTTTCATAGTACATAACATAAGTTGTTTACACTTTTAAGTAGACACACCGTGCCCGACGCAACAAGCACCTTATTCTTATTATTCTCATTCCACTCGGGGGCGACGAATCCTGCTGTGAGGACCCGCCGGGGCTGTATTATGCATTTCCTCTAAAGACAATATATTCATTTAACGGATCGTACGACTGTCCCTCCTTAGCTTTTTATTGGCATAATTGCACTATACCTGTTGCGAGTTAAAAAACCGTAAAAAATATATAAAATACTAGCGGCCAGGTCCGGCTTCGCTCGAATATTGTCATATAAAGACTATTAATCGAAATAAAAAGTATCCTATCTTTCAAGTTGGCTCAAACTGCACACGGTGTGCAAATTTGATTAAAATCGGTTGAGTAGTTTAGGAGTCCATCGCGGACAAACAACGTGACACGTAATTTATTTATATTAAGATGGGTTTCTGTTCAGTGAAATGGTGCGGAAAGAATAGCAGGACATCCAGCTTTAGAAGGACGGTATATCATTTCGCAAGTAAGTAATTTAATGCACTAATTAGATAAACGTAACATCATCAATCTACAAAATTAAAACGAGCATTTAAAAAACCTAAATGTGGAGTCACAAAACCAGCAGCAGTTTTACTTTTCAGTGGTACTACAGTTCCACAGTAGAATCTATGGACTGGTGAGTCTGCACTCATGTCCGAACACTTTCCCTGCGTGTGTATCCAATGCATATTTTTTTAATTACCTCAAATAAGTGTTTTATCTTATACCTTTAAACGAGCAATTCTTATAGGTAAATACATACGAGTATATAGAATCTGAATCTCGGAAACAGCTCGAACGATTTTCATGAAATTATGTATACAGGGAGTTTCGGGGATGTTAAAGCGATCTAGGTAGGTTTTATTTTTTTTAAATATCATTTTAATGCGCGTTTTTAGACAATGAAAAATTCCTACAATGACATTAGAATACGATAACTTATTTCGCCACTGTTCTTTTAGTCTAAATGGCTCAGACGGAATATGCTCGCCCTCGGAGTCAACAGGCCCCGGTTCGAATCCTGATGGTTACACTCGGCTCTTTTCTTTTTGTTGTTTTTTTTCTGAGAAAATCTTTTACTTAGATCCTTTTATAAACGCATTTAAACCGAGCAAAGCTCGGTCAATCAGGTACTTATATTAATATAAATAATGCTCAAGTAGGAATGTTTGCTACGAAATCACGTCTAAGTCGTACCTATTCAATTAGATACTGAACAGGCTAAAATTTGTCACCCAGAAAAATATAATCTGGATTAATCGATGTTAATATAGTTAATATAATTAGGAGATAAAGTAAATGATGTTGTAGCAGGCAATCTCTGGATCTACGGAACTGATTTTTGTTTTTTTTTGCCAATCCTAACTTCCAAACCACAGTATCCACTCATCTCTTAGGCTATTCACGTCTAGGCTCGGCTCAGCTAGGATCACGTCGGGACGGCTGAACGGATCATCTTTAAATTTGGAATACAGTTAGATTATAGTGTAGTGGAATAACAAATACAAAATGTTTTACATATATAACACGTAGGCTACATACTTTTTATCACAAAAAATATGGGAACGAGGAATCTGTGCGGGGAAAACCGCGAGGCGCTGCCATAGTAATAATACATGTGATAAAAAAGTTGCCTTAAAATCCTTTTCTTATTTATATCAATGCTTAAAATTGAATTGATTTACCCAGACGACTTATATATAGGTATGTAAAGTATGTATGTGTATTTTGGGTCCACAACAGGGATCGAATAGCAAGAGATAATAACATTACGATTGGGCGGCTGCCAATAACTTGGTAGGCCGTAACAATTGTGCGTATAAACTTTCGCCAGTGCTAAGGGCACTCCAAGGACATCGAGGACGCGGCGCCAGTTAATATAGGCACCTATACATGTGTGAACGCATACAGAGTGTATTTCTCGGTATCTATAAGGAGTCAGACTACGGCTCAGTGGTTCGTGTTTCATTCTTTCAGGAGAAAATAATACTCCTTTTAGGTTGTATCTATGTAGGTAAGTATATGTACATTGAAGGACGCGGTTCAACCAAATAGGTAAGAAAAAACAGTTAAACAAATATAGACTCAATATTATTAAAAATTAGATTTAAATCAACAAGAAGAGGCGAGTCCGCTGGTGGGCTCACGCCTCGTGGTAGGTTTCGACTTACAGAAAGGATATTCTAATGTGTACGATTGTATGTTTTTTTTTCTATATTTATTTGGCTATAACTTGGTTAAATGTAAACAATTTTTTTTATGTATTGGAACTGGTTCTATTCCAACTTGTATAAAAATTACTTTAAAAAAAATTGACCCTTTAGGGTGAAATATTTAAAATTATGACGAAATTCCGTCCGATCGTAGTTTATTTAAATTAACCCAAACACTATTAATGATAGATCAAAATAAAGCTGAACAAAATATATTTAATTAATGATTATTCATTTTGATACCAGTTGTAATTTGGGAGATAAGATTACAGAGAGTTAAAAAAAAATTAAGATTAATTTTCCCCTTGGATATTCTAATTTAATTTTGTCTATGCAAATAGTGTTTTTTGTAGTTTTACGACATTACAATCTTTGTTTTTCAGGGTTCCGTAGCCAAATGGCAAAATACGGGACCCTTCTAGATTCGTCATGTCTGTCTGTCCGTCCGTATGTCACAGCCACTTTTCTCCGAAACTATAAGAGCTATACAATTGAAACTTGGTAAGTAGATGTATTCTATGAACAATATTAACATTTTCATACAAAACTTGAGAGGTGTCAAGGGACACCCGGATGGAACGAAGTTCCTTTCGATTAATTAGTGAAGGAATTATTATTATTATTTACAAAAAACCTGTATACACTCAACAAAAATAATCGTCGCGACACCACACTGTTCAATGCGAAATAGAAATGAAAATATCTGGCTTGCTTTCTATAAGAGAGAGAGAGACAGACAGAGAAACATGCGACGCCGCACAGCTTACAATAGCAAAAAGTGTCGTGACAACTTTTCGTAAGATTTTTTTCCGCCTAGCCCCCTTTCACAATGCGCGATAAGGAACTTCGTTCCAAAACCGCATTAAGATTTTGATAATTAAAAAAAAATTTTTTTAGGGTTGTCCCACACTTGAACTGAAACTCAAAAATTTTTTTTTATCTAAACTATACGTGTGGGTGTTATCTATGGATAGGGCATCAAAAATGGTATTGAGGTTTCTAAACTGAATATTTTGCGCGAGCGACTCTTCCAAAGTGGTAAAATGTGTATATTGGCCTTGTCACTTCTAAAATAAGAGAATGACAAAAATAAATAAAAAAGTGTATGATGTACATTACTCTGTAAACTATCAACGAAAATTGGGTTGAATGAGATCTAGTAAGTAGTTTTATTTTAATACGTCATAAATATTATGTTACTTGCTGCTACGGAAGCCTTCATGGGCGAGTCCGACTCGCACTTGACCACTTTTATTTTTATCTAATTTTTGCATTACAATGTGCCATAGCGAAGCGTGGCAGGGTACAGCTACAGTTACTTAAATTATGCATGACTTTGTACCAATGACGAATGATGTATTAAAATGTATCTAACTATATTTAATTATTTCAAATTGTATCTTTATAACGATGTAGCATGCAAATGATAATAATAATATTTTATGTAATACTACTACTATCAATCAATTAATTAGGTATCGGAGAAACTGAGAGTTAGAGCCGTCAAGTACTCATGTTGTAAATTCTTGGATGTACCTACTCTAGAATTAACCTTGTATCGTGAAAAATTAAAACATGAATTCCTAGCTGGACACCAGGAAGAAAACATAAAACCACAAGATTTGGGAAAACCAGTTGCCAAATTGTTGAGCTTTTTAGGAATTATTGTACCTTCTAAAAATAAATTGAGGAAAATTAACATCAGATCTGTTCGATATAGATGTGTTGTTAGGCAACCGAGTACCGGTTGTTTTGAAATGATTCATGTGCTGATACACGATGGGGGTTTTTCTCGGACACTAAAATAGGTATATGTATCTGAATAATGAGTTCGTTAAGCACTAGCTGTAGTCTGCTGTGCTATCCGCGTCTTAATAGTTTTTCGTCATTATTTATTTTCGACATACACAATATATTAATCATCCCTCGGGATTATGATAGGTAGGATATATTGTGTAGATATGTAAGTGTGATCGGATTACATTATTTCCGAAAATGATAGTTTACGACGTATCTAATTTCATCCGAATTGTTTAAATCATTTCAAAATTGCTAGAGGCACCTAAAACTCTCGGAAGAGCAATTTTGTGGCAAGAAATACTTTCTGAAAGGGAATATCACCATATCCCTCAAACAAAATCATGGATATACATAGGTAGTACATGCATTCTTCCAACTGTCACTTACGGCTCACAAGCTTATTCTTTGACTAGGGATCAAAAAAATACTCTCGGTGTTTTCCAGCGCGCTATGGAAGACAGTGTTCTATAACTCCTAGAATGATTAGGTCTCTCAGATGGATTAGGAACACAACGCTTCCCTCTAAAACCAAAATCAGAGATATTTACCTTAAAGCTGCCCAAATGAAATAAGATTTGATAGGACATGTTTGCCGAATGCCGGAATACAAATAAGTATAAATCACCACTGATTGGGCCCCAACATATAAACGATCTCCAGGTCGACTCAGACGAAGGTGGCGTGACGAACTGAAATCGCACAATGAAAACTGGGCCACCGAAGCCGTAAATCGGGCTATCTGAAAGGAAGGTACAGAAGACTTTGCCCAGCTGTGGGACGATTTAGGCTAGTCATAATTATAACCTGGACCAAGTTAAGTAGGTACCATTCAAGGGTTTTGAATAATAACTACCTACTCAACTTAATAGGGTATCCGGAAAATCCACCCATAAGAGAAAAATCGCAAATAAGCGATGTACGATTTGGTGTTATTGGTAGGTACACTGAGATATTAATGCGTATGCCACGCATCGGCTTATATCAATAATTAAAAATAAAAGCGTAGAATAATAATAATGCTAACTGATTTTATTTTGTCCAGCGAGCTACAATTTCTACAATAGTAGGTACTACCAAAGCGGCACTTAATCAATAAACTGAAGGTTTTTGATGAAATCAATAACTAGTAGGTATGCTTAGGAAATTTAATACAGATCATTAGTTCTGCTGCGCAGTATGCAGTGGTCCGCCACAGAGTTTAGGTTCCTTGGAACCCGTATTATCTAGAATCCGGGAATCGTCTGAACTAATTTAAAATATCAGAAAAAAAATTGATCCGTCGTAATTAAATCATACCATGTCGCTGACTCTATCTTTTTCTTTGTTGCAGAGTAGAGTTATCACCCTACTATCCTGTACAATCAAGTAGGGAAGTTCAAGGCAGAGCAGCAAGAGCAACGATTTTCCCTCAACCCGGGACAAAAGGAAGAGTGTGAGTTCGTTCACACGAGAGCGGCTGCCGGCGGCCGGTCCCGCGGGTGGCATGCGCAGGCGCCGCGAGTCGCAGCCGCGGTTCCACGGCGCGTCCGCTGAGGTGCGATAACCGACCTCCTCCGGCGCGCCGAGTTTCGTTTTCATCGGCTCTCACGTCTCACTGGCACTCCGTAGTCGCACGTGCGCTGCAACGGACGCGCTCGCCGCGCATTCACCTCGCCTGCGCCGTGCGAGACGACTCGAGTAATGCGACCTCTTTTAACCCACGAACTGGCAGCATACACTCCAGCAGTTCCAAATTCAATTATTTCACATTGATATTTGACATGACGGTACGACGTACGTCAGATAATCCGCGAATGTAAATAAACCGTCGAAATTTCAATGCTGTAAACTACCTAATCGTGTGAAACTTAACCGAAGTGACAATAAAATTAGTGATTGAGTGCACAATGGCGTCGAGATCAAGAGAGAAGATGGCGGCTGCATTTAGGAAGCTGTTCCGGTCTCCGGAGAAAATCGAGAACGACGGCGCCGGCCCCAGCGGGTCACCGGCGCGGCGCGGCCTGTTGCGGAGACACAGGTACATACATACATAATCTACAGACACATTTTCTCTGTAACATACATAAGTTGAACATCATTGCTGTTCTATGGCATTTTTTAGGTAATTACAACTTGGTTGCTACATCGCTAGTTCTTCCACCTTTGTCATAAAAATCTGTGTTGACATGGCATTGAATGTATAACAGGACAATTAAATTACTTATTAAATCGTAGGCTAATTGCATAATGCCTTTATCATACAGTGTCGAAAACTGTAAGTATGTAGTTGTCCTTAAAGTTAATTTTATCGTTAATTAGGAACGATTATAGTTTTATTGGCACTAATAATAATTATCAGTCCCACTTATGATGTTCCGATAACACGAGGTTAAACTTTAGAGCCAACCTGTTGAAAGGAATTCATATTATGTATTCGTATGTATAAATTAATACGTAACTATAAACATAAACCTACGATAATACGACATCGGAATCGTCAACCTTTATACTCCTATAAGAAATTACTAGTAAAAACATTTTTTTAAACTATTGGATTACGTACTCAAACATGTTATACATTTCGAAGAAAATGCCATTAATACGAGATTCTCCGAATAAGATTACAAAAATTTACAATAGGGTAAAGCGAGACGCTGCGGACTGCGGACGTTACAGCCATTGTAACACGTTGTTTGATAACACGAGCGGGCGCGGACGCCATCGATCACGTAACCAGCCGCATCGGTAACAATCACTGTTATTCTAAATAACTGGATTGAATAAATAACTGCCGCATAGAATTTTGTTTCTAGATTACTACATCACTTTGGGTTCTACTTCGAAGTCACAGTTTTTATTAACAGTAGTTTAACTTGTAGCAGCATCAATATAATTAAAGAAACGAAGATGAGGTATGCTATAATCTAAAGACAACATAACGTGGCGAAAATTTGTTTGAAAAATTTGAAAATTGAATTGTCAGCGAACGTACACAATTGTCAGCGAACGTACACAACTCCTTGTTGCGACTGAGACTAAATCAGGAGACGTCACCTGATTTTGCATCGCCATAGTAGAAGCGCATTTGCCGCTTCTGCCGTTTTTAAGAGTTCGATGGGTAGCAGGATCGGAATGGGTCGAAAGGGCCCCGTGGTCTTATTTTATGGCAGCCGCATGCTCCGCAAGTTAGGCTCGTGGGTGATCCGCGTTCACTGGCTGGCAAAAGCCACCTCGACTATATGGCCAGTCTGAGGCTTAGTGGTAGAACTCTTTGTAGAGTCCGCCTGGGGAACCACACCTTTGACAATTCTTTTACCACCAAACATGTGAACAAGTAATGTGTTCCGGTTTACAGGGCAATATTTCAAATCAAATCATAGGTCAAAGAAATAAATCATCTAACTAGTAAGTATGTCTCTGGGTGAGGTAGCAATTTAAATTCCTCGAAGTTGTTGCGTGACACTGTGCTGTAATAATCAGGAGTATTGCTTACTAACAGGCGCATATTTTGCTTGTCCCGTCACTTTATATTGTTCAAAAAAAATAAAGGGTATTTGTCCTGTAACTTACGCCTTTGGATAAAGTATCTCCGGGTGACAAACGTTGTTCAGTAGATGGCCGTGACTTAAAAAAAACAGTGGAAATAAAAAAATTACAAAATTGTTATGGTTTATTCAGCTTTACAATCCAACATTCTGAAGATCACACACGTTCAGTTGTTCAGAAGACAAGATTTTTTCTCAAACTGCTGGCATGGCAATTATTACCATTATCTCTTCCTCAATGTTACCAGATCATTAAGACACAAACTTAACTATTACTTAAATAAAGAATAGTGTGATAGCATATTAGCAAACTTGGTTAAGATAATTTTAATGTTAATTGGTTATGGCAATAACCAATCACAACTAACAAAGCAACAAATTAACGAATTTATATAATTATCGATAATTACTTAATGGTAACGACATCGTTTAAAAACACATATGAAACTATAATGCAAACACTATACAGGACTTAATCACGATCAAAATTATTATTTAATTACTATCTCGACGACGACAAATGAAACTACATATATTTAAAGTGAGGGGATTAGGGTAGAGTGCGAGATAGTTTATCTTTTTGCTACAATAATAAATCTAACTCCGTTTTCAAAGGCCGACGTAAAAGAAAATAATAGAGTTGGATTAAAAAAAAATAAGGGCACTGCAGAGCTGAAAGCGCAGGGACCTACTAACCCATACTTACTCACGTATTTAGGATATACCTGAAAGTTTACATAAAGCTAACCGTAAAGCATTCCATATTATACTTATTACAATCACTTACCGTACTCAATGAAAAGAATTGTACTGTTTAGGTAAAATATTTTCTATAAATCTATGTAGGTATACTAATATTGTTATAAAGCTGACATTGTTTGAACGCGCTAATCTCAGAAACTATCGCACCTATTTCAAAAATTATTTCACCGTTGTATATTTATGTGGTCCCTGAGTGCTATATGCTATATTATGTACGGGCGAAGCCGGTACGGACCGTTTGTAATTATTAAAGGTGAAAAAATAAATGTGAGTTCACTTTTGGGAATTCTTTTGTGCTGAGTGAAACCTAATATATCTCGTTACGTAGGCGTTTTTTCGTAATTTATTTAATTCAGATGGTTTTGAGTTTTATTTTGTTCCTTTATTTTGGGACGTAGTTACCTTCTCTGTCAACTGAGACAATACTCTATTGTTATATTTAACTAGATTTCCTAGAGGGCTAGGCATGATATCATTTTCACTCTCATTTAAATCACAGTAGAGAGAGGTGCAGCATCCTCACTACTCGTGTTAACATGGTTAATAAATTAAAATCGTTTTTGGAATTTAAACCTTTTAAATTTTATTTTGACGTGACAACGTCTTATAAATTGGTTTGCCGGGTGACACTTCAAGAAACTGCGTTACGCTCCGCTCACGTTATGCGCTCACAACGAGAGCGAGTGAGAGGCACGCGTCCCTTCCACTCGGGCATGGTTAGCCCGCCTAAGAGCGAGAGAGACAGACATAAAAAGTGAAAGGCACGCGTCCCTTCCGTAAAATTATTTTACCACTCAAAGTCGTTGTCACGTAAAACTTTCGCCCGTATAACGACTTTACAGGCAACCAATTTTTTTAAAATAAACGCGAATTAGTATGCGATTTTTCACCAACTGGCCAGGTGGTAAGTGGCGTTGTGAATATGTGATAATCTCAAAAAAAATGCTTACCATATCAACATGTGCAGTTTATAGGCAATATTGTCAGATTAATAATATAATTACTACTCTGATATATATATGTAGGTATTCTATATTTTTATACAACCTAAGCAAAGCTGTTTTTTATATTCCGATAATAAACCTCATTACTATGTAGTAAAAATCCGCAACACATGAATTATTTTCTGTTTTCTATAAATATATTTTTAACCCCCGACCAAAAAAAGGGGTGTTATAAGTTAGACGTAGATGTCTGTCTGTCTGTCTGTCTGTCTATCTGTCTGTCTGTCTGTCTGTCTGTCTGTGTGTGTGTGTCTGCCTGTGGCACCGTAGAGCTCAAACGAAGGGGCCGATTCCGATGCGGTTTTTTTTTATTTGAAAGTTAATATCCGTGCGGATGTTCTTAGCTATGTTTGGTTAATATCGATTCAAGATGGCCGCCTCCACAAAATGGCGGACAAAATATTTCTTCACAACCTACCTCAATTTGGGTATCAAACGAAAGGGCTTACCTAGTAGAATACTTTGCGCTATGACAAATTGACAAATTTCAAATCCAAGATGGCCGCTACCACAAAATGGCGAAATACATTTCTTTTTTCACGACTTCCTTAATATGGGTATCAAATGAAAGGGCTTGACTAGTAGAATGTTGTACAGATAACAAATCCGAGGTAGTCGGGGGTTAATCAACATTTTTAATTTTGTTCTTGTTATTGCTATCATTGGAGTGATAAAAGATTCAACACAGTCATATTATGTCAAATTGTTAAAATTGACATAAACATGCTTTTGATTTTTTTTCTAAAAAAGTTTACCATTAAAAAGTTAATAGTTTACCGTTGTCGAAATTGGGAACTATTTAGACAAATATATTAACACTCTGAAAACACTTTATTCTAATTCAGGGTAGTTTCTAACTGTGATGCGCGCATCAAAATTGATCAACTGTGCAGAGCTTTTTAAAGACAAAACTAATTTGCAACGAAAACTAATATAGATAGATAGATAAACTCTTTATTGCACTTATTACAACGAAAAATAATAAAGAAAAAAACAAACCATAGAATAAAGTAGCAATTGGCAACCTTATAGCTAAGAGCGATTTCTTCCAGGCAACCGTAGGATGGTAAAAAAAGAACTTAATAATGGAAGACGGGGAGTACAATTAGGAGTATATATAGATACTTCCGAATGATAATCTGATATTAATAACTAACAATTAAGTTATAACAATTAATAGGTATAGTTTATCTGAGTATTTATTTATTTCTTGCAATCTAACCCACAGAACAGTTTTCGAAGTTTGAATATGTCAAAAAGATCTTCTTTAATCAGCGAACTCTTAAAAACGCAGAAGCGGCAAACGCGCTTCTACTATGGCGATGCAAAATCAGGTGACGTCTCCTGATTTAGTCTCAGTCGCAACAAGGAGTTGTGTACGTTCGTTGACAATTGTGTACGTTCGCTGACAATTCAACGTTCAAATTTTTCAAACAAATTTTCGCCACATTGTGTTGTCTTTAGATTATGGCATACCTCATCTTCGTTTCTTTAATTATAGCGATGTCTATAATGGTATATACCATCTATCTATGTATCTACTTGTGATGAAATACATGTACATTATCGTTTGAAGAGTAAATTTTTTTTGCAACGGGAATTTATGTGATTTCGTTCCGGTTGTCAAGAGGTAAAAAAGACAATGAACTGTACCTGTTATTAAAAAGTCTAAAAAAAGAAAAGACAGTCTAAAAAGAGTTCTTTTCTTACTCTTAAGCTACAGATGTATTGTAATAAATGTATTCCATTATCGGTCATGTTTATTTATTATGTTTACATCCTCAATTACTACTATCTCACTTTTTCTAAAAATATAAATGTATTTGCCATCATTATCTGTACCTACACATAATACGTTGTTTTGTTATGATATTAAAAGTACCACTATTACACTAATTTACTCACAATAAGAATTTTGTTAATCGTTTCGTTTATTTCTTAATTTATATAATATAATCTTATTATTAAGAAATCAGTGTATATTGGTCCCGATCTTTCATTCCAGGGGGCATAAACTAAGAGTATTGCTTTTTACTACCACAGTTATTGGCTACACTAGTACCTAGGTACCTAATATTAAGTTAATTATTAATTACGTAAAATTTACCGTGGTTACAAACTACAACTAGAGCAATGAACTTTATAACTTAAATCATCTTATCATAAATTAAAAAGTTTTTGACGAAACGACAATCTAGTTTTGATGATTTTTCTATTGATGAAGAAAATTGTTATTCCTCCACAGGGAACATGGCAATAGACATACAATTTAAACTATTATCACATCTCAATGTGCTACAACAAAGAAGCTGATCAAGTGAGACTCATGTGTTCGATGTGAATTAAAATACTAACGAAGTGAATTCTGTTAATATTGGTTGAGTTAGTACAGGATCCCCGGTAAAAGTCTGACTCATGCTTGATTTATTTGATTTAACTGTAAAACAGAAAACCTGTAACTTAAATATAAATTTAGCCTATCCTAAAAATTCACAAAAGTTTGGTGTATGTTTATCGGGAAAGAATCGAGAAATCCTATGACGTGTTTCGGCTTACGATGCTTTTCTTGTACCTATAGGTAAAGCCAAATATGTACATTATTACTTTACTTTACAAAGAGGGATATCCATTACAATCTAATCTCTTTGAGATAAATTATACATCATCCATTCACCATATTTATATGAATACTTAGGCATGCCTTTGTAAAAATAGCCTTCTGGGCTAATGAAGAATGAATTCGGGAAAAATAATTTTCCTGCGTAGATACAAGACAGAAATTTGCAACTTCTATTTAACAATTCGTATCTAAAATGTTAATCAAAAATATTTAAGGCTTTCTATTTCTAGTCAATAAACTTAGAAGCCGAATAAACATCGTTTAGGATGATGATTGTCTTATATGTACAATTGTACAACGAGTGATCCAACACGCACTTGGCTATATATATGATTTTAGTTTTTTTGTCTGACTTTGCAAAGATATTCTTTTCTTCCTTCTAAAATAAGTTGTAAGTATACATTTTAACTTTTATTTATAATTTTAAAGTTTGGTTGGATGCAGTTTTGGTCACACATCGATTTATCATACAAAAGATAAATAATAATGGGTCTCAATACTCTACAACTGATATGTAGGTAATGGTGATGTCCAGCAACGTCTACTATTGAAAAAAGTCAATAATCGAATGACCCTGTAATTGAATAGGTGATTTATGACGGATATTATCACACCGTACCTATCCTCCACAATTTTTGCAATCGTGCCAATATGCACGTTCTATCAAACCTAACCTCGGTTAATCGCGATGAAATATAAATAAATTCCTTTTGCATATCTCTTGATTGCATTATTTTAAACTAACTCTTAGCTTATAAGAATCATGTAGTAAATCCACGCGATCTTTGAATAAAAAATAACCACTCTTCCTTGTATGCTACTACACATACAGAGTTATTTGATGCGTAAATCTCCGATGAATAATATCAGTAGGTGATGCTAATTTCCATTTACTAACAAAGGTCTGTAATCTACATACCACCAACCCACCCACCCATCTACTTCATGACGTTTCAAACTACGTAATGCTCAACTGAATTGCTGCAAATCTACGTCATGTAATTTAGAATCCAGGAAGCCCGGTACTAATAGAATAATGTACCAGGTTAAATGAAGCAACTATTCTTAAGAGTAGTATTAAGATCAAGGCACTGATTCACGTCACAAAACAAACGCGTGCGCGTACAGTTTTTTCGTTAGTTTAAGGTCACTAAACGTTAATTAGTTTGATGCATGCTCCGAGCGGACGCTAAAACAAATACTGGTCAATGCCACGATAAACTTGGCATTACACTGCCATTCGATAAATATTTGAAAGGTAGGTTGGTACTTTGGTGGTTGTGTTTAAGACCCTTTTAACGTTACATGCTTGGGTCGAAAATGTACTCACATTTCCGAGTAATCACTGGTAAAATACGTACGGTTTTGTCGATTCTATCTACCTACGTCTATTTTTATATCATCAGGCATGTTAAGCAATCAACTGCAGACATAATTACCTAATTGCAGTTTATTGAAGCTTCCTTTTTCGGTGACTCTAATTAGAACAGTGTCGACTTCCTCAATACAAACGCTTTGTGTATAGTCTTTAGAAGTGCGTGTAGTCTATCTACTGCAGACTAATGTTATTTATAAGTAATGTTCTCTATTTTCATAAAGATAGTATCTTCACAGCTGTAAACAAGTTTCACAAAATATAGGAAGTGCGATTTTATTCTGGCGTCATTGTCGTTTCAGAGTTAAACAGACAAAGACATTGTTTGCTCTCCATAAAGGTTTTGTCTACAATACCTAAGACTTACAATACTTAGGGTGACTTCACAAACTTCTGTATCTAACTCTCATCGTTTAGTTTAAGTATTTGAACTTCGCATCCCTGGAAAGTTTAGGATTATCTCAGCTGAATTGTTACGATGACACAATATTGTACATAATTCACAGTTAATTTTTGTGTAGATTTGTAGGTTGTTGTCTTGGTTAATTGTCTTGGTATTTGTTTAAATTAGTATTTTTTACATATTTATTAGCATAACATATTGCAAATGGATTTGCCTACCTCACTTTTAAGAATATACTTATCTAAAACACCTCGACTCAAAGGTTACCTGGAAGAGATATCTTAGGCCTTATCGCTTTCAGTAATAAGGCCGCCTATAGCGCAGCATTAGTTTTTGTGTTTCTTTTCTTTGTCTTGTAAGTGTGTCTCTATAAATCTATGTTTTTTTTTTGTTGACAACATTAAAAACTATATATCTAAAGGACAACCAAAAAATGTAGACATCGTTTTGACTGCCAATGTTTCTGGTTAACGGCGATGTCGCACAATCATGAAACGCGCTCATTTGGAAGATCCTTGTTCGCTGGTCTTAAAAAGTCCTAGGCTTAGATAGGACTGGCTCAATAGGTGTTGGCACCTATTGAGCCAGTCCTATTTAAGAAATAGTTCTTATAATGGGTATTGAAAGTATTGATACTTGATATTTACGTCTTTTTAGGATTCCGTAGCCAAATGGCAAAATACGGGACTCTTATAGTTCCTTCATGTCTGTCTGTCTGTCTTTCCGTCCGTATATCACAGCCACTTTTCTCCGTAACTATAAGAACTATACTATTGAAACTTGGTAAGTAGATGTATTCTGTGAACCGTATTAAGGCCAGGTAGTTCTGTCAAATAAGGCATTTAACGCTGTCTTGTTCTCGCGACCGTCACTGACCGCGGAATCGGTGCCACAGTGCAGAAATGACATTAAAATATTGGACTATGTAATTTAAACTAATTTTTTGTTCAAGATTTGTTTATACTAGTGATAACAATTTTGTGAATTGTGAAGTGATAAGAGTTTTTTTGATATATAAACGAAGAAATATTAAATTTATCTATACACGTAGGTAGATATACAAAACTCAACCTTTTCTTTTTGGTCACACTATAAGTTGAGAACGGCTTTTCCAATTTCATGCATCTTTTTAAAATGTTTCCTAATAATTTACAAGTTCGTCAAAAATTAAAAAAAATGTGCTGAATCGTAATGAAAAGCCCGTAAAAATAGAAAGTTTTTTGGTCAACTTTGCACTAAATTTCTAATCCAATTTTTTTCTATGAGGTAAAGATCACTTACTGAGCATAAAATTACAAAATGCTCACAGATTCAGGTAAAGCTTCAAACGCCAATTGAAAAAAACTATTTCAGCCGATATTTTGGAAACTATATACTTAAACAATAATTGTAGAAAATAAAATTTTGCATCTTTTGTTGTTGTTCTTATTACAAAAGTGGAGACCAAACTCTTCGTTCAACTCTTCAATCATGATGATGAACGGTGCTGTTTATTCGAGCAACGAGCAATATGATAGCATAACTTTAATTTAAAAACCCCGACTACAAAAAAATCTACACGTAAAAAAATATTACCTACTATCTAAGGACACCTTGGCGAGTCAGACTAGTCTTAGAATATCTTAGTTACCAAAATCCATCCAGCCGTTTGGAAGGTATGTGGAAATAAAAGATTTACAAACATAAAATATACGCGCGAACAACATAACCCTTCTTCCATTCCGGTCAAAAGGGACATGTTTATGCTACTGGGAACAGAATTCACATCTTATTATTTTTACATTGTTATCATCAAATTTGACATAGTAAATCGTAATCGGTAAGTTCGAAAAAAAGTTTACTGGCAACAAAAGATGGGAAATTTTATTTTCTACAACAATAATAGGCTTTATAACTTTTTCAGAATATCGGCCAAAAACGTTTTTTCGAGCTGGCGCTTGAAGCTCCACCTGGATTTGTTATTATTTTGTGATTTTATGCTCAGGAAATGATTCTAAACCTTATATAAAAAATACGAATCGGAAATTTAGTGCAGAGTTAAATTCTACGAGTAATTTTAGTGCCTAAAAGGCTTCTTATCAAATTTGGTCGAGTGTCTAAATTTCTATGAACAATATTAACATTTTCATACAAAAAAAAGAAAAAACAATACATTTTGGTGGTGTAAGCAACACCACAAACTTGAAAAAGAAATAAAAAAATAAAAATTCTAACAAAACCATACGTGTATCCATGGAAAGGTGTTTAAAATTGTATTGAAGTTCCTAACATTTTTTTTCTAAACTGAATAGTTTGCGCGAAAGTCTCTTCCAAAGTGGTAAAATCTGTATATGAGGACTTTTCTTCCAAGTACTAAGTACCTTACTACCAAAGAATTTACCTAAATGGAATGCATTTATATTAGGGGATTTACGCAGGGGATTTCTCCCCTCTCATTATTTCCCTATCACGATCTCTGATTTAACGGACGAATATTTTACCGATACTTATCTATTTTCCATTGCATCCGCATTGAATTTTTTACTGATGTGTTATCGACGTCAGTTTTTTGAGACTCTCCTTTTGGTCTACAACATAAAATAAGCAGCGTACTAATTAGTATCAGCGTCTATTTGCAATTCCAATGAAAACGGTCTCAAAAATCAAGATCATAGCGTGCTTCACTAGTAATATCTACTGATATTGTTATACTGTGGCACTATGATCGTAATATTAAAAATTTATCGGTTGTCAAAATTGCAAAATCAAGCACAGGCCTGTCGTCCGTGAGCGCCGAAACGCGACTGATCAGGCCTGCCGAACGGCGCGCTATATATATGGTAGAAATTGAAACGTGAATAACTGATACTTTTTATCAAGTCAAACTCTGCGAATGCATCTATAACTTTTTAGTGGCTTTCGTTGAGTACACAAATTTAGTAAAAAAGTTCATTAGTTTAGTCATAAACTTGAAAAAACTTTTTGAAAAGGGGTAACTTTGGGGTTTTTTTCTATCAAGTAAAATTCATTAAATCGTGTTATTGACTGCGAATTGCACTAGATTAGATCCTTAACTATTACATATATTTTTTTCAGAGTTTAATACACTATTTTAAAGGTCTTAAAGTTGTTTTAAAAATTCAAAATTACGGCCCACACGCCCTTAAGATAAAAAAGCCAAAAACACACACGAGCTCTAAAATCGGAGGAAATATCGAATCGAATAAAAGTAGTGGGGAGGACCCTACATCGCACCTTAAATCACCAATCATATGGTGCGATGTAGGGTCCTCCCCACTACTTTTACGTAATTTCCTCTGATTTTTGGGCTCGTGTGTAGAGGGTTTTAGGCTAAGTCCAAAATACCGTGTTTATGTTTGTTTGTATGTCAAGATCCCCAAAAGCTCTGCATAATGTTTATGAGATAGAGAGAAACAGAAGTAGCAAAGATAAATTTAACGTTATTTTATATTTAAAATAAAATACCGTGCTACAAAATAGTTAAACATACAACTTTTAAAAATTTACCCTATTGTATTACAATTTCTTTTTTTTTTAGAAAAAGAACAATAGTTAGGATACCCATTATTAAGTAGATATTTTAACTCAAAAATATCCCTACATCGTTGTTAATTGTTGATTTCTGTTTTACAATCTCTATATATAAAAATGTTATGTTGGTTTGTGTACGCTTCAAAAGCTCAAAAAGTTCTGCACCGGTCGAGCTGAAATTTTACAATGATATATAATCCGCATCAAGGATTGTTTTTTATCTAATTTTTGCATCACAATGTGCCACAGCGAAGCGTGGTAGGGTACAGCTAGTAAATAATAAAATAAACTGTTAGTTCCAGTTGCGATCAATCAATTAATGATTTATTTGCTCGTTAATGTCTAACACAGGTCTTATATCTCTTGGTGGCGATTGATATTATGTTAGGGTAATGATTTGGAGTATACGTGTCGGAAAGACTTAACGGGTCAGGCTGAATTTAGTATGGAATTCGCGACATTGCACATAGGATATTTTCTTACTTTTAATGTTGGGAAAGTTAAAAGAATGGGAACTACGTGAGTACCTAATACTGCGGCGCTCTGTTAATATTATTGTTTATTTTAACATGCTAATGGCCATACTTGTATAAGCAGTGTCGAAATTTTGCTATGCATAAGTATTACACCTAAAAAACTCTCGATAATCGGTCTGACTGACCAGTGACCATCTATCGACCGTTTTATTCGGTCCTGTTTGATGAAATATCAAAGGAAGCCATTGAATATAAGTTCACAGATGTTAAACTAAACCATGAATTTACGAATGGTTAATTAAGCAAGCTTTATGATAATCATAAAATCTTGTAGGCACAAAATTACTACAATCGGATGGGCACGAGTACGGTCAAAATTTACA
This sequence comes from Ectropis grisescens, assembly GCA_017562165.1. Taxonomy (NCBI): domain Eukaryota; kingdom Metazoa; phylum Arthropoda; class Insecta; order Lepidoptera; family Geometridae; genus Ectropis; species Ectropis grisescens. The sequence goes on from CM029770.1 coordinate 20,716,466, forward strand.
CAAACGATGTTTATTTACATTCAGATACAACTGCTGATTAAGGTTATCTAATTTTACACCTGCTATATTCAGAAACGCAGTTGCATAATTGAATCAAGTGGAATTTGCTGGTAAAATTATTCTACGCTTGAGCAATCAGCTTTACTTGATGTACCTAAATTAAGAAGGTGCTGGTAACTGTTTTATTATTTTCAGCCATGCGCTACTTCCCCATTAGATTATTGTAATTAATTATGTAAGGGAGCCCAAACTTTTGCGTGTTTTCTAATTATATCGCGTACAAAACGTATCAAGGTTTTTCCGACTCCTGTTATAGTTAGTTATAAGGCATATGTTACGGAAAAGAAAAACACACAAAAATAGTAGGTAAGTAATCAAGGAAAAAACAAGCTTTAAGGAAAATCGGATGTCGTGTAATGATGACTCGGAATGGATAAAAGTGAAAGTGAAATCAGAACTCTATATCCACACTGTTCCATGTAAGCAGCATACAAACGGGTGCTCTAGGTAGGCACTTGTATAACACGCTACCTTACTTACATGCCAGAGAAGTTCCTTGGAGCAACTAAACCGTCGGAACGATCATAATTACAACCACTTTTGTTTTAAAGTCTTTAAGATAGGTACTATAAATCCGGTCATCACTTATTTTTGATTCGTCTATTTGTTTATTTCGGTATACAAAACAGTACACAGTTAACAATAAACTTAAATAATGTAAAACAATTTACAGTTTTGACCTAAACTATGCACCTAACTATGTATACACCACATGAGTAATTAAATAATATCAGGAAGTTAAATCAATAAATATGAATATATATATATATATATACATATAAGATATATATCCAAATTCAAATTATTAGGTTTGATTTGAGTTTTCATAATTTGTGAACACAATATTTTTGACATATTTTTTTAATTTATACAGTTGCTGATACTCTCTCAGTCAATGTTAGAGTGGTAAAACAGACTCATTTCTTAGATAAATCCTAAAGGATTTGTTACTATTAAAGCAAGATTTATGAAAGCCAGCCCACGACTAAAACACCAGGGTCACGGCCACGTCTCCACGGGACCTTTATCACGTAAACAACCCATTCCCCAGCTAATATTGTTGACGTAACCACGTTACTACGACGCCCTACCTAAATGTATCAACTGATAGCCGGATTAAACGTAATAGTAGCTCTGATTGCCTATTCACGGTCGTGAATAGAAGCAATCAACCTGCAGTTTTGTCCACCTCTGCTTAAATATCCTATTGTACAGGTTATTATTAGAATAGCACCCGACGGAAATAGATACTCGTGTAATGGGTACCTATTTCTGATGTTTCCTACTTTCACATTTATCTATATCCGAAATTATCAAGAAATCTAGTACTTGTAGCTTTTTTGTTTAATACAGAGTGACGAGACGAGCAGGACATGTGCCTGATGGTAAGCAACATGCCTGCCACATAACAGCACAGTGACACGCAGCTATTGGAACATGAAGAGTCCAAATCATTACCTAGTACTGCACTGCTCTCGTCATCCAGAGATCTAAGATGTTATATCTCTAAGCCCTGAAATTTATCTGGAAACATTGCCCTTCAAACCGGATCATAGTAATGTTTGCACATTATTGCTTGGAATAGCTGGCAAAGGTGTGGTACTTCCCCAGGTGGACTTTGCTAGGAGTCCTACCACTACAGAAAGGAGTCCTACCATTACAATGTAGAGCATGACAGTATGAGCAACGTTCGATACATGGTCTCTAAACGCTTACTACATAAGAGCGAAAATTTCATATTTGTAGCAGTGATAGTGATAGGTGTGTACAACATACTGTCAGATTATGGAGCATTAGTGAAATTAGTGTTGCCTGATCACAAGTTAAATACAGTTTCACACTCAATATCCACCACCAGTATCAATACTGTGAAGTAATGTTAAATACATTGAAGCAAATTTAAAACGATACCCCGCGTATGTTACGTATATCTAAAGCGTGTGACCCAAATTTCAAGACGTTAGTTTTTTGCGATGACTGATTACCTTTTAAATATAAATAGGTACGATCGCAGTAAAATGCTGGTAATGTACAAAAAATCTCAGGTAACGATGCAAACATTATGTTAAGAGATCTCGAAGTACGGTTAGTGTGTTACCACACAGTTTATCAATCTTTACGTAATGATTGTAGAAGGTATACATATGTACTAAATTGCATGAATCTCCAGCTAAAGTCAACGACCGAGCGTCGTACGTTACAACCGCACTTTGGATGTTGTCCAAACCCAAGGCTCAAGCAGAGATATTATTTACAATGTTCACTCAATTGTAATTCAATTCACGGCTCCAAATGTAGGACATCTTAGACACATACTGGGTTGGAATGCGCTTGCTCCAATTCAATAAAGAGACGAATAACTTTGTCTCGATCTCATTTCCTCTTTCGACAGGATAACACATCTGATATAGATAATAAAATAGACATCTAATTATGCATAATAAGTACGTTTACATATCGAATCCGGTCCAACCTATTCATTCATGAATTAGGTACAATGGAGCACAGCGTGTATCTTATTTATAAATCTATATGTTGTTCTTTTCTTATCCCAGAATGGTAAATTGTCTTTGCTGAGCTATGCCGTTTGCATGACCTTAACAGAACCTGTCGCTTGTATTGATATTTAATTACCGCACAATATGCGCATGATTCCGAAGTGAATTAAAAAAAATACTTGGGTGTTTTTACATACTTAGTGAGCAAAATCATATGGTAGTCATTGCTTGTTACGAGACAGCGATTTACTTGGTACTTTGCTAAACTAAACGCACATGCACTTACGTTATTGTTGACTATTCTAATAACTCTATCCGATTCTAAGACACACTTAGGCTCTTTGATCTGCCGCGTCCTCAAAACATGCATAATAAAACTCCAGCCTTAATAGTACAAATAATTTATTTTATTCCGAAACCCAAAAAACGACTTAAATTATAAATTTTATTCGGACACTCGACCAAATTTCGTAATAATCTATTCACCATGTCGTATAAATAAATACATGAAAGCAAATATTAGTTTTTTGTTCATATTTTAAAAACCGCAACACCCATTTCAATAAAATTTATATATGGGACCACCTCTGAACTATGATCTACCAAACATAAAAATAATCATCAAAATCGATCTACAATTGGCGTAACATACATACACACAAACATACATACAAAAAAGCACTACCGAATTTAGAACCTTCTCCATTATCAAGTCGGTTAAAAATTACAAATTCATCCCGTAAATAAACGTACTTATATTTTGCTTATTTAAAACGTACCTAAACAACCTTCGATTCAATACTCATCAGACATTCATGAAATTACATATTCTGAGTATGTACCTACGTTTTATTATTCCTTATTCTTTGTTCAGATAAAACGGTTTGCTAAATCGCGAAGGGCTCCATTCCTCTGTTCAAGCATTCAAGATGCTAAGACTGCGTGATTAAGGTCGCCGATTCGAATCATAAACAGCGCTTATGGGAATAAATTATTCATAAGCCTCGCTATAAATATCGTCACAAGAGCAGTTACAGCTATAACCACTTAGCTAATGTTTGTTTTTTAAATATTTGTTTCTAGAACCTGACGTAAGGGTGACGGATTTGATGAGCTAATGTTTCTTATCAAGAAGGTTGGTTCTATCTATTATTATCCATGTCAAAATAACTTGTAAATGAAACAGTTTGAAAGTTGTTATGTAAATGATTTGTGCTGTGGAATGTTTGCTCAGGTGGGTTGTGATGGTTACCGCAGCGAATGAACTGTACACTTCGGATTTGACACTTGAATGCCTGAATTTAACTGTTTTTTTTTTATATTTCTCTCATTTTCTCTTTTCTATAAATTGGTTCAATTAGTTTTTGAAGTGAAAACTTCTTTTGGCGCGCCTAGATAGATTTTTCGTGGACTGTGAATTTAATTCTAGCGGGTCGCTCGGGTATGGTAAGAATTTTTCGGGTGAACTCGGGATACTAGAGCGAGAAAGAAAGTTATATAGTGAGTTATATTTTTAATTAAAAAAATTAAATTAATTTTAATTATCACGGTCTCTAAATCTTAAAGTCATAAATCTGAAAGTTATCCGTGGTAGACGATCACGACAGCTTTTCATTCAGGCCGGACCTCTACTTACCACCTTTTAAAAATGCTATTTGAATATTCCAGAGACGGCGTGAGTCCTGCAGAAGCGGCAGCCAGCCTGCCCGCGAGCCCGGCCGCCTCGTCGCTCGCGGTCAAGAAGAAGGCGGCGGGCGTGAACGAGGTGCGCGAGCGCGCGGCCGCCGTGCGCACGCGCAGGCTCATGAAGGAACTTAAGGAGATACAGCGGTTGCAGAACAGCAGGCCCGATCCCGTCTTCACGGTCTGTTATCATTACTTAGTACGAGCATACTTAATGAGATACTCAGTATGTTGTCGAATTAATAGATAGTTGTGAAATACCTATTTCTTTACTTCATTACTCGTGAATATAGCTAATGAGTTGTTTTTTAGAACACGCATACTACTTAAATTGCGTTATGGCCCTTCGAGTCGCACTATAAAACTATAATCAATGTAACGTTACCTACTATCACAGTTAGCCTACCAAAAGTGTTTTTTATCCGACTGTTAGTTGCCGAACTTTGTTGAGGATGCGTCATCAAAACAAACTCTTCATTCAGTTGTTAGTAAGTGCCTATAATGCTATAATAAGAATTGTGGCAAAGCATAAAATATAAATACGTAGAACATACTCTGTTATAAAATCTCCAACTGTTTACACGTATCACCTTGTAACTATCATTTTTCATCGGACGTTCCGTCACGTTTATCCTCTCTTCTACGCAGTATATAGCTCTCTTTTGTTTTCGGCACGTGATGAACAATAAGCGGGAAGCGAGTGTGACGCGAGAGAAAATTATAACAATGCGCTGCGACATACTATTCCTAAAAGCAAGATTATCCTCAGGTCAAGATTTCTGGGCATTGGTTTCCAATGACAAAAAAAATGGTTATCTGTAAAGTTGGTTTATGGACGATAGTTTAACGTGACAACGTCATCACAAAACATTGATGAAATGATTGCATACAATAGAATCGAGTGGAAACGATTAAAAGAAAGAACAAAATTTTAAAAAATGATTTACCCCCGACTATTTCGGATTTATAATCTGCACAACATTCGACTAGTCAAGCCCTTTCATTTGAAGCCCATATTGAGGGAGTAGTGAATATTGAAATGCAAAAATAATGTACCCTAACGTAACGGGACAATGAGCGTTACAGGACAATGAGTCATGCTTTTTCGTGCACACAGCCAGCGCCCATCGATTTATTAGACGTTGTCACGTCAAAAATATCCAAATGTGAAGAAGTCTGTTGAACAACTGCTTTAATTTATGTTTTGTTAACATAATATGTTAGTTGACATTTTCCTACTCTGGCTACTCAAAACAAACAAAAAATAAATAGCGTTTTTGGTTAACAGACGCTCATACCTTGGATTCTTTGAGCTTGACAATTTCCAACTACTTACAGACCTGATTTTGCTAATCTAGCGGAAAATACTCAGATGCAATGATTACACTAAAATAAAAAAGTAATTACTAAAAATAATTTTCAGTTTTACCTCTTCTTAGTAGAATAAAAAATAAATACTCTATAGTCCGTTCCACGAAGAGGTGAAGAAAATGTAAACAAATCAATGTCACTCTCAATATGACAGACCAGCATTTCTCAACCTTTGTTTTAGAAGATAGTTCGTTGTAAGCGTCTCTGTTTGCCCTTTTAGATTTTCGTCACATAACATGGTTAAATATATTCCAATAAGTCCGTTTCCAACCTTTTGTCTTATTTCTAGTATTTTATAATTATACGTTTATTAAATATGTGGTGCGCATAAGTTTAAAACATTAATACAAGAATAACTTGGGTGGTTGGTTCATGGAACACAATAGTAACATAAAAACAGTTTTTATTAATATTAATTACTAGCAGCCCGCCCCGGCTTCGCACGGGTATTGTGGAAAATAAGTATAAAACAAAATTATTAGACTTATAAATTTTAACACACTCTTGGCAGACTTGCCATGCTTAGGACATACGACCAAAATAAAACAAACAATCCCAATAATCTGTTTATCATTTAAAACGCATATATTTTACCTACTTTACTTTATGAAAAAAATGCGGGAGCCAGAATCTCTAGGTCCTAAGAGGAGCGAGCCAAGCGAGGCCAAGCGTAGACGCCGGCGACCTCCGTAGCGGAGCGTATGTCGAGGATGGAGAAGTGACACGCATGGCCATAGAGCTTCTGGCTCCGGGAGCCCACCCGGAGTCGAATCTCAGTGATAAGCCCTAATACTTCGATCAGGAATGTACGTTCGTGATCGAAGCCCTAATAGGACGAATTCTTCTTTGATCATTATGTTTTGGTATTGTTATGCTTCTCTCAATGTGTGCCTTTAAACATTATGCTAAGTTATGTTTATGCTATACATGGTATGCTATGGTAGCAAAAATTATGCGAAAACAGTTATGCGTTAGTTGTTATGGTATATTATCATTAGCCCTAAAAAACGTTATGCCTACATGCACACGTTTTAGTTTTAGGCGTGTCTAGCGTCGTTTTTATTCCCCTTTTACTTGTACGCATCAAATCAAATCAGTAAATATTTAATGGTTGTAATTTTGTGTTAAAACTCCGCTAATGCCACCTACAACGTAGTTTAGGGTATCTTTTAATAAAAAATTGTGGTTTCTATTAGTTCTAAATACATGCTAAATAGTTACGGCTGATCTAGTCGGGAGAACGGCGGCAGCCGATCCGGAGCCCCGGGTTTAAACCCCACGTGCACCACTGTCTTTTCGGAGTCATGTGAGTAATGGTGCTACCTTAGGTGAAGGAAAACATCGTGAGGAAACCGCTATGTACTTAGAATCTTTTGAGGTCATGTGTCATCCTCCAACCCGCACTGGGCCAGCGTGGTGGATTATGGACTTGACTCTCTCCTTGCGAGAGAGGGCCCCGAGTCCCAGTAGTGGGAATATTTAGTGGGCTGCTTATTGTATCTATTGACACAGCTAGATGTCTGATCGTCACATCAACGTAGTCCTTAATGATCCGTTTTATTCTACTTTAGTAGGTAGGGTAAAGGGGACCTTTGGGGATGAGCTATATCCCTCATAAGTTTCGGCTGGTCTAGTCGGCAGAACGGCGACTGCCGATCCAGAGCCCCCCCAGCTCAAATTACACGCGCATCACTGTTTTTTCGAAGTAATGTGCGTAATGCTTCTAATTTAAAACGGTGAAAGAAAACATCGTGAGGAAACAGAAATGGAATAAAATTAATGTACCTAATATGTAGAAAGTGCGAGAAAACTTAAACAATAACAGTAAAGGTAGAATAAACTTATTTAAAAGCAATTCGGAAAAAACTTTTTGATTGGAACATAAAACAGTGTTACGAAAAAAATGTTTAATATTTGATATTATCATTTGCGTCCACTACATAGCGAGCCGACCGCGCGAAGTAGACGCGCGCCTTGCAAATTCATAGCTGCAAACACTTCTCTCCCGTGCCTCGGTGTCCAACGCGCCGCGCGCCGTATTTTGATAGGATTAATATTTTTAACTTCGTAATACCTTTTGAATGGAATGTCCGACTTCAATAATTCAAAAAGTAATCAATAGGTATTAAAAGAGTCTTGAATAAGAAATAATTTATTTGGATAAGAATTCATACAAATGTGTGGATAACATGGTCTGAATTTGATAGACATTTTTATCTACTTTTAAAATGTAAAAAAGTAGTTGTAGCGACGTAACTACTGTAGTTAGACATATGGCATCGCAAAGCTTTTTGTAGATTTTAATACGCTCTATAATATTGTAGAACATTGTTTTGGTCTATCATTAGTACTTTCCGCAGCGTATGCGATGAAAGCCATTTTATGTCTGTTTTTATTCCACCTTGCGTTGGTTTTAGTTAAATTTTCCGAGGATATCTTATTTTTTTTCAAGATTAATATAGCCTATGTTACTCAGTGATAATGTAGCTTTCTATTGGCAAAATAATTTTTGAAATCGGTCTAGTAGTTTTTGAGTTTATTCGTTGCATACAAAAATACAAAAATACAAATCTTTCCTCTTTATAATAATAGTATAGATATAGATAGTATAGATTAAGTACAGCTTTGTTTTGTTATGTAGCACTTAAATTCCTTTTTCATTATGTATGTGAAATGACTGACTTTTTAGTAAACTTAAATTTAATATATATTTACATAAGGGGTGGGATGTAAATATATACTTATATATATATATATGAGACGATCTTCTTAGCATTCCATGGATTCACCGTGCGGGTGCCGGGTCCATCGTGCGGCAGAGAGAGAGAAATCCCGAGTAGATCCCGAGACTTGTGACTCGGGCGTACGTTTAAGGGGCCCCTTTCTGACGTACATCAACACTCACCTTCACTACTCGTTTTTCTCTCCCTGCCCAGCCAAATCTAATATGAACCTACTAGCGCAGCTTTAGATACTCGTATATATATCCACATTCAGATCCGTATCCGTGGATGTACTTTTTTCACAATACAGCACATCACTAGTGTAGTTCTTACTACCTGTGTAGCTACCATTGCTATTATTTTGTCTTAATAAAAGTAGTGTACCTATATAAGTGGTAACCTATATACTATTCCTTGCTATAATTATTGATCTACGTTTTATATTTGAACTAAAAAGCAATCAAGTCTGAATATATAGCTAACGTGGCCCTTAAACTTGATTCTGTAACAAACAAATAATGTAAGTAAAATGACAAAACAAATGGTGGCACACAAAATATATTGGTGGCACTATTTCTACCCGTTCTGAGAAGATTCAAATAGTTTTAATATTTAAGTGCCCCATTGGGTATTTTTTTAATAAGAGTGGTAGGTGTAATTCATTCAAAATGCAATCAATTTCTACTGCGTTAGATGCTGTTGCAATTAATTTTAAAACGTATCGAATACTGAGTAGTGCTTTCATCTATCCTAATATAAGATTTTGACATCCAAACAAATTTGTTAATGAGCGTTCTGTTTTACATTAAGTTTTTTTTTTACATTTATTATTTTAACATTAAGTTATTGCTCAGCTTAGGTGGTTTTGTCACGCCAATACGCAGATGCAGTGCCTGGTTCTAATCTCACGCGCACCTCTGCTTTTTTTTTCGAATTCATGAGCGTAATGCTTTAGCAGCATTACGCTCATGAAAGAAAACACCTTAAGCAAACTGGCATGCTCCTAAAAATTTTCGAGGTCAGAGAGGTTTGTCATCCACCACCAACACGGAAGAATTATAGCCCCAGCAAAGAACTTTTAGTGGGTCGCTTATGTGAGCGTCCCGCAAATTTACCCGCTTAGATCCCTTTTCCGTAATTTTCCCTCCATAAAAATAAACTTATACCTATGCTTTCTAAATCATAATCTAACCGTGTTCCGCGTTTAAACCTGAGCCGTTTAGCTGTTCCATCTTGATAGAGCAACGTTCATCTAAACTTTTGCACTTATAATAAGGATTAGTAGATTTTCTTGCGAATAAATATACATTATTTAGTGGTTCATTAGGTAAACGTCTTATAATTTACGTGCAAAAAGTAATGGTATGATATATCAGAAACATGCGTATACTTAAGTGAAGTGAGATCAAAGTTCAGTATTATGATATTATATGCCTTGTTTGTTGACTTCAACGACTAAAGAATAGAGATCTAAATGGTCTTGAATGGTCAGTTCTAAAATCTATTTATAATAACATAGACTAGTTTTAAATACTTAAAATATGATTTGTTTTTATAATTAATGATGATTATTAAAAGCAGTCTAACTTGGCTGGTTTTAATATCATAATATTGAACTTGTCTTTCACTTCACATTTATGTTTTGATGGGAATCGCAGTTTGAGAAACATAGATCAAATTGCCACTGTTTAAAACAGTATCTACCACATTCTACTATTACTATTTATAACTTTCAAGATAAGTTAATAAATCGTTATTTGATCAATACAAATCCAAGTATGTTGTATTTAAGATCACAGTAAAGTCGAATCATATTTGTGAAAAATATTTTAAGACAGTTTTAGAAAAATACTAAGGTTAAACGATTTTTATGTTATGGTAGCACCTTTGTTTACATTTTCTACACCTCTTCGTGGAACGGACTATAGTACAATAACAATACTCCATAATTGCCAATTAAATTTAAATCAAAGCATAGCAGAAAGTAGGAGAGTTAGACCTGCGGGCTCAAAATTAGCTTATTTGCTATATTATGTAGTTTATTTGACTTCCAAGTTTCAGCCTTTAGTTTACATGATGTGAAAAAATACGAGTAGATGTATTATCAAATTTAACATCACAAATATAAAAATACTTATATTTCATAATTTCAATACCTACCTTTGTAGGTAGTATACAACAATCGTATGAATGAAATCGAATATTGTATCGAAATAATGTAAAACAATCTGACAAAACATACGTTATTAACATTGTATGAATGAATCGGAAGTTATATTAAAAAAAAAATCATCCATATTACCAGGCGGTATGGGCACAGATAAGAAAATACTTCGTACAGTCTGCAAAGAGCCCGACCACTACAGAATACCTTACCTAAAACTGTTTTTTTAACATTATAAAAAAAAACAAACCCGCTAAATATTGTCGAGTCCGCCTGGGTTAGTACCACATCTTTGCCAGTTATTCTGCCGCCAAGCAGCAGTGTGCAATCATCATCATTGTGTTCCGGTTTGAAGGGCAATGTTTCCAGAGAAATTACAGGGCTAAGAGATAAAACACCTTATATCTCCGGTGACAAGCGCGGTGCGGTGCTAGGTAATGATTTGGACTCTTAATGTTCCAATAGCTGCGTGTCACTGTGTTATGGGCAGACATGTTGCTAACTATCAGACACTTGTCCCGCTCGTCTTGTCACTCTATACTTACTATATAAAAATGGTAGTAATAGGGACTGCCGATAGAAGTGAGAACTAATAACTCAGAATTTTATAGCTCACTTTGAAAACTACGTGGGTGAAACCGTAGGGCACGGCCATGGCCATCTAGATCATCCGAGCTTACCCTAAGATTTCTTTAATTTACGAACGTGACGCTTGAGTTCAATTCACAGCCCACGGAAAATCTGTTGGTACCTATATGGTGCGACAAAAGAAGTGTTGACTTCACAATTACTGTCGAGTTACAGATTCATCTTAAAATAATTCATTTCGCGCGGACGAAGTCGCGGGTACGATTGTATCCTATTAGAATATACTAAGGCCGCATTTTTGTCTATATGCTTATCGCTTAAAGCGATAAGACCGCCAATTAAAATGTCTACCATTAAGATTTTCTTAAGTTCCTGTTGTAAATTTTTGTGTTTTTATTGTATGTGGTTTTAATCATTGATATAAACCAATGGATGTGCCCTGAGTAACTTGAAATTGGTAATAAACTGCGTCTCTGTGTGTCGTAAGTAGTTTACACATAACCAATCTACTTGACCCCTAGAATCGCTAGCGGCACGATATGCTGTGGTTCTACTTATTTTGGTTGTTGACAACGAATAGTGATAAGTAAAAACGTCCGGCGTTCACCGCTTCCTGCAACCGACTGGAGCGGAATGAGTGATCTCACTCTTCCCAACAATGACATGATTCCGTGAGCCCTGAAGTTTAGGATGGCACATCTGTGTATTGAGATCTTTGGTTTTAATAGAGAGTTTTCTTATCTTATTTTATGATGGTGCAGGTGGAGTTGGTGAACGACAACCTGTACGAGTGGCACGTGCGGCTGCACCAGATCGACCCGGAGTCGGAGCTGGCGGGCGACCTCCGCGAGCTGCGCATCCCGCACATCCTGCTGCACCTCGTGTTCCCGGACAACTTCCCCTTCGCGCCGCCCTTCATGCGCCTCATCGAGCCCCGGATAGAGAAGGGCTTCGTCATGGAAGGTAACTTATCAACACACATATGGACACCCTTGTTCGAAGACTTTTGGGCGTTATTCTACACATGGTACGATCATAAGCAAGGATACCCTTGTTCGAAGACTTTCGGGCATTATTCCATACATGGCACGCTCATAAGCAAGGACACCCTTGTTCGAAGACTTTGGGCATTATTCCATACATGGAACGCTCATAGCCATCGACACCCTTGTTCGAAGACTTTCGGGCATTATTCCATACATGGAACGCTCATAGGCATCGACACCCTTGTTCGAAGACTTTCGGGCATTATTCCATACATGGAACGCTCATAAGCAAGGACACCCTTGTTCGAAGACTTTGGGCATTATTCCATACATGGAACGCTTATAGGCATCGACACCCTTGTTCGAAGACTTTCGGGCATTATTCCATACATGGAACGCTCATAAGCAAGGACACCATGTTCGAAGACTGTTCAGTATTATATAATTCCATACATTTAACGCACCCTTGTTCGAAGACTGTTCGGCATTATATTATTCCATACATGGAACGCTCATATTTAATGACACCCTTGTTCGAAGACTTTTGGGCATTATTCAATACTATTTCAAGCTTTTGAGCGTAACCTACTTTGATATCTACGTACAGCTTTGGCTCTTCAATCGAGTCTCAAGGCTAAATTAGCAGCCAAAAAACTTGGTGTCCTCATCGCACCTTTGTGCAATGACACTTCAAATCTGAGCAGATGCTCGTTTTACCAAGCACAGATTCGCTCCTGTATGGATTGTTGTTCGCATCTTTGGGATGGATCGGCTGAGTACCTTGGAAGGCCTTGGAATCAGTCGAGAGACGTGCCAAAAGGCTCATTGGTAACGACACCCTTGTTCGAAAAATACTTCAGAGTATTTTCATCACCGCAAAATTTCTAGCATATCGGTCTATTGTCGGATACATTTCGTAGAGAGTGAAAAAGATTTGCATGATCTAATTCCTTTCTATCGGACTGCACGAAAAACAGACATCGTTTCTTGATTGACGTTCCAAAGACTCTAGCAAAGAGGGTTTACTTGAGGTTGTACTTTTGTTAGAACGTTTAAGCTGTGGAATGAGTTGCCTAAGTGGGGTTTTCTCGATGGTCTTGCTGTTTAAAAAAAAAATAACTTGACTGCCCCAAGGACTGACTTTCCACTCTACCAATGCGCTGTGCGAGTCAGCTATAGGAACAGTAGACAAAAACATTATCCAGCAAATAACGTGGGACGGTAGAAATATGAAGTTAAGTTTTTCTATTCATGGGTAAATTTACTACTTGGCTGCATCACATAGATGAAATGAACGTAACATAACGTGAACATAATTTTAATAGATTTCATAGAACGATGTATGTATATGTATATAAATTTGGATGTGTGTCTTTTTTGTCACAATAAACAATTTGTCATTTGAACGGTTGAACGTCAACCTTTTACGGATTCGAAGCGAGCTATTTATTGTAACTGCACGTATTGTAGACCCTTGCGTTCTAAAGTGGTCTACCCCTGGGTCTGTGAGCCCAGAAGTCCAACCCCGGTAATGAGGTTCGCCTCGGATCCGGTAACCTACCCCACCTCTATGGGGTATAGATATAAGGAAGAACTAAATGAGCGATCTAAAGCGGCGGCATGGCGGATCGGCAGTGACGTATTTGCAGCGCAGCGCAGCGCTCGCCGCTTCTATATTAATAATTTCGTTAAGGGGTACGGTAGACTTGATCGAAACCTTATATGAATAACATAACAAAAAAAATATTGATTATGAGTCGACAACATATGTCCACAAAATTCGGATTATGAACAATTTCGTTAAATTCTGATGGCACTGACAAACAAACCGCTGTCGCCATCTTTGGTGTGAAGCACGTTTCGTTCCATCGATGGACACATTGCGTGCGTCCGTCGCGCCAAAAAAGTATCCATCACAAAAAACTGACTTATGTGACTATGTTAAACGAACGTATTGCCGCCGGACCGGAATTTTATTAGTAAGTACTTATATTTAGTATCAGCATTGCACCCGTGCGAAGCCGGGGCGGGTCGCTAGTTAATTAATAATTTTATTATTAAAATTATTTAATAATTAGTTACATCTTATTTTTGTTTTCACTTCTGCCGTGCGGTCTCAAGTGTCAAGTCTTCAGCACATACATTTATTTTACATGAATCGTTTTTTTGTCCAGGCGGTGCGATATGCATGGAGCTGCTGACGCCGCGCGGCTGGGCGTCCGCGTACACGGTGGAGGCGGTGGTGATGCAGTTCGCGGCTTCCGTGGTGAAGGGGCAGGGCCGCGTGGCGCGGGCGCCGGCGCGCGCCTGCTGCGAGTTCTCGCGCCGCCGCGCCGAGGAGGCCTTCCGCTCCGTCGTCAAGACGCACGACAAGTACGGCTGGGTCACGCCTTCGCTCTCCGACGGCTGAACGAGGTAACTTACCACTCGACCCCACAATAAGTATTACATAGTGAAATTTGCTACTATGGAGTTATTCATTTTGCGAAACAAGGTACCGATATGTTTATGTACTGCCTTCGTGACTTACTTAGTAGTAGTAGAACCCTCTAGAGTCTAGAGGAAATTACGTAAAACTAGTGGGGAGGACCCTACATCGCACCATAAATCACCAATGATACGGTGCGATGTAGGCTCCTCCCCACTACTTTTACGTCATTTTCTCTTATTTCAGGGCTCGTGTGTGGAGCGTTTAAGTCTGCCTGCGAAGCCGAGGGTTCGACCCCCACCCAGTGCAAATATTTGTGTGATGAATACGAATAACTTGCTCTGTCTGGGTGTTTTTATGTATAATAAGTGTGTATTTACAATATATATTACATGACTCATATCATTCTTGATGGACAGATGACCTCATTAAGGTCGCTGGAAACCGCTGGTTGCAGGATGCGCAGGACCGTTCGTTGTGGAAATCTCTAGGGGGGAGGCCTATGTTCAGCAGTGGACGTCTTGCGGCTGATGATGATGATCATTCTTAATTTTTGAAGTGAAAACTGGTTAGGGCGCACCGCACACAGAGTTTTCCGTATGCTGTCACGCTCTGAGGTGAAAGGCTCCATCAGGTGAACTCGTAATCGTTGAGTGTACCTGAGCGAGAAAGGTACAGCCGCTTTGCCTGCTGTTTAGTGTTGTGTCACTGTGTTTACTATATTGAAAGTTATGTGTAATACACACACTATAATTAAGTTTCCACGTCTGCTGTGTGGTTTTAAGCACACATTTTTTTACTAATGGTGCAAACCTTATACAACATACATAGCCGTGAAAGTAATCAGTCGAACTGATAACTGTCGCGCTCTTTTTAATAAGAAATATGAAATACGACATGGAGACACGAATTAATAACAAATGCAGCTGGTGGCGGTTGGATCCGAAAGACCGAGGATCGGGCGGAATGGCGTATTATGGGAGCGCCCTATGTTCAGCAGTAGTTGAATACAGGTTAATGGTGATGTCCCTTTTAAAATAACAGCAAAAAATTGAATAATAACCTTAACCACAAGAGGGCACCGCATAATTGGCCACATGCTCAAATAGCGATTTGTCTACTTTTAATAATAAACACCTGTGTATAGGACGCATCGTTGCACGCGGCGAGTAACATTGACCTAAATGCGGGCTGAATAGCGGGCGCTAGCTGTCCGGCACTAACTGCATCATTTATCAATTGAGCCGATGGAGCGGAGATGAGCGCCCTGAGCGGCCATCGGACATTACTCGCATTATCCTCTTCAACGGTAATAGAGGCCGAGCTGCTTTTCAATGCTGCGTACGATGGTACTTTGAAAAGATTAGACCCGCGTACCTACTCGTATTTAGTAAATTTATTCTTATGAAAAAAAAATGCGTTTGATTACCAGTTAGAGTAGCTACGCCCCTACCTACCAATTTTACTAATAATTATAAATGCTAAAGTTGGAAGTTCGTTGCTCAATCACGTCGGAACGGATCAGGTTGAAATTTGGAACACCGACTACCTGTAGTCCGAAAAAAAACGAGTAAACTGCTCGAATAAAAGCGCGGAGCGCTGGTACTCGTAGTTTTACATAAGCTATTATAACCTACAAAGCATCTACCAACTGATAATTATATTTAATCAAGCATATAAATAATTTCTGAAATCGGCCTAGTAGCTACCGAACTCACAGCTTTAAAACAACTTTTTAGTATAACTATTTTGTAGGTTAAGATACAACATGTCCTTCTCTGATCGTTGCCGAGATCACACAAACAGAAGGAAAATAATTAGCTGGCTTTTTCAACTCCAAAATTAACCTAAGTACCTATGCCTATGGTATGAAAAATATACATGCAACAATTTATTCTCATTTAAATTCTTTTTTTCTACTTTTTCAGGTCGCGTTCCCCGATCACTAAGCAGAACGGATCTCCTATTACTAGTTATTCTTCAAGAATAATTTTAATTGTATAATAATTAGTGCAAATTTTGATAATGCTCTGCTGTGTATTAGTTTTAACCACCTAGTTAAGAACATAAAACTTCTCACGAAATCAAAACTTATCATGTCTGTCGTCATTATAGAAATTATTAGTTTTGTTCGACACATTTAAACTATTGTTATCCAAATTAATGTGCTACTGTTGTTAGTCAACACAGAAATAGTGTAATACATTGGTATCTTCAAATTTAACGTTTTCTATGGTTTAAGAGTTAAGAGGCTTGTTTAGTGAATTATCAATCCAAAGAAAACAATTTTAACTTTGAAACCCATTGTAAATACCTATACAACTTCATTTTACTTCGTGTGGCGACAGGCTTGGTTTAGTAGGTACTAACAATTTAGAGATTCTGGAATGTCTAAAAGATACTCCTTAATGTTTTTATAAATGTAAAATTATTACGTATGGTATGTATAAATCGATGATGTCTATGTAATGTAACATAACGAAGACAAACTACAGAAGTTTGTAACCTGATCCTTCTGTGGTCTCAACTCAAAATATAATACACCAAACACTATCGGGTAGGTATGAACTTGTGGTTGCACACAACAGTTCGGGTCAGTCTCTCCAATGAAATAACTTAACGGGTGGTTCATGATTTCATTTGTATCTATCACAATTTTATAGTACTTTTCTAGATTTTTCAAATTTTAACAATTGCGGATAAATCGTCAAGTGGCTTGAAATGAGATACAAAATTACGACAATTCAGTAAATTTAAAAAGTAATAATACATACGAAAATTACCCAATTAAATACATGGAAGGAAAGTAAAATAAAGATATCCCGGAATGAGACTTGTATCCAAACATTTGCGATTAATCTGTCAAGGAAAGGTGTAAGACGAGCCTTTGAGTAAAAAATATGAATTTCATTCAACGGTTATATTATTTCTATTGAATTTAATAGTTGTTTGTGTATCGAAAACACTCGAATTACGGCTGAGTGTTCTCTCAGAATTCGCGAAGCTGCTAAGTGTACGAGTGGAAAAATACTACCTCTTGAAACGCGTATAATAGTTTTATGAAATAAAGATTGTGATTATAAAAAATAGTTTTACTATCGGTAGACATTGTCCTTGCGTACAACTCGGCTGCTTCGCAATTCGCATTCCCAACTGGACGCCGTCCCTAGCCTAGAGTTCTGAAAATACTGATCATAAGAGTATACCAGCAGACATTCAGTGCTAGGACTCTCACGCGTTTTGGGTGCAACTTCAACCTACTTGAAGCTGGGATTGTTACTACGGCCCTCGTGCTACATATTAATTTCCAAATTGTCATTCTGACCACTTTGTCTTACATCTCAATAAAACGTGCCAAACGCGTAACGCTCGTTTATGAATCCATGCTTCGAGCTCAATTTTCTCCTTTTTATAATAAAATATAATTGAATCGAACTTCTATTCTGATCAAAATTATAAAAGGAAATGTTTCCGTCCCGATGTCATTTAATATATTTTGATAAAATAATAGTGGAAACACATTTTATGGTAGTAATATTTTAAAAATCACCAAACATTCTAATAAATAAACCTTGACATGTTTTAATGCATTCTATGTGTATGTGATAATGATAAGAAGATATTTTGTAATTTAAAGCGTTTCTCACATTATTATGCGGGTTAAATCACTTTGTGTCATAGAATTTAATTTTATTACCATAAGTGTATATTCGTTGTGTTATAATTATTTGTGTTAGTATTCGTTGCTGGGTTTTTACACTATCTGTATTTACAATATTTACTTTTTAAAAAAATGGTGAGTGGAAACTTATGTGCCATTAAATGTAAAATATTTTAGCACAAATGTGTGCACTGTAATGTGAGGACTGCATTATAAAATTATTATTATAATACCTATTCATGCTAGAACCTGCATGCTTCTGTGTATGTAGTTATTAAAATTGTAGTAATTGATGTCAAATTATTGCTACAATTACAAAACCCTTGAGTAGTTTAATGCTCAAACTAGTAGATAGATAAATAATCTTCGTGAATTGTGAAATGAAAGGCTTGTGGTAATTATAAATTTTACAGTTTTAAATTAGTAACAAAAATATTAGAAATTGATGTTTTTGATTTGTGTGAACAACCAAAGAAGTTTTATTTTTATGTGGATCCTTTCTACGCGAATTAGTATGTAAAAATTAATATTATACCTGGAGTATATTGTGTACAATGTTATAGATGTAATAAATTACTGCTCAAATTATTTTTATAGTTTCATTGAAATGTAACAGAAATATGCGGGCATTTGATGGTATCTAGACGTACCTACATTGTTTTTCTCCATGTACGTAAATTAGGGTAGGTACCTATTCGCGCGGATAGTAATAATAAGGCTGAACCCGTGGATTTCATTAACACTGGAACGCTTAAAGCTTTACGGTTTACTTACTTATTTGTCGTCAGTAAAATTACTATGAAAACTGCTTGTGGTTCCCGAAATAGTATAAAACTGCGCCTGGGGCCGACATGGTGTGTTTAGGTTTAGCTCGGTGTCCTTCCGCCTAAGGGGGCGGTCTAGTTACGTCGAAATCGAAACCGAGTGGTAACCGACTAGACCTCTACGAGTTTCACCGTTTGTCGCATATCGCGGGAATGCTCGAGAATTTTTTCGCGCTCTACCTAGTTTGCTTCCACGGACCCGCACCTGCCTGTCCGTCTCCGGGCCCATCAGCCAACGCCTCGTTACCCGATCAGATAAAGCACGCGGCACTATCTCAGTGTTGCGCCTACCAGTAAGTGGTGTGTCACATACATTCACGTCTGGACGCCTTTGGTCGGACCAAGTTGGTCCCCCGTTATGGGTCAGATGGTCAGTCCCGGTGTCACCTACCTCTATTTGGCTGCAGAAGGCAGAGAGCGGTGCACCACAACTCCGGCCTTTCTTTTCCCTTGCAGCACCACCGCGATTGCCATCTAACGTTGGCGACCAAGCGAGACCGCAGTGGGCAGGGATAACGGCATACCATGATACGGAAACTCGCCTTCCACCATGGTTTCGTAAGTTTCCCAAGTCTTTCGAGACCTACCCACCCCAGACCTTCTACACGCACTACTCGAAGAACGAAGAGCACGCATAGATGTTGCCCCTATGGCCGGGATTACCGATCACTCGGAAAATATCCCACCGAAGGAAATAACTGACTGCTCCTTAGTTTATAACTGACAAATTAGTGTAAAATTTATAATCATCATCAACCCCCAAGCCGTAAGACGTCCACTGCTGAACATAGGCCTGTTAATTTTATAATAGGTAAGCTTTCTAAAAATGCATATTCCGTTCTGGAACTGCTGTTTTTATTAGCGAATTCGGAGTTATAGGTATTCCGAGAGTTGGTAGCAAACCAAGTTTAGGTTTAACCAAGGTAGTTGGTTTGGGGAGGTATTAGATAGAGGCAAGCTGAAAATTTGTTACATATGTAGTTTTCCTATGGTGGTGCAGACCAGGCTGGTGAGTAGCGAGGCAAAACTGATCATATGATATTATCCTGTGTTCTTTCAGACTATAATCAGTTCCAATTTTCAACTAGATTCGGTCAGATGTTACGCGATTGAGCAAAAAAACATCCAAATATATTATTTTTATTTTATTAGCCGCGCCCCGCGATTTCACCCGTGTAGTTCCCTGTTCTGTTAATTTCCCGGGATATATTTTTTATTATGGAAGCAGTTTGTGTAGGTAAGTATGTATAAAGGTGCCATTCGAATCTCGGCTGCAGATGCAGGTAAGCACTCAACCAATTAGCAGGCTCGGCAGCACGTGTAGCCACAGTTGCGTTCGGAATGTTTTTTCACAGAAATTCATATCACTACTGCAGCCGACATTCGAATGCCACCTTACAAACTTAGCTAGCCTACTACTTTCTCGTTTCTTAGTCTTCTAAGCCTCATGCACCTCGACGCGGTGTCCTCCTCTAATTTCCTCCATGCCCCTACGGCACCCAAAATAGGACAATTTCGCACTTTGATTTAATTGAAGAACTAAGAGCAGTATTTAAAACGATTAATGTATCTTTGTCAGTTATTCTATCATCATTTGCTAGTCACAGATCCGACATTTCGGCCGCGTCAGTGCCACCATAACGCCCGCGATAGCTTTACGGTAGCAGGCTCGCTCTGTGAAGTGTGTATTCTGTACAAACAGTGCCCCGCAGTTTCTCCCTTGTAGTATCCTATCCCATCCAAGAATGTGTGTACAAAGTTTCATAATAATGAGGCGTTTTCCGACGAGATAAAAATATTGGTTACAAAAAGCGACGATAGGAGGCGCTTGTAAATTTTAGATTGCGATGTCAATGTCAAAAGCCACTGAACCACATAGTGAGGGACTACTGGGACTGGACTGACTGAACCTAGCTCGCATATCTGTGTCGAACTAGTTCGCTCCTATATTTCGTTCGTTTGGTCTTTTTTCAGATATTTTAGAGGACAATATTGCAATTTTTAATTCATACTGCGCTCCAATATTTAACTATTTCATGTTATGTAAAATACTAAAATTTCATGTGAATTGAGAAAAGTTCCGGCTGGTCTCGTCGGGAGAATGGCAACTGCCGATTGATATCCTATCGTTTCGAAGATAATAATATGTGCGTAATGCCGCTAACTTAAAACGGTTAAGGAAAACTTCGTGAGGAAACCGACATGTACCAAGAATTCTTCGAGGTCATGACTGTGTCATCAGTGTGGATTGGTACACTGCGCCAACGTGGTGGATTATGGTTATGACTCCCTTTTTGCAAAAGAAGTCCCCGAGTCCCAGCAGTGGGAACAGTTAGTGGGCTGCTTATGCTTTTGCTACCTGATCATAGATGTCTACGGTTGTTTTTATTTGCTATTGTTGTTGTGTTGTTGGTTGCTATTCCTTAATAACATCTGTAAAATCGGAAACGCTTTGTGTACATGCATTAAATTCAAGAGAACTATAAATTGTCTGATTTATAAATTTCACCAATCTCAATATGCGGATATTGTCAAAACCTTAGATTTGGATAGAAATGTTAAGTAATGTTAGACGTAAAATAAGCGCCACCTATCATTTCTTTGTTTTTATCTCTGCTAAATGTCTAGACAATCTATATGTGGTAGAAGTGATACTTTAGAAATGCTTAACTTTCTTTTTACTGCCGCTTTTTTCGTTTCATTGATTTGCAAATCACAACGATGCTAAAGAAATGTTCACTACAAAATACGAAAGTCTAATAAAATTGTTGAATACGCAACATACAATTCGGGTAAGAGCGAACTAAATCAATCAGTTGACCATGCGGCATTACTGAACAATAGTGGATCGCCGAAAAATAACGGTCACGGAACAAGATAATCGATGAGCTAATTCGCATAGTTCACTAAAACCTCAGGAGTGGTTCTTTATACTCGTCGTTTGGTAACTAATGTCCCAACACTATTATTTTTTTATTTATTCTTGGCCATGGATAAATTGCATACTAGTCCTTCAGCCGTGGATAAATATTTTTGTATCAGTGCTGCCATTGATATGTCTTAATCTTCCTTTATTTACTGAAAATCGAATGTGATCAGTAACGAGTTTTTATTCCATTGTCAATTTAATTGACTATTTTTAGTCCCAATATTTTAACACTAAAAAAGAAAAGAAAAAGATTTTAGAATAAAAAATTTTCTTCGAGTATTTAGGGTTTATAGAAGGTAAACAAACCAAACACATCAGCTGAGCTGAGAAGAAAATTATAATTTATCTAAAATAAGTGATGTGTTTGGGTAACCTCCAATATTTTTAGTTATCGCAAATAATTTAGATTTACAATTTATCCCTGAACATTGGGAGGGGCTTCATAGTAATTACACTTTTGAGAGTCTATGGCACAGACAAATCTTTTTGAAATTCCACTACTGCCATCTAGTGCGTACTTTGGAACTATTTTTGTCCCGTCGGAAAACGGCTCATTGGTTAAGCAATACTGAAAAAGCAAACAATAATTTCTCGTGAAAGCGTAACAAACGAACTTAATTCCGCGTTAGTATTGTGTTATTGTGTGGTTTAATATAATGTTGCAAATACACTGCCCATGTAGAGACTTACTTGTAAGGTTGTCAATCAACCAATCCATCGCGCTAGCCATGGCGGGTAACATAACATATGAAAGAGGTATTTCTTGGAACATGGGTTTTACATTGAGTCCAAAACTAAAGAAGCTACCAAAAACTGTACATCTTCTCAAAGAAATGAAGCTACTTCACGTCTGAACAGATTTTATAACACACAGAGTTTCGGCCTAGTGTGAAGTTCTGTTTGCACCTTTGAGATGGGTCAGTTATAACCACCTAGATAGAGGCTTTGGATTGTATTGACTTCCTTGCTTGGTGAAAAGATATCAAAATCAAACACCACCACAAACATGTGCAAAGGCAAAGTCAATGTACAAAAGTAATGTCAGTAAAGTAGGTATACTGTTTATAAACTTTCGCAATTTGAACACATATGTAAACACTTTACATGACTAATCACAGTCAACACTGTAATTTAATTACCTCAACGTTATGGCAGCCTTACAACCACCGTGGTCACAAGAAGACTGTCTTCTCATCCTGTAAAGTGCTTATATTAAGTAGGCATACTATACCTTTTAATATAAATAGCTATACTGTAATAACATCTACCAGAACTGGTGGATGCTCTTTTGAAAAGGTCTCTCGGTCTTACAATAAAAATTCTGACACGTAAAACTGAATATTCTAAAAGTAGATATATCATGCAGGTATTTCCATTTTTTTCCCTTATGATAAATACAAAGCAGTTTAGTGTTATGTATTAGCGGTGGTAGTATTTATTACAGTAGGACTCTTTGCGTTCTGCTTAGGGAATTACCATACCTGCACAATACACCCCTAGCCGGACGTCAGTGCAGGCCAACTACCCCACCCCCGTATTAGTAGTACTTACCATACCTTTGTACCCTCATACCATGCAAAGCATGATCGCTTGTAATTATTTGTATTCTAGTTTGAAGGGCATTGACTATAGAGAAATTGCAGGAGAAAGACAAGTAATCTTGTTATCTTAAATGAACACAGTTCAGTGGTAGGCAGAGATTCAAACTATTTGAGTTAAATAGCTATTATGACACTGCTGTTAGGGGCAGACATGTTGCTTTACTTATAAGTTATACTTAAATTAGATATACTTTTTTAAACACAGTAAGTAACCTCTACTGATTTCATTGAGTAAGATAATGAAAGTCACAAATTACCTGCAAGTGGCTTTATGCATGAAATGAAAAATAAAATTACATGTTATAAATAGAAGATTATCACAAATGAGATCACTCTCCACCTCTCAGGGCCAACACCAAGTGAAGCACAGAGCCACCTTGAACCTTGTAGTCCTGTGCAGTCTTCTCATCATTCCTGAAATCAACATCCACATACATAAATGGTACAGTAAATAAGATGAGCATACTCCTTTAATTTGGGTACTGCATACACTTTATCATAATAAAATTATGTATCAAGTGTTTAGTTTACATCAGGATAAATTGCTGATAAGTGCAACACTAACAAAAATATTTGTTTTTATTGGTAATGATTTGCAATTGACCTTCACCTCAGCTAAGATTAACCGACTATGAGGTATATTATAAAGTACCCTTTCTCAAAAGAAATCAATTCACTATTGATTTCAAAACATCCAGCGTAGATCCAGCAGATAATGTTTGTTCAAGTGTAGTTTCTTATATTAAAAGCAGACAAGATTTTGAAAAAAACTGCCTTTATAACTATTTAATACTACATTCTCAATAAAATAAACAATATGACCACTGGTTGTTAGTTGTATTGGTAGTTTTACTAAAATTCTTCTATTGTTAACATTCTTGGAATCATATTTGGTTCTGAATAAAACAAGTCAACAACTCTTCAAGACAGGGCATTGCTATAGAATTCGCATAATATTTGAGATTGGAAGGCTTACAATTACTGTTTTGTCTAAGAAAACTAAGTTAACATTGAAAGAAAAGTTTTCACAAATAGACTGGTAACTAATTACACAGACTTAGTCATAACGTCACAAAGTTTTTATTTGATGATAAACTTTAGATGTATTTTTGAGAGGATGCATGGAAATCATTATTTACTACAAACCAATAGATGTTGTTCGACATTAACAGCAAATGAACGGTAAACAAAATAACGAAAAAGTGATGATTAATGATTACTTACATTTGTTTACCAGAAAAAATTAGCCGCTGTTGTTGTGGAGGGATACCTTCTTTTTCTTCAACTCTTTCTTTTATCCTTTCTACTTTATCAGTGGGTTCAATATCAATCTCGATTTCTTTGCCAGTAAGTGTCTAGAAAATTTCAAGAGGTTAAGTTCATGTTTGTAAAAATTATTACATCTTGCTTGATGATATTTTATCTACTCACCTTTACTTTGATCAACATGATGAATTAGTTATTTGGGAACTACTCTTAACAAAAGTAACGCCTATACCTTTAAGTATTATTACGGAGGAGAACGAATAAACTGCAAGTCTTGTTTTCCGTTTTTCCCGTTTGTTGGGGAACGAAAAAGCAAAATCTGCAAAATGCCGCCCTCTAATGTCAAATGAGACGGCCTTGAAGAAACATGACAATGATAACATCATAACAATGACGTTTAGGCCTCATTCGCACAGGAGCTTTTTTAACGTCCGTTACAAAACTCACTTCTTCAAATAGAACATTTCCATGTATCTAGTCACACGTCAGCGCTTTTCAAACTCGACGCTATTTTATCGCGCAGTGTTGCATATCGAGCGCTGGGCGTTGGGCGTTAAAAAAGAATAGCTGGTTTGGTACGTCGTATTATTGTTCGCACGAGCGGTAAAAAAGCGCTGGCGCATCATTCATTGCGCCGCGAGCTCGCTTGTCGGTACTGTCGGTCGGACGTGTTAGTTTATGTTAGGAGTAGAAACGCCTTCGACAAAAAAGTCAATATTTTGAAATAAAGATTGCGTGGAATCTGTTAACTCGTCACTTTTGTTGTCAGCCAGCTTCTTGGTAATCTTGTTGCCGTAAGTAATCATTCGCACGGGAGCTTAAAAAGCGTTCGTATGAACAGTATTTTTAGAAACGTTATAAAAGCGCTAACGCCGCGTTTCAACGCAACGCTTTTAAGCTCCCGTGCGAATGGAGCCTTAAGGTTAATAAAACTTATTTTTGAAGTAACAAAATAAGTGATTCATAGTCGTAGAGTATATCGCCGTGTAGCCGATCGCAGGCAACAAAACCGTCATTAGTTGTAACGGGAATAGAATACTTTATTGTCATTTTTTATTCAAATGTCATTGTTCAATTATGTTTTTTTTTTTATATTACTTACAAACATAGGTTATGTTGTGGTTAGTTTATGTGTTTTTATTTTATGTTGATGTTGATATTATCATTATAATAAACCTCCTACTTACAAAGCCTTTGTTTATATCTTCAGCTGAAATACGTGACTTAAATACTATTGAAATGTCTAAGTTAAGTGCTATATTTGCTCATCTTGAAAATTTAGTTAAAAAAGGTATGAAATGAAACCAATTTTACTATAAAAACTAACGTGGTAATTACACATTTCAATGGATACACGGGTAACTCACGTATGATAGTCAGTCCAGTCCAACAATTAAAAAGTGAAACTAATTTTACATTTTACTCATATTCAAATTGTATACAATACACACTATAGTGCATTGTATGAAGTAGTTATATGTTCTACTTTTAAAATATAATCATTATGATCATTACTCACTTACTCAGCTCTTCAAAATGGTACCTACTGTGAATATAGCAGTTATAATAGTGCTACTCTGTCAGTGAAATTGCTTAAGGTTCAGTTGGTGTACAAAGGGGCAAGTTGGTGGTTATACATCTACTTATGTGCTATAAAAACAACCTCTTTGATCGTATTTGAAAACTAATTCTTTGTTTCTTTGTATTACAGAGGGCCAATCTAAGTTCATATCTGTTATTATTGCAAATTTGATTGAGAATGATTCTACAAATATATCAATGCAGGATGATATTGATAGTTACCAATTATTTAGGTCATTTCTGGCAAAAATATTTGAAACTATCGATGATTTATCGAAGGAAATTTTGAATGATGATACTATACTTGTAAGTGTGAAGAACCAGAAGCTACTTCGGACAAGTTTCCAGCTGATTACTTCGATTGGTATATCAACATGTTTGATACCTGGTGTTGGGATATCTTTAGCAAAAAGATGTTCAGTCTCAAATATGCTACCACAGTTGAAATTCAGTGATGGAGAAAAATATGAACTGTTAGTAGAATGTACAAACTTCTTTACTAGAAGTTATAAGGTACCCGTGCTGCGGAGTATTATAATCACATTACATCTATCTGATTATTTAGCAGCGTTGATACAACTTGGGTTTGCACCACTGAAAAAGCCAGGCTCTTACACCAACTTTGTGATGACAGAAGAAATGTATGTCAAACTGAATGCTGACAGACAACAATTTGTAGCCATATATGAGCACTTGGTTATCAACTGCTTTCAACCAACTCTCATGAAAGACTTGCTAGTACTTCAAAGTGTGGTCAACCCATCGCCTCCAGCATTTGTGAAAAGAGTGATTGCGAAAGAGTTAAGTCAAAGACTGCTTGCTCCTGGAGGTTTGCTCAGCCTCATCAGATGCTTCATTGAAAGCTATGAAATAGATACTGGGTTGGAGTGGAGGAAGATTGACATGATCTGTAGGATTATATCTACTAAACATGGGGCTATGTCTGAAAATGATTATATCAGTAACATAACTGATCAGTTGACTAAAATACTCAGTTTGAATAATACCCATTATTTAACCACAGCAGTCGCATGCATCCTTAGTTTAAATGAGAAATTTCCTGAATCAGAGTCAATAAAATCTGTGATAAAAAATAACTTGCAAGGTTTTGATTATGACAATGTAATATCTAGATCTCAGCTCCCTGGAACCATTGTTTTGTCACCACAGGAAGTTGATCATAAGGTGAATATCCTACATGCTTGCGTAAGCTCTACAAAACTCGACTGGCATGTCTCACTTGTGATGCCTAACTTACAAATCCTGTTCCTCATAGGGGCCTCATGTACTAAACAAAAAGATCTCAAAGCAAAGATAAAGGACATCCTTATCAAATGTCTGGAAAAAGTGAATAAAACTGAAGTGGGGCAGTTCATGAGCCAACTTCTTTTTGGAAATACTTCTTGGGAGAACTTCATTACAATTGAAGAGTATGACTCAGGTGTTGCCATTAAAGCAGCTTCCCAAAAAGATGAGGACAATAAATGTGAAATATTGGCATACTTCCTAGAGATATTAAAATCATCTACTGACCATGGTCTAATAAAATCAGTGTTCGAGGTCTCTCTTGACAACCTTATTGAACAGAGTTTGAACCGTAAGACAAAAGCTAGTAAAGATCTACTAGAAATAGAAGAGGAACCATCTCTACTTGATGAGATTGATGTGCAGTATGTCACTAGTCTTCAGTTACTCTCTGAAATATCTACATCTCCGAAAATTATCACCATCTTGAAAATGAATCCATCTATTGTTATTAATTTTATAGAACACTTCATTACAACATCTACCAGCAATGAAGAATGCACATCCATTGCTTTGGTGTTGCTCAATACTATTTTATCGAATACAAAGAAGAGTGTAGACTTAGAAAAAAGGTTTATTTCTATAACACCCATATTGAAAAAGATGTCAGAAGACGAATCTAGCTTTAATCACATCTTGTGTAAAGAAGTACTAGCAACAATGTCAGCAGAAGTACAGCAACTGACAGAAAGTGCTTGTGGGAGAGCCCTGGCAGATGTATTTGATAAGCTGCTACCGGTGAGGGCACATGGCATCATACAACTGACTAAACTAATTGATGCTAAGGATCCCGAAACAATTTCCAAAAAGCATTACATATTTTGTTTATTCCAGGTTTGTATTTTTTACTTTTTTTAGAGTTTCACCTCAATAAAATGTTTCTAATGCAACAAAAGCTATTGTTGATGACTTCAAATTTGGCATGTCCTTAGGTACAAGGTCATTTCAACTTTTAAAATTTGGAAACATTATGTAGTATAACAGCCCATCCAATGTTCCTTTTGACCATCCACCATGTTAATCAAGTGGACATTGAAGTAAAAAAATCTCAGCATTGCAGATGGGGTTCAAACCACTACATACATATTCCACGGTTGCCTGGAAGAGATCGCTTTTAGCGATAAGGCCGCCAATTGTTTCTAATTTTTTTTTAGGTAATGTTTTCATTTGATGCTTTGTATTGAATTTAGTGCAATAAAGAGTTTATCTATCTATCTATCTACATAATTCTGTAATTAGTTGTTCTACTCTAGGCCACTGTAGCATATTCTTGTATTTGAAAATAAAACCAAAACAAACATTTCTATAAAATAATTTCAAATAGAGCTTATTTCACTAAAGAAACCTATTTTGAAACAGTGTCACTAATTCTGTATCCTTCTTCAATCCAGGAGCAACTCAAAGACCCAGACTCCTACGTATATCTATCAGCTATAAATGGTCTAGCTTCACTATCCACTTATTGCACAGAAGATGTCCTCCATGTCTTGTGCTCAGAGTTCCTGCAGGATTCCACGGAGGAAAGAAGCGCTAACATAAAAGCTGCCATCAATAAAGATGCAGAGCTGAGGATGAAAATTGGAGATGTTATTGTCAAAGTTGTCAGTAGACTAGGTAAGTTAAATAAAATCTATAGAAAACTAGCGGCCCGTTCCGGCTTCGCTCGGATATTGTCATATGTATAGACAAATAATCGGAATAAAAACTATCCTATCTTTCAAGTTGGATCAAATTGCATACGGTGTGCAAGTTTTATTGAAATCGGTTCAGTAGTTTAGGAGCCCATCGCGGACAAACAATGTGACGCGTAATTTATGATAAGATTATGCTGTAAAATGTAGCTTATATGACACGTTTGTAGATTAACCATAGCAGCGCCATCTATTGATTACCTACTCAACCCAGTCGAAAGGTATCGACATCTGTTAGAATTAGTTGGACAGACAGATAATTGTGACTGTCAAATAATAACAGACAAATAATTAGCAATAAATTAAAATTGCGACTATAATTTGAGATTTAAACTATCCTATCTCTCAAGTTGGATCGAACTGCACATGGTGTGCGAATTTTATTATAATCGGTTAAGTAGTTTAGGAGTCCATTGAGGACACACATTGTGACACGAGATTTATATATATTAAGATAGCAGTTTGTGTAGTCTAAATTAACTAATAGAAGGCGCCCCACGGTTTCGCCTGCGAAGTTCCTGGGGGTCTACCGCCTAAGGAAAACTGCCTTAGCTTTGATATTGCTCTCTCTCTCTCTTTTCGTTTCGCTTGAAATGATAGAGACAGCAATAGCAAACCCATAGCCGATTTAGTTAACCACTCGATACGCCCGCCGCTTTTCGCGTTTACAATTTTGGCGGGAAAACGGGTGTCAGGTTACCTAAGTGCATTGTTTACGCTTCGGCATATGAAGTGACACTTGTTGACCACGCGGCGTTCACTCGTTGACCGCGCTGGGTCCGCTGGTTGATCGCGCGAATGTTTGGTGATAATGGGGCGTCTACCCGTGGACCACCTGTCGACAACGAGTGGACGCCGTACAACGAGGCGGTGCGGGGTGGGTGCCGGGTGGCTCCAATGAGCCTTTTACTTGTACATGTTTGAGCCCATTATTCTAAAGAGCGTTTCAATACGCTTCAAGCGGTATCTTTTGTTTATAATTAATGACACTTGAGTCGAAATTATTTCGAGTTCTCAAGTAGTCTGAAGCTATAAGATTATAAATTATAAAGGAAGACGTAGTGATTTTATGTTTTAAATGTTTTGTATATGATAAATCAAACATGAAAAAAACTGCATTCCATAGCATACATTGTTTTTTTTTTATTTTTCAACTTCGGGACCATTTTCCCGCCAAATATATATTTTTTTAATTTTACGATGTTTCTATGTAAATTGTAAATGAACTTTGATTTTAATGTAGTTTATGTCAAAATAAAGAACGATTCAAGGAGACGCCATTAAACAAAAAAATATGTGTATACCTTCCCAAATAAAATACGAAAAATATTTTTTCGCGCCAAAAACCCAACCGCAAAACATAAGCTTGTTTGGTTTGAATAAGTGGTCCCCAAAGGGACCAGCACGTATCGAGTGGTTAGGCGGTAGAAGGGCCGATCCCGTAATACTCCTGGAATATAAAGTGTGTTATTCGAGACTATCTCTTTATATTCCATATTTCATCCGCCATCCATGAAGATCCTTACAGTAGTTTTTGCCTGAAGTAACAAACATTCAAACACCATTGATTATTATAATATTTATCTGTTGTATTTCGTCAGGTGAAATGGCAGTGGTCCATAAAGCGACGCTTCTAAACACGATGCTGTGCGGGTGCCGCGACCCCGATCCACTCCTGCGCGCCTCAGCGCTCTCCGGCTTGGCGGAGATAGCTCGCGTGCTGCACCACAAAATGGGCACTATTATCTATGAGGTAAGACGGTTTTTTGTTTGATTTATTTTTATTGAGTAACTATTACAACTTCTGAATTCTACCTCAATAAGGCGATTTCAAGTAAAGACTAACTGTGACCAGAATTTTGACCTTTAGTTTGTTCTAAACGTAGTCGATAAATAAGTCTTCTTGTTCTATGAAATGATGTGGGAACAACAGTAAAGCTTCCATTTATCAGACAAATAGAAAACCTTTAATTGTTTAGTTTTCGTTTCATGAGATTTCCAAAATCAAATAGGTCTAGGTACGCCGGCCGGTCTGACCGGATACTAGCTGCTTCTCATTCGCGTTCGCTGTGTTATATTCTGTTAAATATTTGCCATTAAAAAGTTGCCATTTACCTACACGTATATGTAGTCATCACACAAATATTTGCGTTGGGTGGGAATCGAACCCACGACGCTCGATTCGATTCGAGTCGCTGTGCTCCGAACTGCCAAGTGACTAGCACCCCAGTCCTTCACCGCCCTTGATCACAGACCTTTGTAGACGCAGACCAGACAGGTGCAAATCTACAGACAGTTGTAAATCTATAGTGGTAGCTGGTAGGGCTCTTTGCAGAGTTCGCCTGGGAAAGTTATTCTACCGCTAAGGAGGAATGTGCAACCATCACTGTTCCAGCTTGAAGGTCAATGTTTCCACAGAAATTACGGGGTATAGAGATAAACCGTACATAGCCTACCTACACGGGTCTCAGGCAACGCGTTAGATGATTTTATCACAAAAGTAGAGTTAAACCTCTTCTTTCGAGTCTGGAACGTTAACCATGAAACGATGTCAAGCTACTAGCTTGAAAATCGACGATAGAATAAAGGGCAAGTTGGTATTAGGTCATGTAGACTTGCATACATTCTGAAGTGTATCAGAAAAAAACCTGATAACCTAGTCATTGTGCGGAGGCAAAGTTTCCAGGTAGATATACATTACGTAGTAATTA
This sequence comes from Ectropis grisescens, assembly GCA_017562165.1. Classification (NCBI taxonomy): domain Eukaryota; kingdom Metazoa; phylum Arthropoda; class Insecta; order Lepidoptera; family Geometridae; genus Ectropis; species Ectropis grisescens. Next base: position 20,748,536 of record CM029770.1, read on the forward strand.
ATTTGCGTGATGTTTATTTAAATGGTTGACGTTCCCAAGACTCGAAAGAAGAATTTGGACTCTAATTTTGTTAATAAGAACGTCTAGGCTATGGAATGTGTTGCCTTAGTTGCGGGTATTTTCCCGATAGTCACAATCTTGGTGACTTCAAATCTAGTGTGATACGATTTCGTCTAGAGAAAAAAATATTTAAAAAATTGCCAGTCGTACGAGTAGGAACTGCCGATAGAAGTGAAAACTTAGTAGGTACTCAGTACCTATTTGATAGCTTACTTTAGAGACTACGTGGATGAAACCGGAGGGCGTGGCCATGAGCATTGTCATCTAGAAATGCTAACGCATTTCTAGATCGCCAATGGGTAATGCTGACCCATTTCTAGATGGCCAATAGCCATGGTCCCGACTTTACCCGAAGTTTTCTTATCATTCCCGAGCGTGACGCTAGAATCCAATTCACAGCCCGCGAAAAATCTGTCAATAGTGCGTCAAGAGAAGTTTTAACTTCAAAAAATGCTACCTTATGTGACGAAGAGGGCACTTGGTTCACTTAGCCGCCTTAGTACAGCCGTCCTACGATACCCTGTATATCTATTTCTATGACTAGCTCGATAACTCTCGTTAATCCTGTTTCGGAAAAGTAGCGGTCGTCGAGCCACCGTGACGTAATGCCACTCGACATGTCACTTTCTCTCTCGAAGTAAACTAATCCATTTATCACAAAGTCCATTACTTCAAATCTCTAAGCAGTTATTGAAAGTGACTTTGTCTATGAGCTTGTGAAATGACACTTTCGTTTTAGAACTAGGTAGTGTCTGCTGATGTCTCAGCTGTGCTGTATAATAATGTTTTTCTTACCGCTGCTTTACAAAATCTGACTTAGCTCAATTTTGTTTCTCTGAATACGTTTGACGTAACGTAGAATTTTTTCAAATTGAACATTTTTTTTTTTGCTTTGTACTCAAAAATTTGACCGCTATTTGGTACTCCAGTAATTCCTACTAATATTATATGTATGGATGTTTGTTGCTCAATCACGTCGTAACGTATGAACGGATCGGGCTGAAACAGATTTTTTATCCCGGGAAAATAACGGGAACGAAAACGGGATCTCCGCGGGTAAAACCGCGGGGTACTGCTAGTACTAAATACGCGTAAGTACTAGTACTAAATGCGGTAATGTTAATTTAGCATCTCTTTTTTTAGTATAATTTTTCAGTCAGGCGTTTTCTAAATGACACGTATGTAGTGACAAATAGATAAAAAATATGTAAAATTATTGGAATTGACGTCTGCTTATCAAAATTGTCTAAAAAATTAAATAAGTATTCAAAATTCACCGCCCAGAATATCTACATTAACCACCTCGTTTGACTGTCTATCTTTATAAGTACGTGACATTGGCGGAATTGTGAGGCTAAACCACAATAAAAGCCATAAACCAAGAGTTGAAGTTGAACGCCACTTTTGACGCAATCGGGAACTATGCTAACAGGATTTTTGTTCTCTTAAAATGTTTAATTAACGACACACATTACGCGTAGCTATAGCCTGTTCAACTAATAAGCAGTAGGTATACAGTAATGGAAGTGGAATGGCTTTTAGTTACCTTATTTCTATAACATGTATGAATGTTAATTATGTACGACGTCAAAAGCTCTACCACACTAGGCCGTAAAAGCGAGTTGGATTCCCATTCTACCCGTAGCATTAGCAAACAATTCTCGTACCACCAAACCATTGGTGAAATTGCAAGATTGGGCATCGTTTACCTACGCAATCAGAGTAGTAGTGGCTCTGGCTAGTTTCTGATGCCGAGGATAGCCGCCATCATCATTCAGCGGAGCAATGCAGCCAGTGTACGTATTGGTAGCTTTTGCACTGGGAACAAATCGGGGCCTCAGTTGAAGACGTTGAATCATATTTTTGTTAATATTTATTATTATTTATGTCTGATTTGGACGATAAAAAGCATTTTTACAGACGTTTATTTGTTTCAGGTTCTTCTGTGTATTGGGACTACAATAGAAACGGACAAAGCCGTCGAGTGTCGCCGTGCAGCCGTCATGGTCATATCCAGCCTCCTCAAAGGCCTCGGCAAGGATACACTGCTCCAGCTTAAAGATAACCTACTCCCCGTTTACAGAACGTTAAAATCCGTTTACAATAACTATGACGAAGATTCTGTTGTTAGACTTCACGCGCAAATAGCTCTAGAAGAGCTCAATGATATAGTCAAGCAATTTTTGTACCCAGAACTACCTATGGAGAAACGAATATTTGTATTAGACGAGCCAGAAGACGTGTTCAAATAAAATAATGTAAGTAATTTGATTGTTTTATTCACTCGCTAAATACTAATTACGTAAATTAGGCATAACTCCTCGTTCATTATCACTAAACAATTTAAATTAAAACCTTAATATTAAGTAGTGATTGTCAATAATCAATATCTTGGTGATATTTGAATGAAATTATAGAGAAACTTCAGTTCAGTCATTTTTTTTTTTTGTATTCAAGAACATCATGTTGGTTCACTACGCCTAGTATTATCAATAACATGATATCAGCAAGCAGCTAGCTTGAAATGAAATTAGGGAGGACATATATGTTTGTCGGATGACGAACCTATTCTGGGCAAAGGTCTCTCTTTGGACTCCACAGTACACCCGACCCCCTAGGAGGCCCCGAAAAAGATGGCGCGACGACATCAATCCGCAGCAAAACGATTGGATGATAACAGGATAGAATTAGGTAAATAGAGGGAGGGTAGGGAAGGTCTTTGGTATCCCAATATTAATAATACTGGTGATGTTCGAGAAGTAAATAACATAATATCTGATAGTTTAAAATAGAGTCTGGCTAACGAAAGTTGATACTGAAAAAGCGCGGCAAATTTAAAATATATCAGCATGGCATCCCTAAACTGAAAATCTCGCCAAAAATAAACACGAGCCAGCCACTACGAAACATCAAAAACACGCCATTTTGTTGCGTCAGAGACAGGGATACCATACACTGATTCAGATTCTACCAAATGTTTCTGATAATCGCCGAATATTAGTTTCTTAAAAATGAAATTGCACAAACTTTTCCCTATTAAATAGCGTAATTAATTAATATATTTACTAGGCCAACTTAAGGCTTAGTGTTGCTCTTGAAATGATCGCCAACACGTACAATCGTACATACGTCGTACTTGTTTTTGATGAATACAATTTTGGAACGAAGTTTTAAACTTATTTCATGTAATGTTTAAATCAGTTTGTTTTAATAATGACTTTTTGGAATCAAGTGTCCCTAAGTACTTTCTGTTTAAAATATCCCAATTCGTAGGGTAAAATACCTGATGGTTGGAACACTTAAGTTTGTCATGTAAAAAGTTTGCAAAAAATCCAGTATCTACTTTCGTTACGCAGACGACTACCTACCACACAATAAGATAGTTATAATACCCCTGGCGCTACCTGGTTTACCTATCTATAAGCAACATTACTATCTTACTTAGGGATTGTTGTGATTGAAATGGTCATTTCGCACGCACTTTCTATAGGTTTATCAAGCGTGATATGTGTAGTCACAATTACATTCATAAAATATTTGTAACTTTAAAAATATCAGTGCTAAACTTTAAAAAAATGCTTGGCTACAACTAAATCTATTATTATTTCCTATGGCAACCATAGTGTAATATAAATAAAGTGTCTTGTGCAAAAATACACGTCACACACTGGCCGAGCAAACTAAACTGGATTTCTTACTACCGCATAGGCTGCATCAAATTTTAATGCCGATTTGCTTTATTGTGTAGCAATTTGTCATATTCTCGTAACAATTTATCAGAGTTACTCGTGCCTTATAAGTTTTCAATTCCTTAATGTTATATCACAATTAAACTTATAATAATGTGACCAAAAGTGCAAAGAAAACACACTATAGTACGACACACGTTCACGCTTCCGAAGTATTGTCACCTTCATTTGGTTTTTTGACAAAACCTTCGTCTTTCTCGGATAAGGTGATAGAGTATACGGAACTTTGGTCCGAGAATCTGTCTCTATTCCGCCTGCTGAAGAATCCGCTGCGATTCAGAGAAGATATCGTCGATATCGAAATGTTGTCTCTGTCATTCTGAGGTACGACCTTCCAAATGAGCAACGCTATTCCACCAAAAGCTGCCACTACTAAGAACATAACCAACGTTATTTCTCCATACATACCTGGAAGGAAAAGTAAGGAGGTTTATTGCAAAAATGGTCCAAAAAGCTACAAAAATGGTTCATATACTACGAGAATTACGAACTTTGTTGGGTTTGTTCCTGACTGGCTTCCAATCTGGCCGGCTGGAGCTCGTTGTAGTCAAAGTCCTGGTCGTACGGCTCGACAGACCCCATCTGAGGCTTAGTATGCAGCAGCACATCTCCCGGGGTGAGCCTTCGGCAAATTGATTCCCGCTCTCACTGTCAACGTCTCCGGCTTGTACGTGCATAGAACTAAAAATCTGAAACGAACGACAAAAGTGAACTTTCTAAATTCTTCGGTTGTTAGTTTCGGTACTGAATTGCGTAAGTGGCGCTAACCGTCGAGTGCTGTGCGTGAGTATCGGTAGGTTTTCTTGCACGATGACGTAAGTCGCGACTGTGGTGTCGTTGACGACAGAGCCGCACTCGTCGTGATGTATGCGGAGGATGTACGCGTCTTGCGCGCTGTTGGGGTTGCCTTGCAGCGAGCAGCGCTCGGGCCCGCCGTCCGCCGCCTCGACAGCGATGCGTCCCCCGAAGTACGGCCCCGTGGACACTTCCACCTCACTCGCGTGCGGCAGGCATTGCGTAGCGCGCGCTGAAACTGTCGACAACAATGTTATTGTCCGTCCGGATGCGGTTATCTGTTGAATCGGCTATTATGTAAATACGTACATCCCTTTGTAGGCACGATAATTATTTTGGATCCGATGGAGTGCGGGTCGGCGAGGTCGCGCGCGTCGCGCCTGACGGGCCGCACTTCGAACGAGTAGGTGGTGGCCATGCGGAGGCCGATGATACGCGTGCTGTACTCGCGCCCGCGCCGCGCGCCCGGTGCGGTGTGCGTGCCAATGCCCAGTATATTCGTGCTTGCCGGAACATTCGTGCTCGTGGTCGGGCTGGTCGAACTCGTGCTAGAGATGCTCGAACCCGATTCGTACGGTCCTGCGATGCTGGACGCTTGAGTTGTTGACGACTCGCTGGTTATCGCTTTAGTCGAGCTTTCTTCCTCTACCTTGTCGATCACCTGGAAATTTAAATACGTCGATATTATATCGTGCATCGCTTCAAGGTGCTCAGGCCACATCTAATGGTTTATATCGATGGCTTCGTTTATGTACAAAAAAATAGTTATCGGATGTGGTATATACCATTACCGTAGGATTTGCCACCTATGCCAGAAAAGGTGGCCATATCGCGGGAAGATAGCGTTGCATAGCAATGCATTGCGCTAGGCTTCCGGGGCAACGGTAATGCTTACCGTGAATATAGAAATTAATGGTTTACTAAAGCGCAAATTTTAATTTTATGATCGCGAGTGCAGACAAACTTAATAACGCAATTAATGCTGCAGATATAAACATGATAGTTTGAACGTAGCTATTATTATTAATGGACTTTTGTATCTTAATCTGTAATGCCTAATGCCTAACGTTAATTCTGAAAAAAAAACTTCAATTTCGTAGTACTAAATTCAATATTGTATTTATAGGAATATTTATGGTATATTGCACATTGTTGTATAGGACTGTCTTCTGGTAAAAAGTGGTCCTTTCCCATTTATTTTATCGATAAGCAAAATGCGCAAAGTTTACTGTATTCTGGTTTGAAGGGCAATATTTCAAGAGAAATTACAAGGCAAAGAGATCATCTTATCTTATATCTTTGGGTGACAAGATCATTCGAAAGCTATCCTCCGTAGGTCGTCAAGAGGGCGATCCTTTCTGCGACCTCCGCACAGGTCATTATACACCTTATTATTCAACCTCTCCAGGCCAAACTAAACGTTTGGTACTTGACACTTTAGGTGGCGATGTGTATACTGTTCTGAATGTTTGCGGACATTCATCTTTCGTCTCTTTGTTTTGAAACAAAAGTTGTCAGAACGAACTCTCTTTACGACTCATGGCCAGATATGAATTCGACAATAAATAAATGTATTGCTCTGGCATTAAATAATTTGAAAAGAAGTTTCCTACGCCTTCTGGGTTTTCCGACATTAGAGGTAGATAAATCATTACACTTTTTGTTGAGGGAAAATTTCAAAATTTCACGAGACCCTCCGATAGGTTCCTCAAATTAACGCTCACATGACGTTCACAATTAGGTATTCAGCATTGTCATTTTGTTCCGGAATGTATGTACGATGTAGCCCACTGTGGAAACATGGTGAGCTCCTTCGAAGCTTAGACAAAATCGCAAAGGAATCCCTACATCGGTGTTGAATGTGGACATGAGTGGAAGGGCGTGGTCACAGACCTCACTACTACTCGGTTGGGAGGCTTAGGTGTCCACCAGATTTCAAGTTTAGCTTTACCGGAATTCTCATCCTCAGTCCATAGTAACAACTACTCGAACCCTGATTGGGACATTCGAAATAATAGATAATAATTTGTGCGAGGTTAAGAATGCTAGGGGGCTGGCTTATCCAAACACCGATTTCTGTCTTATCTACTATATCTTATCATAACGACCAATCTCCGCGTATCCTTGCTGTAGGTATCTGTGTGGGAATCAGGCCTTTTGTTGCAACCTTTGCCATATTGCCATATAGCCTATTACATACAACTACATATCGTCTGACTGTTAGCTTGCGCTTGGGCGGGAGGTGCTATGATGCCTATTGATGCCGTTATGGTACTGTTGTCGATCAACTCATTCACCACGGTCTCTCTTGCCCGTACTTTTTGTACGGGCCGTATTGGCCTTCTGGCCAGCTTGAATGATATCATACGCTGGTCTTTTTCACCGCCAATATCCCCATACTTTCAACACCCGAGATTATGGCACAAGACTTATACATAATATATGTATCGGTATGATGACATACGTATCGGTATTAGTATACCATGGAAGTTGGATTGCCCCCTAGTACAGTCCGCGAGGTATAAGCTGAGCTTTGCATTTGTGTGAGTGTACATGGATAGTGTAGGTGTGACAACCGGCCTTAGGCGCGGCGCCATTTTCGCCCGGTAAAAACCGGTTTAAACTGATTTTGGGTAACCGGCCTCAGGCGCGGCGCCATTCTGTCTCGCCGCGCTCCTGCCGCACTTCACCTCTTGTACAGACTGCAGCGTGACGTGTTTAATATTATTTTGTTTTTGTTTGATATAAGTGTTAGTAAAATGGATGCCAACACAAATAAGCGCAAAATACGGAAACCATTAAATAGCCAAGTAAAAGAAATTTTGTGTAATTTAAATAGCTATTTTAAACATGAACGATAAAGACATGTCAAGTGTAACTACATCAGCCCAATTGGTATCGACATCGACAGGAATTCCACTGTCAACTGTTAAAAGAGTCATATTGGAAGGTAAACGTGTTTTGAAAGATGGAACCAAATTCAAATCTCCGAAAAAGACCAGATGCAGGAAAAATATAATAATCATTGATGATTTTGATAAAGCAGTAATCCGTAGAACAATTCATAATTTTCACATTACTGACAAAGAGGTGCCAACAATGAAAATAATTCATGAAAAATTAAAGGCTGACATTAACTATCCAGGATCAATATGGTCATTGCGAAAAGAAGTACTTATCTCTTTTAGGATTCAAATGGTCAAGGACAGAGAATAACAGAAAATTTTTAATGGAAAAGCATGAGATCCGTCACCTACGTATAACTTATTTACTTAAAATTTCCGAATACCGTATTCAGGGCGGCCTATCGTTTATACCGATGAAACATATATTGACACCACTCACACTTCATCAAAATCATATTCAGATGGCAGCACTTCTGGTTTGAAGAAACCTATTTCTAAAGGAAATCGATTGATAATCGTTCATGCCGGCGGCGAGGACGGTTTCATACCAAATGCGCTGCTGATGTTTAAAGCTAATCAAAAAAGTGGTGATTATCATAACAATATGAATACAGAAAACTATACAAAATGGTTACAAACGCAATTAATTCCCAATTTGAAGCCCAATAGCGTTATTGTAGTTGACAACGCATCTTACCACAATTCGTTAAAAAATCCCGCTCCCAACTCAAATAGTCGCAAACAAGATATGATTGACTGGCTCAAGTTACGCAATATCGATCACTCAATATCCATGCTTAAACCACAACTTTATCAATTGATACTGCATAATAAACAACGATTTATTGAATATAAAATTGATACCTTATTAAGAGAACATGGTCACAGCGTCCTTCGTCTACCACCCTGTCACCCAGATTTCAATCCGATTGAAAATATATGGGCAATGATAAAAGGATACGTCGCGAAAAAAAACGTGTCAATGAATATGGATACAATAATGAGGTTAGCAAATGAAAAAATTGAAAGAATCACTGTACAGGAATGGAAAAATGTTTGTGACCATGCAATAAAAGAAGAAAAAAAGTTTCATGGATACGACGCCGTTATTGACAATATAACGGAAAGATTCATTATTAAAACAAACGACACATCAGACGAGAGTGAAAATGATAACGAGAGTGATAAAGAAAGTGATGACTATGGTGCAATGTCTGGTGTAGAAGATGTGTAGTTATTTTGTCTTTCAAATTGAATTTTTAGTAATAATCACACAATAATATGTACTCGTCAGTCAAATACACAGCTGGACTTTATTTTATCAATTTAGTTTTATTTTATTTTAATACTAGAATACTTCTCCGACTTATGTTATGCCTTAAGTACCTACCTAAAATATAATGATATTAATTTTTAAGAGTTTGTTGTCTGACTGTACTTTTGGTGATCACTCACACTAATGCAAAGCTCACCTTATACCTCGCGGACTGTACGTCTTAGGTATGGGACGAAGTTTTCGTTGATACTTTGGCGTCATCACATCTTCCAGACAACAGACAACATATAGTGGGACTAGTGTAGCAGATATGCAGATAATTCTGCTGAGTGGCTCAAGCGGCGAAAATATGCAAAACTCGAAAATACTTAGTTACAAATTTGAACCGTTAGGTACATAGGTATTGAGACATCGGTCATGTGGGGGTTGGGAGATCGTATATTTTTCAAAAACCTTTCCGGGTACATAGGTGACGCGACATGTGAACCAAAGTTCTGTGGTTTATTTGGTACAAAATATAAGCCATTAAGCTTGATAATTCCGCCACTATGCAGGCTTACGAATGATAGCAAACTTAATCATATTGATTATAGACCTTCAACGGTCTATGGATGATTCAGATAAGAGACTACATTATGATGTCTCATCATCATCCGCAACCTTCGTTATCTCACCTCATCGTCTTATGCTAGACGAGGCCAGGTTCGAACCGTTATATTTAATAACAATTAATATTTGTTTTGTTTTGTTTGGTGACCATTTTGACAATTAAGCCTATTCATATTAACGTCTTATATCGCACTGAAGCTAAATAAATAATAAATCCAGAGTAAATTCTAATGCTATGCTGGCGAAGCAGTTAATCAATTATACCTTAAGCTTGCGGTATGCAGTGACACTATGTGCCAGAACAGCTCCCTTGTAAATTGAGCAAAAACTAGCGGTGCTCCATTAACACTTAACTACAGTAATGACTCGCGGGCATGTTCCTTGTCGCAGTCACGCTCTGCGGGCCGACCCTGGCCCATTATCTCCCGTTTACTAGACCCAGCTTCGTCAAGAATGTACGGACAATACCCTGCAGCTTCCTATAACGATAACATCAAAATTTAGCGCAATTAAATCTAATGTCTTACTTTGGTGCGGCACCGGTATTGTCCCCAGGCTTGTAATTCGCAGTAATGAACTTGGAACGCCAGTAACTTAGGCTTGTCGTCTTCGTCCACACTCCCGTATTCCCATCGCAGCCGCACATCTCGAAAATCCGGTTCTCCGATTAGATGCAGCACCTCTGTAAATAAACACATTATCACTTTCCTTAATTGGCATTTGATAACGTATCGCTTCGTACGGTCCGAGTGCCGCGCCGCGTGGCTCGCATCGTGCCATTAACCCAATGACTTGCTCACTGAGCCGTTCCCGGTTCTATAACCACTATCGCCGCTGTAATGGGATCCCCGCGCCACCAACTGCGCGATCTTTGTAGCAAAGAGAATGAGAATCGGAGCTCTTAATAGGTTCATAGGTAGTTGCAGGTTACTGGACCGAATCAAACGCCCGAGGCGAGGTCGGCTAACGATTCAACACACGCGCTTGTCATTCAAAGAAAGGTTTGATTAATTTTGATGATGGGTTTGATTCGTCTCGGAACTTACATAAAAGAATATTAATGAAATACAATCTGTAAAATACATTTGAATTTCCTAGTAGCGGCGATCTGATACGAGAAACGGCTTATTTCATGCCAACGCGAATCCATAGCCTTTAGCTATGGCTCTGCGCCAGCCCTCGTGTTTAGATAGCACTACTGCAGCGGTAATGAGAAATTTATCTATGTAGTACAATAAAGTGGTCCATAAGAAAATTAAACATAACATTTTAGCTAGAAAGTAACAGGCGTGGCAACTCGCCTGACGCTTAACATGAATCCGTTCTTGATTTAATTATAAATTATAAGAAACATGTAGTTAACGTCTTATTAAGATACAAGTAAAGTGTACAATTAATTATTGATATATTTTATTTTTTATTTGATATATTCGGTAGAAATCATATTTCATCTGGAAAAGTTGATTGATCGTTTAGCACAGTACTCATGCAATGAATCATTTAGCGAAGTTGCGATATGAATATAAATGAAGACGATGACAGTGCATGATATTTTGCTCTAAAACTAGAAAGTTTTATCTGAAATTGGTGTAGCAACCAATTTTAGAATTATTGTTTTGGACGACTAACCTTGATGAAGCGACCGTTCTGGTCGGTTCATTGCGTGACTCACATATCGCTGTATAGGGTTCGAACGTTCTACAGAGTCCTTTATGATCGAATCTATTAACCGCAAACAGACAAATAGTTCTGTATATCTGTATGGACTCCAATAGGAGTTTGAAATACATTTCAGACTTTATAGGAAAATTTTGAAAAAAGTCACGCGTTTGTTCTTTTTTAGGGCTTATCCAAAGAGTAATATAGGGCCCTGTTACTAAGACTCCGTTGTCCGTTCGTCTGTCACCAGGCTGTTTCTCATGAACCGTAATAGTTACATAGATAAAATTTTCCCAAATGATGTACCTATGTCTTTTGACGCTATAACAACTAATAGTAAAAAACAGAATAAAAGGGGATCTCATACGACAGTCATGTTTTTTTTTTCTCGATATTGATAATGGTAACACAGGTATACACTTGAAAATTCACAGAATAAATACTTTAAATAAAAATTATAAAATTAAAATATGTAAAACAAATGTTTATACAGACAAGATTTTTTGTCATTTTAATAGATAATAATTCGTGGATATTTCACACAACACCATCGGACCATAGCAAATCTTGTACCTATGGGATATTGTAAATACTAAATAGTTGTAAATACATACTTATTGCACACAGAACAAATATTTGTATTCATCACACAAATATTTGCACTGGGTGGGAATCGAACCCACGACCCACGGCTTCGCAGGTAGACTTACTACGAACTAAGTCATGGTGGCCTAATGATAATATTACAAGTATGTTTCCCTTTCCTTTCGTGCGCAACTCATTCTCGCACACGAAGGAAACATTGTTTTTGTTATGTAGTTAAAACACCAGTTTTGTGACATTATTTTGTAATAAAGCTTGTGACTATTTTTATGAGTACTAGCAGAGCCCCGCGTAGTTCCCGTTCTCGTTATTTTTTCGGGATAAAAGTATAATCTAAAAGCCGGAGTATAATCTAACTTTGTACTAACTATCACCCTGATCCGTTCATACGTTCCACGTGATTAAATAACAAACATTCAAACATTCGCATTTATAATATTAATAAGATAGGATTAAAATGTGAATTTTTGTAAGCACAAATCAATACATGTTAAATTAGTTAACCGTAAAACACAATAAGGAATTGAAAGTACTGTTGTTGAGTAGCGAACTAACAATTCGTCACTATTAAACAAATCAACTCTTACTTTCCTGAGCGGGCATGGTTTTGTGAACTAACCTGGCATATATTACGATAAGATTTAATTAACCTAGCTATGTAGCTACCATCGCTGCTTGCTTTTGATGAATATTCATATCTCTTTGTTTCATTCTCGTTCAAATAGCCGTAGAGGCTTTGTGGCTAAAACGCTCGATTTCACAATCGTGAGATCATGGGTTCGAATCTCACCTGCACCTCTGAGTATTTTTCTAAGCAGATCAGCAGTGTATCGAGCAGCAGAGTTCCTTATCACCACTGACGTTAACGATGAAGGAAATCATCATAAGGAAAGCAGCATATTCCTAGAACGATGATGCTCAACGACACATAGATAGATAGAAACACTTTAATGACACACCAAAAGGATAGGATAAACTATTAAAAGTTAACAATAAACCTTAAAAACTAGTGCTACAGTTGGCGGCCTTATCGGTAAAAGCGATTTCTTCTAGGCAACCTTAGGATGGAAAATAATGTGTGGACAAGTCTAAAAACAGGACATATCTCATCTGCCAACCTGCACTTAGGCACCTTGGTGGATTATGACCGTGACTTTCTACTTGTGTGACACGGCCCCGATTCCCAGCAGTGGGAACATAAAACGCACTGTTTATGCGTTTTCGTATCGTATTTACATTTTTTCGCTCGTTGGTGAGTGAGCTCAATTCTCTTATCGATATGTAGGTGGGTTATGATCGTTATGAACCTATAACAATCTGGGTAATTTCGCCGATTAGCCCGATGCCCCAGATGTGAGTAAAGGAACCAGAAATCACTAAGACCTCGGTATTGCAGAGGCATTAGCATTTATACCGACGATAGCTTCATTTGCACGCGGATACGGCCTCGTGACTTACCAAAAGGAAGCGTTATCGCGCAACGTAGATATATTAAATTATTTTAGAAATATTTGTCAGAAAAAAACCTTTTGTTGTCTTTTGAAACGTAGTTATTCAAAGAATTATCGTAAAAGTATGCCTTCGTGTGTATGCACTAACACACACACATGGACAATTCTACTGTTCATGTGTGTGTGTTCGTGGGCGATAATGGAGCAAACAAATTATTATGTTGTAGTGAGATTAAAATTTTATTTTTGTTTCATATTGAGCTTTCTCTCCATTTATCCAGTTTAAGTGAAAGAATTCGAGAATTTAAGAGTTTACTGTTAAATAATGAAACAATAATTTTGCTATACCTTTCCATTCTGGGAGGGACTATTTGGCTTTGGGAGGCTTTGATAACAGATGGAGAGAAAGTGGGAGTAGGCTAACTCCAACAGTGACAACAAAACTATGACGATGATAATTGCACACGTAACTTTTTTTGTAGAGCTTTCCATAAAATCGATATTATCACTTCTATGATATGAGTGGTGATAGGACAAAAACTAGTGGTTTACCTGTTAAATACGTTCGACCATGTCGCTATGTGTACAGAGTGATTGATCGAACTTTAAAACTTGGAATAAAAAACAAACCGAAATTAAAAAATATAAAAAACGCTAACCGTTTTGCAAACATTCCTGAACTTTGCTAGTAGCCACTTCCAAATGTACGTGTGGCATATAGAGAGTCTTTTACCAGTTAATGACCCTGTGAGGCATGTCGTGTAACTTGCGGCGAGAACATTAAACTAATCGAATTAGATTTGCAACACGAATCGATTCCTCATACGTCCAAAGAATAGCTAACTTCTTCACGCATCTGCAGATCGTGTCTAAACTGCATGTCGACATGAAACCGTTTGGAAGGATGCATTCCTTTCATTTTTGGTATTCGTTCTAGATTATTAACAAAGCTTTTAATTAAGGTATTTTTGGTAAGTAATAATACTATGCGGTTAAAAAAATATTTAAAAAAATATATATACACATAAAATTAAAAAGTATAAATTATATCTATTTATTTACAAAATGTACATGCATTTAGTCCAGAAGACCGAAATTGATTAAGTAATCATAGGTACTTAATTATTGTTTCGTCATTTCCTTCGAAGATAGTAAGTATATGTTATTTATACATTGGAATTAAGTTGCTCATTTAATAATAATCGAACTTTAATTTGAAATTTGTATAATATTTCTTCATTTCAAACGAATATATAAAATCTACTTCATGCACATATTTTTTAAGACACACAAATATCTACGTAAGTTGATCATCTGTAATTTATGGTAAGCATTGAATTGTTTATTGAACTAGATACGGAAGGAAGAACGCAGTGCGAATGATTCCATGATAAATCCCTGATTATAATTAAATCACAGAAAGGGCAGTTTTCGGAATTGCAACGCGTGTATTGTATAGTCACAACTTTATTCTTACAATCGTCTACTGCGCACCAAAAAAAAAAAATTATCCAATTTTAACAATTATAAAATTATAATGGCCAAATATTAATTAGCCCAGTGACTAATAGCACAAAGAACGAAGAATCTACATTTTGAGGCTGTTTACTCTGTCGTACAAAATTGTTCCGTATTGTAATACTAGTAAAATGTAACACGGCATAACATATTGATAAAATCCATATTCGATTTATTGTTACCATTACCAAGTCGAGTTCGTAGATAGTACATAGAGATATTTAGTACGAGTGACTCGCTGCATGACCTGCCGACTGGACCGTAACGTACCGTGTGTTGTGCCGTGGCCACTGACATTTTACAATAACTAAATAATATGTGCTACATATCCTATGTACACTCTGACAGCTCTCGCGTCAATCCTATTATCCTATCCTACTTCTTACAATGTTATACATACGAAAATGTTGATCTTTGTATGTTTAGAGATTCGGATGGTTGTTGCTCAATCACTTCGGAACGTCTGAACGGATCGGGTTAATTTAACTTTTCCCTTGTGAGAGAAGGCCTTGAATCCCAGCAATGAGAACATAACTTGTTGGTAGTGGTAGGACTCTTTACAGAGTCCACCTGAGGAAGTATCACATCTTTACTAATTATTATACCGCCAAGCAGAAATGTGCAAACATCGCTGTGTTCCGGTTCGAAGGGCAATGTTTCTAGTGAAATTACAGGGCATTAAAACACTTTAAATCTCGAGTGGTGACGGTGAGGGTGACGAGGGCAGCAGAATGCTAGGTAATGATTTGGACTATGCATGTTCCATTAGCTGTTGGTCACTGTGCTGTTATAGGCATGTATGTTGCTTACCATCAGACACGTCCTGCTCGTGTCCTTACTCTATACTATATAAAAAAATATATTTATGCTTAAATGTCGGGCTGTTTATGTTAAACCAGAAAATATGAAAAAAAATCACATCAAGAAGACGTGAATATGAATCACGTCTATTTTCCGATGGATTATGAAATGCAAGTTTATGTGTATACTGTATACTAGCTGTTACCCGAGACTTTGTCTGTGTAGAATTTTACAAATGGTAAGTTCTTGGCGCATCGGCCAGACGTAGATCTGTTCCATTCCAACCTAAATGATCTTATAAATTGTACGTCGTTCTTTGGTACAAAATTGTAATTTTTATTATTTTTTAATTTATGTATGGTTTTCATATAAATATACTTACTCTATAATGTTTTGGCAGTATGTAGCTGTAAGTTTTTGAGGGACTGTTATAAATAAATAAGTAAGTTCTTGGCGCATCGGCCAGACGTAGATCTGTTCCATTCCAACCTAAATGATCTTATAAATTGTATGTCGTTCTTCGCGTCATTGAATATCACAGATTACATACCTCTTGAATATAAAACCTTTGCAATTTTTTTTTTATTTCTAAATATGACTTGGTACAACCAATTTCCGACAGGTGGCGTAGCAGGTAGCTGAAGAGGTGTTTTGTTTGAAAGCGATATTCTCAGAAATGACTGAACCGATTTCAGTCATTCTTTCACCGTTGTATATGTACGGGATCCTGATGAGTACTGTATAATGTACCACGGACAACGCCGGGGCGGACATCTAGTAAATAAATATGTGTGAAATTGACCAGGTACTTTATCAAAATTTCGCGTCGTAAATTTCAACTCAACCCGTTGAGCTGCCGTTCCGATATTACCAATATTTATAAAAAAAACTGTAACGGGTCGAATTCTGTACGTTGAAGATTTTTTGAATTTTGTTTTTCGGGGACACTCCGTAATCGATGCTGATGATAAAACTGCATGTTTTTTTCCTTCGAGTCTGTCTTTCTGTGTGGGGAACACCTACCATGTCGAAACTACTGATTGATTTGAGTTCATAGTTTGAGCTGGAGAGACTTTTAATCACCAAATTCGGCGTGGCAAGAAAACCACGCCTACTTTAACTATTTTATCCTATTTTAACTTTTACCCCCGTAAAAGTTTAAATGTATAATCGGTTGTAAGGTTGTAACTCATTATTGCGTTGTCCAATTTAATTTGTTCCTTTTTTTCTTGGAAAGAACAAACACACTTTGATCATTGTTCCTTTAAAATTACAACATTATCGGTCTGGTAGTTCAGATATTCCTTCTTGGGTTTCTTCTACTTTATCTGCAGACATGATACATTTGTTCTATACAAAAGCATGTTATCATATCACACAGTCACCTGCTAACTGTACTCTAATTTAAATTTGAAAACAATTCGTTTCTGCTTTCCATTCGTGATAAATAATGCATAACATTCTGCCGGCATTGTGGAGGACGAGCGGCGCGAAACGCTCGGCCAGACAATGAACGTTCGCGCGTTGGGAACTTCCTGGCAGCTTATGGGGCCATCTGATTTCATGGTGTCGCCGGCTGCCCGTCGGTTGGTACCGCTCGACGGCGTCATACTAACGACTTCTGCTTTTGTAGTCTGCATTGTGTACAAAATAAATAAATTAAAAACACAATAGCTACGGAGTTACGGAGCCCGATCCTCGGCTTTACGTTTCCTGAGTGGCGGGTTATTGGAGAGGCCTATGTCCAGCCATGTAAAATAATCGAAAAACATCAAAAATTCAGACTCGTTGATTCTACATTATTTTCAAACCAATCGCCTTTTGAAGTGAAAAATTCTTAAGCCGTGTTGAACTCTTGGTTGGTAGCCGAAAATGTTAAGAGTTCGCGTCACTGACATGCTAATGTAGCAGCGTAGCGTCAGAGCGACAGCTAAGCGGGACGTCCGCGTTAGACGTTTCTTGAATGGATTAGATCTTGTGAGTTCGCTTCCTGTGGAATAGCAGTATACAATCTGAAGCTATTCAGGTGACGTACAGATTGTGGCATGTAATAGGTACAAACATTTTAAGTTATAAATATTTATACCCTTACATGGAAATAATAGCACGTGACCCAAAATGGGAACTAACGCTGTCGTCACGCCAACCAGGGTTGCCAATAACCGATTTCCCGATGCCCGGGCCCTCCTGACACTCATCCAAGTGTCATTATTTCGTGGTACGGTTATATTTCTATCGGCAGCCCTATGACAGCTATTTTTTTTAAATTTTCAATCATTAGTTATCGTCTGGGGTATTCAAGTAGTATAAATAGTTGTTTAAACAAATTAAATTTGATGGGAATGCGTTCCTTGAACTACAGAGTTGATATGACAACCCTGCGGCTCTATCGTCAGACCAGCTCTATGAGATTTACTGACTTTACTATCTGATTACATGTGTATGCAAAATTTTAGCTATCAGATTATAGATTTAATTGCTGGAAAGCTATATCAGCTGTCTTTCGTATGGTACACTTCAAAAGAAGATAATGTTTAATTTTCAGTAAAGACTTTTACAAGTCTTGAACGTCGCCGCAAAGCCGGGGTTTTCTATCGGATACACTTCCGAGAGGGTGAACTGATCTACACGATCTTATACCACCTTCCCCGGCCATTTTCTATCGGAATGCTCGCAACTTGAAAAAGCGATATCATTTCATAATTGACGTTCCAAAGTCGCGAAAGAAAAGAATTGACTCTACTACGGTGTCTTCAAACCGATTCACTGCGTTATAATAAAATACATATAAGAGTAAAAAAAAAAATCTAGCTGTGTCGGCAAACTGCCTCATAACTAACTTACTTTCTTTATCTATGTAAGTTACATAGAACTTACATAGATAAATTCAACTGAATTAAATGTCAAAGTGACGTTAATAAAGGAGGGATTGGTTGCTTATTCAAAAATAATAAAACCGCTATCCAAAAGAGAAAAGTCGAATATTAAACTTCCTTATTATTTGAAGTCGGTTAAAAATTATGAGTGTACTCGGGAGGGAGAAAAATATTTCGATCTACACACTCTCAAACCTTGCAAAAATACAAAAAAATCGGTCAAGCTATTTCACAGGACTATAACCACAAACACTGTCACACGAGATTTTTAAACAGAAGATTTAATTGAAGATAATATTTATGAATAAAATCCCACAAGTACAGGGCGATGTGCTCAGTGAACCGATCGTCAACTTACATCTGCGAAATTTACTAAACAATTTTACGTGAATTTTACTTACTTTTGTCTCAATCCATACTAATATTATAAATGCGAAAGTAACTCTGTCTGTCTGTCTGTCTGTCTGTCTGTCTGTCCGTCTTTACCGCCTAAACCAAGCAACAGATTTTGATGAAATTTGATACATAGATAGAATAGATTCCGAGAAAGGACATAGGCTACTTTTTGTTCCGAAAAAAGGGTTGAAAGGGTTAAAATAAGAGATGAAAGTTTATATGGAAAACTTCGTCATTGTTGAAGAACTATGAAACTTTACGTCTAGATATTTAACACGAAACCATAAAATGTATGTTTTAGCAGTTTTGTAGTTTCGAACTGTACCTACGGGGGTGGAATTGGGGGTGAAAGTCTGGAAGTTCAATACTATTGAAGATAAAACCATGAAACTTTGTATCTAAACACTTGAAATGGAGTCGATAAACGTTTGTTCCAGCAATTTTATAATTCTTAACTATACGGGGATACTTATATAACCGCTTGATATACTGGCCGCTTTTCGCGTTTTACAAATTTGGCAGGAAAACGGGTGTCAGGTTACATAAGTGCGGTGTTTATGTTTCGGCATATGAAGTGCCGCCTTACTTTTACCCGTTTGAGCCATTTACTCTCAAGAGGGTTTCAAGACGCTTCTAGCGGTATCATTTATTTATAATTAATGTACTTACTTAAATAAATTCAAGATGGCCGCCGCTACAAAATGGCGGATAATTTATGTTTTATTAATCCCATCAATATGGGTATCAAATGAAAGGGCTCAACAAGCAGAATATAATATACTATAAAAAATTGAAATCCAAGATGGCGGCCGCTACAAAATGGCGGATAACGTAGGTTTTATCAATCCCATCAATATGGGTATCAAATGAAAGTGCTCAACCAGTAGAATACAATGTACTATATAAAATTAAAATCCAAGATGGCGGCCTCTACACAATGGCGGATAACTTAAGTTTTATCAATCCCATCAACATGGGTATCAAATAAAAGGGCTTGACAAGAAGAATACAGTGCACTATACAACCTCAATACTTTAGATGGGCGCAGCCACTAAATGGCGTATCAGACAGAATTTTTGATAGTCGACGAGATTTCCATGGTGTCTTATCAAATGTTATGCATGATGGACGCTCGATTAAGGCAAATTAAGAACTGCGAAAATGAGTTTTTTTTGTGAGTGAGGAGTAAACGTATTACTTTTCGGTAATCTTTTACAACTGCCTCCTATAAAATGATCAGGAACGCCTGTTTTCAATTCTAATATGAAATTATATATATGAAAGTAACTCTCTCTGTCTGTTACCGTCTAACGCCTAAGCCACTTAAAGAGTTTGTTACAATTTGGTGCACAGATAGACTAGACTTAGGAAAGGATATAGGCGACTTTTATCACAGAAAAGAGTTGAAAAGAGTGGAAATGAGGAGTAAAAGTGTGCATGGAAGGATCTTTGCACTCTTTGTATGCTATTTTTAACCGACTTCAAAAAAGGAGGAGGTTATCAATCCAGTTGTATTTCCAATTGTGAATCAATTTAGATGGTTATTTTTTTTTTGGTTGGTAGATTATAGTTCAGAGGTGGTTATATGAATTTTATCGAAATCAGTGCGGCGGTTTTTGAAATATGAACAACAAACTAAAATTTGCGTTCATGTAATCAGACGATATATCTACTAATATCTACTAATAGACTCTAATAAAATTTGGTGGACCGTCCCAATATGATTTTAAATTAAAGTCTGTTTTTGATTAATTTTTTGAGAACATAGTTTTTCTGTAATTTGTCGTGTAAATTGTACATTTATTAATAAATATAAAACTTTGACTTAGACCGATTTTGATTAGGAAACGTGAATTTGTATGGTAGTAGACATACGAGTAGGTACTGCCTCAATTACTTTAATAAATATGTGGCGCGGACGAAGTCGCGGGTAAAAGCTAGTAATTAATATTTTTATCTGTAAAACAAAAAGTTGCTGAAATAACTAGGTATTTCTCAAGTTTCTTTTCAGCCAATATTTTGATAAATTGCGTCTTTCTGTCCTACCTACTAATTACTAATATTATAAATACGAAAGTTTGCATGTTCGTTGCTTAATCACGTTGGACGCCTACACGGACCGGGTTGAAATTTGGAACACTGATAGTCTGTATGTCTGGAATAACACATAGGCTAATAACTTTTCATCTCCTGAAAAATAACGGGAACTGAAACTACGCGGGTAAAACCGCGGGATACCCTAGTATTATAAGACATGGTACATTGTTTCAGTATTATTTGGTCCCTGTGCGCATAATATTCTTCTATGCAAAACAACTTTATCTGTAAGTGGATTTGCATCTTCATAATTTAAAGTGTGACGCCGTTAAGAGCACTAGCTGTGTCATTCTGTCACACTGATTTCCTTGGTTCATTCACCATCATATTCAGATCTGCGTGATTAAGTAAATCGTGTCAATTGCCCTGTCATATCCAGGTCGCTGTTTTGCATCGTCGCACTCACGTATAAACAAAGACATAAAATTTTGATTCTACGAAAGACCCATAACGATCGCCGCAATACTCAGCGAAAACGGCACAAGAAACGTCTTTGTTTTCTGTTTACGCCGCATTGGTTTCTTCATTGTCTCCAAATTCGTTCCATTTATCGATTGAAAGTCTAACCGAAGAAAGTGAAGCCCTTCATTCAATTACTTTTAATGTTGTCACTGTGATCGTGATTGCGTTTACGCTGCCACTTCTCTACACTCTAAATAGGCTGAAGCGAAAAAATAAAATGTGGACATTTCGGCCCGTGTTCCAGCGAACCACGTAAAATGTAACGATGCTAAACTATAGGTATTCCATTGTTGCCCGTGCGTGTATAATGACAGTTTTTACCGCATTCAATTAAAAGTGACCCACTGGCGCACGAGTGCCGAGAGCAGAACAAAGCCTCCTACCGAACAGTATAACATAACAAGGCGGCGAAGTGTCACAATGGTGTTTAGACAAACTAAACGGGGACAGCCAAAACCGAGACATACGCTCGGACAGATTAAACTAAAAATTAGCTCATTGTGCCTTTAATGCGCGAGACGTTTACTTTAAGACGCTTGCGCTAGTTAAAAGACACCAAACCGCGTTGATATCGTTTGTACTGCGCCGTTGAGTTCTCAGAAACTCTTGATCTACTTGACAGTTTTAAAATAAATTCTTTTGGCGGAGTCGTGGAATTTTCCCATCGTAGAGATATAGTGTCCCGTTGTTGTAAAAATTAATATACACCTATCACGCACATTTAATTCTAGTTTTTGCGATGGGGCATAGAGCTAATCGAACCCGTTCCCTTAGCTACAAACCAATTTTATACAGTCCCAGATCCGCGAGTACTACGTCGAGGCTTTCCTTGGCTGGTCTAGGTGCTAGTTGCAGGCTTCGTATAATTATATGCAACAAGGTAGCGAAAGGTCAGCTTCTGACGACTCCGTTAGTGCTGGCGGCTGTTGACGCTCGCTATTTGAGCTGATGCATCGAAATGATGACCCGACCCAACCCGACCCACATGGCCGGACGGACGGCTCGATAGCTAGAGATGGGCACCGCAGATGCCACAATTTACTACTTACCTGTGATGTCGCTACGTATTTTATTTTACTAAAATAAATTATTCAGCGGTGTAAATCATTTCAGAAAAAAGTCGTTCTTCCATACATACTTTCATTACTGATGCTGTAAAATAGTACCTAGTAATTTAAATAAATATTATGCATGTTTTAGTATCGATATCCTATATATATATCCTTGTCTATTGGCCATATGAAATTTTACGAGCATTCGATTCGATTTGCGCATGGGCGTTATATTCGATGTTAAAAGTACGCACTTCGCGTAGGGTATGATTTGCTTCATGGGCGCCACCGAGAAATAGCCACGATTAACGGCCAAATCAATAGCACTCAATAAGTAATAAAATGGGTAACCGTTTATGGTTACAACTGCAAGGCTCAAAGTAGTTACCGTTCCTAAGAACTTTTATGGGCTGTTGTGGTATCTTAGCCCGCGGCCTCAGACCTCATCCCTGCGGTCTGGGCTGTCCGCAACTAGATCGTGGCGATCTTTACAACTCCATATCTTTTTTCAACCGATTTCTGAACAAGCACAGCATCGAATATAAAGATACTTCATTGGATAATCTAACTCATATCCGTAGCATACCTAGTACATCTATACACGTCGACGCAAAATGCAGCGCGCAGGATACCGCGGTCAAGTTACACGGCTTTACTCATTTGCTTACGTACGTGCGAATCTTGTCATTATTTTACATCATGTTTTTGTCTTTAAAAAATAAAACTCTACCTTTGCTTGATGATAGGTATCTACCTGAATTGACTTTTAGAACTTTCCCTCCGCCTACAGAGAAAGTATTTTAAGTGTTAAGTTTCTTAAAAACCTTACATTGTTAGGGGAGCGGAGTGTTGTACCGTACAGCGGCCATTTCCGTACCCTTCAAAATAATAAGAAGAAACCGAGTAATATACGTTTGTCTCTGTTACACGCATTCCTTGTGTCTTGTTTCGCCCTTACGCACACTATGGGATCAGTCCGGGCCATGACGCCGATGAAATTGGTGGGCACGTGATTGCGGCGTTACTTTTACAGTTTTGTGTCATCAAAAAATAAGATGTAAGTGGATTTTGATCACAATTTTTTGTAATGACTGCTTTTTATTTCATTTGTTGATAAATTTAGCGAAGATTTATGTTGTTATTAATACTGTATCGAGTAAGTTACGGCGAATTTAGACAGTTAAATACAGAAAATTGATTTCGAAATTCCGTACATTGTACGGTATTGCCCGAAATACCGTACAATGTACGAATAATATACCCGCTGTTAATTATTAATGTTTTATTGTTTATACTTAATATGTGTCGGCTTACTAAAACAAAAACATGTTTTGAGTTAAAATACAATAAATCTTTTAATAACCTACAATATATACCTACTTACTATTTTTTAGATGGCTCCAACGAAAAATGTTCCTGGTCGCCTAGAAAAATGAAACAAGCTGTGAAGGCGGTTCAAGATGGAGCTAAATTACGACAAACAGCTACTCTATACGGAATTCCTGTCATGACGCTATCTGATTACGTAAAAGAATCACGAAAGTGTCTTTCAATTAGATTTAATAAAATGGGACGAAAACCAGTATTTACAAAAGAACAAGAGGATAACATCAAAAAACAAATTTTGGACCTGGCTAATCAATTTTACGGGCTGACACCAAGTATATTAAGAAGATCTGTATATGAATACGCTGATAGGAATAATATAAACCACCCTTTCAATAAGGAGTCTAAACAAGCAGGCAAAGATTGGCTGTACGGTTTCCTCAAAAGAAACCCAGAAATTTATATTCTATTTTCTTCAATTTTATTCAATATTTATTCTATTAATAAAATTTAATAAATATTGACTTATGATAAAAAATAAACCTTTTATTGTCGATGATATGCTAATAAACCGAATTTAATGAGGCTTTTAATCTTGTACGATATTAGACAAGCAGTGTACGGAATTACACTCAAGCGTCGGGTAATTCCGTAAATGCCTCACTTTCAAATTCTTAATTTTTTTCGTATTTATATATTTATAAATTTGCTCTTATATTTACTAACACGTACTATAATATATTTAGCATTATCTGGAACATGACACTTGGCGTTAAGCTGAACTAATTTGTAGAAAAAAATATTTGAAGTTAAGTGTACGGCAATACCCTCCCTTCCCCTACCGTTTTATAAATGCTAAAGAAGAATGATTAATGTGTCTAGTATCTTTAAATGGCATCATTAAGCGTGGGCTGCACTCCATGCTGGAATTGGCGCGACCGTTTAAGGACCCTGCGCCGTTATCGACAGGTATTTTGCGACAATGTTTGTTTGACAATAAAATTTCCGAATACAGCAAGAGTGTCCAATTCTACTGTTCATGTTAGTAGACATTCACTAGGAGTCCCAATTGCACAGAAATTGTAATTTGAATCACAGAATTATGACTCACACTCACATACGCCAGAAGCAGGTCACCGTAAACAAGGATTGAAAATATAATAATTAAGGTTTTATTTTTGTAAAATGTAGAAAATCTATACTTATAATAAAACTGTAACGGGTCGAATTCTGTACATTGAAGATATTTAGAAAAAATTTTTTTTGGGGCACTCCATAGTCGATACTGATGGCAAAACTGCATTTTTTTTCTTTCATGTCTGTCTGTCTGTCTGTCTGTCTGTCTGTCTTTCTGTATAGGGATCACGCATCACGCCGAAACTACTGATTCAATTCAACTGAAACTTGACATGATTTTAGTTTATACTAAGGACATTGCTGTAGGCTACTTTTGATCCCCAAATTCTGATCGGTTTTCTTGCGGGAGGGGGTGAAAGTCAGAATATGTATTTGGTTGTAACTCATGTTTGCGTTGTTTAATTTCATTAATTCTTTTTGTTAGAAAGAACACATTTTTCATATTCTCCCGTCAAAATTTGAACAATATCGGTCTGTTGGTTCGGAAATTACACAAACATTAAATAATAACGACACGCGCGGTGCGTTCGGTACATCCTGACTTCTAAGTATTCTGTGTATCACAGACGATCCACAGAACATCTAGATTCTAGAAAGTGCCCACGTGATCGCGTCGCGTCGTCTTGGATGACAAAATAATTGTCAAAAATGTATTTTTGTGTGGAAAAACAAACATCATTCGGTTATAATCGACTTCAAACAAGGAGGATGTTCTCAATCGGGTTGCATGTTTTTTTATTTGGTTTTATTTTACACAATAACTCCGCTAATTGTTAGTTAATTTTGATAATTCCTTTTTTGTTTGGTAGAAAATATTTCAGAGGTGATCTTAGATATCGAAAACAGGGAGGTAGTTTTTCAAATATCAAGAAAAAACTAAAATCAGCTTAGAATTATCTGTACGACATAGCTTCCTATAAAATTTAGTCGAATGACAGATTTAAATTACCTGTCATTGATATAGATTTTTGTTATTTTGGAGAAAACATATCAGCATAATAAGTAGCAGCATAAACAACCCATTAAATGTTCCCACTGCTGGGCGTCGGGGCCTTCTCTCGCAAGGAGAGAGACAAGGCTATAATCCACCACGCTGGCCCAGTGTCGGTTGGTGGATGACATATGACTTAGAACTTAGATTATAGGTAGATTTCGGTTGCCTCACGGTGTTTTCCTTCACCGTTTTAATTACCGGCATTACGAACATGACTCTGAAAAGATAGTGGTGCGCGTGGTTTTGAACCCTGGGTCTCCGGATCGACAGTCGGCGTTCTCCCGACTAGGTCAGCTGTAACTTACTAGACCAGCCGTAACTTATTAGAAAACGTATTATTTCAATCCAAAT
Source organism: Ectropis grisescens (assembly GCA_017562165.1). Lineage (NCBI taxonomy): Eukaryota > Metazoa > Arthropoda > Insecta > Lepidoptera > Geometridae > Ectropis > Ectropis grisescens. Next base: position 20,774,654 of record CM029770.1, read on the forward strand.
ACTGTTTAAAATTTAAAGGTAGTGTTCAACAAACTTCGGTGACCGAAGCAGACCGTTGTTAGGGTTCCGTACACAAAGGGTAAAAGCGGGACCCTATTACTGAGACTTCGCTATCCGTCCGTCCGTCCGTCCGTCCGTCTGTCACCAGGCTGTATCTCAAGAACGGTGATAGCTAGACAGTTGAAATTTTCGCAGATGATGTATTTCTATTGCCGCTTTAACAAAAAATACTAAATATAAAATAAACATTTAAGAGGTGCACCCATACAACTTGATTTTTTACCGTTTCTTGCTCGAAACTAATAACGTACCTGTCACAGGTAGACGCTTTAACTATTCACATAATATTTAGTTTTATGTTCTCTTATTTATTAAGGGGGCTCCCATACAATAAAATCCGTTTATTTGCTAATGGTTCAGAACCCTTCGCGCGCGAGTCCCACTTGCATTTGACCCGTTTTAATTTTTCTAAATTTTTGTATAATCCTATCCTTTCCTTATATTATATAAATTTGTCAATGTTTAAATTTTTGCTGCTCAATTACGTTGGAACGGCTGAATGTATCGAGTTAAAATTAAAGATACATTCTAGGTTTAGCTTAAGTAATACATAGGGTACTTATATATAGGCAATGTTTAGCCTATGTGTTCTTCGAGACTATAATCTAATTCTATTTCAAATTTCAACCCGATTAAGTAACAAACATCCAAACAGTGACATTCATAATATTTACAGGACAACGTTGGAACGGCTGAACTGGTTTTTTTTTTTAATCGAAACAGATATAACTTATAGTCGGAAATACCACATTTGTCTATTACCTATCAACCTGAAAAGAAGCATGGGCCCTAAGGAAACAAATATTAACTATCACGTCAAAACGGCACAACGATATGGGTTGACATACGAAACACATACAGTTTAGAGTCTAAAATTTCACATGGGCTAATAAGTCTATATTTTCATTTAACTCCATATTAATATAATCATATATTTTTGTAAGGAACTTGATGTGATGGTAAGGTAAAAGCGAAAAATGAAAAATATGTGCATCCGTTTTGGCGTAGATAATATAGGTGATTTGCGTTCACAATCAAAATAACAAGCAACATAATATTCTCATTAGATGACGCTAATGCCAGTTTAAATCTAAAAGCACTAAAGGCCATTTAAATCGATGTTTTGCGATTGTGATTGCGGTATGTATTTTTTTTTCATCACTAGGTGACGTTACTGGTATTCTAAATTGTACTAATAAGTTTTTGCTGCTAAAAAGATTATGATGCTGAATTTGGATTCTTTCGTTCTTGGATTTTTTTCTGTGTTACCTACAATTAAATTCAGACATTAACATTTCACTAAGACTTGGCTTAAATTTACGGATTCAACTTGCTTGAATATCATTAAAACTCAAAATTTTAATCATTTTGATTCCACACAGGCTTCGTTCAAAATTTTACGCGGGCAAAGTCACAGGTAACAGCTAGAAAACAGCTTGCGGATAAAAAGAGATAAGAAGGTATCAGATCATGCACATCAGCTTCAGACTTTTCATAATGTATCCTATAAAATCCTACAAACTTAACACTAGCGGCTGTGTTCGATACTAGGTACGAAACCTTACTAAGTATGTTTGATTTTGTTTAAAAAAAGACAAATAAAGATGATAAAATTAAATAAATTTTTGTGTGGAAAAACAAATTCACTCAAACTCAAAGGGTGTTCAATGACTACTTATCCAAATATTTGACGTACGATACTTCCAACTAATGTATAAGTCAGTAACATCTGCTTACGCGAACGAAGTAGCGGGTTCAGCTAGTTAAATAATATAATTATTATTCCGTTATCTAATTTGAAATCGGTATTAACCTTCACTTTGACAATTAGTATGGATAAAAAATTAAGCCATTTCTTCCGATTAACTATTCTATACTATTCGACTACAATTTTAATAAGTCAGGTTAGTCAGGCGACATTAAATTTAACTTTAATTCTCAATCAGGTGATATCAAAATATATCTCCCTCCTTATAATAATAATCAGTCAGACTATATTAGATATGTCTTAATAATAACTCCGGTGACAGCAGTTACACACTAAAAATCAATCATCAGACAAACCTTTTGCAACGTAAAATCTAATAATAATAAGTCAGCCAACTGACTTATTATTATTGGGAATGACAGATACTAAAAAAAATAACTTACCGGCTACAACTTGTGACGTTACATATTGGCTTTAAACAATATGTAAGCGTACATTTCCTCCCTAATCACCACTTATTCATAGGAGACTATGTGGATATCTGTGGAAACCCTCTCAGTTTCTGTTTTTTTATATATTTTTTTATCCCATCTCTTCTAAATTCATTTTTTTTAAAATATACTTGTATATATATAACCTCCTATTATTTCACCCTGTTCTCTATATCCCTATATTCCCTATAGAACCTGTATGTTCACTAACGTGACAAACTCCGGATCCTCATCTCTCGGGGAATGAGAGGGTATGATTTTTTTTTTGTATTAGCGACAGCTCTAACTACTTTCGAACCGTGGTGACCTTGCGTTAGTCGTCGTCTCGTCGTACGAGATCTAGTACGTGTAGAGTATGGTCCCTTTAGGGATTTTCAACGTATTTACATAATTAGCTAATAATTTTAGGTTAAAAGGACCCTGTACCTTTTGCGCTAGCACAAGTTCAGTAGGTAGTTGAAGTCAACTGCAATAGCTCCCTCTACAAAATGGTTATTTATTATTACTTTTCAGTGTTTATTTTACCTTTAGGAGTCAGTAATTTTTTTTTATTTAATATTTTATTCTTATTTTAAGTAACGTAAAGTTAGTATACTATGTGTTAGTTTACTACTGTAATTTCCACATGAAGATACCTGTTTAGTTAATTGTTGAAAATTGACCTGGTAGGAGCATCCACTGGATTTATCTCATTACATCCGCGTGCAACGGTTCCTACTGCTTTATAAATAGTTACATTCGCGTCTACTACCCACATACTCGTCATACTTGATCCCGTCGTTCATTGTAGAAAACAGCTTACAGTTTTATAGCTACTAGTTGTTACTATACTTTTAGCCATCACACCATCACTATTTAACTACACTAAACTATAAAACTATTTGGATCTACGTAGTCCATAGAGCGCAAAACCTACTTCGCATTAGACGACGCAGCACGACATCTACACAGAATGAAAGCTAATGTATGGACTTTTTTTTTGGCCAGTATAGTCTTATATCAGATGAACAAATATGGAATAACCTTTATACAGTATCAAGCCCTATTTAAACATAAAATTGCCTTGGAATGTTAATTATCGGTTTTCACAATGGACTGTTTTCCAATTAGAACTGTTTAAAAAGCGAGAGCGTGTAATTATTAATTTGTCTATAAATTAACTATCAAACTTTTCTATATAGACAATTATCTCGGCATTTTAAATTCTGCCTGTCGTTGTGATGCGATTTATTTATAAAAAAAGAGAAGAAAATGGGCTAACTGAAGGTTGACTATAAATAACCTAGCTGTTGATATCTCTGCAATCTTGATCTGATGCTTCGATATCTATCTTGATAATTTGCCTCGGGCTCCAAACACGGATCATTATAAGCTAGAACTGAGCGCAGAACTGAATCATCTGGTAAATTGATTGATTTAGTTAAAACATTATCTTACAACAGTCAATCATTCAATTTTCGGATTCAAATAAAAGTAAAGTTTTAAATGCTATATTATAAATTAAGCGTTATTATTATTCTGCGACAATATTGGGCCGTGCTAGACAGGTGGGTGCAGACATAAAAAAATAATTACCAGTTAATTATTGCGACGTCTAGCCGTACGCGTTCAGTGAAAGTAACTTCACACATGGCCCATTTAGATACTCACAAAAAAGAGTAGAACAGTATGTTGACGACATTTCGCTCATTAGTAGATAGTGATGTATATCTCTAGTGAGATATGAGGGTTATGACAGTTCACGTATTTTGATGGGTGTGCGGGGAGAGGTTACTAGAGCAGCCAGCGCAGTCCCGCCGTACGCCGTCGCCGCGCTACCGTTACCGCATGCTAATGTCGACCCGACCGCGAAATGTTCCACTGATGTAATGACATGCGCAAGCGCTCTATGGATCTCAAAAACACTATCACGTATTCAAGTTATTGTCTGCGAAACACACCACAATATGACACATTTTACAAATTCAAATGTACCGCTAAGAAACTGTTGTACGAGATAAACTCGCTAATTAAATCCCTGTAACCTCTTACGGCGAAGATTTATTGTCGCGATATCGGTCATGCTCGTGGATGTAATGATTATGTCTAACGATATAGATATTGTACGTTTTTGCCGCAGTTTGCACTAGACACGGGTAATCTATCACGGCGCAAAGTGAGCGAACATTATACGAAACCGAGGCGGAACTTTGTGATTTGCGTCCCGTTGACGGCCTAGGGCGATTACCCTTATCCGCTGCAGTCTCTATCATTAGGAGGTCTGCGCGCGTGTATTCCGAACAAGTCCACATCTACCGATATTCGATCCCGAACGGTACATGCGTACGTCGATTCGTTACGATTTTGTCGTTCGTCCGCGACCCAGTTGCGATTGTGGGCCGATTCGGTAACGATCAAACGATTCGGAATCGATCTGTGTCATGTAAACAATGAGATTGATGAAGAGGGACGATAGTGGCGACAAGGCGGGCTGTGTTGTGACTGCGGCGTTCATTTGAGCGAGTTATTTGAGCGATGCGACGGCGAGATAGCTGCGATGGGCCCGAGCTCCCCGGCCCCGGCTGATCTGTGACGGAGATAGCGCCTAGATTAACGTTTCCTGTTCTACGAATATGTGAACGCTGGTACTTTACTTAATTACCTAGTTAAACGCAATTTTATGCTGATTTTAACCAAGAGGTTACAATTTCGCAAACTAAGTAGGTACTATCAAATCGCATAGTAAAATCGTGTCTCATAGGAAACGACATCCTCATTCGAAAAAGACTTGTTTTGAACATCGCCACAAAATCGCTAATTTCGTGGCGATTTTTTAATACCTTTCGGAGACAATTGATCTGCATGATCTAATACCGCCTTGTACTTCTTATACCAGGCTGCTAGTGGCTCAAAAGAGCGACATGGTTTTATGATTGAGGTTCCAAAAACTCGAACGATGAACTTTACTTTTATGATAAGAAAGTCTAATGTCGTGAACGCTGTGGAATACGTTGCCTGAGTGGATTTTTCCCGATGGTTCCAAAATTGAAGTAAGTAAGCTTTACCTATAAGCTTTATTAACTTCTCTAAGTAAGCACGCTCCTTCATAAATTAAGTCGTACGAGATAGGGGTCAAATGCAAACCTATCATAGTTATAAGAAAAGTAAACGTAGCGAGAAATAGCTATTTTAAATTCTCAAACATCTACCTGACCTCGAAAAACAAGGGGTGCTTCCTCTTTATAAGCCTTTCCATCTATACCTACCATTGCTAACAAGTACCTCTACTTCAAATATCGTTGAGACAAACAGTAGATCAAGTGTATCAATGCCTGTTAACTATCAAATCCCAATCTATTAAATCGACAATCGACTTTCCTACATTACCTATATGTATTTCTCAGAGTTCCTATTTTTCATATCTCCCCTTCCGTCTTGTGGTTGCTGGGAAGAGATGGTTTTCTACGATACGGTCGCTAATTTCTTCTTTATTTTCAAGATTTTTAAGATGTTTTGTTTATTTTTTACAAATGAAGTGGCATAGAGATATGATCTATACCTAGGATCTATATATATTCTATTCAAATTATAAATGCGAAAGTTTGGACGTTTTTTACAATCACGTTGGAACGTCTGAACGGATCGGGTAGAAATTTGGAATACAAATAAATTATAGTCTGGAATAACACTTTGGCTACTTTCTTTTTATCGTGAGAAATCAACGAGAACTACACGGGTAAGACCACGAAGCACTGCTAGAAACCAGGGATGTTACGGAGCTTCGAGTCCGACTCCGTTAAGTCGGAACTTCCGATTATTATTACATCTCCGGTTCCGACTTCGGCTCCGAAACTTTTAAAGCGGAGGTTTTAATCGGAGGTAAGGTGTATAAGTTTTAGTGATAATCCCTTATTGTAGTGGAAAGTAAATGGAAATACAAAATCCCAACCCCTTAAATCAGTTGCACGCCGATGTTTATCGTGTCCACAAGGGTCGGGAGCGAACAACTTTTTAGTGACGCTGGTCTAATCTACGATTCGTTAACAAATAAATTATACGGAGATAAAGCTTCAAAGCTACGTAAAGTAGGTATATAATATACTTTTGGAGTCAATTAAGGCCAGGTAATTCTGTCAAAGTAGGCATTTAACGCTGTCTTGTTCTCGCGACCGTCACCGACCGCCGAATCGGTGCCACAGTGCAGAAATAACATTAAAATATTGGACTATGTAATTTAAACTCATTTTTTGTTCAAGATTTGTTTATACTACTGATAAGAGTTTTGTTGCTGTATAAACGAATAAATATTAAATTTATCTATACTCGTAGGTATACAAAACTCAACCTTTTCTTTTTTGGTCACACTTTAAGTTGAGAAAAACTTTTAAAATTTCATGCATCTTTTTAAAAAAAATCTTTTGTTTCATGATAATTCACAAGTTCGTCAAAAATTTCAAAAAATATGCTGAAACGTAATGAAAGGCAAGTAAAAATAGACGGTTTTTTGGCCAACTTTGCATTAAATTTCTAATCCAATATTTTTCTATGAGGTAAAGATCACTTACTGAGCATAAAATTACAAAATGCTCACAGATCCAGGTAGAGCTTCAAACGCCAATTGAAAAAAAACTGTTTTAGCCGATATTTTTGAAACTATATATTTTGACAACAATTGTAGAAAATAAAATTTTGCATCTTTTGTTGCTTGTAAACTTTTTTTGTAAAACTTACCGTTTACGATTTATAACCCATTTAATGATACGGTTGTGATGATGCCGATAATAGTGGATGAAAATGATGTGGTCTACGATGGAACTTGCTTCTCTAATAGAAACAAACACAGTGTACCTCGTAACCCCAAGGTTCGAACCTTCGACAAAAATCCACTCTGGCAATGCGTTTCACAACTTAGTTGTTCTTATTACAAAAGGGAGACCAAACTCTTCGTTCAACTCTTCAATCGTGATGATGAACGGTGCTGTTTATTCGAGCAACGAGCAATATGATAGAATAACTTTAATTTAAAAACCCCGACTACAAAAAAAAACACACTTAAAAAATATTACCTACTATCTAAGGACACTTTGGCGAATGAGACTAGTCTTAGAATATCTTAGTTACCAAAATGCATCCAGCCGTTTGGAAGATATGTGGAAATAAAAGTTTTACAAACACAAAGATACGCGCGAAAAACATAACCCTTCTTCCATTCCGGTAAAAAGAAACATGTTTGTGCTACTGGGAACAGAATTCACATCTTATTTTTTTACATTGTTATCATTAAATTGGAATCGTAATCGGTAAGTTCGAAAAAAAAGTTTACTGGCAATAAAAGATGGGAAATTTTATTTTCTACAATAATAATAGGCTTTATAACTTTTTCGGAATATCGGCCAAAAACGTTTTTTCGAGCTGGCGCTTGAAGCTTCACCTGGATTTGTTATTATTTTGTAATTTTATGCGCAGGAAATGATTCTAAACCTTATATAAAAAATACGAATCGGAAATTTAGTACAGAGTTAAATTCTACAAGTAATTTTACTGCCTAAAAGGCTTCTTATCAAATTTGGTCGAGTGTCTAAATTTCATTTTAAATAAGTTTAAAATGAACGAAGTTGGGTTTTTAGGGATTCGTAGACAAATTTTAAAATATACGTTATGTCTGTCCATCCGTATGTGACAGCCATTTTTCTCCGAAACTATAAGAAGTATACTATTAAAACTTGGTAAGTACATGTATTCTATGAACAATATTAACATTTTCATACAAAAAAAGAAAAAACAATAAATTTTGGTGGTGTCGCAAACTTGGAAAAGAAATAAAAAAAATTCTATCAAAACCATACGTGTATCTATGGATAGGTGTTCAAAAATTGTATTGAAGTTCCTAACATTTTTTTTCTAAACTGAATAGTTTGCGCAAACGTCTCTTCCAAAGTGGTAAAATCTGTATGTGAGGACTTTTCTTCCAAGTACTTACTAAGTACCTTACTACCAAAGAATTTACCTTAGGGTATTTTTATTAGATTTTTACAGGGATTTCTCCCCTCTTATTATTTCCTTATCCCGATCTCTGATTTGACGGACGAATATTTTACCGATACTTATCTATTTTCCATTGCATCCGCATTGAATTTCTTATTGAAGTGTTATCGATGTCAGTTTTTTGAGACTCCCCTATTGGTCTACAACATAAAGTAAACAGCGTACTAATTAGTATCAGCGTCTATTTGCAATTCCAATGAAAACGGTATCAAAAATCAAGATCATAGCGTGCTTCACTAGTAATACCTACTGATATTGTTAAACTGTGGCACTATGATCGTAATATTTAAAATTTATTGGTTGTCAAAATTGCAAAATCAAGCACAGCCCGTCGTCCGTGAGCGCCGAAACGCGACTGATCAGGCCTGCCGAGCGGCGTGCTATATATATGGTAGATATTAAAACATAGTGAATAACTGATACTTTTTATCAAGTCAAACTCTGCGAATGCATCTATAACTTTTTAGTGGCTTTCGTTGAGTACAAAAATTTTGTGAAAAAATTCATTAGTTTAGTCATAAACTTGAAAAAGGTTTTTGAAAAGGGGTAACTTTGGGGTTTTTTTCTATCAAGTAAAATTCATTAAATCGTGTTATTGACTGCGAATTACACTAGATTAGATCCTTAACTAATACATATATTTTTTTCAGAGTTTAATACACTATTTTAAAGGTCTTAAAGTTGTTTTAAAAATTCAAAATTACGGCCCACACGCCCTTAATTTGACTTATTTTGTTTCAAAGCTTTTGTTCATTTAATATGCATACATGTATGTTGTTTTGTTCATTTATGTCCATTCCATAATGTTACTTTGGGATTAAATTCATTTAATATGATTTCATGTTTATTTGGAAACATGCTATTTTTTTCATTGTTTATATTTTATTTTAAAATCAAATTAAAAAAAATTGACTAAATAATGTTTTATTTACCCCCGATAAAAATCTCTCCTCTGCCACGGCTTCGGACCATGCCAATGCCTTCGACTTCGGTTCCGACTCCGATTAATCAAATTTAAACTTCGACTCCGCCTTCGGTTCCGATAAAATCACCTCCGTTACATCCCTGCTAGAAACCCTCAAAGATAACTGGATCGATTTGATGTGGTGAAACGATAGAAGGATAGTAACCAGACAGGTCGCCAAGGTAATATCAAGGACGCTAATTTACCGTTCTTAGTAACACGTACACAAGTCAATGCTATCGTCTAACCGTGCGACCTTATGTAGCGTCACTTTCTTGTGAGATCGGAACGGATACTATTCATTAATTAAGTATTATGTAGAGATCGAAGTAAAAAGATTACAGGATCACGTAATCTGACGCCGCTGAGCAGATACAGTTATGATTATAATATAATTGCGGTCGATGCAGGAAATGTGAAATTTCTGGTCGATGGAAAGTTGCAAGCGCTGTGTTAAATAGACATTGAACAAAAAATTAAAACAAAGTAGCAAATTGGTTTAAGAAATATTGGCAGTCATAGGGACTATCGATCGAAGTGATAACGTATAACTTAGAATAAAATTGTAGTATTAAACGGCGCTAATGTGCCACAATACGTCACCTACTTAAATAAAGATACACGTACATAATTAAAGATACACGTCCTGTGCGTTAGACAGTTTTACCAGCTTACCAGCATTATAAGCCATTTTTGTCTAACAGTTTGTGCTCCATAAAATCAGAATCTGCTTACGATTTTGTTCGCGTTGAATTTAGCTATTCCTACTGAAATTACATTTTTTTTTTCGGGATAAAAAGTAGGGGGGCGTCCATAAATTACGTGAGGTGTTTAAGGGGGGGGAGGGGGTCCACTCTCATGTAATCTTACGAGTCAAATCTCATGTAATCTTACGTTGGAGAGAGGGGGGGTCTCGGCAAATATCACGCAATTTTTTTTCTGATTGATTCTAAAAACAATTGGTTTCAATCATCGATATAATTAAAGAAACGAAGATGAGGTATGCCATAATCTAAAGACAACATAACGTGGCGAACATTTGTTTGAAAAGGACAATGTCCATTTTTACCCCGTCTAAGCAGTTGTCGTAGATACATATGAGTTATATACTAAAAAATCGGTGATTTTTTGTTGTACTCAATTGAGAATTTATATAACTTTCTGACATTGCAAAAAAATAAAAATTTGCATTTGTATAAATTAAACTTATCATTTACCAACAAAGCTGAAATTGGAAAATATTGCAATACGAATCGGTACTTACGTTTCGTTTTAGTGATCCGCGATAAATTGAAATTAAATATGGATGTTATGTTTACCAATTTCTTTCACAATGTCGTTCAATTACTACTTACTATTACTACATAGTTTAATAACGTATATAATTAAACATGATGACAAGAAAACTATCAAAGCTTTTTATAGAAATGTAAATGAGGAAGAAGTTGGCTCGCAATCGTGAAACGGAACGGTTATCTCAAATTGGTCAATGTCAAACATCTGCTTAGTCTGTGATGTCAAATAAAACAAGTAAAAAAATAATCAAAATGAATTAATTACATACATAATTGAATTGTTTTCTAAGTTTTCTTTATTCTTTGATTACCTACCACTAGTTTATGTATATTGAATTGAAAATGATATGAACAGCAGAGGCCTTCCCCTCAGTACTGCTGTACGGAGAGTCTTAAAGTGAGATACCTAGGATGGACCAGATACCAGGACCACCATCGATATAAACCTGTATTGAGATCGTTGAGGACCACCACATAAATCCACCAGCAGGGTTCTTGGGCTATGGAGCAGTTTTGGACTATTAAATATATAACATTATTATTAAATGTAAATATATATTATCGCAAACTATGTCTTTTATTTATCCTCTCTTGCATTGGTTTGAATATAGATTCAGTGGAAAGATATCGGTGAATAGAATTATCTACACTGATTTAAGTTTTGTTTTTGTATAAAATGACAGGATGAGCAAGAAATAATGTGCTTGAAGGTAAGCAAACATAATATGCTTGCCTATAACAACACAGTTTCACAAATTATTGGAACATGATGACATGAGTCCAAATCATCAGACCTAGCCCTGCACTGAGCTTGTTACTTTAAGCCTTGTGAAACTATGAAAATTCCATCCGAGAACTACTTCATGGTAATCAGTTTGTGAGAGTCAGTGAGAACTACTATTATTCCTATTTATTCTGTTATGAAAAACGTTTTCAGTAATAAATAAAACCACAGTTATTTCTTTTCTTTTCTGTTCTAATCCGAAAGAAAACATAGTTCGAATGTACTTTGACAGTAAACATAACCTTACTTTTGGTTTAACTGTAGCTCATTTTTGGTATTTGGGAAATGAAAAACACCGACAGCAGACGTTTTTAGAAGCATTTACAATTCTAATTAGACACTATTAATCCTTAGATACTTTCAGTATCAAAAAAAATTTGACAGGGGATTCAATGTATGGGACGTGGGCATTGTCCTTTGAAAATTGAATTGTCAGCGAACGTACACAATTGTCATCGAACGTACACAACTCCTTGTTGCAACTGAGACTAAATCAGGATACGTCACCTGATTTTGCATCGCCATAGTAGAAGCGCGTTTGCCGCTTCTGCGTTTTTAAGAGTTCGATGGTTTCAATAGTCTCTCTTGAGACCGCGCATGATTCTCCATAGAGTGAATTAGAGTAGATATTCTTTTTTTAATCGCAGTAGTTAATTTTGTATTACACTTATACTTACTTAGTACTGGTCTTAACTAGTCGTAAATAAAAGCACGATGCATTTTTTTTTCTTTTGACAATAACAATCCAACGTGTTTACGTAAGAAACCCACATTTTGAAAAATCTCACGTGAGATTGGGGGATGGGGGAGGGGGTTGAATAAAATCTCACGACATCTCATCAGGGGGGAGGGAGGAACAGAAAATTAAAAAAAAACACCTCACGTAATTTATGGACGCCCCCCTAGCCTATGTGCTACTCCCATACTATATTCCATCTAAGCTCCAAATTTGAGACCCATTCTAACTTTCGCATAGGTACTTGTATAATAAGTCCTATGAGTATATGCTATAGAGGTATATAGGCTATAATTGTGTACCGTGGGCGAATCCGGGGCGAACCGGGGCACATACATACACTAAACCAAATCAGGATTGAACTTAAAAATAACATGGCGAATGACGATCTAATCGCTAAAATCTATCTCTTCCAGGTATCGTGGGAAGGATGTATAAATAATGCGTAAGCTCTATTACGCAAAATAGACATTTATTAAATTTAAGTACCTATATTGTGTTTTATTGGGAGAGTCCATAAATCGCCTGTGGCGCTCGCGACTGATCTGTCCACTTATCTGACGATCTTAATCACCGTAATTGGATCCGCTATGAATATTATAAGCTATTGCGAGTATCAGGTAATTCAGGCAACTCCTATTTTCCTCTTTTTCCCTAGGTCCTAACATTCACCAGATTACGAACTTTAGTCATTAATAATTCACTGCGCCCCGTAAGTATCAGTTTCGCACGCGTAAACTTTTATTAAAACGCGTATATTTTTATAACTTTTTATGACACCTAGAACATAAGTAAAGCTATCAATCTAATAATTTACCATGATTCGTTTTTTTCTTGAATGAATAAAATAATACTGTGACATAACCAAAACGGTTGCTTATACATAAGTAAAGTACGAGTAAGTTTTGCGGAGCTTTTTGATGTAAAGACCAGTGCTCGGGGTTTCTCTGAAGATTTGTAGTCGTGACTAGGTGAACTGTCAGTAAACTAACGTCCAACATAGCTTTCAGCATAAGCCAGCTGAAATAGAAGTGGGTTGGTCATACTGGACGCAGAAACGATAACCGTGGGATAGACGGATTCTGGAGTGAAGACCGCGAATCGGTAAACCTAGTAAACTATACAGGACGACTATAGCTAAAACTAGATAGAGTGATAGTTGATGTCGGTTGGAAACGTGAAGCTATAAATTGACCTGAGTGGCTTATTTGGGAGAGTACTATGCCTAAGAGTGGGATGTATACTTCCCATTATCCCTTCCTTCCACTCGATACCACCAAAACGACACCATCCGTGGTGTCGTTTTGGTGGTGTCGAGTGGAAGGAACGCCATTATCATGGTACGAACATTTAAAGAAAGTATTTCCCAGCAACTTAACCAGAAAATACTTCTAATCAAAGATTGTAGAACTCAAGATTAGCCCTGAACATCTTGACATTGGTAACAAACTACGTCAGTGACATCTGTCTCCGTCTAAGACATTTATCTCGCTCTCGCTGGTTATAATTTTTTTTTTAACTTTAATAGGTTTACACTTGACCGCCATCTCGTCTGATGTTAAACGACAATGCGGTCTACGATGGAACGTGTGTTTACCTAGAAAAAACCGATTCACTCTCGATTTGAAGACACAAAGATTGTAACCATCGATCGGGGAAAACCCACTCAGGCAACGTATTCCACAGCCTAGACGTTCTTATCATAAAATTTAAGTCAAATCTCTTTGTTCGTGTCTTTGGAACATCAACCATGAAACGATGTCGCTTTTTTGAGCTATGAGCATTCCGATAAAAAAAAAAGGGCAAGGTGGTATCAGATCATGCAAATCAGTCGCACACTCTCCGAAGTGTATCCGATAAAAACCCGATAGGCTAGCAATTTTTCGGCGATGTTCAAGACTTTGAAGTCTTTTTCGCACAAGAGTATCATTGCCTATGAGCCTTTTGGCACGTCTCTCGATCGATTCCAGTGCCTCCAGCTGATACTTAGCTGATCCATCCCAAAGGTGCGAACAGTACTCCATACAGGAGCGAATCTGTGCTTGATATAAAGTGAGCAACTGATAATAATTATAATTGGTAAAATTAATGAGTAAATTTAAAAAAATTTAATGAGTATGTAATTAGAAAATATTTAAAATATTTTTTAATGCAGTACTTACGCATGAAATGTTACCATTAGATTTATTTGAGTTTCTAGAATTATTAGAACACTTTTTAAACGCACAGGAAGGCATAAGTAATCTTTTATATTTATGTTCAAAATTATCAAAATCAGTGATAGGTAAAAACAACCGGCGTCCCCCGCTTCCTACAACCGACTAGAACGGAAAGAGTGAGCTCACTTTTCCCAACGTTAACATGATTCCGTGTGCTCTGAAGTTTGCGAGCGCTAATCTTGAGTTCTACGATCAATGCCTGTTAACTGTTAAGGGCGTGTGGGCCGTAATTTTGAATTTTTAAAACAACTTTAAGACCTTTAAAATAGTGTATTAAACTCTAAAAAAAATATATGTATTAGTTAAGGATCTAATCTAGTGCAATTCGCAGTCAATAACACGATTTAATGAATTTTACTTGATAGAAAAAAATCCCAAAGTTACCCCTTTTCAAAAACTTTTTTCAAGTTTATGACTAAACTAATGAATTTTTTTACAAAATTTTTGTACTCAACGAAAGCCACTAAAAAAGTTATAGATGCATTTGCAGAGTTTGACTTGATAAAAAGTATCAGTTATTCACTATGTTTTAATATCTACCATATATATAGCGCGCCGTTCGGCAGGCCTGATCAGTCGCGTTTCGGCGCTCACGGACGACGGGCCTGTGCTTGATTTTGCAATTTTGACAACCAATAAATTTTAAATATTACGATCATAGTGCCACAGTATAACAATATCAGTAGGTATTACTAGTGAAGCACGCTATGATCTTGATTTTTGATACCGTTTTCATTGGAATTGCAAATAGACGCTGATACTAATTAGTACGCTGTTTACTTTATGTTGTAAACAAAGAGTCTCAAAAAACTGACGTCGATAACACAACATCTGTAAAAAACTCAATGCGGATGCAATGGAAAATAGATAAGTATCGGTAAAATATTCATCCGTCAAATCAGAGATCGGGATAAGGAAATAATGAGAGGGGAGAAAGCCCTTGCGTAAATCCCCTAATATATGCCATTTAGGTAAATTCTTTGGTAGTAAGGTACTAAGTACTTGGAAGAAAAGTCCTCACATATAGATTTTACCACTTTGGAAGAGACTCTTGCGCAAACTATTCAGTTTAGAAAAAAAATGTTAGGAACTTCAATACAATTTTTGAACACCTATCCATAGATACACGTATGGTTTTGATAGATTTTTTTTTTATTTCTTTTCCAAGTTTGTGACACCACCAAAATTTATTGTTTTTTCGTTTTTGTATGAAAATGTTAATATTGTTCATAGAATACACGTACTTACCAATTTTTAATAGTATACTTCTTATAGTTTCGGAGAAAAATGGCTGTCACATACGAATGGACAGACATAACGTATATTTTAAAATTTGTCTACGAATCCCTAAAAACCCAACTTCGTTCATTTTAAACTTATTTAAAATGAAATTTAGACACTCGACCAAATTTGAAAAGAAGCCTTTTAGGCAGTAAAATTTAAGAGCCCTCTCACAAAACGACAGAACTCAACTTTAGGTAAAATCCTGCAACATTGTCAGCGTGCGTCCGTTCGATTCAGCTCGAGCGTTTAGGCGGACAGAACGATCTTGAGCCGTAACGGCAGTGTACTAAAAATTTTGATGAGATTTTCTGACGTGCAACGTCTACTAAATCGATGAACGCTGGCTGCGTGCACGAAAATTGATGACTTATTGTCCCGTTACGTTCGTTGTCCCGTTACGTTACGATAAATTATTCTTGCATTTCAAAAATCTGATAACTAGTAAAATTTCTTTTTTATTTTAAGGGTAATTTTTGTGCATTGGTTCTTAGCTATGTTTGGTTAATATCGATTCAATGTGGCCGCCTCCACAAAATGGTGGACTAAATATTTCTTCATAATCTACCTCAATATGGGTATCAAATTTAATGAAAAAGCTTGACCAGTAGAATACTATGCACTATGACAAATTTCAAATCCAAGATGGCCGCCACCACAAAATGGCGAAATACATTTAATTTTTCACTACTCCCTCAATATGGGTATCAAATGAAAGGACTTGACGAGTAAAATACTATGCACAATGACAAATTTCAAATCCAAGATGGCCGCCACCACAAAATGGCGAAAAACATTTCTTTTTTCCCTACTTCCTCAATATGGGTATCAATTAAAAAGACTTGACGAGTAAAATACTATGCACAATGACAAATTTCAAATCCAAGATGGCCGCCACCACAAAATGGTGAGATACATTTCTTTTTTCACTACCTCCTCAATACAGGTATCAAATAAAAGGGCTTGACTAATAGAACACTACGCACTATGACAAATTTCAAATCCAAGATGGCCACCACCACAAAATTGCGAATGTCATTATTTTTTACTACTGCCTCAATATGGGTAACAAATGAAAGGACTTGACTAATAAAATACTATGCACTATGACAAATTTTAAATCCAAGATAGCCGCCACCACAAAATGGCGACTAACATTATTTTTCACTATTTCTCAATATGGATATCAAATGAAAGAGCTTGACTAGTAAAAACTACGCACTATGACAAATTTCAAATCCAAGATGGCCGCCACCACAAAATGGCGAATGTCATTATTTTTTACTACGACCTCAATATGGATAACAAATGAAAGGACTTGACTAGTAGCATACTATGCACTATGACAAATTTCAAATCCAAGATGGCCGCCACCACAAAATGACGAATGTCATTATTTTTTAATTTTTCACTAGGTACTTCTCAACATAGGTATCAAATGCAAGAGCTTGACTAGTAAAATACTACGCACTATGACAAATTTCAAATCCAAGATGGCCGCCACCACAAAAAAAAAAACTTAAACCTGCACGGGCACTAACTCTATAAAACTAAAATACCTAGGTACTTATATTTTAGATGTTATCGCACGAAATAATTATATTTACAGATGTTTGTACCGCGCTGAACCTGCATCAATCGCTAACAAAATGATTTTGCGTTGCCCGCGTGCCCATCCCTAGTAATACTCAACGTACATATCTATGTAGCTATACATCATCTGCCTACGACGCGCACTGGGCATCTAGTGTGGTGTTAGCACTCTATACTTTAGTTATTTGTCATCTATGATTTTTAGCTAAGACAGCTCCCTTCTGTGCTTGCGCGGAAGATCGCGTTACTCGATGAGTCAAACCCTTACAGTTGGATATGAAATTTGTCATAGTGCATAGTATTTTACTAGTCAAGCCCGTTCATTTGTTACCCATACTGAGGTAGTAGTAAAATATAATGACATTCGCAATTTTGTGGTGGCGGCCATCTTGGATTTGAAATTTGTGGCAGTGCATAGTATTTTACTAGTCAAGCCCTTTCATTTGTTACCCATATTGAGTTGGTAGTAAAAAATAATGTCAGTAGCCATTTTGTGGTAGCGGCCATCTTGGATTTGAAATTTGCCATAGTGCGTAGTATTTTACTAGTCAAGCCCTTGCATTTGATACCTATATTATGAAGTAGTGAAAAATAATGACATTCGCAATTTTGTGGTGGCGGCCATCTTGGATTTGAAATTTGTGACAGTGCATAGTATTCTACTAGATAAGTCCTTTCATTTGTTACCCATATTGAGGTAGTAGTAAAAATTAATGATGATTAATTAATATTGGAAGTTCGTTGCTCAAACACGTCGGAACAGTCATTGGTCATGGCCTTTGCTCATGGTCATTGGTCGTGGTCATTGGTCATATCCGTTCCTCATGGTCATTGTAATTGGTCATGGTCATGGTCATTGGTCATGGTATAGAGGTAGTAGTGAAAAATAATGACATTCGCAATTTTGTGGTGGCGGCCATCTTGGATTTGAAATTTGTGACAGTGCATAGTATTCTACTAGTCAAGCCCTTTCATTTGTTACCCATATTGAGGTGGTAGTAAAAAATAACGACAGTCGCCATTTTGTAGTGGCGGCCATCTTGGATTTGAAATTTGTCATAGTGCATAGTCAAGCCCTTCAAATTGATACCTATATTGAGGTAGTAGTAAAAATTAATGATGATTAATTAATATTGGAAGTTCGTTGCTCAAACACGTCGGAACAGTCATTGGTCATGGCCATTGCTCATGGTCATTGGTCGTAGTTATTGGTCATATCCGTTCCTCATGGTCATTGTAATTGGTCATGGTCATGGTCATTACTCATGGTATAGAGGTAGTAGTGAAAAATAATGACATTCGCAATTTTGTGGTGGCGGCCATCATGGATTTGAAATTTGTGACAGTGCATAGTATTCTACTAGTCAAGCCCTTTCATTTGTTACCCATATTGAGGTGGTAGTAAAAATTAATGACATTCGCGATTTTGTGGTGGCGGCCATCATGGATTTGAAATTTATCATAGTGTGTAGTATTCTACTAGTCAAGCCCTTTCATTTGTTACCCATATAGAGGTGGTAGTAAAAAATAATGACAGTCGCCATTTTGTGGTGGCGGCCATCTTGGATTTGAAATTTGTCATAGTGCATAGTCAAGCCCTTTAAATTGATACCTATATTGAGGTAGTAGTAAAAATTAATGATGATTAATTAATATTGGAAGTTCGTTGCTCAAACACGTCGGAACGGTCATTGGTCATGGCCATTGCTCATGGTCATTGGTCGTGGTCATTGGTCATATCCGTTCCTCATGGTCATTGTAATTGGTCATGGTCATGGTCATTGGTCATGGTATAGAGATAGTAGTGAATAATATAAAATTAAAATTTTGTGGTCGCACTATAATTATTCTAGTTTATGTCATAAACGCGCGAAATATTACGTAACCGACTCCCACGCTAACTGACGCAGGTCCTCCCCCGACGGCCGCTCGCGGCAGACTAAATTGCGCAGCGTAATTTATTGTAATTTAGACTGCTGGTAATTTATATTTTTTGAAAAATTGACAACTATGATTTGAAAAGTAACTGTAGAATTGGATTTTACAAAGAACAAAGTATTATCGTGTCTAATTTTTATTTTGCAATTCTTGTGTATTTCACACAGAGACAACGCTAAAACTGCAATATAAAACTTAAAATTGGCTCATGATTTTGTTTTTTTTTTACTAATAAATGGGACCAAAATTCAGATATATGTAACATGTCTGAATTAATAAAATATGTGTATGATGTTCCCCATATTTTTTTAAGTATAAATTTTGAGTATCACTTGTAGTTTTAAAAGTCTGAAACTGACACGGCGGCGACTTTTCGGCGAAATGGTCATGGGAGATCGTTCCCTACGACCAAAGGAATTATTATTAGGAAAATTGAAACAAGGAAACGTCAACAAGAAAGATCGGCCTATTTTTTAAATGTAATTATCTTTTTCTAGATAATACAAAAGATGGAAAATTCGGAACACAAACTTTTTGAATTTCGTGCGACGACGTGAGAGGGCTCTTAACTCTGTACTAAATTTCCGATTCGTATTTTTTATATAAGGTTTAGAATCATTTCCTGAGCATAAAATTACAAAATAATAACAAATCCAGGTGGAGGTTCAAGCGCCAGCTCGAAAAACGTTTTTGGCCGATATTCCGAAAAAGTTATAAAGCCTATTATTATTGTAGAAAATAAAATTTCCCATCTTTTGTTGCCAGTAAACTTTTTTTTTTCGAACTTACCGATTACGTTTTATTATGTCCAATATAATGATAATAATGTAAAAAAATAAGATGTGAATTCTGTTCCCAGTAGCATAAACATGTCTCTTTTACCGGAATGGAAGAAGGGTTATGTTTTTTACGCTTATCTTTATGTTTGTAAAACTTTTTTTTCTACATATCTTCCAAACGGCTGGATGGATTTTGGTAACTAACTAAGATATTCTAAGACTAGTCTCATTCGCCAGTCTCCTTAGATAGTAGGTAATATTTTTTTACGTGTATTTTTTTTTGTAGTCGGGGTTTTTATATTAAAGTTATTCTAACATATTGCTCGTTGCTCGAATAAACAGCACCGTTCATCATCATGATTGAAGAGTTGAACGAAGAGTTTGGTCTCCATTTTTGTAATAAGAACAACTAAGCTGTGAAACGCATTGCCCGAGTGTCGAAGTTTTGTCGAAGGTTCGAACCTTGGGGTTACGAGGTACACTGTGTTTGTTTCTAATAGAGAAGCAAGTTCCATTGTAGACCACATCATTTTCATCCACTATTATCGGCATCATCGCAACCGTATCATTAAATGGGTTATAAATCGTAAACGGTAAGTTTTACAAAAAAAGTTTACTTGCAACAAAAGATGCATAATTTTATTTTCTACAATTATTGTCAAAATATATAGTTTCCAAAATATCGGCTAAAACAGTTTTTTTTTCAATTGGCGTTTGAAGCTCTACCTGGATCTGTGAGCATTTTGTAATTTTATGCTCAGTAGGTAAGTGATCTTTACCTCATAGAAAAAAAATTGTTTAGAAATTTAGTGCAAAGTTGACCCAAAAACCTTATATTTTTACTGGCTTTTCATTACGGATCAGCACATTTTTTTAAATTTTTGACGAACTTGTGAATTATTAGGAAACATTTTGAAAAGATGCATGACATTGGAAAAGCCGTTCTCAACTTATAGTGTGACCAAAAAAGAAAAGGTTGAGTTTTGTATACCTACGAGTATAGATAAATTTAATATTTCTTCGTTTATATAGCAACAAAACTCTTATCATAAACAAACAAACATAAACTTAAAAATCTTGAACATAAAATGAGTTTAAATTACATAGTCCAATATTTTAATGTTATTTCTGCACTGTGGCACCGATTCCGCGGTCGGTGACGGTCGCGCGAACAAGACAGCGTTAAATGCCTATTTTGACAGAAATACCTGGCCTTAACCTTCTGACGCTGAAATTTTATGATTTCATTGTGTTGATGCCGACGTACCTATAAAACATTTATTACTTATAAGTATTGAAATCTAGATGTATCCTACAAATATCATGCGAATGCGAAACTTTGGATGTTGGTATGGTTGTTGCTTAGTTACGTTGGAATGGCTGAATCGGGTGGAAATTTAGATTAGGTATGGTCTGAAATCTGTGTATCTAAAACCTCAGGGCGCTGGTAGTGTTCAAGTATCAATCGTCACCGTCGACAGATTGAAGGTTCTACATTGTATATGTGCCATGTGCTATGTCTTTTTTGCTAGACCTAACTTTGGTAGGCAGTAAGTAGGTAAGTTTTGGTACTCGTAGAGGCCGAAAAGCATGTCTACGCGCCCTCGCCCAGAAAACGTCAATTCCAGTTTAATTTCATGTATTAGGTACTGCGGTATTACATGATAACATCTGGATGGTCTGGATGAGTAAAGATTCAAGGAAGTGTAGAAATGAAAATTGACTGTCGACAACCAAACACGTAAAAAATGATAATTTCTATTATGAAAATACTGATTTACTTAATTAATGTTCTGGTGATGACATTTTCAGAAACAAACTAAACATTTTAGCCAAAATCCATAGAAATTATTCGCCAATGTTAAATTTTAAGTTACCGTAGTAGGTAGGTAAGTGGCTAACTAAATGTACGTATTTAAGCTTAAGAATAGAAGTGGTAATAAAAGATTAAATAACGCAATTTAGGCTAGCAATAAGGAAATTAGTAAGTAGTTATGGTTGTACCTATCTGTTTATTTACTAAGTCATAAAGAAAGTCGTAACCTGGCGGTTTCTCACCTAAGTTCTAAAGTCGTTAAAGCTTATAGTAGTATACTCTACCTCCGTGTTACTTCCAAATACATATACTCGTAGTTATTGTAGATTGCGTTTGTCTGCGACTTTATACTCTTTGTATTTTTTTTTCTTTATTAGTTATGATGTAAGTATATCTCGGTTATGTAGCTTATCTTTTAGTAACGAGATTTAATCTCTAAATTCAAAAATGTTATCCTTCGAACTCATAACTTCCCCACTAGAACAACATAATATGTCGGATCGGTCATGATATATAATTATAAGAACCCATACAATTCAATTATAGTTTCTTAACAGATATTTACTGCCGTAGTAGAAAACATAACTTATGCTTAATTGTGTATGTGTGAGTAGGTAGTATGAGTGCACGTTTATCAAAAAAATCTATATCGATTTGGCTTAGCTCAAATGTTATTGCAGATTTTTGATTTGCGTAAGCGTTGAATAAATATTTGGACTAGGTAAAATTCTGCATTATAATTCAGACATCGGGCTAGCTGAAAATAGAACAATCCTACTAAGCCAAATACAAAAGTCAAGACTCTGGTTGAAATCAATCACGGAACCACTAGCACTACGCTCATTTTTTAGTAAGTAATTTTAATATCAGTACAGCAATATAATTTATTTCCTGGTTACAGCGGAAATAATACGATTCAGTAACTCACCATCATTTACATCGATCTCATCAATCGGGGAAACGGATGTGATTAAAAAAATAAGTCCAATAACGAAGAAATTTGCGTGAAAATTCATCATTACTCCAACGTTCATAATAAATCACATGAGTTTGAATATTACAATCATTAAACCACCGAAAATTTTGACTGTTTCTGTAAAGAAATATTTGTAATGGTTTCGTAAAAAGACCGTAGATATCGCGTGAAAGCCGCGCCTGCGCATGCGATCGGCGTGCGTGCGCCAACGCAGGGATTTGTGTCTCAACTGACGCGGTCGCACTCGCAGGCACACACGGGGTAAGCTTTTCTTTTGGTTGAGCACTGTTATAGTTCAGGCTGCGGTCGAAAGGATTTTCAGCGCATTCAACACGTTAGTACCACACGTTGCAGAGTGCAGTTACATTGTCGCGCCTAGGCTTTGTAATCGGCGACGGAAAAGGCATGTAATCGTTTTGAAACCGCACATTTGCCGTTTTCAATTTCCATATCTGCATAACATTAAAATGTTTATATTCTTGCATTGTTATAGTTAAAATTAATACAATTTAAAAATAAATGAAATTGCAAAATATTTATTAACATTTTCTTGTAATCTAAATTAAATTGTTGTGCGGTGTGGCGTACATACATATGTACCAAAATTGTGTCAGAATGGTGACCGAGCTAAGGTAGACAGAGCGTCGGACATCCATCCTAGCAACCTTTTTGACGATATTAACGATTTCAACGATATTATTTCTATCACAAGTCGAACCTAGATTCTATTAGCGCAGGACCGAGGCAAATGACAAAGTAACGCAGAGGCTTACACCCAGCAGTGGGATAAATAATTTATTTTGCAAGACAGTGGATGTGGATGATGTATGAATGAAAATGATGAATGTTTTTAAGTCAAAATTAAATTATTCTTAATTTAATAGGTTTAAATTTATAGCTCAATACTAACGTACAAATAACCTGCTCCGTTGTTACCGGCGCAAAAGGGTCCATGAAGCTCGGTGCGATCACTTGTTTAATGGCAATGGCAAACCTTTACTCCAAGAACGATCGGGTCAGCTTGACTGTCCCTGAGTCTGCGTCTTAAATTCAAAAGGAAACTTTTAGCAACAGTCTCACAATAACCCAAAGATCTCCACGGCGAGGGCACAAAGCTTTACTGAAACACCAGCGCTCCATACTTTTAAATATTCTTTTCAGGCGTTTCGTGTGCTGCACTGATGACTTAGATAATTAATAATGGAAAATGAGATAAGACAGATTAAAACGCAATTTAATACCGGTATATTTTTATTGCAATTTATTGGTTTATTATATAACATTATCCGAGAGAAGCTGGAACGGGCCGCTAGTCTTTTTTAATATATTACTTAAATTACAGCGTGACACGTTGTTTGCGTGACACTCGATACTCTTAAACTACTTAACCGATTTTAATCAAATTTGCACACCGTATTCAGTTTGATCCAACTTGAAATATAGGATAGTTTTTTTTAGATTAATAATTTTATATGACAATATCCGAGGGAACCGGAATGAGCCGCTAGTAATATTATACTTAAATGCGAAAGTTTATGATTATGAACGTTTTTTACTATTTTGCACAAAAACTCGTGAAGAGATCTAGATGAAATCTGGAACATACTCGTAGATAGCAAGATATGAAATAACACAGGCAAATTTTTATTCAAGTAAAATAAAGGATCTGAAACCACGCGGGTGAAACCGTTGGGCGCTTCTAGTTTACTAATAAATAACAGTATGAAAGCATAGAAGACGCCGATTTATTCGCGCAAGCGCAAAAGCCTCCATGAACTTTGTTCTGAGCACCCAGTCGCCGCCACAATACCCGTACTGTCTTCCACCCTGCCGTTTCGAGAATATGTTTAGCGAAATATGCGAATTATTTGAGCTCTAGAAATGGGCAACCAGTTCAAATACGTGGCTATGATAGCCTGCTTCAAAACGTTGCTGTTTGTTTTTAACATAATATTTTGGGTAAGTTATTTATTTAGCGTTTTGTAAATGTTTACGTGTCAATATTCAACAGATGTTTCTCGGCTTGCTTGGGGGTAAGTTATTTTGTAAGTTCCAGTCTAGCTTGCTTTGAAAAGTTCAAATATGCCTTCTCTAAGTTATAGTCCAATTCAAGTTTAGGTAGGTACCTACTTTAAATTTTACGAGACTTAAAAACTGTGTCTTCAACGACAGCTGGACATAATAAGCTTATTATCTTAAGGTTATTTTCAGTTTACATAATTAATATTCTAATCACTGTCGATCATCAACAATGTATTTTTTTTAAATCAGTTTTTTTTTGTTATGGGACTATTACCATCGCAGATGTTTCAATTATATCTCGCTAACTATTGTTACATAGTGGCGAGAAGCGCAGATGGACAAGTGTGTATCATCAACACTAGCCTTAACGACGAAGAAAAATGTCATGAAGAACCCGGTATTTTTTAAGAAACACACATTTCGAAAAAAAAATTCAGATACCTTTGACTCTCTCTCTCTCTCTTTGTGCAAGATAATCCCGAGTCCCAGTAGTGTGGACATGAAGCAGGCTGTGTATGCTAAATTATACCCTAAATTAAAATTGAAAATGTTAAGTAGCAGTGCCTTAGCCATAGAATCTAAGCCACTGCTAAAAAATAATCAAATCAGTAATTTTAAGTTTATTTAAAGTGTTTATTTTACTTCGTTAGGTGCGTAGAGCGTTTTTTTTTTGTTGTACAAAAATCATGGAATTCGCGTCATCGTCAACCGAACGCTTTTTATGAGCTATAAGTAAACTACATATACTTATTATGTGTATTTTTAGGGTGAACAAAAAGCGTGAAACTCGTCTCCGAATTCTTATACTATATTATACGTTGTAGGACTGTAAAAAGTTTATGAGTTTTGACTCTTATCAGCAATCCCTATAACTGCTATTTTTTTCTCTGTGCAGTTAAGTGGCATCCTCCTCCTGGGTGTGGGAATATGGGCAGAGCTGGAACTCTACAAGTACCTAGAGCTGTCTCCGGAGTTCTCGGGGACCGGCCCGCTGGTCATCATCGGCATCGGCGGCCTCAACATCGTCATCAGCTCTATCGCCTTCTCCTGCATTATCAAAGGGCAACCGGTGCTGCTCAATGTGGTAAATTATTCCACCTCTACATTTAATTATCACTTTCATTCCTCCCAAAACATCTGAACTAAATATGAACTATACTATTAGCTTCGCCCCTCGTAGCGCGTAGTTCCTGATCCCATTATTTTGGTATATAAATTTGCCTATTTCTGTCATTCCAGGCTACTCTACCTAGGGACCAAATTTCATCTAGATCCCTTTTTGCGTGAAAGAGGAACAAACATCCGCACATAGCTTAAACTTTCGCATTTATTATATATATGTTATGTTATCTAGTAAGTAGGATAGTATGTAGGATAGAATTAGCCCTCATTACGCATACCTAGGGTTTTATTACCGCTATAGCTTAACATCATCACACGCAATCAAACTCTACATTAAGTTGTGTTAAAAATAGAAGGAACACATCATGGAAAGGAAAGGTCATGTAAATTATGGAAAATGGATGGAGGACATTGTCATTTTTCATTCATCTGGTAGCGTTACGTGACGCTTACGTTCTCGCTACTTAATTGCTGCTGCTGTTTGAAATATTCATGTTCTTATCCAGTATGGTGGGTTCCTGGCCTGTATCTTCATGATGATCGCGGGAGTGAGCCTCTCGATCGCGTGCCACCGCGATTCCTTCGACCGTGGGCTGCAGGAGGGCCTCACCAAGACTCTTGGAAACTACAGCCCGGACAAAATCAACTTTGATGAAGTGCAGACTGGGGTAAGCTATCTTATTCTGGGGAAATACGATTACACTTTTTGGTACATATAAAATAAAGGCCGAAATTACGAATTGAAAATTCTTGTCTCCCGCCAAAAGATGTACAATGTATCAATCATGCATGCACAATCACTGCTTGACTGTATCATAAATTTGATTACAAATAATCGTACCACTAAAGGAACTCAACTTTATAAGAATATTGAAATTTATATTTATAAAAACTTGTTTCAATTATGCCATGCCACGTGAATGATAGTACACTACAGTGCCGCTGAATACCACATCACTGGTTTCTAGTTTGAATGGCACAAACAAACAATTTGTCACCTAAAGCAAGAATTTCATAAAAAACCGTGCAACCATAACGCTCCTAGAGCGTAACAAATTACATCTGTATTGACACTGCCGTACCTATCTGTTTTTACGCAGAGTTGACCTCCCGGTGCACGATTTTGACCCTGGTTAGCTGTACTGGCACTGTAAACCATGACGGGTTTATTATGCACTGTTTGTTTTCCTCTTTTTTACATCACACTCACTAGGTCTGCTTGGTAGATTTATGGAACGCGGAGAAATTACTAAAGGTCATTTAGCGTTATGATTTTGTATTGTAGTTAGAAATAAAATCTTATAAACATTGATCGTTTCTTTTTTCATAGAACACCATCTAATATAAAGTAATCGTATAATATAGTATATATAAAGTGAGGGAACGAGCAAGACATGTGCCTGATAGCCTACCGATAACAGCACAGTGCAGGCAGCTATTTGAACTTGAAAAATCCAAATCAATGGCTAGCACTGGCGTCAGGCGTCACGTAGTCGTGGTCTTGTCAAAAGACCGCGCGATAAGTGCATTTCAATTAGTGATCCACCTAGGTTCTGGACCCAGCCCAGGACGGGATCATAACCCTCATGACCATAACCCCCCAATCCCCCTCGATCCGCCCTTGACCACTATACTTAGGTACATCTCTCTATCACAAAACATTTTACGATAGAGTAAGGGATTTAGACCTAGCTTTTTTAATCACAAAAAGCAAAAAAAAAAAAACAAAAAACAATAGAACTAACACGAAATCGCTTTTTTTAGGACGGAAAAAAGAAATTGGAAAATCAAGGACGGAACAATGACTGCCCAATTTTCTTAATATGGAATTATGATATTGAAATATTGTGTGAATATAATGTTTTAGTTGAAATGCTGCGGCGTGTCAAACTACACGGACTGGATCCGGCTGTCTCCGACACACCTCATCCCGACCTCCTGCTGTATCGATCCCGACGACTGCATCATAGCCAACTACAGTCGAGTCTACCAGAGGGTAAGGATACTAACCATCATACAACCAGTGGCTGCAGGCCCTTCTTCAGCACTGTACTCACAGGGCACGCGCCCGCAGGGCCCCGCGATGGATTGAGGCCCCCTGGTCCCATACTCACTTACCAAACGATAACCAATACATCAACTCCAGCAAAGAGACCGACTCCTGGCCTCCTGACAACGGAGCGAGAAAGATCAAGGAGTTGATTGTCACTTGTCATCGATAGATATTAGACTAGTCCAGTCGAGTCATTCGTACCTACCTACATTATTTCAGGGCAGGAATGTCGGTTAGTGTTGTAGTATTGCATACATTTACCTCAGGCGGACAAAAACATAAATTTATATTCATTATTCAGACAACTTATAGGTAGTTAGTGCTATAAATGCCGAGTACGTAATTAAAACGAAAAATATAGCAAGGAATTTACATACGTGGGAATTCACCGACACAAGGCAGAAGGCAGAAAGTTTTAATTTTAATTTATTTATTTCCAATGCAAAAACGACGGATGTTATAGTTTGCAATGTATGTCTGTGTGTGCGGCGTCGTAGCTCCTGAACGAATGAACAGACAACAACAAGAACATATTTTGTTTGTAACGTCAATTAGACGGGAGTGTTCTTAGCTATGTCTCATCAAAATCGGTTCAGCCGTTTCATAGCTAACGGATCTTTTTTTAGCAGTGGTAAGAATCTCATGCCTCATCCACACTCTCCACGAGGAGAAACGAGGGAACGCGAGGCCGAGTCTCGCTCGCCTCGTCTTTCCTCGCCTCGCCTCGCGTCCGCTCCCTTTTGTGTCGGTTTTTCGGACGCAAGTCAAGAGCACAATAGTGTAGCACTGTGGATGGATTGCACTCCTCCCGCCTCCACTCGCCAAGTCTCGTGCGAGAGCCTCCAGGAAACCGCCTTGCGATGGTGTGGATGGGCTATTAGACGCGATGGGGATGGCTTTACTTGCAAAAGTATATGTGATCTAACATTGTTTTTTATCAATTTAATGTGTTAAACTTGTTTTCTTTACAGGGTTGCTATAAGGCGCTTACTGAATTCATGGAAGCGAATACCGACATACTGGTCGGCATAGCGGTCGGCTCGGCTTTCTTTCCTCTCATCGGAACCGTGCTGGCGTGGTCCCTTGCCTACTTCATACGAGCTGCTAACTATGACGTCATGAACTGAACTATCCTATATATTTTAAGTTTTAAGAGAGCAACTGTAATTTTAAAACGAATATCTAACGGCAATAAGGTACCTACATCTCTGAAATAACCATAGGCAAATAACTTGAACACTCTACATCGAAATCAGTGCGGTGGTTTTTGAAATATCAACAAAAAACTAAAATTTACTCATCTATATAATAACTAAACGAT
The DNA here is from genome assembly GCA_017562165.1 of Ectropis grisescens. Taxonomy (NCBI): domain Eukaryota; kingdom Metazoa; phylum Arthropoda; class Insecta; order Lepidoptera; family Geometridae; genus Ectropis; species Ectropis grisescens. The sequence continues at coordinate 20,803,836 of CM029770.1, forward strand.
GCTATCGCAGATTTCACAAAAAATATGACATATGTCTTTAGTTTCATTTTAAATTGAACTCGATTTTGCTTTTTCGAAATTGAATAATAGATATTAAAGCTAACGTTTGTTAGCTAACGTTTCCAAATCCAACCACAAGGTAGGTATGTGAAAAGTTAAACTGTATCCAATTCGTTCTACCCATGGTTGGAAGCGTAGGCTGTTACGTCATAATCTCAACTAAGTATACCTAATTCGATTACTGTGTATGTTCATTTTGTTTGCCAGCTTACTACACATAGACTTAAAATTAATACTGTCTCAATTTTACTCTTCGACTGGTAGATATGTAAAAGATATTTTGAAATTTTAATGATTTATTAGAAAAAATACGAGTATACCTCCTGTTTCAAATTGATCTTGGATATATTATATTGATGTGTATGTTCCGAAATGTTAAAATGTTTATCAATTAAGTATATCAATTATACTCTACTATTATCTATTTTTTAAATATTATTAGACTGAGAGCAAACTTATCTTTGTTTTATTTTCACGGTCCCCTCCGTCGGTCCTTTACATGGAAGCATGCGACAGAACAAAATAAAAAAATAACTATACAAGTTAGGTACCCATGCGCGGTCCGAGGGGGGGGTGGGTCACAGGGGACATGACCCCTTCCCCCCAAATTGTATATCTAATAGTACATAGACTATTTTTTAACGCGGGAAAACAACTAGAACGGGAACTATGTGGATAATATCTTGGGGCGCTACTAGTAAAGTATTTTTTGCTCGATTTATTGTATTTCTACTTGTGAAAACCTGAGGCTGCGTACTGATGACCCCCTCCAAAATTCGAGGCTGGGACCGCGCCTGTAGGTACCTACACCTGAGAATGATCTTGGCTTGTGGGTACTAGGTTGCCCCGAAGCCAGTGGTCGTGCGTTCGATTCCTATTCAAGATAAATATATTTGTGGTCAAAGTAGAGTTCTTTATTCATAAATGTAGATACTATTTACACGTCATGAAATGAAAAAGTTTAAGTTAAGTCAAACGTTAATGAAAAAGAAATAGCATACAGATCACAGAAATCTAAATAATAATTATTTAGACAAATAAATAAGTTCATTTGATTAGATTTCTGTGATACAAAAAGTATACATTTTCAAAGTTTTACATTTCACTGTACGATACCTAATAATTATAGAGCAGTTTCCTATGTGTCAAACATTAAATATATATTTGTCGGCGAACATAGTCTCGCCACCACCATCATTCCCCACATCCTTCGGCTGTGGGCATAGCGGCGGGTAGTGTTGGATGAAAACTCGCTAACACAATCGAATTTATGAAGCATAGGTAACAAAGTTGGGTTTACAGCGAAGCACGCATCTTAGAACGCGCGATGGTTCAGTGCCGACCGCACGCGTCGAAAGCCAAGAGAGAACTGACTCAAACAATCCGTCCATTCGACAGCGCGCGTGCCACTAACTCCATCGAGCGCCACCAGGTGGCACTAGCGTTCCAGACACTACTAGATTGCAACTCTATTGAGATTCGATTGCGACTCGATTATGATTCGATTACGATATATTTGTTACAGATTTTTACTTTTTATCGTAATTTTACTATCACTGCTTAAAAACTCGCTGTGACTAAAGAAAGCTTGATCGATAAGCCAGCATTTTAATATATTTTTGTAGCTACCGAAACTTGAGGCAATTTGCTTATTTTAGGATGAATGTTATAAACTTCCGGTCCCATAATGTAAATGTTTGTTGCTCAATCAAGTATGAACGGATTAGATTGAAATTGGAACACAGACTATAGTCCGGAATGGCACGAAAGCTTGTATCACAGAAACCGCGGGACATTGCTAGTTTCATTTATATAAGTATTATTTCAGTTGTCAGGCTCTTTTAAAATAAGCTTTACTTAGTTTATAGCATGTTTATAGCTAGTTAATGTTGTGCGCCTTCCGACGTTACGGCTATACCCGCGATGTTGCCGTTCCAGTTTTCTCGCATTAAAAAATACTACTAGCGCGAGTTACGTAGTTTTCTAATTAATTACAATCTTAGTTTTTGCCTGTGTAGAATTACTATTATTGAATGCTACCTGCAATGCATTTAGTCCCTAGGTACTAGGTAGGTAATAAGTAGGATCAATTCATTTAGTCCCTAGGTACTAGATAGGTAATAAGTAGGATCAATTAATTTAGTCCCTAGGTACTAGCTAGGTAATAAGTAGGATCAATTAATTTTGAAAGGTAAAAAGTCTCAAATGTGTTATTCCAGACTTTCATCAATCTACATCCTAGCCCGTGATATTAATACTTGGGCCAACCATGTTCATGTTGCCCTTAAATTATATTATTTAAATGATACTAAAAAAACACCAAAATTCAATTACAATAATATCTCAACTAATTAAAAAAACAAATACAGTATACAGTCTTTCCACTATTATGTACAAATTTCATAATTTGTTAATTAACCTACAAAACTGAAGTCTTTTAGTACAAACACAATTAGGAAGGACCTTAGGATATCAATAAAAGAAAATGTTGAACCATAGCATACACTACTACTGTTACTGATACTGTTGGTGCTTGTATTTCCATTTGTTTACAGTAAAATTAATCACAACTTGATTGAAAGATTATTAAAAAACTGGCTGAGGCCATAATATTTCATGACATCATTCACATAATTTTATTTAGATGTTTGGCAGTCATTGGCTGAGTTCTCATTTTAGAAAATTATTTGCTTATTTGTGATTTTTGTGACTGTTGAAAAAAAACATTCTCACAAAAGTCACAATCTCTACAGATAAATAACATTCACCCAACTAATGACAAACATGGTCAATACCCATTCCATGCTGCTTTGAGAAAACTTATTAAGATCACAAGCCAGTGATTTTCAAAAATGTCGCCCAGTTTCTGCCTTATCAGTAAAAAACTATTACTATGGCTTCTAATCATAATACTATCACAAGACTAACAAATCAACTGATTACTCAACCCAAAAATTATGGAATTCAACTACTTTTGAACATTTTAATTATATGAAATTATTACCCAAGAAAAACAGTGGGCACAGTACAGCTATTCACTATCTGAACTGTTCTTATCTTCCTTGCTTTCGACAGGGGTATCTTGCTTGTAATGTCTATACTCGGGCTTCAGCTCCCACATGTTCTTATGAGGGTTCTTCAGGTTGTAATTACATACTTCTTTCAATATTTCTTTTAGGTACACTATAGGTTGTCTGGTAATCTGAAAAAAAGTAATAGTTTTTAACATGAACTTACTCATCGAAACTATTGATTGTAATTTTTTTCTACAGTAAAAGTATAGAAAAGTCCCATTAAAATAGGTTAATTCCCATTTAAGAAATTATGACCAGATGATTTAACTGACCAAATGATATAACCAAACATGACAATATTAGGTTTCAAATATCTCAAGTTTACTTTAAATATACTTGTGTTAACTTATAACTTAAAAACAACAAATATGTAGTAGAAATATAAATCACTCAGTTGTAATAGTTTGAACTTTAATAAATGAGTAAATGTTTAAGTTATCTTAGATAATTCTAACATAACCGTGATTTGTATAATAATAATGAGGTTTGTGTTACCTTCTGCAAATCTTTGATATTATAATACTGATGTTTTTCAAATGCAGCAAACAACATGTTAAGTACAGCATCCTTGTCATCTCTTGCCTTCTTGCCCTCTGCTTTCTTTTCTCTTTCATACTTTTTCTGAAACAATTTAAGGGTTTTATATGTTAAAATTAAAGTAAATTGAAGAATAGTTAATTTTTTCATTCTTATTTTAAATCTCAGAAGTCACCACCATAGCTCACATTAGCAAACTAAAGGGGCAGTTGGGCCAGTCATATCTGTTGCGGACTCCATAACCATTGGGGTAGACTGATTCTGGATACCACAAATAGGTAAACATAGTGTAGAACATGCTGAGACTAGACGGAGTAACCATATACAAAGGCAGTTGGTGGCAGTTGTAATCATAAAACCTTGGATAGAGCTGGTGTATTATGAAAAAGGCCTATATCCAGCAGTATACAAATAGAGGTTGATGATGATGATGATTCTAATTCGAAGAGGTACACTGACATCCTCCTAGGGTTGTTTTGCACATTCTCTTTTAACCAGCATTCGTCCAGGGCACCCCAACTCCTTAAAATACTAGAGGAATGATTCATTTGATTTGTTATGTTGTAAGAGTAAATGAATATGAAACATGTATCCAATTGAGATATTGACAGCATGGTCTTAGTTTTCATAATTTTAGTAACATAAATCTCTATGAATCATCCCCATATATTAAAAATTATGTAACCCAAAGGCTACTCTCACTTTCCCATATCATGATATAAGTTCGACAATTCGACATACATTATGTTCGTGATCTGAAACAGGTTTGAAGTTTTGCACTATTCTGTCCAGTTGTTGTACTTGTCGCTGAGGCATGGAAGCCTTCTTTATTGATTCAGACTTCAGCCTATAGTATGTATTATCTGCATAAGGCCGACATTCCAACTTTTGTACTATTCTGCCTTCCATATACAGCTTCTCTGATTCTGGCACAACTGAATCTGTGTTGGATGCTGGAATCAACAACAAACATGATAGTTAGTTACTGGATTGTACCTCTACAATGTATCATTTGATTGAGTTTGGTTACTTACGCACTGCATGGGAAAAAACTCCTAAGGATTGTCTTGTTACATTTGACACGTCAAGCCTATGTTCCTTTGGTATACTTTGCTCTCCTTTTTCGTTTGGATCTTTAATAAGTACAGCTTCAGAGAGCGACAGCTGTACCTGTGCTTTTTGCCCCGGAGCACGCGATATCTTGAGTTTCCCTACATCGATAGTTCCAGAAGCTTTCTCCCATTTATTAGCAATATACTTTGGCACTTTCACAAGCCATACACCTCTACCAGTATTAGACAAATCTAACTCCCGATCTATGTGAGGTACAGGGTTAGGAGCACTCATTTTTATTTTAAAATAAAAGAAAACGAGCGATTATAACATAAAAAAACACTACAGGCTTAAATAATGCGATATTTTACAAATTCATCGAAAACTTTAAAATTTCACATAAATATCAGATAATGTGAAATATGGAAAATTTCGATTCGACTGACCAGACGACAGACTGGTGAGACTCATGAGACTGGCAGACTGGCACTTGTTTTTAGGCTTGGGCAAAAAAAATCGATATATCGAAATATCGATTTTATTTTCGAAAATAATCGATATTTATCGTCGATTTTTTTATTTCCGATATATCGATTTTCGATATTTATTTTCGGATATCGAAAACGATATGTTTTGCCTCGAATTTTCAAGCATATATACACTTTAATTCTCCAATTACCGTATTTAAATGCTATATGAAACACAAGCAACTATATTCGCTCAGAATATTCTTCAGTGTCAAATTTATTCAGGACATCGTTCTCCAGATGTAAGGTCTGACCAAGCAACATCAGCAGAAGCAAAATAAATAAAACGTCTATATGGTGCAGACATGAGCAGCTTTTAAATCTGAAAACAGCTACGCCAGAGATTCCGAGCTCTGGATCTGTCCCCAATAAGCTTAACCAGTGTCTGGACCAACCACTTTTTGAGAAGAAGTAAGATCGGATACACATCGGATTTCCACGATCTAATACCACCTTGCCCTTTTTTTATTAACCCCCGACCAAAAAAAAGGGGTGTTATAAGTTTGACGTCGATGTGTGTTTGTCTGTCTGTCTGTGGCACCGTAGAGCTCAAACGAATGGGCCGATTTTGGGTTTGGGTTTTTTTTATTTGAAGGTTAATATCCGTGTGGATGTTCTTAGCTATGTTTTGTTAATATCGATTTAAAATGGCCGCCTCCACAAAATGGCGGACAAAATATTTCTTCACAACCTACATCAATATGGGTATCAAATGAAAGGGCTTGACTAGCAGAATACTATACATTATAACAAATTTCAAATCCAAGATGGCCGCCACCACAAAATGCCAAATTGTATTATTTTTTTCACTACTACCTCAATATGGGTATCAAATAAAAGGGCTTGACTAGTAAAGCACTAGGACAAATTTAAATCCAAGATGGCCGCTACAACAAAATGGCGAAATACATTTCTTTTTTCACAACTCCCCTTAATATGAGTATCAAATGAAAGGGCTTGACTAGTAGAACGTTATACAGGTAATCCGAGATCTGAGGTAGTCAGGGGTTAATCAAAATTTTTATTTTGTTCTTGTCTATCGTAATGCTCGTAGCTCGAAAAAGCGACATCGTTTCATGGTTGGTGTCCCAAAGACAAGAACGAAGGAATTTGACTCTACTTTTGTGATAAGAACGTCAAGGCTGTGGAATACGTTGCCTGAGAGAGTTTTTCCCGATAGTTACAATCTTTGTGTCTTCAAATCGAGAGTGAATCGGTTTCTTCTAGATAAACACGCTCCATCGTAGACCGCATCATCGTTTAACATCAGGCGAGATGGCGGTCAAGTGTAAACCTATAAAAGTTAAATAAAATCCAATTGATTTTTGGGTGAATTGCCAAATTTTTACTCCGGTTCTTTTGGAAATCGCTCTAATATCCGAAAGGGTAGCTTCAGTCGTTAATTTAACAGTGCCGGATAATAGGAGCAGATTGACAGGTAGGCACTTTAAAGAAAGGTTGCTGCTGATGTCTATATCAGACTATTGTATATGTAGGTTCCAGCGGAGCTAGTGACAACACGGTGGGTAAATGCGCACTCATGAACCTACATAACACAGACGAATACTGATTTCAGTGATGGTTAATTTTGAACATTAAAATATGTACGAATTATGAATAAATAATAAAATTGGTTGTCTGTAAAGTCGGTTAGTTTACGAACGACAACGTATAACAAAACACTGATAGATGCGGTGCAAGCGTACAATGAGCGTAATGGGACACTTTTTCGTGCACGCAGCCGGCGTTCATCGATTTATTAGTCGTTGTCACGTCAATAATATGCCAGATATTATGTATTTTCATTTATCTACTTAATAAGTGCTTAATATTTAAGTAACCTTCTCTTGAAAAAAAATCGATATATCGAAATATCGATATTTTTTGAAAATATATATCGATACATTTGGTAAGTATCGATACTATTAATATCGATATATTTTGTTTATTTGCCCATCCCTACTTGTTTTGTTAAATTTTGACAGTGACAGTAGCTAAAATCTTTATAAGTCAAAAGGTCAATAATGACTGGAAAATTTAGACGTTAAGCGTCTAATAGACTACGCGTTATTCAGACTGTCTTAAGGCTTGTTCGCATTAGGCTAGCAAATTAGTCTAGTAGAGAGTAATTTAGTAGCTAAAATACTCGCTACTATTCAAAAATCGTTCGCACCGTGCTTTAGTACAGTTCACAAGTGAGTAGCGTTTCGCAACATGAAGATCCTACAACGCATTTGTTTGAAGTTATTTTTCTCTCTCCAGACTAATTCGACAAGTTCGAACCTGTTTAATCGGCGAGCCAATGAGCGCACCGCTCGCAACGAACGCGTGGTGGGGGGTGCTATTCGCCCGTTGAAAATAGAACAAAATGGATTGACTCGACTAAATCACTTCTTAAACTACTCGACTAAATTTTCACTGTTCATACACGTTTAGTTGCTAAATTACTCGCCACTAAGCTAAATTACTAGCCTAGTGCGAACAAGCCTTTAGAGTCAGACTTCTCAGCTCGCTATTACACCATTCTGAAAAACGCGAGCTCTCGCGCTTACGCGATACAACTCTAGGACTTTTAAAAGTACTTCTTTTTCTTTAGCGCGCACGCTATTACGGTATTTATTCATTTAAATTAATGAAAATAATTTTAAGTATTTAAGATAAGTATAATAACAGCGAGATCATAATTAAAGTTATGGCATTCGAACTCCCAATACCCAAAACACAAAAACAAAAATTACTGCCAATATCAATGAACCAATCACGAACCAATGAAATGATATTTTAAGACTATATGTCAATGTCAGTGTCATATATTTGTCGGTCTAACGTCTAACTGTATTTGTCAACATCAGTCATCATCAACAGCCCACTAAAAGATCCCACTGCTGGGACACGGACCTTCTCTCGCAAGGAGAGAGTTAAGGCCATAATCCACCACGCTGGCCCAGTGCGGGTTGGTGGACCTACTCGTTATTCCTCAGATAAAAGGCGTTATTACATCACTCGTTATTCAGACAGTCTTAACTAAAGCGCTTATTAGACTACGCGTTATTAAGCACTCGTTATTCAGACTGTCTTAGAGTCTAATTTTTCCGCTCGCTATTACACCAGTCTGAAAAACGCGTGCTCTCGCGCTTACGCGATTAAATTCTAGGACTTTTAAAAGTACTTTTTTTTCTTTACTGCATGCTATAATAGTATTTATTCATTTAAATCAATGAAAATAATTTTAAGTATTTAAGATAAGTATAATAACAGCGAGATCAAAAATAAAATTATGGCATTCGAACTCCGAATACCCAAAACACAAAAACAAAAATTACCGTGAATATCAGTGAACCAATCACAAACCAATGAAATAATATTTTATGACTATATGTCAATGTCAGTGTCATATATTTGTCGGTATAACTGTATTTGCCTTATAACACTACTCGTTATTCAGACTGTAAGACAGTAAGACTCGTCGAACCCGATCTTGCTGTCTGAAGTCAGAGTCTAACCAGTCTGACGCTTATTACACCACGCTACTTAGACTAATTAGGGTAGGATTTCATGGAGCGGTTTCAAACCGCGCCCGCGCGCGGGCGCGAACCGCGACGGGCGACGATTTTTTTTCAAAACTCACGAGACCGCTGATAGTAGCGGTTCGCGCCCGCGCGCGGGCGCGGTTGGAAACCCGCAACGTTCGCGGGCCAAAACCGCGCGGACGTGCGGTTGGAAGTCAGTAGCATAGCGTAGGGAGGGTGGTAGGGGCGGCACTTTTTAGGGGGTGGCAAATTTTTAATTAAATAATAATATATTTAAGGTCAGGTTTTTCTGCCAAGGTAGGCATTTACGCTGCCTCGCACGCTCTGATGCTTTGTGCGGAATTGAACTAAGTACTAGTTTAAACTTATTTTTTGTTCAAGATTTGTTTACAATTGTGATAAGAGTTTTGTTTGTTTATAAACCAGGAAATATTTATCTACACTCGTAGGTATACTAAAATTAACCTTTTCTTTTTTGACACAATTTGTTGAGACCGGCATTACCGGTTATTCCATTCATTATTTAAAATGTTGCCTCAAACTTCGTAGATTTGTCCAAAATAAAAGAAATAAAAAAAAATGTGCAGAAACTTAATTAACGATACGGTTGCGTTAATGCCGATGATGGTGGATGAATATGATATGGTCTACGACGGCGCTTACTTCTCTAACAGAAACAAATTCACTCTCGACTCGAAAACCCCAAGGTTCGAACCATCACGAAAAACTCACTCTGGCAATGCGTTTCGCAGCCTAAGTAGTCCTTCTTATTACAAAGGTGAAGATAAAACTCTTTGTTAGATTCTTTAATCAATGATGAACGATGTTATTTTTTCGAGCAACGAGCAACACGATAGAAAACCTTTAATTTAAAAAACCCGACAGCAAAAAATCAACACATACAAAACATTATGTACTATGTGATGATACTTTGGCGATTGACACTAATCTAACAATATCTTAGTTATAAAAATCCATCCAGGCATTTGGAAGAAACGTGGAAATAAAGAAATTTACAAACATACCAGATACACTCGAAAACCATAATTCTTCTTTCAGTCGGGTAAAATGGCAATAAAGGAAATAAATCATATTTTTTTATCGCAGCCGCAAATTAAGAAAAGCTTGTATTATCTGTATATGTATCTTATTCCACCACATATTACGGCAACAGGCGTATCTCACCAAACGATATCGTCGTAATGGCCGAAATGCTGGGGGATCTACAAGAGATACTGATGAGCCTTATTTACGCCTCCCAGCGCACCGGTCTCCAAACGAACCTATATAAAACCGTGCGCCAGTTGAAAAACGTGCTGTGAAACGAAGAATGGTTGGTGTTTTTCTGAGTATCGTATACGAATCGTATCGTATAGATAATCGTATACGAAACGAAGTCATCCGTCAGTGGACCAAAGTTATTGACATAGCTCAACGTATTAAAACAAGCGAAAGTTGACTATGTCCTCGAGGTAAACCATAAATTTAGCATGTTTCAGTAAAACTTGACATAACTGATGCGTTGGCAATGAAAAAGTCACTAAACTAAACACAGGTTTTTTACCTTAACCTTAAATCATACAAAAAATGTTCCGCCAGGTATTAAAAACTCACTAGATCTAGTGACTAGTCAAATTCATTTAGCCTCATTATGATATTACATTATTTATTATAACTAGTTCCCGTTATTTTAATGTGATGAAAAGTAGCCCATATGTAATCTATCTAATCTGCAATAAACTTATATTTTATTGCAGATAATAGATTACAAGCAAGCAAATATTTGATGTATTCGAGAGGTAGAAAAACCCTATCCTATCCTACAAACACTAAAAAGTACAAAACATAAAATAAAAAAACATGAAAAGTTACGTTTAAAATAACCGACTTCAAAACCAAAAAAAGTCATTCAAAAGCGAAAAGTAAACTAATAAGAGCAGCACTATTTTTTGTTTCTCCCGCCCCTCAATCGACTGCCAGAACATTGACTTATATAAGTAAGGACCAGACCAACCGTACGAAAAAAAAAACACCGCATTGGCCCTAAAACATTTTTAGGGCCAGTGTGACTCAGTTCACAACGTTCAGTACGCGGAAGTGAACGTGTATTTGGTGGGCATTAAAATGCATAATGGTGTGCTAAAAAGTTGCAAAAAACAAAAGTAAAAAAAAAGATGGAATATGGTATCATCAGTAAGTTTTTAATCTTAATTTCCTTTTGTTGCTGTTAGATTTAGGCATACATTTTTAAAGTCATATTGAACGCGTGAAGTGGACGAAGTAGCCTTGAACAAACGTAATTTTTGTTGTTGTTTTATTGTTATCGAATTTAGTGCAAGTGATTTTGAATTTTGGGATTTAATAATAAAACAAAACGTAATCCGTCTTATTTCAAAACACGGACTAATTATAGTACTGGAATTAAGCCAGGTTTAAACCAAGTCTAAGTCTAAGCGTTATTACAAAACGAAGTTTTTCTCTAAGCCGCGTACTATCTATGATCCTAAAGATTAACTATCGAACCCCTAGTTTAACTATGGACTTACTTCGGATCTGTCATTTTAAGGTTAGGACAACACTTGTTTCTTCCATAAAATATTTAACAATTTGAACTCTCGCAATAGAGATGTTACACATTAATGTTAATTTTATGACAGTTTGCATTAATAGAATATCGAAAACCACATTATTATAATTTAATATTACGTAGTAAATTTATTATAAATGATTTTAAATCCTATATTTTTTATCTGTTGTCACGTGACTGGCTACACTGATATGAATTATTACGTCACTAGTCGCAAAACAAACTGTCAAAACTGATTAAACTGTTTACATTTCTGCTTTTTTTATAGTTTGCTATCTTAGCGACAACGATTTTGATTGTTTGTATTCAAGTAATGATAAAAACACATAACCTGAACATACAGTCATGAATCGCGACCAGTATTTTGCGACTAGTGACGTCATGTCAGTCGTTAGTGTTTCAAAATTAGTCTAATATTGTATATTAGTACATTTACTCATCGAAAATACTAATATTTTGAAATGAAATGTAATTTTTTACGGTAGACAAGGGTCAATCTTCAAAATAAAAGCAGTTCCAAAAATTTTTAATATTGTTGTATAACGTTGGGCTATCTCAGGCTTAACCTTGGACTAAGTAGTCTTTGGATAGTCTGAGTTTTGTAATAGGAACACATTTTAAACCTGGTCCTAAGTTTAACACCGTATCAAACCTGGATTAGTTAGTCCTGGTTTAAATCTGTACTACGAGTATCTTAGTTTTTTGGAATAAGACTGAATAGGTTTAATCTACACTTAGGCTTGAGTACATTACAAAGAGAAAATATTTGTAAATACTTTCAATTTTTGTGTTTGCATTGAATAGGATTCGAAACTAGTAAACCGATTTGAAAAAAAAATGTAATAAAAATACTTTTTTACTATGTTTATTATTGTTTTTAAATATTTGAGAAACTATTTTGAATACCTATACATATGTAGTTCGTTTAGTTTTCACAGAAACTTGAAAGACATTTAACAGCTACATGATGCTTTTTGGCTGTTGGTGTGCACACGTATAGTAAAAATTTTATTCTCATATATTATTCCAATTGCAAATAAAAAAAAAAATGTATGAAATTACGTTTTTTTTGTACAATGTTATGCCGTCTTTTGTCGTCAACGCGGCACTCACGTAGTTCGTATGATTTACAGATCTTACTGTTTTTGCTTGTATTAAGAAGTTTTCTAAAAAATGTATAAGTAGGGCGCATCCTTCCTTTTGAAATCATTGGCTGCAGATGGCTACCGCGCCGCTGCGCGCGCAGCGGCGCGGTCGCCACGCGGGCGCCGCGCGGCACCCGCGTGGTAGCGCGGGCGTAAACCGCCTCGTGAGTTTTGAATTCAATTTTTACATACAAATCTGCATCCTACAGAAGACGCGGGACCGCGCCCGCGCGCGGGCGCGGTTTGAAACCGCTCCGTGAAATCCTACCCTTAAGTAGCGTGGCGCCTTAATAAGCGTCAGACTGGGTAGACTCTGACTTCAGACAGAATAGAATTTCCTCGTGATTTCCTCTAGGCGGCCCCTAAGCCTACAATAACTTTGTGCAATGCATTTTATTGTACAAGAAGATTGAAAGGAACTTAGCATCTAAACGATCAATTATATTGCACAAAAATACGAACTTCTCAATGTTTTCGTGTTTAGTCGGAGAATGATGTTGATTCCGTAAGGACCGCGCGAACAAAATGTCTCTCAGCAAGATTTAGCTGCAGCTAATATGTACCTACATATCACACATGATCTGTTATTCAGGTTTTCCTAGTGCAGATACCAGTCTCTCACATAGATAATCTACTACTGATAAGTATACTTGTAAAAGTTATTTAAAAAAAAATGTAAAACTTCTGTGTTAGAGAAAATAAACCATTTATTTATATAATATGTAGTGTTGTTGTTAATGGAAATCTTTGCTTACCTTTGTTTGTAATGTGTTACTGTGTTCGGGTTTGAAGGGCATTGTTGTCAGATAAATTACCGGGCATAGAGATAAAACATTTTATGTAATATCTGGATGACGAGTGCAATGTTTTGTTAGGTACCTAATGATTTGGATTATTATTGTTCCAATAGCTACGTGTCATTGGGTTGTTATGGCAGGCATGTTGGTTACCACCAGGCACAGTCATGTCCTGCTCGTCTCATCACTTTATAGGTACTATAAAAAAAGAAAACATCTCTTTGCATTTCAACAATGTCTAATACTAAACATTTATTTATCACGGTCATTATATTCTTTGCTCTTGAAATTCCACAGAGACGGCAATTATCTATTTATCTGTATAATTGGACACTCATATTCGTAGTTAATCTCCGTTTTCTTAACTTCTGTTAAGTAAATTTTCATATGTACAGACTTTAAAAATCTTTCATTTTTGTTTGTACTTCCCCGTCTTCTTATTCTTCATTTCTCCTTGTCCATCCAGCGGTTGCCTGGAAAAAATCGCTTTTAGCGATAGGGTCGCCAATCGTTACTTTATTTTTAAGTTTTTTATATTTTTGTAACTTTGTTTACTTGTTAAGTGCAATAAAGAGTTAATCTATCTATCTTCTGCATTCTCGCCATACGTGTTCTGCTCGTCAAAACGAGCAATGGACTGATAAATATTGTCCAACACTGACCCTATACGACACACACTCAAACTTTCATTCAATCATTGTGCAATCTTCATTTTTAACCCTAAACGGACAATAATATTGTACAATTCGCAATATTGCGCAAAATGATTGATCATCTAGGGGCCGATCTTTTCATTGTGTCGTGTAAGGCCTGTATGGTACAATATTTATTAGTCTAAATACACGTATAACGATAATGCAGAAGTTTAGAAAAGACAGACAGACAGACAGAAACTCTTTATTATGCACACCAGTAAATTACAAACACTTAAACAAAAAAACAATAACTTAATATCTAGTGCCATAAATGGCGGCCTTATCGCTAAAAGCGATCTCTTCCAAGCAACCATTAACAGCAGGAAAACATTAAAAAAGAAGACAGTGAGGATAGAGTGCAAAAGTAAGAACATGAGAAAAACAAAAATAATGTGACGTCACGTATCTTAGTAGACTACTTAACAATATTTTACACATATAATTTAGATACTGAAATAAAAATACATATAATAATAAAATATAAATAAACATACATAAATATATGTACCTACATACAATGATAGTGATCATTCAGGAAACAAATAAGAAGTAAGATGAATTCAAGAGATTAATTCAGAGAGATAGTGTTTTTTAATCTGAGCCTTGAAGGAGTCTAAGCTCTGCGCACGCCTAATACCCACCGGAAGAGCATTCCAGAGGGCAACCGCTCTCACGCAGAACGAAGACCCACAGAAGGAACTTGTGTGAGATGGAGTGGACAGAAGAAGATTACTAGATGACCTAAGATTGCTGGAGTGAGTATCACAAAGAAATACGAAACGAGAACTAAGATAAGTGGGAGACAAGGGATTAAAAAGTGTATTATAAAAAAGAGATAAAATATGTGTATCCCGGCGAAGCCTAATAGGGAGCCACTCGAGTTTTTTACGGAACTGCGAAACATGATCGTACTTTCGAAGGCCGAAAATAAACCGAATACAAAAATTCTGGAGACGCTCGAGTCTATCAAATTGCTCCTGGGTTAAGTCGAGGTAACATGTATCCGCATAATCCAAAATAGGTAGTAAGAGAGAATGTGCTAACGCAAAAAGAGAGTTTATCTACGTATATGGGTATCCAGTTGTACAGAGAATTGACGTCTCTGTGGAATATCAAAAGCAAAGAATGTAATGAACGCGAATAATAGATGTTTAGTATTAGGCATTGTTGTCTATATATTATGCATAAAGATGATTATTTTTTTATAGTAGGTATAAAGTGACGAAACAAGTAGGACACGTACCTGATGGTAAGCATGCCTATCATAACTGCAGAGTGCCATGTAGCTATTGGAACATGAATAGTCCAAATCATTATCCAAAAAAGCACTACGCTCGTCACCCAGAGCCCCAGAGATATGAGATATTTTATCTCTATGCCCGGGAAATTCACTGAAAACAATGGCATTCAAACCAGAACACAGCATCGTTTGCACATTATAAACACAAAGGCAAGCAAAGATTGCCACAAACAAAAACACTATAGCTGCAGCTATCAATTCAGCACAGCTATGTTCGCGCGGTCCATACGGAAGCAACACAATTCTCCGACTAAACACGAAAACATTGAACTGTCCGTATTTTGTGCAATAATAATTATTCGTTTCGATGCAAAGTTCCTTTTAATCTTTTTGTACAATAAAATGTATTGTACAAAGTTATTGTAGGTCTAGGGGCTACCTTAGGGTTAGTGATCTGTGGATTGGACCTGAATTTTGATCTGGATTGTAGTATTTTGCATTACGTAGTATTTTACATTCTCTTTGCTCTTTGTTGCTCTGTGATTTTCCCTATCTCTCTACTCTCTACTTAGTCTGTGATTTTCCCTTTGCTTGCGGACAGAGGATGTGCTTTTCTATTTTATTTTCATTTTGTAACAGAAATAAATATGTAATTTAAAATATCTTTTGGAATGGTTGAACAGATCATCATTAGAAATCGTGTGACAAGTAATATGTAATCATGTTCGGCTATAGCAAGGAAGCGGTTCGAGTGAAAGTCAAGGTTTGTAAAAAGTTGTATTCGTTTTCTTTTCTTTCTTGTAGAACGTGTACAGTGTATAGAGTATGTTATGGAAGTTGCAGTGTATTATTTGAATATTTGTCCTTATTGCGATAATATTATACTACCCATTTAAAACTTTTAAATTAAATATGTATTGGATATTTCAAATGCATATTTTATCCATTTGCTGTGATTACTATTTCTTAATCTTCCTAATACACCTTGGCTAGAGATTAATCTACGTCCGTCCATCAAATAATCTCCACATCACAGTTATTAAATTCAGTTGGTTTGTATTGTTTAAAATTTAGTATCATTGACCTACTTTTAAATTATTTTACAGAAATGTGAAGGTAAACTACAGCCTGAACTTCGGAAGTTTTCTGTTGATCCACAAATAACATCACTAGAGGTTCTCCAAAGTATTTTGGTGAAAGCCTTTGACATAAAGTCTGATTTCACACTCTCATACCGAAGCATAGATGACTATGGACAAGAAATTCACTTGCCTCTATTGTCAGACTGGGACTTGGATGCGGCATTTCTTAAGTATGCTAACAAATTCCTTGCAATCTGCAGCTTATATACTGTAAAAATTGTGAAAACCTTTCATTTACTCAAACATTTTGTATTATCTAAGACATTCCTTGCAAAATGTGAACTGTTGAATATGCATTATTTATTGTGATTCAAAATATATCCATTTACTTATTTCAGGGCTCACAACATAGCAGTTACACAAAAATCAGAGCCATGTGTGCAGTTAAAAGTAGACATGAAACCATTTGCCGAGGCTTCAGAGGACTGGGAACCACCAACTGTGTCTCAAACTGCACACTCTCATATAGTAAATCAAAACTACAAAGAGCATCCTACTGTAGCCCCGGTACCTCAGACAGAGAAACAGGAAACACAGACTGGCTTTCAAGGCTTGATCATGAACCAGGTGAGAAAAAAAGGCTAAGAGTGTTGGATGGTGTAAAATATTTATTTGTATCTAGTGGGGGTATTCCCAAATTCCAGCCATGCTTTTTTATCTCTAATACCATTAAACCTATTTCCCGTGTCACGTCACTGGTACACTGGTTATGTTACTGGTGACATGTACATTTATGTTAAAATTATTCTTCATTTCAAATTGTATTATTAATTAAATTGGATATTTATAATGTTCTTGAAATGATTCTTGAAAACTTTATCAAACTATTATTAGTTAGTTACTGTAAGCTCCGAAAGATGTAAAATCTGTAATGAAATTTCATTACTGCAGTCCAGTTATGGATGTGAAAGTCTAGTTAATTACTGAACTGTTTACATCTGATTATCATAATGTGCTATAAAGAGTGAGTTTCACTTAGCTAATTGGTTATTTATCTAGACTCTAGCACAGACAAATAAAACAATACCCTAACTACTGATTGGAATCTATCAACATACTACTGGCTCATTCCGGCTTCATTTGGATATCGAAACATGCAAATACTATTAATCAAAATAAAAAAACTAACCTATCTTTCAAGTTTGATCAAATTGCACATGGTTTGGAAATTGGAATAAAATCGGTTAAGCAGTTTAAGAGCCCTGCGTGGACAAAGAATGTGATATTGGTGGTGTGTATGTGTGAAAGGTGTGTATATAGTTACCGTAAAATTGTCAAAACTGTCAGATTATAATCTAACATGTGAGTTTATAATCTTACAGTAGGTTATAGTCTATTGTTGTTCGATTGTAATTGATGGTTTTTACAATTTTATGGTGACAAATAAATTACCCTACAAGATTACAAATTTTAATGTATGGATGTTTGTTGCTCAATCACATCATAAGTCGTAATGTATGAATGTCTGACATTTGGAATACAGATTAAGTATAGTCTGGAAGAATGCATACCAGGCCACTCAGAAAGTTAAAATAGGTATTTTTAACCGACTTCCAAAAAAAAGGAGGAGGTTATCAATTCGACCCCTATGTTTTTTTTATGTATGTTACCTGATTTCTCGAGAACCTCTGCACTGATTTAAAAAAATATTTTTGTGTGCGGATGGGTATGCTTCCCGAATGGTCCCATATAAATCTTATCGAAATTGGTCAAGTGGTTTTTGAAATATGAACCAAAAACTAAAATTTGCGTACAATTTTCTGGATGACATAGTTGTAGATTTTACAAAAGTTATGAAGCTCGACCCTGTCAATACAAAGTTGTGTAAATGCTTTAATAAAAACTTGTTTTTAACCCCCGACCAAAAACAGGGTGTTATAAGTGACGTCGATGTCTGTCTGTCTGCTGTGGCACCGTAGTATAGCTCAAACGGATGGGCCGATTTCGATGCGGTTTTTTTTATTTCAAGGTTAATAATACCCTAGCGGATGTTCTTAGCTATGTCTGGTTAATATCGATTCAAGATGGCCGCCTTCACAAAATGATGGACAAAGTATTTCTTCACAACCTACCTCAATATGGATATCAAATGAAAGGGCTTGACTAGTAGAATACTATACACTATAACAAATTTCAAATCCAAGATGGCCGCTACCACAAAATGCCGAACTACATTTCTTTTTTCACAACTCCCCTTAATATGGGTATCAAATGAAAGGGCTTGACTAGTAGAATGTTGTACAGATAACAAATCCAAGGTAGTCGGGGGTTAGTCATCATTTTTAATTTTGTTCTTGTACACTAAAAAGAGTAAAATAAACTATTTTCGTACAAAAAATTTAACCGACTTCAAAACCACAAATAGGCACTGAAAAGCGAAAAATAAACTAAAATCATTATTATAAGCGCTACTCACTCATCTATTTGAAGTCGGTGCCAGTCAGGGCAAAAAGTTAGTAGATTGATGCTATGTAGGCACAGATAAGTAGTATATATCCACTACCTGTTAGATTTGGCTGGCACCGACTTCAAATAGATGAGTGAGTAGCGCTTATAATAATGATTTTAGTTTATTTTTCGCTTTTGAGTGCCTATTTGTGAAGAGCCATTTGGAAGAGCAATTTTTGTCCTCATCCCTAAAAAGCAGGAAGTAACTTATCCCAAAGACACCAGACCGATAGCCCTAACCAATACAATTTCTAAAATCTTTTTCAGTATTTTGCAAACAAAAATGACCACATTTATGACTAGCAATAGGTATTTCAGGCCCAATCACCAGAAAGGGTTCTTGCCTGGTATTTCTGGATGCCTGGAACACAATACATTACTAGCAGAAAGTTTGAAAGATGCCAGAACACATGAGAGGCAAATTACAGTCTGCTGGATAGACCTAGAGAACGCGTTTGGTTCTGTCCAGCATGAACTTATGATATTTGCCCTAAAATGGTATAACTTTCCTGCTGAAATTATTGACATAATTAATTCTTATTATTGCCACTTAAAATTCATCATAGCAGTAAACAAGGAATACACAAAACCACTTGAATACAATGTAGGACTATTCCAAGGGTGCTGCTTATCACCAATAGCATTTAATATAGTTATAAATATTTTAGTAGACAAATTAATATCCCGTGAAAAGAAATGGGGCTACCGGTTTAAAATCAACAATAAGTACACTGAGTCAATCTTGGCCTTTGCGGACGACCTTGCAATACTTACACGTAATCCCAAACAGTGTCAAGAATTGTTGAACGAAGTCGATGAGTTCTGTACATGGACGGAGGAATGAGGACAAAACCATCTAAATGTCATTGTCTTTGTCTGGGTAGAAGAAATACCAAATATACGTCTTACGATCCGGGACTCTCCATAAGTGGCCAAGGAGTTGCCACAATTGCAGAGGCAGTGCCTTTCAAATTTCTTGGTAGAAAGATAGATCACAAAGGACGTACACCATCATTAGAGGTGGTTGTTGAAAATTTCATGAACAACCTCAATAAGGTAGACCAGCAGCCTATCAGCAATATCAAAAAGCATGGATATATGACAACTACCTCACATCACGTCTCACTTGGCCTTTCCTAGTATATGACATCGGTAAAACTCTCCTGGCAAAGCTAGATGCCAATGTCATAAAGATATTGAAGTCATGGTTCGGATTGGCACATCCGGCTGATCCTCTACTCTTTTAGGGATCACAATAGTTTTGGGCTGAAACTAAAGAAACCGTCTGAACTTTACAAACACCTAAGAGTTACAAAAACGCATGTTTTGGGAAAGTCGCAAGACGAATTAATTACATCTCTCCCAAAAGACAAAACTGCTTCAGACCTGGAATCTAGACTTCAATTCCATAAACAATTTATGGCAGGTGCACAAGTAAATACTGCTGGGTTGGGTGCGAGAAAAAAAAGGAAGACCGAGACATGGTAAAACCTTTCTACAACAAGACGAAAATGACGGTTACAAAGTGCACGCTATGAATTTAGAAATGCAAAGTGAGTGGTTAACCATAGGTGAGTTCTGTATCCCATTAGCTCTAAAATGGCGCACCTTGATCTATGACTGGTCCCCTGCCTTATTAAAATTTTATCTAAATGCATTCCAAATGACCCTCCTGACCAGAGTAACTTGGTAAGGTGGGGAAAAGCCTCTGAAAAATGTTGCTATACTTGTGAAGAGGCGATATGTACAGCAAGGCACATATTGGTGGGATGCAAGGTGCTCCTTAATGGGGTCATTACTCACGGCGTCATGACAGAGTACTTGAAATCATACGTGAAGCCATGAGCCTTTCAGTAGCTAGAGCCCAAAAGGGATTGACGACAAACATCAGACAAATTAACTTTGTAAAAGAAGGCTCAACTTCAAACTCCAGGAACAAGCCTTACTCAATCCTGGGTACAGCACCTGATTGGACTATTTTAATGGACACGTATGAAAAGCACTACAAAATCCCAGAGGATGTGGGTGTTTCGTCATCCAGACCGGACATTTTCCTTTTTTCTAGAGCTACGAAACGCATAGTCCTTGTAGAACTTACCGTACCGTGGGAAACTAATATACCTAAAGACCACGCGATGAAACAAAATAAGTATTACGACCTCCTAAACGAATTAACAAAAAACGGCTCGTAGTTTATACGCTGTAGAAGTGGGAGCGAGAGGTATACCAGCAAAATCTCTCTATAATCTACTGAAAGACCTTGGCTTATCCAGAAGTGCAGTAAGTTCTATACTAGAACGTGTATCTAAAGCTGCACTAGTAGGCTCATATCAGATTTGGCTGGGCAGGGAGAGAAAAACGAGTGGTGAAGGTGAGTGTTGATGTACGTCAGAAAGGGGCCCCTTAAACCTACGCCCGAGTCACAAGTCTCGGGAACTACTCGAGTTTTTCTCTCTCTGCCACACGATGGACCCGGCACCCGCACGGTGAATCCATGGAATGCTAAGAAAATCGTCTCTTTGAAGTCGCTTAAATTTTTTGTACGAAAATAGTTTTTTAACCCCCGACCAAAAAAAGGGGTGTTGTAAGTTTGACGTCGATGTCTGTCTGTCTGTCTGTCTGTCTGTGTGTCTGTGGCACTGTAGAGCTCAAACGGATGGGCCGATTTCGATGTGGTTTTTTTTATTTGAAATTTAATATCCATGCGGATGTTCTTAGCTATGTTTGATTAATATAAATTCAAGATGGCCGCCGCCACAAAATGGCGGACAAAATATTTCTTCACAATCTACCTCAATATGGGTATCAAATGAAAGGGCTTGACTGGTAGAATACTATACACTATAAAAAAATCAAATCCAAGATGGCCACCACCACAAAATGGTGAATTATATTATTTTTTTCACTACTACCTCAATATGGGTATCAAACGAAAGGGCTTGACTAGTAGAATAGGTACATTGCACTATGACAAATTTCAAATCCAAGATGGCCGCTTCCACAAAAAGGCGAAATACATTTCTTTTTTCACAACTCTCTTAATATGGGTATCAAATGAAAGGGCTTGACTAGTATATTGTGGTACGGATAACAAATCCGAGGTAGTCGGGGGTTAGTCAAAATTTTTAATTTTGTTCTTGTACTTTCTGAGATCTGTTCGATTTTCAAATTTCGCTCCACATTTTTTGAGAGCTAATTCAAATTTCTTGTCTTTAAAAAAAATGGATCTGCGTCGAGAACATTTTCGTGCTATCTTTGATTTTTTACGATTACAAATGTGTTTTAAAAAACCTTATAGAGTAAGATCCCAGGGCCGCCAGACGTCACGTATTTTCTGATGGATGGAATGTGGACGATTGAGTAGAGTTAGTACGTACTAAGAACACATGATTACCCGCTAACTTGCTTAGACGGCCAATTTGTATGCTATAGCCAATATCTTTAAAAATAAGGCGCCAATACTTCCAGACACTTTCCGTCTGCCGTTTTGCTTAACAGACTCTTTAAAACTCCCAAAAATCGTGTGCTGGCAGTAAAAAATTTAATTCAACAACAGACGCATTACGTATTTACCTTATTTACGTACGAAGAGATTCAGGATACTCTTCTGATTGATTCGGGAAGTGTTCACAAGATTTTGGCACGGGCACCATCGCGTAAAGAGGATAGTTTAAGATATAGGTAGTTTTTAGAAGCTCAGAAGCAGGCCCGTGTGGATTGGTGCCGTGGTATGATACAAAAATTTGATGCTGGCTCGTAACGGCGCGTTTACGACATTGTGACAGGTGACGAATCCTGGATTTATCAATACGATCCAGAAACAATTTTTTTGCTTAACTTTTTTTTTTATATTTTTTGTTAAGCAAAACGGCCGACGGAAAGTGTCTGTAAATATTGGGCCCTTATTTTTAAAGATATTGCCTATAACATACGTGAAAATCAGCTATCAGAAAATACATAAAGTAATGTATCTTCTGGACCCCATATCTCAAAATTGGCCGTCGTCTAAGCAAGTTAGCGGGTAAGCATGTGTTCTTAGTACGTACTAACTCTACTCAATCGTCCACATTTCATCCATCAGAAAATACGTGGTACGTGACGTCTGGTGGCCCTGGCAATAATGTTAAATAAGCATTCGTAATATTTTCAGAAGATTAACCGACCTAATTCGAGTGAACTCACTCAAGTAGTGTTCACTCGAATTGGGTTAGTTAATTAGGTATTTGTATAAATTAAAATAAAAAGTTTTGTGAACGAAATACAGTCCTTATATCATTTTTCTCAATACTTAATATATTAACCGCCCCGCTATGTCACGGCTTCGGAGCCGCGGAGTCATGCACGTAACGCCTTCATCGAATTCATAGCCACACTGAGAGCGACAAGACAATTCAAACTCAAGACCTGCGAAAACATCATGCAGTCCTATAGGCTGGGAAGTGAAAGCCTTTTAAAGGCGAAACTCGAGGAGGCCGATTTTTAGCCATTTACAATAATGTCACTTCCCAGGTCATCAAGGGAACCATGACAGGACAGTATATGTCAGCTTACAGTGCAGAAAATGGCTTCGTGACACTGAACGAGAAAGAGACAGAGCGCGCGGGAGTGCCTGTTTACGAGTATGCGACACCACCATACGACCCTATGGTAGTTAACGCCCGATGCACCAAAATTATGTTAGACGACAAGATCCTAGAGATGGCCAAGATTATCGAAAGGAACTCAAGTGTCACAGCGGGTTGGGAAAATTGGGAGGTACGCTATCATCACCACAACAATTAAGGCAGCAAAAGATCTATGAGAAAAGCTATCGCACTGCATCGGAAACCTGGTCAAAACCCGGGTGCGAACCATGGCTTCTGCTCTGGTAAATGGTTTCGGAAAAGAGAGTTTCAGTCGCCTCATGGCGGATAAAGTCCTCATGAAACATTTTGGAGCCATTGCACTGGTCTCACGGCTGTCTGGTGTTGGCGAAATTGTCCTCATCGGAGATGTCCATCAAATGCCTTATATCGATAGTGAAAATCTCTTCGAAATGAGGTATCACCGCCCGAACCTGGTAACAAAGATTAGCAAGGAGTTGCTCTGCTCACATCGAAATCGGACGTCCCATATGCGCTGAGAGAAATATACTCCGGGATGTAGGTACTCCTCAGTGCCTCGTGTAAAGTCCGTAGAGCAGAGAAGGTATAAGGGAGCGCAAACACCTAACACCCAACCAAACACCCTCTTTTTAGTTCACACTCAAAAGGAGAAGGACACCCTGACAAACCAGGGTTATGGGTCAGGCATCCTTACCATCCATGAAGCTCAGGAACTGACATACGAGTCGGTAATCGCAATCAAAACTAATGCAAACATGAAGCTGCACGAGAGCGTGCCCCATGCGGTCGTCGCAATCTCACGGCACACAAGGGACTTCACGTACTACGCTGACGACACCGACGACGCCATCAGTCGGTTCGTACGGCGAGAGTTGGCTGCAACACCGAAGACCATCCGAGAGTTCAATTTTCAGATGGCCATCAAAGACAGAAATGCAGTCAGTCGTAGTGGAGGCGCTGAGCCGGGAGGAGGCGATTTAGAAAATAAAATTGGCCTGGAATTAGAACGAAAATGTTCCCTACTCCCCTCTTTTTCCTTTTCTTCTCCTAATCAAAGATTCATGTAAAAGAAAGAAAACAAATGACAACGGTCACAGACCCCGGAGTCTGTGGAGTTTCTAAATTCAAATAAAAAAAATAAAAACTGTTCAATCTTATCAATAGAATTCAACAATTTGGAAATTGGAACTTATAGTTTGAATTAACAAATACGTAACATATAAAAAAACTTCCTCTTCTTAATTTTCTACAGATACAATCACCCTCAGTCAGGTAAATAGTCATACAAACTGACATTCTTGTTTCTGTTATACTTCAATAGCTTGCACAGTGTCATATACTGATATTATAAAATACTGCATTGCATAAATATATCTACAAACATAACATAGGTTTGTCATGTTGGGTTACGTAGCGCTGATAGGCATGTTAGTATTCCTGTTAACCCATTTTGTTAGATAAATGTAATAATAACTGACAAATACTGCACATCACATCCTCGGCAACAGAGTGGTTTACAACTGAAACAGGTTACCACTGTTGGTGGTAGAACTCTTTCAAGAACCAACTGGAGAAATGGCTAAAGACAATATTATTTTAACAGACAGTTACCCGTAATTTTGTTATTTCAACACAGATATAATCATATCAGCAAATTTTTATTTATCTATACTAATATTATAAAGAGGAAAGATTTGTATTTTTGTATGGCACGAATAAACTCAAAAACTACTGGACCGATTTCAAAAAATCTTTTGCCAATAGAAAGCTACATTATCACTGAGTAACATAGGCTATGTTTATCACGAAAAAATGAGATATCTACGTAAATTTTACTAAAACCAACGCAAGGTATAAAAAACAGTCATAAAATGGCTTTCATCGCATACGCTGCGGAAAGTACTAATGATAGACCAAAACAATGTTCTACAATATTATAGAGCGTATTAAAATCTACAAAAAACCTCGCGAGACCATATGTCTAACTTCAGTAATTACCTCGCAACAACTACTTTTTTACATTTTAAAAGTAAATAAAAATGCCTATCAAATTCAGACCATGTTATCAACACATTTGTATTAATTCTTATCCAAATAAATTATTTCTTATTCAAGACTCTTTTAATACCTATTGATTACTTTTGAATTATTAAAGTCGGACATTCCATTCAAAATATTTAACGAAATTAAAAATATCAATCCTATCAAAATGCGGCGCCGCGCGGCGCAACACGATAGAGGGACACTGAGGCACGGGGAGGTGTTCGCAGCTATGAAATAGGTAAGTACGAGTAGCCGCGCGCGCGTCTACTAATTCGCGTGATCGCCTCGCTACGTAGGTAGTGGACGCAAATGATATTAAATATTAAACATTTTTCGTAACACTTTTTATGTTCCTATCAAAATGTTCTTTTCAGAACTACTTTTGTATAAGTTTATTCTACCTTTACTGTTATTGTTCAAGTTTTCTCGCACTTTCTACACAGTATTACATTAAATTTATTCCATTTCGGTTTCCTCACGATGTTTTCTTTTACCGTTTTAAATTGGAGGCATTACGGACATGCCTTTGAAAAAATAGTGATGCGCGTGTAATTTGAGTTGGGGGATAGGATACGATATAGGTCATCCCCAAAGGTCCCCTTTATTCTACCTACTAAAGTAATAAAACGGAGCATTAAGGACTACGATGAAGAGACGATTAGAAATCTAGCTGTGTCAATAGATTCAATAAGCAGCCCACTAAATATTCCTACTACTGAGACTCGGGGCCCTCTCTCGCAAGGAGAGAGTCAAGTCCATAATCCACCACGCTGGCCCAGTGCGGGTTGGTAGATGACACATGACCTCAAAAGATTCTAAGTACATGGCGATTTCTTTACGATGTTTTCCTTCGCCGTTTAAAGTTAGCGGAATTACGCATATTACTCCGAAAAGACAGTGGTGCCTGGTGCACGTGGGATTTAAAACCGGGGCTCCAGATCGGCCGCCGCCGTTCTCCCGACTAGACCAGCCGTAACTATTTAGTACGTATTTAGAACTAATGGACTTTAGTACCTACATAAAACATTGCACAACCATAAACTACGTCGTAGGTGGCATTAGCAGATTTTTAACACTAAATTACAACAATTAAATATTTACTGATTTAATTTTTGATTTGATGCGTAAAAGTACGAGGGGTGATCCAAAAGTAATGATAATCAGTTATTTCTAGTGCACACAAAAATACAAAAAAATTACAGTCACTTGCTCAATTACCCACTAGTTCAGAAAAAAAAAATCATATAAATAGGCCACGATTCCCGGGAGCTACATTCATTTGAATACGGACTGTCAAGGAGTGAACATCAAAATGGAAAACACGAAATCAGAGCTGTCATTAAATACCTCTGCTTGAAAAAAAAATGTCTACCAAAGACATACACAGCGACTTGGTGGAAACATTAGGGACTGTTCTCCTCCATATTCCACAGTTGCACGCTGGGCTAAGGAGTTTAAGCTGGGAAGAACATCGACGGAAGACGAACACCGCGAAGGGCGCCCATCGACGTCCCTCATTGGAGAAAATGTGAAAAAAGTTGAAGAAGTTGTATTGGAAGATCGAAGAGTGACTATCAGGCATGTAGCTGAGGTCACAGGGATCTCATATGGCAGCATTCAAAGAATCCTTGTGAACGAATTGCATATGAGAAAGGTCTCCGCGCGTTGGGTACCGAAAATGTTAAACGACGAGCAAAAGAAGAAACGAGTCGACATGTCAAGAGCAAATCTCGAAAAGTTCCAGGCAGACAAGGATAATTTTTGTCACGTTTTGTGACCATGGACGAAACCTGGATCCACCATTTTGATCCTGAAACAAAACAACAATCGATGACATGGAAACGATCCGATGAACCGACGCCGAAGAAATTCAAAGTGTCAAGCTCAGCAGGGAAGGTTATGGCGTCTGTTTTTGGGACGCTGAAGGAATAATCATGGTGGACTACTTGGAAAAGGGGCCACTATTACAGGCTCCTACTATGCAGAACAAATAAGAAGATTGCGGGAGGCTATTAAGGAGAAAAGGCGAGGCAAACTGCGGGCTGGAGTGCTGTTCCATCAAGACAACGCACCGGTTCACAAAGCTGCAATTGCCATGGCTGCCATTCAGGAAGCGGGCTTTGAGCTGGTGGAACACCCCCCCTATTCACCAGACCTAGCCCCCAGTGACTTCTATCTCTTTCCACGACTCAAGGAACACCTCCGGGGCAAGAAATTTGACGATGATAGCGACGTGATGGCCGCGGTTGAGGACTTTTTTGAGAGTCAAGATAAAGATTTTTTTTCTAAGGGAATTTTAGGTTTAGAAAAGAGATGGACTAAATGTATAGACTTGCTAGGAGACTATGTTGAGAAATAAATTTAGTTTTTGATTTTATTCATTGTGTTTATTATTGATTATCATTACTTTTGGATCACCCCTCGTAAAAGGGGAATAACAACGACGCCAGACACGCCTAAAGTTTTTAGGACTAATGATAATATACCATAACAACTAACGCATAACAGTTTTCGCATAATTTTTGCTACCATAAACATAACTTAGCATAATGTTTAAAGGCACATATTGAGAGAAGCATAACAATACCTAAACATAACAATTGGTCCTATTATGGTCTATCACTGAGGTACGACTTAGGTAATACTTATTTTCCATAATACCCGTGCGAAGCCGGGGCGGGCTGCTAGTTTATTATATAATAGGCGAGCAGTCGTCTATTATTCAATAAATAAATAAAATAAATAATATCCTTTTGTTAGAAATGAGTTCACAATCATAGTCTAGCTTGTAGGCGATAAGTAAAAGTAATTGTATGACCGGCGGGGGAGCAGTGGATCAGGTTGTGTAATGATAGATTACTATCTATCATTATTAGTGCTGTTTAATACTAAAATTCTAAATTATTAGTTTTCACTTCTATGGAAAGTCCCTAACCAAACATTTTTTTTTTAAATTTAAAGTGATGAGCCAACCAAGGCATATGCCTGATGGTAAGTACACCTATTTCACCTTGTAAAACTAAAAAAGCCTAGAGGTATAATAAGGTGATTTATCATTTTGCCCTGTAATTTCTCTGAAATATTGCCCATCAAACTGGAGTACTAAAGTTTTCATATTACTGTTGGTTTTAGAATAACTGGCAAAGGTGTGGTACTCAAATGAACAGGATTTTGCGCGGGCTTTTATTTTATTGTTGGAGGAAAATATATAATTACTAATTGGATATTTCTCGCTAATGAACAGATAATTTAATAAACTTATACATTACCTACATCGCTTCTGTATAGCAAACTGAAATAAACAACACTTGTATTGAAAATATATAGTAATAGTTACTAAATTCTATACAATGTGGAGTTTCATTATTTATTTTTATCTACTCTAAGGTTGCCTTGAAGCTATCGCTACTAGCGATGCTAAGGCCGCCAGTCGTCGCATTAGAAATGTAATATTAATGCAAAGAGATAATATTAAATTGTTTCAATTGTAAATTATTTTTATTTCTCAATCGTAAATTATTTTTATTTCGTTGGTTCAATAAAATGCTTCGAGGTTCAAGATACACATGTACTTAGTTTGGAGTTCACTGCTAATCAACACAATGTTTTTTTAACTTGATATGTCTTACTATGTGTTATAACTATGTGATGGAGATAAAAAAATCTTATCTATCTATTTCAGATGGAGAAAACATTGAACATGGTGTCGCGAGCTCTGAATCTGTACGAGGAATGTGGAACACCTCGGGCTCCGCTGACGGACCACGAGTTCCGCGCCTTCCTCGACCCCGCTGGCCAGATCACTGACGCGGCGCGCTTGAGGGAGGTCATCTACTGCGGGGGAATCGATCCTAGTCTCAGGTAAACCATGGACTTTTAAATAAAAACTTTAAATTTTGTGACTTCGCGTCACCAACATGCTTAATAGCTGTTTTTCTGTAGCTATAGCATAAGCAACCCACTAAATGATCCCACTGCTGGGACTCGGGGCCTTCTCTCACGAGGAGAGAGTAAAGGCCATAATCTACCATACTGGCGTGGATAACGCGAGACCTGGAATGATTCTAGGTATCCATATGACTGCCAATAAGGGATTTGCGACAAAGGTCACACAAATATATTTTGTGGCTTGTTGCACTTACCGAGTTTATCATGAATGTTATGTCTGCAGCCGCGCTTTTGTGCCAATGCCTCCAGACATGCCTATGCTGGCCTTTATTACTATTACTACGTAACTACTAATTAATAAATACTATTATTACTAATTGCTCCTTTGTTTTTTAATATCTTTGTTTTAAATTTGTTTTAATACTAAGTGCAATAAAGAGTTTATCTATCTATTATGGTCAAATGCAGATGTAGGAACATTTACTTGCCCAAAAATAGTTTGAACTTCTATGAAAAGCAGGTCACCCTTTCTATAACACTAGCAAGCTGTTCCGGCTTGGGTGATGCCGTTATAATAAACAAATTATAATTTGTAATTTAATAAATAATGTAACATAAAATTGAGCTGTTAACTATCCTATCTCTCAAGTTTGACCAAATTACACAAATTTTGTGAATATTGATAGACTTGGTAATTGGGTTTATAAATAAAGATTTTAGATATATTACACACCTAGGAAAATATACAAAGATGCAATCTCAGGAAATGTATTATTTATCTCATTTAATCTTTGTATAAAAATCAATGGTTTGCTTGCAGGAAAGTAGTATGGAAACACATTTTGAATGTCTACCCTGACGGCATGACTGGTAAAGAAAGAATGGACTACATCAAGAGGAAAGCAAATGAATACTACGCTTTGAGAACTCGGTGGAAAGACTGCATACAGAAAGGAATGGTAAGAACATTTGTTTTGCTGTTTTGATTGCTAAATCATATTTTATCCATATAATTTTTTAATGTATGACTTGTAATTTTTCTACAAATAGAGTTTAGCAATAGGAGTCTTTTAAACCGGACTCCTATTTAGTAAGAGAAAATGGACACTGAATTTATATATAGGGCTGGACTCGAGGTCACACGGGGCCTCGGGAATTTGGTAGTACTACGGTCAGTCACTATACCTACTCCTCTACGTCGAGAAGGCCTTCGATAAGGTGTGGCACGAGGGCCTCATTTACAAGAATTACATTGAAAGATAGCGGCCCGTTCCGTTTTCGCTAGGATGTTACCATATAGAGAGCATCGATCGCAATAAAAACTATACTACCTCTCAAGTTAAACCAAATTACACATAAATGCCAACTTTCATGAATATTGGTTGATTTGGTGAAGAGAACTGACATGACATGGAGCAAACATCATGCATGCGCGGTCCGAAGGGGGGGGGGGGTCACACGGGACATGACCACCCCCATACGTTACATACATCGTATATGTTACATTAAAAATCTAAAAAAAATAAAAATATCTAACAATACGTACATAGACTATTTTTTAACGCGGGAAAACAAATGGAACTGGAACTACGCGGGTAAACCTGTGGGGTGCTACTAGTAAAATATTTTTTACTCTATTTATTATATTTCTACTGGTGGCCAAAAAGACTGAGGCTTTGTACTGGTGACCCCTCCAAATTTCGAGGCTGGGACCGCGCCTGACGTCATGACAATGGATTTTTATATGTTAGGGTTATGTTGTTTGTGTAACGTTAACGCATTTTACGGAGAACGGAGTTGAACAAACCTCACCCCCGCAAACCTCTCCAGTAAGCAACATATCGTTTTTTTGTTGAGAACATCGGTTGCGCCCCCAAGTGCCATCAGGGATTACAACTTCTAGTTTGCCATTAAATATCGCAACGCGGCAGTGATAAAGGCTCTTATGAACCTTTACCAAAAAAAATAATACATACATAAATAGTTTAGATGTACAGATGATATGCTATTCAAAAGTCTTCTTGCAATAAGTAAATGAAGCTCAATATAAACAAGAAGAAAATTAAAATATGTATTTAATTTACCCCTGACTACCTCGGATTTGTAATCTGTACAACATTCTACTAGTCGAGCTCTTTCATTTGATAATAATATGATAAGCTAAGAACCACCGCACGGAAATTAAGCTTCAAATAAAAAAACCGGATCGAACTTACTAATCATTGTTAATTTTTAGGTCAACCCAGACTTGGCTTTTGTGACCGGTATGGTTCGGAAAGATGTCCTGAGAACAGATAGACATCACAACTTTTATGCGGGCAGCGACGATAATCAAAATATTGCCTCACTATTCAATATATTAACTACGTAAGTACTTTCTGTTAGTGTTAGCCAACACCAGCATTTAAATGGATCATAAACAACCTTATCACCTCTATATTCACAACACAAGCGGAGTATGTTAGGCGTGAGATAATCTTAATCGGGTTTTACCACAATACATTCTCATTGTATTATGTTCTCACAATAGGCATGTTAATAATTTTTCGAAATTGCTTTTATGTTGAAGATTAACGCATGTTTATCATAAAAAAATAATTTATTTCAAAATATTAGTATTTTCGATACAACTGTTTACAAGTAATAATAATGCCTATCGTAATACTTGTTTGTAGGTACGCGTTGAACCACCCTCTTGTGAGTTACTGCCAGGGCATGTCGGACCTGGCGTCGCCGCTGCTGGTGACGATGGGCGACGAGGCGCACGCGTACATCTGCCTGTGCGCGCTCATGCGCCGCCTCTACCCCAACTTCCTGCTCGACGGGGAGGCCATGACCATCAAGTTTGCGCACCTCACGGAGTCTTTACAGGTATATTATAACACTTTATTTATTATTTATTTATAACCTCCATATATTATAACACTTTAACTTCTTGATCAATGTTTTTTTTAAGACAGATTCTATTCATTAATTACACTAGCTTTACCTCAATCTGTTGCCGCGAAATTTGTAGTTTAACGTCGATATAAAACAAAAGATGTGCCCTGAGCACCTTAAAACTGTTAACAAACTGCGTCTGTGTGTAGTGGCACTCAACTACCATTCTACTTGACCCCTAGAATCGCTAGCGGCGAGGTATGTTGCGGTTCTACTTATTTTGGTTGTCGACAACGAATAGTGACATGTATAAACGTCTGGCGTTCACCGTTTTCTACAACACAACTAAAACGGAAAGAGTGAGCTTAAGACAGTAAGACAGACAGTAGGAAGAGTGCCTAACGTTAATATAATTCCGTGCGCCTGAAGTTTAAAGATATAAATAAATCAATGGATGTGCCCTCACATCCATAGTAGTTGATAAATGTTCACTTATATGCACTACAGATATTCATTTCTACGATTTGTAGCTTAAGCCCGATTTACACTTCAATAAGTACAATAGCGAGTTAACAACTTAGACAGTTAAGTAGTAAGTTGTAAATAACGTCCTAAGAGATGGAGCGAGTAATCATAAGTTGCCGAGAAGAAGACTAGTTTCGCGTTGTTTTAATCCAGAAATGTACTGTACTAAACTCGCCCGTCTACTTGCCGGCCGGTTAAGTTAGCGGGTCGCGGGACACGCGCGAAAGGGGCTACTTCGCACTGGACTCGCCAAAAAATAGGATCGCAATCTATTCAACTCAACTTAATCAACAACTTACTACTTAACTGGCCTCGTGGCTTAGTGGGTAGTAACTCTGCCTGCGACGCCGAAGGTCGTGGGTTCGATTCCCCCCCAGTGCAAATATTTGTGTGATGAATTCAAATGTTTCTACTGTGTCTTGGTGTTTGTATGTATAATAAGTATTTGTTTACAACTATATAAGTATTATATAAGCTATCTGGGCCCCATATTACAAGCTTTGCTTGGTTTGGAGTCGGATGGTGTTGTGTGCGAATGTCCATCAATATTTATTTATTTTCATTTTAACTCGCTTTTGCCGTTCAAACAACATTAACAACTTAACTCGCCGAAGACACAAGTTAACTCGCTACTGTACTTATTGAAGTGTAAATCGGGCTTTATAGCGATAATAAAATATCGAGGATGCAATATGGCGGTGACGCTTCACAGTATAGTGGAACCGATTTGATTTCTTAGTACGTCATTTGGAGCTCCAAAACTCTGAAAATATCCTGATACTACTATAAAGGATATGTTAAAGTAAAGTTGTGTCATGTTGTGCAGTGTCCTGTATCATATAACGACGGATCGGTATCTTTCTTTGTTACAGGTTTACGATTCTGATTTTTTACAATTACTTGAAGTCGCAGCAGGCTGATGACTTACTTTTCTGCTACCGGTGGCTCCTCCTGGAGATGAAACGCGAGTTCGCGTTTGACGACGCGCTAAGGATGCTGGAAGTCCTGTGGGCGTCGTTGCCGCAGAAAACACCGTCGCAGGAGCTCGCTCTCAAGGAGCGGGAGTTCGACCCGGGCGCCGACCTTGACGAGGATCCGCCGCCCGTCAGTCCGCTCCTGAAAGCCCCTCGAGAGAACGCCTATACCAAGATGTGCGCGATCCGAAGGCAAAGCTCCAGTTTCAGCCTCGCCAAGACCCCCAAATTAGCCACCTGCAAACAGATGAACCACAGCCTCGACGAGAGCGCGACTCGAACCGTGACCGCGTCCCTCGAACGATCCAAAGAATTCCAGAGCTTAGACGATACCGCGTTGCAGCAGAAGTCAAAGGTCGATAGAAGCGACGATAAAACAAAAGAAAACGGCTTGTTGAATAGGGATAGTAAGTCTCTCAAACGGAAGAGTATGAAAAGCGTGCCGGAGCACGGGAAGAGCCCGGACGGCGAGGGGCTCGCGTCCGCCTGGGCCAGCACTGGCAACCTCGTGAACGGCACCACGCACGCAGACAACAGAACCACGCCTCTCGGGAACCAGGTCCGCCAGCTGCGCGACAGAATATCCGTGACCAACAATAAGTTCTCTTCCTTGGATAAGCTAGACGACCCCGTGACCGCCGGGGGCGACGGCGCAAAGCCCAAAGTGAAAATGATCAAAAATTTAAACGAGTTCCTCAATTTCGCGACCGGCAGCAAAGTAGGCGCCGTCACGCAGGAAAAGTTGCAGCGGACTCGGTCCGTCATAGAGCGCAGCACGACCAAAGACTGTCCGAGAATAACTCTGACGAAGACATCGGCCGATGAGAGTCGACCGCACATCACGAAGGACGAGAAGCTCGCGAACAGGTTGAACAGGAACGTGTGCGCGGACGCGAACGAAGGGAGCAGCCCCGACGACTCGCAGGAGTACTACCCGATGACCACCTCTATGACGAGAGAGCTGAGGCTCGAATTGGAGCACTTGGACCGGCAAGTGTTCGGTAATTCGTACGTGAACCGGTGCAGCGTGGCGTGCGAGTCGCCGTCCGACTCCACCAGCTCGGAGGAGCGGCCCACGCTGGAGCGGCGCGACGCCGCGGCGGCGCCGGGGCCCCGCGCCGACGAGCCGCCGGAAGGCATGAAGCGCTCCCCGCTGCTAGACACCGTCAAGTCGACCGCCCGAAGCGCGGAGGATATCTACCTCTGGGAGAATCCGCTCCACAGGAACACCCCGACGACGCGCACCACGGCCAGCTGCCCCCAGACGCCCGACGAGCAGGCCGAGCTCGACTTCGATGGAGACACGGGTGAAATATTCGAGGAACACTCCGGCAAAAAATCCGTCACTCCGATCCGCCTCCTCAGAAAAAACCAATCCCTCGAACCGCAGGAACAATCGAAACTGTTGAAAGATACGCACATACCGTCGAGCGAATCCGACTCCGAGAAGGAGCCGGTGGAATCGGCGAGGGAAGCCGCGAGGAACAACCAGCAAGAGTCGAGTACGACGAGATCGCAAAAATTCTTCTCGAGCATGTCGCAGGAGTTGGAGAACGCGAAAAGGAACTGCGAGAGTCTTCTGAATACGAAGCAGCCGAACCTGCACAGCGTGGCGTCGACGATAAACAATTTTCAGAAGAAGTATGAGGCGTTGAAGCCGGTGGCTCCTCGGGGCGCGGGCCCGGCGCCCGCGGGGGAGAGCCCGGCGCGGAGCGGGCCGGGGGCGTTGCCTCCGCCGGCCGCGTTCGGAGGCGGGAATCCCTTCCTCATGTTCCTGTGCCTGACGGTCCTGCTCCAGCACCGCGACTACATCATGAGGAACCGCATGGACTACAACGAGCTCGCCATGCACTTCGACAAGATGGTCCGCAAACACAACGTGAACAGGGTGTTGAACCAAGCGCGCCAGATGTACGCCGTCTACTTGAAACAGCAAGCGCATAAGACTGCCGACGTTACTACATAATGCCTAATTACAAATACGGATCTCTCTAGTAATTACGTTGCTCATAAGATAGGTAGGCGATCTATTGTATACAAATATATCATTGCTCTAGTTTAGTACCGCTATCCGCGTAATCTTGATATTCTTATGAACTGGAAGTTTTAACATTTATGCGAAGTTTTTGTGTACTTGATGGCTTAGTTTCGCTTACGGCATTTATGTTTCGCCTAGTTTAGTTTTAATACTTGAGTTATATTTGTATTCGCTGATAATTAATTCCAAAGAGCCTTTATTTGACAACTTATTGTGATATTTTTATTTTAGAATATATTTTTATACCTAATTGTGTTAGATAAAAAATTGGGATAGTGCACAATGAAAATCATTCCTGAAATAAATATTTAAAATAAGTATCTTAGATTCAGATAAATAATAATTATAAAGCAGTATTTTTAGATAATACATGATAATAAAAAATGATCTAGTCTTGAGAGTGTTTGGAGACAACCACGCAAAATTATAAAATGCTACATACCTACATTTTGAAATATCATTACCTTAAAACTGCTTCTTGAAATAATATTCTGTTGAAAATTACAACAAAAGCATTGTATTATTTTTAACATGTAAATAAATTATTGACTCGGTCAAACATCTTTTATTTCAAGTGGCGTCCAACCAATCAAGTGCACATTTTTTTTTATCAATAACGAGTTTTTCTTGCCCACCATATCGCCTGATATTAAGAGCCCTCGTCGCACGAAATTCAAAAAGTTTGTGTTCCGAATTTTCCATCTTTAGTATTATCTACAAAAAGATAATTACGTTCAAAAAATAGGCCGATCTTTCTTGTTGACGTTTCCTTGTTATTTTTCTAATAATAATTCCTTTGGTCGTAGGGAACGATCTCCCATGACCATTTCGACGAAAAGTCGCCGCCGTGTCAGTTTCAGACTTTTAAAACTACAAGTGATACTCAAAATTTATACTTAAAAAATATGGGGAACATCATACACATATTTTATTAATTCAGACATGTTACATATATCTGAATTTTGGTCCCATTTATTAGTAAAAAAAACAAAATCATGAGCCAATTTTAAGTTTTACATTGCAGTTGTAGCGTTGTCTCTGTGTGAAATACACAATAATTGCAAAATAAAAATTAGACACGATAATACTTTGTTCTTTGTAAAATCCAATTCTATAGTTACTTTTCAAATCATAGTTGTCAATTTTTCAAAAAATATAAATTACCAGCAGTCTAAATTACAATAATTTAAGCTGCGCAATTTAGTATGCCGCACGTAGTGATTACTTCCTCTGTGTATGCCGCGAGCGGCCGTCGGGGGAGGACCTGCGTCAGCGTGGGAGTCGGTTACGTAATATTTCGCGCGTTTATGACATAAACTAGAATAATTATAGTGCGACCACAAAATTTTAATTTTATATTTTTCACTACTACCTCTATACCATGACCATGACCAATTACAATGACCATGAGGAACGGATATGACCCATGACTACGACCAATGACCATGAGCAATGGCCATGACCAATGACTGTTCCGACGTGTTTGAGCAACGAACTTCCAATATTAATTAATCATCATTAATTTTTACTACTACCTCAATATAGGTATCAATTTAAAGGGCTTGACTATGCACTATGACAAATTTCAAATCCAAGATGGCCGCCACCACAAAATGGCGACTGTCATTATTTTTTACTACCACCTCAATATGGGTAACAAATGAAAGGGCTTGACTAGTAGAATACTATGAACTGTCACAAATTTCAAATCCAAGATGGCCGCGACCACAAAATGGCGACTGTCATTATTTTTTACTACCACCTCAATATGAGTAACAAATGAAAGGGCTTGACTAGTAGAATACTATGCACTGTCACAAATTTCAAATCCAAGATGGCCGCCACCACAAAATTGCGAATGTCATTATTGTTCACTACTACCTCTATACCATGACCAATGACCATGACCAATTACAATGACCATGAGGAACGGATATGACCAATGACTACGACCAATGACCATGAGCAATGGCCATGACCAATGACTGTTCCGACGTGTTTGAGCAACGAAATTCCAATATTAATTAATCATCATTAATGTTTACTACTACCTAAATAAAGGTATCAATTTAAAGGGCTTGACCATGCACTATGACAAATTTCAAATCCAAGATGGCCGCCACCACAAAATGGCGACTGTCATTATTTTTTACTACCACCTCAATATGGGTAACAAATGAAAGGGCTTGACTAGTAGAATACTACGCACTATGATAAATTTGAAATCCAAGATGGCCGCCACCACAAAATAGCGAATGTCATTATTTTTCACTACTTCACAATATAGGTATCAAATGCAAGGGCTTGACTAGTAAAATACTACGCACTATGACAAATTTCAAATCCAAGATGGCCGCTACCACAAGATGGCCACTGACATTATTTTTTACTACCAACTCAATATGGGTAACAAATGAAAGGGCTTGACTAGTAAAATACTATGCACTGCCACAAATTTCAAATCCAAGATGACCGCCACCACAAAATTGCGAATGTCATTATTTTTTACTACCAACTCAATATGGGTAACAAATGAAAGGGCTTGACTAGTAGAATACTATGCACTGTCACAAATATCAAATCCAAGATGGCCGCCACCACAAAATGGCGAATGTCATTATTTTTTACTAATACTACCTCAATATGGGTAACAAATGAAAGGACTTCTTGGATTTGAAATTTGTCATAGTGCATAGTATGCTACTAGTCAAGTCCTTTCATTTGTTATCCATATTGAGGTCGTAGTAAAAAATAATGACATTCGCCATTTTGTGGTGGCGGCCATCTTGGATTTGAAATTTGTCATAGTGCGTAGTTTTTACTAGTCAAGCCCTTTCATTTGATATCCATGTTGAGGTTGTAGTAAAAAATAATGACATTCACAATTTTGTGGTGGCGGCCATCTTGGATTTGAAATTTGTGACAGTGCATAGTATTCTACTAATCAAGCCCTTTCATTTATTACCCATATTGAGGTGGTAGTAAAAAATAATGACAGTCGCCATTTTGTGGTGGCGGCCATCTTGGATTTGAAATTTGTCATAGTGCATAGTATTCTACTGGTCAAGCTTTTTCATTAAATTTGATACCCATATGAGGTAGATTATGAAGAAATATTTAGTCCACCATTTTGTGGAGGCGGCCATCTTGAATCGATATTAACCAAACATAGCTAAGAACCAATGCACAAAAATTACCCTTAAAATAAAAAAAGAAATTTTACTAGTTATCAGATTTTTGAAATGCAAGAATAATTTATCGTAACGTAACGGGACAATAAGTCATCAATTTTCGTGCACGCAGCCAGCGTTCATCGATTTAGTAGACGTCACGTCAGAAAATCTCATCAAAATTTTTAGTACACTGCCGTTAGGGCTCAAGATCGTTCTGTCCGCCTAAACGCTCGAGCTGAATCGAACGGACGCACGCTGACAATGTTGCAGGATTTTACCTAAAGTTGAGTTCTGTCGTTTTGTCAGAGGGCTCTTAAGCGACGATACGGCGGTCCACGGCGGCGGTTGGAGTGTTCTAGACCTAGAACAAATCGAATTAGTCTAGATTTAAACACACTCAAACTTTATCCATCATGAAATAGCCACTCAGGCAACGCACTCCGAAGTTTATATGTTCATAGTACGAAAGTGATGTCAAACCTCTTCGTTGAGTCTTTGAAACATCGACTATGAAATACTACTTAGTCTGTGTATGAAATGCTGTCGCTTTCTGGAGTTACGAGGAGTTGGATAGAAAACGAAAAAGGCGGTATTTACAGCGCATAGATACGCTTCGAAATGTATCTGATAAAAACTAGCATTTATGTGGCCTTGTTCAAAACAGGGAGCCGTTGCTTGATCCTTGGCAGCCTAAACTGAAGTCGTCCAGGCGCGGGCCGAAGGGGGGGGGGGGGCATGACTCATGACCCACCTCCCCCTACCCAATCGTATACTGGAGA
Organism: Ectropis grisescens; assembly: GCA_017562165.1. Lineage (NCBI taxonomy): Eukaryota > Metazoa > Arthropoda > Insecta > Lepidoptera > Geometridae > Ectropis > Ectropis grisescens. The sequence goes on from CM029770.1 coordinate 20,843,575, forward strand.
ACATCTGGAACGGCAACTTCGCGGGAAAATTTATTGTATTTCTACTGGTGAAACCCCCAATCTCAGACTGCGTACTGGTGACCTCCTCTAAAATTCGATGCTGGGATCGCGCCTGAGGCGTTCACGTTTTGCGAGTTGGCTACAGTTAGCAATTGCATTTGAAGGTCGCCATAGCATTTCAACAGAAAATTCCTCTATGAAGAAAAATGCTTGGGAGAGCTACTGGTCCATTAAAAAAACTAAAGCGCAGAAGTCCTGTCTCATAGTCTGTCAACGAGGCATGGAACGCAGTAGGTATTCTAGGCATTAAAAGACAAGACCTCGTTCGTAACACCATACTGCGTTCAATTATAGGTGTAACAGAATGGGAATGGGCAGGTGAGGCAGGTCATGCTAGCAGAATGCATCCCGACTGGTGGTCCAGAGTGCCAGAGCTACTATAGAATGAGCACCATCGGCTAGTCGACCCCAGGGCCGTCCTCCAACGAGCTGGTAAGACGAGCTCAGATCGTTTAAAATAAGATTGACGATGGAAGCTCTGGACCGGACTAAGTGGAGAAAATTGGGGGAGATCTTTGCCCAGCAGTGGGACAATTGAGGTTAATAAAAAAAAGTTGGAATATACCTACGTCAATCAGCTCACATACATACATTCACGGAACCTTAAATTTGGACCGAAAATGTTCAAGTCATGTTAGGTGGCCAAGGTCAAGCCATGAAGGCGCCTATCTGCCACCTGATGATAAAAAAGGATAGATGGTGCCGCCATGTATCATTTTTTATTTTTAAATTATCTTGTCTGAACACGTCACTAGTAAGATTTATAAGGAATCACTGTTGAAAGATAAAATTCGTAACTGGTTTATAGCTGACGAATATAACATAACTCCCTATATGTATAGGGAGTATGTATGGGACTAGTAACATGAAGTAACATGAATACATTTCTAATATTAAAACAGCAATAACGATCAAGTACTTGTCAATTTATTACCTTCCAAACTTACATAACAACTTAATGCCTACAATATACATTATATCACATGAAAGCCCCCTACGGTGGTGTCATCGAAAACGCTTAATACATTATTTCTACGAGCAATTTGGCTTTCGTTCGAGATTGAACTGATGTGTGGACCAGTGTGGTTACTTCCTCTTGTTGCCACCGCCGCCCGCCAGGATCATGGCGATACGCATGAAGATATTTAACACGTCCAGATACACGGAAACGGCCCTGAAAATAACAATACACGTTATTATTGAAGTTATACTTTTTTTCGCGCGTTAGGGAGAAATTATGACAGTAAATTTTTACGATGGGTACGCACGCACACTGCCACGAAAATCTGACATTCCGAAGATAAAAAAAAAACATTGTAACTTAAGTTAAAATACGTCTTGCGTAGAAGATTTCTATCCTATGTTTGAAATTAGACTTAGTACGAGGAATAAAGAAAAGTGTTAACTTCTTGTATGGGCACCTAAGTTCACATACACTTATTTGACTGCAGAGTATTTATACCACAATTGTTACCTTGAAATTTTTTTTTCAGTTGGCTTCAAGTGGCGTAAGCTGCTTACCAAACTTTGTGCAATCGCAGAAGGCTCAGAGCCCAACTATTTTCTATTTTTTTTTTATTCTTACCGTACTGAACGAGTACCTACTACATCTCGTATGACGATACGACTAGCGCAAAGGCACCTCGAACGATACGACCTCGGTCTGGGAAAAGCAAGGAACGACCTGACCCCTTTCCCCATGCAAAAAGGGTACAGTTAAAAAGGGTAAACGCGCACGGCCCGCTTCACTTCCGCCGCTACGACGCTAAGGTAGCATGTCGGTGCACGAAACTATAGAATTTGCCGCTACCAAAAAGTATTACTACTAAGCAAAAAAATTGTAGGTATCGTTTTGTCGCTTATGTCTTCAACTAGAAAACACGAACCGACACGATTTTGTGTCGTGTCATAATTTAGTGTAATAATTTCGCCTACAGATTCTAAGATAACGTGGTCGGTACTCACGAGTTGATAGGGTCGTAGGGTCGGAACCCGTAGGGCGGGTGCATCTCAGCGCGCTTGATGATCGCTTGCGTGTCGTACAAGAGGAACCCGCCGAATACGATGAGACCGCCGTACAAGCTCAGGGAATATAAGCCTGTAAATCAAGATTAATGTATATGTATTTTTTTAGGTGATTACATACCTATCTGAAATAGCTTCCATGCAGAAGCAACTCTCTCTCTCTCTCTCTCCTTGCGAGAGAAAGCCCGAGTGTGTGCAGTGGGAATATTTAGTGGGCTGTTGATGATGATGGAAGCAACTCAAAGAAACCAATGCTAATGAAATTGTTATAGTTTAGTGCAGCAGCTAACTATTATCTCTATCAAAGCGTCCTGACCTGTCTCCAGTCTCTGAGCTATAAGAAATCGGAAGAACTTGTAAAGATTTACGATCACGATATTAGAAGCTCTACACCACCCTAAACCTAATATATCAGTACCAGTATCAGTAGTAATATATTGTAGTGGTAGGACTCCTAGCAGAGTCCGCCTGGGGAAGTACCACACCTTTGCCAGTTATTCTACTACCAAACAGTAATGGGAAATGTTCCGGATTGAAGGGCAATGTTTCCAGACTGGACTGGACTCTTCATGTTCCAATAGTTGCGTGTCACTGTGCTGTTATGTGGCAAGGCACTACTTGCTTACCATCAGGCACATGTCCTGCTCGTCACTTCTATTTAAAAAAAACTTCCTGCGAAACTGGCCTTTTCATTTTGATGCGCCGATGAAATAAATCTACTAAAGGTTTGCGAAATGCTCACATGCACTGACTCTTACAAAATTCATATAGAGACACATATGTATCTAACCATAATGACTCACATACACTCATCATCGTGAGGGGGGGGGGGCTGAGACGCGGGAAGCGCGCTCATCTACTGCGCGCCATTACCAACATTACAATGTTACTAACTTTCGATTTAGTGAGCACCGATTCAGTTTTCGGTTTTATCTACCCATGTCTAGACATTATCGGAGTTTCTTCCAAGATCAAAGGCGATGAACTACTGTTAGTGTTTCTTTATAGTATGACTAGATGCCCGCCCCGGCTTCGCCCGTGGTATATTATATAGCACTCATCGGGATCCCGTACATATCCAACGGTGAAAGAATGACTGAAATCGGTTCACTCATTCCTGAGAATATCGATTTCAAACAAAAAACCTCTTCAGCTACCTGCTACGCCACCTGTCGGAAATTAGTCGTACCAACACAGATTTAGAAACAAAAAATAGCAAAGGTTTATATTCAATGCACAGATTACTGAAATTCAATGACGCAATCTTTGACACATGCTGTCATATGTCATGTCAAAGCACGAAACGTACGAAAACTCTCAAAAGGGGAATATTTTTTCCCGATTTTGTTACATTCTTGTTTCATGCTCCGCTTCGATTAATAGTAGAGTTATTTTCTATAGCCTAAAGCCTTCCTCGATAAATGGACTATCCAATAGAAAAAGAATCTTTCAATTCGGACCAGTACTTCCCGAGATCCTAGCGTTCAAGCAAACAAACAAACAAACAAACAAACTCTTCAGCTTTATAATATTAGTATAGATTTTAGTAAATGAGTATAGATGAATGCATACCGGCGCCGAGGGCGGTGGTGGGCGGCAGGAACATGGAGGCGAGCGAGGCGGCGAACACGGCGCCGAGCCCCATGGCGAGCGGCGCGCGCATGTTGAGGAACTCGCCCGACGGCGCGCACACGGCGATCGTGCTCAGCCCGCCCACCACGCCCGCCGTGTACCTGGCGACAACCAACCCGACGTCAACACCCGTACTTATTTACACAGCTTATCATTTTCCAGTAAATTATCGACTAACAACTTTCGGGAATTAGCGTGCCTCCAAAATTAATTGCCAAAAAAAGGGCTGCGTATAGCTCATCATAGGAAGCGTGTGGCGTGCGTGCGTGACAATCAAACGAACTTTTTATCGTAATAAGTGACAAGACGACGTGATGGGGTATGTCGGGCTCGACACCACGGGAGCGGACATGGTTCTTCTACCGACTAAAACCTCCACAGATTTCTCCGGCATGACCCGGGGTCAGAGTCGCGGGAGCACTTTTCGCACTCACCAACGACCCTCTGAAACACATGCCCCCGCACCTATGCGGGCCCACCTCTCGGAAGGTATCCACACCCCTTTAGATCCAGTGACGCGCCGGAAACCAGCGGCACGTCACCTTCTTGGGAAGGTTTATACCTAGGTGGGATTTTGGATGACATAAGATCCTTCTTCTGACAACACTAAATTACTAACAAACACAACAAAACAATAATTAGCGAAATCGGTCCAGCCGTTTATGCGTTATGCCATAGCCCTGGAAATATGGATTAATTTTTATTCACGAAAGAACTAATTGAAGTTCGTTCGAATTCTATGGAATATACACTTCGCTCCGCTTCGGGTATGTTGTGTTACCACTTAATTTTAAATCAATCCTTGTAATCTTTTCTATTTGTAACATAATGAAGTAATAAATGATTGAGTAAGTTAGTAGTTGTGTGGTGTATGATACTGACCAGGCAGCGCGTACGAGGATGGGCCCGCCGAGGAAGCACATGGGCGCGATGACGGCGCCCATGATGGCGGTGTGCGCTACCCACGCCAGCTGCTTGGCGCCCAACCCGGGCTGGTACTCCATACTGCGCACCACCATGCCCGACCCGATCATCAGGCCCATTGTCACGATTATCGACTGAAACATAACATCTCTATTTATAAAAATGTTATGTTGGTTTGTGTACGCTTCAAAACTCAAAAAGTTCTGCACCGATCGAGCTGAAATTTTACAATGATATATAATCCGCATCAAGGATTGTTTTTATTGACTTTTGAATTTGATTCTTTATATGATTTTGATTTGACTGCCCTAGTGGCTTAGTTGGTAGTAGCTCTGCCTGCGAAGCCGAGGGTCGTGGGTTCGATCCCCCACCCAGTGCAAATATTTGTGTGATGAATTCAAATGTTTGCACTGTGTCTGGGTGTTTCTATGTATAATAAGTATGTATTTAAAACTATATAAGTATTATATCAGCTATCTGGCTGCCATCACACAAGCTTTGCTTAGTTTGGGGTCAGATGGTGTTGTGTGTGAATTGTCCAACAATATTTTTTTTATTATTTTATCTAATTTTTGCATCATAATGTGCTACAGCGAAGCGTGGTAGGGGGTACAGCTAGTAAAACATGAATATTGTTATAAAACTTCCGCAATTTGAACACATAATGCTTATATTGTACGGGGCTTATTTAGAAGCAGAAAAAAAGACACGTTCAGGAGGTACTTCAAACCTTTCATTTGATACCCTTATTAAGGTAGTTGTGAAAAAATAAATGTATTTCGCCATTTTGTGGAAGCGGCCATCTTGGATTTGAAATGTGTCATAGTGCAATGTATTCTACTAGTCAAGCCCTTTCGTTTGATACCCATATTGAGGTACTAGTGAAAAATAATATAATTCGCTATTTTGTGGTGGCGGCCATCTTGGATTAGATTTTTTTATAATGTGTAGTATTTTACTAGTCAAGCTCTTTCATTTGATACCCATATTGAGGTAGGTTGTAAAGAAATATTTTGTCCGCCATTTTGTGGAGGCGGCCATCTTAAATCGATATTAACCAAACATAGCTAAGAACATAAGCACGGATATTAACTTTCAAATAAAAAAAACCGCATTGAAATCGGCCGATCCGTTGGAGCTCTACGGTGCCACAGACAGACACATACACAGACAGACATCGACGTCAAACTTATAACACCCCTTTTTTTGGTTGGGGGTTAAAAAGCATCACGTATAGGTGGGGACATTGTTAAAGGTGTATTCTATTAAATCTGTGTATACTACTGTGTATACTATTAAAGATGACGAGACACATTAGGACGCCGAAAGAAGTCATTCCATTTCAGACTCCAGGTGTGTAAAAGGTTGATTGCCGCTGTGGTAGTTCTTATATTGGTCAAACAAAGCGTACATTCCTGAAAGGATCAAGGAACACATCGCCGCTGTAAAACACCGCCCGACACAGAAATCTGCGACTACCGAGCATTTGATTGATGCGGGAACTGGTCATTGAATTGAGCTCCACCACCTGAAGATTCTCTCCACCGAACGTCATTACTACGCAAGAATAGTTCGGAAAGCCTTAGAAATTTAAAAACATCGTAATTTTATCCGGGAGGATGGTTTTCGGTTAACGGCGTCGTGGAATCCTGTCATAAATAAATTTACGCATCGCGGAGTTAGTTCGGAGAAGCCTGGTGATACGGTTAGTGTTTTGTGTCGTGTTGGTAGCCCTGCGATTTTTTGAAGACCAAATGAGTGTGGATCGAGATTTCCCTCATTTCGAGACGGCCCGCAATTTCTTCAGTCTTCTCCTGACCACGGCGGTTGTAACGCTGCCGACACTTCGTAGACAATGATTTATACCATGATTAAGCCCCGTACAATATAAACATTATAAAACATTAATTTTTATTATTTAAACTTAAACTTTTCATAATATTCATATATGTATTTGATTTGATGAATATGTGTGTTTTGTGTGTATTATGTGTGTGGGTATTTCAAAGTCATGCAAAAACATGAATGAATAATGCACTGAGGTATCTGTACTTTCATCAACAAAATATTATGATATCAACATGTTTTCAGGTTCCAATCAGTAGATTAACAACAAAAATAATGATAACAACTTCAATGGTCTGATAATATGCAAAATTAATATACATTGTGTAAATTAACATGTGGATGTTAAATAGTTGTAAACAAATGTATTAGTACTTTGAACTACAAATTTGAAAGTTTGTGGAAGTACAAAATGATATCATCCAAATAGTTGAAACAAACAGTTAAATTCAGCTGTTTCATAAATATTCTACTGTTAGGCAAAATGGTCATGGAACTCTTACCAATAAATAACTCTTTATTGTAAAATAAACAACAATACACAAAATCTAAAAAACCAGAATGAAGTAATTGGCAACCTTATCTAACTAATCTGTTTCAGACAGCCTTAAGGCTTGTTCGCATTAGGCTTGCAAATTAGTCTAGTAGAGAGTAATTTAGTAGCTAAAATACTCGCTACTATTCAAAAATCGTTCGCACCATGCTTTAATACAGTTTACAAGTGAGTAGCGTTTCACAACAAGAAGATCCTACAACGTAATAAAATAAATGAATGAGTAAGCTAATCTTATCGAATCGTAATGGCTATTATAGAAGAGGTGAATAAGGAAATTGTGTGATCAGTAAAATAAGTTATTCCACAGACAATTTCGTATTTGGAAAATTGTTTGAAGTTATTTTTCTCTCCAGACTAATTCGACAAGTTCGAACCTGTTTAATCGGCGAGCCAATGAGCGCACCGCTCGCAACGAACGCGTGGTGGGGGGTGCTACTCGCCCGTTGAAAATAGAACAAAATGGATTGACTGGACTAATTCACTTCCTAAACTACTCAACTAAATTTTCACTGTTAATACACATTTAGTTGCTAAATTACTCTCCACTAGGCTAAATTACTAGCCTAATGCGAACAAGCCTATAGGGTTGGAATATGAGAATTGGGAATAGAAAAATTGGGAAGTATGTGTGAGTTAGAGTTAGTAACGGTTACAGATTTATTCGTGCCCTATTCTCATTCCCACACGCAAAACAGGCGCACCAAGACGTCGAGTTGCGGAAACAGCCCGCCCACAAAAAACAAAAGCCCTATTCTCATACAGATTACCAAAGTTTGTTGAACTCAAGATTAGCCCTGGACATCTTGACATTGGTAACAAACTGCGGCTGTGACATCTGTCTCTATCTAGGACATATCTGTCTCTGTCTAAGACATCTATTTCGCTCACGCTAGTTATAATTGGTTATTCTCTCTCTGTCACACGGTGATGTTTAACCAGTGACGGTGATGGTAGCCATTTTAAAATATTAACGGGTATGTAATTACAAAATATTTAAAATAATTTTAAATACTGTACTTTCGCATGAAATGTAATTCTATTTGATTTATTTGAGTTTCTAGAATTATTAGAACACTTTTTGAACGCACAGGAAGGCATAATCTTTTATATTTATGTTCAAAATGATCAAAATCAGTGATAGGCGTGAACAACCAGCGTCCCCCGCTTCCTACAACCGACTAAAACGGAAAGAGTGAGCTCACTCTTCCCAACGTTAACATGATTCCGTGCGCCCTGATGTTTGTGAGGGCTAATCTTGAGTTCTACGATCTATGCAGATTACATGCATTTCAGCTAGGCAGGTTTGTCTAAGCTTTTTTGTGAAATTTGTGACTTTCATGACTTGTTTACGAAATCAGCCTGAGGATGTTGTTTCCGTTTAAGACATTGAATTCTTTGAAGAACAAAATGATCAGGTAAATTATAAAAGATTGTTTACTATTTTTGTCATTATTCAATAGAAAAACAAGCATAAGCTTTTTTTAAATTGATAGTAGATTTGTACTTGACATCCATCTGGCTGGATGGTAAGTAAGCAACAATTCTTTCTACGATGGAGTGGGCTTACCTGGAAGACACCGATTCTCAATATTCAATCATATTGTTGCTCACATTATGGGACATTTGTAGGTCACTATTTCACATCTAATAGTTTTCATAATGACCCTGATTCTCTCTCACTTTGGAGATATTAGTTAATATCTATGAAGATATAACCACTCAGGCATCATATTCTACAGTTGATATATTTTTATCATGAAGTGCCTGTCGCGGTCTCCGCGCGAATCGCTTCCTTAACAAGTAAAAAAGTGTCTGATAAAAAAACACTGTGGTATTAGATCAGAAGCTCAGCTACACACCCTCAGATATGTATCTGATAAATAATAATTAATATTTGTTTGCAACATTAAGTCAAAGTGATTTCTAAGTCTTAAGACTTTGAAGTCAATATTGTCTTACAGTTGTACACTTTTTAAAAATACTATCCGTTCCAATATTTTCCTGTCATAAAATACTAAAAAACGACTTACAATCCATCCGTTTCTAGCAACCAGGTTGAGTAGAGCCGGTGTCCTGAAAACAGTGATGGCACTCCCAGCTGTAAGAAGAAGTGATCCAGCAATGTATCCATAAGTCGTCTTGATGCGATCCTTCACATATTGTGGCCACAGACTGAAAATCAAATGAGACATTAAACACATTCAATTTTTTTTATTGAAAACAGAAAACCATTTATTCTATATTACTTAGTAAAACGTTTTGCTTTTACAATTTCATTTACTAATTAAACTGCTTGAGACCAAACATTTTAAATAAATAAATAATTACACATTTTAAATTGGTTACTTTGTCAAATGAGCTCTCTTTACACTGCTATATGCAACATTATGCACTATAATATGTGTAATATTCCTGCTTTCAAATACACACATTATATTTAATACACTATTCAAATCAAATCAAAATCTTTTATTCATTCTGTGATTTAAAAAAACCGGCCAAATGCAAGTGGGACTCGCACATGAAGGGTTCCGTACAAAAGAGTATATAACCACTATGTGTTCCGTACCATTAGCAAATAAATAGCGGAAACCTCTTTTATTGTATGGGAGCCTCCTTAATTATTTATTTTATTTCATTTTAATTAATTAGGATAGGATTGATAAGGAGATTTAAAGGATATAAAACTAAATATTCTAGTATATAATATAGTTAAAGCATCTACCTGTCACCGTTATTAGTATCGAGCAAGAAACAGTAAAAAAAATCAAGTTTGTTGTATGGGAGCACCCGTAAATATTTATTTTATTTTTAGTATTTGTTGTTATGGTGGCAATAGAAATACATCATCTGTGAAAATTTTAACTGTCTAGCATCAGTCATCATCTGTCTTCAGATACAGCCTGGTGACAGACAGACGGACAGCAAAGTCTCAGTAAAAGGGGCCCATTTTCACCCTTTGGGTACGGAAACCTAATAAACAAACTATCACAGTTACTAGGATTAACCATATTGATTTTATCTTAGGTACTTACTGTGCTTCCTGCAATGTGCCAGGTTTCACACCAGAACCATAGTAGCAAAGCGCCACCAGACCCACAGCCGACGCTCCAGCCAAGGCTCCCTTTCCCAGACTGAATGCTAAATGTTATAAATTAATTATTAAATAGACTTAGTAGTACTCTTTTTACAAACTATCAGCACAATAAAGACAAAGTTGATTCTTCTAAGGATTACTACTCCAACTGTGATGTAATATATAATAGGTCTGCCGGAGGAGCGTTTACAGCAAAAATGGTCCTGAATTTATCACTAAAAGTTACAAAATCTATAAAATAACTCCAGATATAACAACTACCAACATTCTTCCTTCTATCATTCCTTCTGTAAAGCTATGTATGTCTTTAGAGTTGGCATAGTATTCCATGGAGGTATTGATATTGTAACTTTGTTTTTCAGTTTCAGTGTTTAATGCCAATTTAGGTTAAAGTAATGACTATACAGTACTTACCATTTGGTCCAGCAGGTGCCATAAGCCTTTCTCGTAATGTAGGCTGGGCCTTGGTGGCGAATTTAGTTCTGGGTTCACGAGCATAGTTCCTGACAACATAGTTTTTGGGCACAAATCTCTGGGGAACTGGGGTCTTCAAAGCTTGCGTCAGATTGAACGCAGAGCGCGCCACACACATGCGGGACAACATTTTGATCTAAAAAAAGTAGGATATTTTTATTGGTAAATATTGAATGCTAGTATGCCAGAAGTCAGATATCAGAAAACAATATAAATTTGGCGAATTCAAATTATACGCAATAGGTCTAGGGCATCGCATTCATAATGCTATAGCTATTCAATTTCTCAGCGATTTTTCTATAGTAAAGGTGCTTTTTCTATTATGATTATTCTATAAATTGTTAAATGTAGACTTCAGTTAGCACTGACAAACAACACGAATGTTTCATAATGATTTCATTATTTACTCACCGTCGGTGTAGCGTTGGGTGATTTTTTAAGACACTGGTGCCACGAAAAACTTTGACCTTAGCTATGTAATTAATTGCTGCGCGTCAACACAAAATTTCGTCGGATTTTAATTTATTTCTAGTGTTTTCAGGCTAACTTTTCTAGAAATTGGGAAAATGTTACTGAATGAATGAGATTATGAGATGAAGATGAACGACATGATTTTGGCCATAGAGACAAACTAGAAAGAACGATTAAAGTAGAACGTAACGAAAACAAAGTTTACATAACAGCGACATGGGCCTGTTGCCTGTTCACACCTAAAAAGTATATCGTGTCGAAAGTAGGTAATCATGGAGTTGCGCTAGAGATGAATAAGACTGTTCCAAAAACTATCGACATCTCGATATTTTCCTCACGCCATCATCATCATATTGTCAGTTAACCATAACTTAGCTCATATTTACTTATTTCCGAAAAATTATGTTGTTCAAGAACTGATTTAGGATAGTGGAAAAAATTAATAATATCAAGTTGTAAATATTTATCTATAATATTAAGCTATTGCATAGCTTTTATCGCGGGTCTGGGGACCGAATATTAGTGATCGTGCATCTCTTTCTTATGTTCACAAGAAGAGGGATGGAAGTCCGTAACGCCGTCCTCCCCATTCGGTCATTCGACTTTGAATCTTATTTGTATTAGCTTTACAGACTAAATGCTCTTAGCTGTCGAAGACTGACTAGATTGTTTACTTCTCTGCATTTTTCTATGGTGAACAAATGTCACTCTACAAAATAAAAGCAATTCCGAAAAATTGTTAACATTCCTATTGCTTATGTTGATAAAAATGCATGCAACATGCAATAGCTTTACCGCGGCAGTCCCCGAGTGCCACACTTCTTTTTTTTATATTCTACATTTTTGCAATTGTCTAATATATACCAACTTACCTTTATCTATGTCTATATTGTGACGTCATGTGTTTGTCCTTTACAGTAGTTAAATACTAACCACTAACTAAAACTACAAGAGGTCTACCGATCAAAGGCCTACATCAGCATAACGCTACAATATTACCGAACAACCCTGATAAGAGTGGCCCGTCAACGACACACAAGACATTGGCGAAGCTGTGGTCATGCCGCATACAGAAGCCAAAGATAAAAGAAGTTGAAATTGAGGATAGTGGAAATCATAACAAATACTACTTTTTGAAGTGAAAACTTCTTTTGACGCACCACACACATATTTTTCTTGGACTGTGAACGAAGCTCATCGTCACGCTCGTAAATGAAATAAATCCTCGGGTAAATTCGGAACTATTAAATAACTCATATTTATATCATAAACGGTTAGTTTGACAATAGAGTTTACTGTAAACGAAAGATGCAATATTATATTTCTACAATAATAACCTCCATGACTTCCGCCTTCAAAGGTAGTTATTTATATTGGACCGGCAATTTAGTGCAAGTTTCCGTGATCTAGAAATCGCCTCAGGCGCCATCATGAAATAACGTTTTAGCTGATATTTCGAAAACTATGTACTTTAAAAAAATTATTCAAAGCATTACTGTAGAAAATATAATTTTACATCTTTTGTTCTGTACTATTTTTTTTCCACAACTCACCGTTTACGATTTATTGCTATATAAACCGTTTTCTTTCGCCACCGAAAACTCTTAAAACATCAGCTTAATTGGTTCGTTAGATAAAAAACAAAAGATACAAAATGTTATTTTCTACAATAGGTAATACTCTCTGTGACTTTCGCCTTAAAACGTATAGTTTCCAAAATATCGCCAAAATCGTTTTTTCTAAATGGCGCTTGAGGCGAATTCTGGATCTTCAAAACTAACACTAAATTGCCGATCCAACATTTTTTGTCAGGTTTAAGATCAGTTGTTGAGCATAAAATCACAAAATACTGTCAGATTTAGGTGGAGCCTCAGGCGCCATCTTGCAAAAAACGTTTTGGCTTATATATCAAAACCTATGTAATTTAGAGCAAAAATTATGGATATCATTATTGTAGGAAATATAATTTTACACCTTTTAATTTCTAACAATTTTTTGTAGAATTTACCGTTTACGAATTATTGCTTATTTCCTGAACCGTTTTTTCTTTTGCGGCCGATGATAACTCTTAAAATATTAGGTTAATTGGTTCGTTAAATAGAGTACAAAAGATGCTAAATGTTGTTTTCTATAATAATGTTTTCAGTAACGTTCGCCTTAAAACGTATAGTTTCCGAGATATCGCCAAAATCGTTTGAATCATTATTGTAGGAAATATAATTTTACATCTTTTAATATCCAACATTTTTTTGACGTGACAATGTCTTATAAATTGGTTTGCCGGGTGACACTTCAAGAAACTGCGTTACGCTCCGCTCACGTTATGCGCTCACAACGAGAGCGAGTGAGAGGCACGCGTCCCTTCCACTCGGGCATGGTTAGCCCGCCTAAGAGCGAGAGAGACAGACATAAAAAGTGAAAGGCACGCGTCCCTTCCGTAAAATTATTTTACCACTCAAAGTCGTTGTCACGTAAAACTTTCGCCCGTATACCGACTTTACAGGCAACCAATTTTTTTTGTAGAATTTACCGTTTATGATTTATTGCTTATTTCCTAAACCAGTTTTTCTATTGCGGCCGATAACTCATTAAATATCAGCTTAATTGGTTCGCTAACTAGAAAACAAAAGATGCGAAATGTTATTTTCTACATTAATAGCTTCCATAACTTTTGCCCGAAAGTGCATAGTTTCCAAGATACCGAGGGATAGATATATACGTTTCTTCAAGATGGTGCTTGACCATGCAGTTTAGGGTAAAAATCACAGACACTATTACATATTGTAGAAAATAAAACTTTATCTTTTGTTTCCAGAAAACTCTTTTTGTCAAACTTACTGTTTATGATATACGAGTTATTTAATAGTTCCGAGTTCACCCGAAGTTTTCTTTCATTTACGAGCGAAACGATGAGCTTCATTCACAGCCCATGAAACATTATGTGTGTTGTGCGTCAAAAGAAGTGATCACTTCAAAACGTAGTATTTGTTATGATTTCCACTATTCAATATCAGTTCTGTAACGACATATCGTATATATTTAAATATCAGCTGAAAATATAGTTAAAAAGACAATGTGATGATGATGACGACTGGAAAATATCGAGATGTCGGTAGTTTTTTAACAGTCTTATCCATCTCTAGCGCAACTCCATTTTTATCTACCCATGACCGAAAATACTGTCTGGATTGAACAGGCCCAAACACAGACGAAGCGAGGCACGCGCGGGGCGGGACGTGCTGAACAATCGTTGGCGACGATCTTTTTACCGCCCCGTCACGTCAGTGCCACGTTCCCGTCCCGTCCGTGTCTCCGTAAACTACAAAAATACGAAGTATATTAAAATCGTTGAATATGTACCTAACATAAAATTCGGGTAAGAGTGAGCTAAATCTGTCAGTTGGCCATGCGACATTACTAGACTACAGGCCCGTGAAGATGATCGAAGGATATAAAATAATAGAATTCAGCATTATGCATTTGAAAGCTGTTCAATTGAAAGCAAATTGAAGAGGGGGGGCGGGTACCTGTACCTGTAATACCTGTTCTAATCCGTTATTTCACAATGCCGTACAAAAATCATGCGACAAAAAGGAAAGAGCGAGGGTCGGAACCCCCCTCTTCAATATGCACTCAGTTGGACAGTTTTCAAATGCCGGCATAGTGCTGAATATTATTATTTTATACCCTTCTATCATCCTACATAGGTCTCCTGCTGTATCATATGACCCATAAATTTTGTTCACGGGCCTGTGCTCTATACTGAACAATAGTGAATCGAAAAATAACGGTCACGGAACAAGATAAGCGATGAACTAATTCGCATAGTTCACTAAAACTTAAGGAGCGGTTCTTTATACTCGTCGTTTGGTAACTAATGCCCCAGCACTATTATTTTTTTATTTATTCTTGGCCATGAATACATTGGATACTAGTCCTTCAGCCACAGATAAATATTTTTGTATCAGTGCTGCCATTTATATGTTTGAATCTTCCTTTTACTTGTGCTTAGTTGGTTTCTCTCCATCGAGAGTTTTAAAGATTCTTATTGAAAATCGAATGTGATCGGTAACGATTTTTTATTGCATTATCAACTTAATTGACTATTTTTATTCCCAATATTTTAACACTAAAAAGAAGAAAAATTGTTTTAGTATGAAATTCTTTCTTCGAATATTTGGGGTTTATAGAAGGTAAACAAACCAAACACATCAGCTGAGCTGAGAAGCATATTATAATATATCTAAAATAAGTGATGTGTTTGGGAAACCTCCAAAATTTTTAATTATCGCATATTATTTAGATTTACACTTTTTCCCTGAACATTGGGAGGGGCTTCATAGTAATTACACTTTTAAGAGTATGGTAAAGACAAATCTTTTTGAATCCACACTATCGCCATCTAGTGCGTACGTTAGAACTATTTTTGCCTCGTCGGAAAACGGCTCATTCATTACCTATTATTTATTATTAAACCAAAATACAATGTATGATAAAAAATAATATTAGTAATTGTTATGTAGATAATAATAAGGTACTAATCTCTATATATAAAAATGTTCCGTTGTTTTGTGTACGCTTCGAAAACTCAAAAAGTTCTGCACCGATCGAGCTGAAATTTTACAATAGTATACAATCCGCATCAAGGATTGTTTTTTATCTATTTTTTGCATCACAATGTGCCACAGCGAAGCGTGGCAGGGTACAGCTAGTAAATAATAATTATTATGCATTGTATGTTGGTTTAAATGATAAATATTATTATGTAAGTACATAATAATTATTTACATTATATCTACATACAAACTATAACAAATGCTATAAAATAATGAAAAAAAAACGTACGTTCCTATATAAACATCTAAAAATAATTACTTGGTTCCTTGATATGTGTGGAAATCGGACCTCAGCCTTGTAAGCTTTGCCATCCTTACCGGTACCTAGCCTTTTAGATCTAACTGCCTTTCGTCTAGCTGTTAGCTTGCTCTTGGGTGCGACGTGTCGGAGGAGATGAATCCCATCGCTGTCATTGTTGTGGTACGTACCTACTGCTGTTGACGTGTCGACCAACTTGGTCACCACGATCTTTCTTACCTAAAAAGCGCGGGCCGCCACAACAGCTTGAATGACATCAAATAAAATAATAATCCTATTAATATTACAAATGTGAAACTTTCGATGCTTTAATGTTTGGAATGTCGATGTTTGTTGCTCAATCACGTCGGAACAGCCGATCGGATTTTGGAACACAGAATATAGTCTGGAATAGCACATAGGTACTTTTTATCGCAGGAAAATAATGGTAACTGCACGGGTAAAACCACGGGCTCTACTACGTTACATAAGTAAATAAAAAAAATGTATTCCAATTATAACTTCTTCACGAGGTATCTAAAGCTAGTTTACGATTGTTATCATATTTATGCTCATTAATATTACTAAGATTATTCTAAGTATTATTAAAGGATTATGTTACGAAGAAGAATGCATTTAGAAATCACTAGAAATAAAGAAGTAGGTAACTGTAAATTATTTTTTATTTTAGCACAAACACGGTTAATAAATATAGCACTGTAACAACTGTAGTATAGGCATTTAATTGGTGGCATGTTCACTAAGAACGACAAAGTCATTTATTAAAATCTTTAACAACGGTTCTCTATATTTTTAAATATTGCTAACAATCTCCATTTTATTAAGTCCAACAATGCTTTATTAACAAATATCAATATCAAAGCTAGTAACAGTGAAATCAGAACAATACCATGTATATTTTTCTAATATCTTACACAAAACATATTTTTACAAGATTAGGACACATCCTTTAAATTACAAAGTGATAGCAACAACAATCTGTAAAAACTTTTATTCTCAGACCTCCCTAAAAAAACGAAAAAAAAAGAGTTATCGAAATGTATAAAATGTTTTAACGTAGTACCTACACCCTACACCAAAAGTACAGCAGAAACTCGATTAACCGGACTAATTGTCATCGTAATGAACTCAGATAATCGGAAATCTGGATAATCCAACGGTTTGGAAACCTTTGGTTTTATGCATAAGGAGTATGGTCTTCCTTTTCCTTTTTCCTTCCTTTGGAGACGCTGATGATATCAAAATCTCGTGAAAGAATAAATAAATAATTTAAATTGGATTTTGCCCGACCAGTTCATTACTCCAAGTATGGGCCTCACTCTAGCAAGTTGACGAAAGTGGATTATTTCTCAACAAAAGCATGTTGTTTGTTAGATATAATACAATACTTTACGAGGAATAGAGTCAGTGGCTTATTTATATTTTTCCATTATCTTAACCGTAATACTAGGGCTTATAGGTCTAAAATTCTGTGGATGCCTTAGGTCCCCCTTATTAAATATGTCTTCCAATCCTGACATCCAGCTTCAAGAGATGTATGCATCAGGGCTGAAAGAGCAGGGGCACGTGTGTGAGCACATTTTTTTAAACATTACTGGGGTACTGGAAGTGGACCTGGTCCTGGAGATGACAGGTGAAACTTTTAATACTTTTTGTCACA
Organism: Ectropis grisescens; assembly: GCA_017562165.1. Classification (NCBI taxonomy): domain Eukaryota; kingdom Metazoa; phylum Arthropoda; class Insecta; order Lepidoptera; family Geometridae; genus Ectropis; species Ectropis grisescens. The sequence continues at coordinate 20,861,194 of CM029770.1, forward strand.
TCCATTTTAGAGAAAGATGTGCCACATAAGTTGTAATTTACGCGCGGTATAGATTAAGTTGTCAAATCACGATCAACTATACCTACGTATAGTTGATTAAGGTTTTTTCAAATTCATCAGCGAAACCATCAGCTAACACAAGGTTGGGTAACAATGTCTCCAATGTGATTCCTAATTAGGTACCGGAGGAATTCTAATGACATACAAATATTTATTCTGCTTTTAAGCGATAATATTAGATACCTACTCTCTTGAGAATTGTCATTTTTTAATATGTAGGCATCCGTGCATGTACGTGCACGTACATGCACGTCACGGCGGAGTAACTAAAATAATTACGTAAATAGGATTTGTAGTTACGCTTACGTTAGGTACGGTACGATTTGTACATAGGTCGCGGTTGGTAGTACGGATAATCGCGAATCCGTATAATTGAGGCCAGACAATCGAGTTTCTACTGTAGATAGATAATAAATACAATTTACTAAGTCAACTAAATATGTGATTTTATTAATGCAAAAACATGACCATTATTAATTAATTCATTAATATTATTATTATCATATCCTAATTCTTTCAGTATTTCAATTGTGTGCTGCCCAGCTTTAGGTAATGGTTTGTGACTAGCAGATTCTCCTGGTGTGCGAGATAATTTTGGAGCCACTTCAGGTACAATCGTACCATTTGTATCTCTATAAAAGGAATCAGTGGAGTAATATTTATATTTTTCAATGCTATCAAAATTGAGCACAGGAGTTACACACGCATCGGTAGATTCAAAAATATTGCACCACTCTTCTTGAGTTTTTGACAAAAATATTTCTTCAAATTTTTGTCTGCATTTTTTGTCTAGTTGATTATATTCATCTTGAGGTAACTGTAGCGCTTTTAGAAAATTTTCATAAAATTGGGGCTCTAAAGCCCCTACAGCCATGAATTTGCCATCTTTTGTTTTGTATGTTCCATAACATGGAAGACCACCGTCAAGTACATTAGTCCCAGGCTCACCTGACCAAATTGGCAAATTTCTGGATTTGTAAAGCCAAGTAGCAACATACGCAAGCCCAGCAGTCATACTACAATCTATTATTTGACCTTTTCCTGACTTAGATCTCTCAAAAAGCGCCGTTAATATTCCTAGAACACAGATCAGGCTGCCCCCAGCAAAATCTGCCAATAAATTAACTGGTGGCCTAGGTGGTTCGTTGCTTTTACCAAGTATCGATAGTACACCAGACATGGCAACATAGTTAATATCATGTCCAGCTTTTTCTTTGTAAAAGCCAGTTTGACCATATCCTGTCAATCTTGCGTATATTAATCGTGAATTTTCTTTTATAAGTTGTTCAGGACCTAGCCCCAATTTTTCCATTACGCCTGGGCGGAAAGTGTCTAAAAGTATATCTGATGAAGAACATAATTCTTTGAATACTTTGGTTCCTTCCTGTGTCTTTAAATTTAGAGACAACATCCGTTTACCATTACACATGACATCAAATGGTAATGGTTGTATCTAAAACAAAAAAAATGTAATTGTCAGATACAAAATAAAAACATTGGTTCTGCTTAATAGGAGTTCCCGTAATAACTTCAAGGCAGTGTTAGTATACCTATAATTGTTATAGCCGTAATATACATTATACAATGTAATGTATAAAACTCTCGCGTCAGTGTTAGTCGGGAAACTTCTCCGACACGGCTTGACTGATTTACATTTAGTCCGAGTACATTTTCTAGGTATGAGAATCGGTTGGTCTACCCCAAACATGTTTTTACCCGACTGCGCGACGCAAAGGAGTGGTAATATGTTTATCAGTCTATATATGTATGTATGTATGATTCTTTGAAGCACTATACAAACTAAACGCCTGGCCCATTTTTACGATTAACACGTCAATCGATTCCTCTTAGTCTCGCAAGTGACACTAAAGACATGACATTAGTGTAAATTCAGGACGCCGGCTGACCGTTTAGGATGTGTATCGATTTAAAGTTGCGTGACAACCATTCTCACGTTTATAGGTTTTTAGGTAGCAGAAAACTTCGTATAATTGTAGTGGCAGGACTCTTGGCAGAGTCCGCCTGGGGAAGTACCACACCTTTGCAAGTTATTTTACTGCCAAGCATTAATGTGCAAACATTGCTGTGTTTCGTTTTGAAGGGCAATGTTTCGAGATAAATTACAGGGCTTAGAGATATAACATCTTAGATCTCTGGGTGACGAGTGCAGTGCAGTGCTAGGTAATGATTTGGACTCTTCATGTTCCAATAGCTGCGTGTCACTGTATTGTTATGTGGCAGGCATGCTTACCATCAGGCACCTGTCCTGCTTGTCTCGTCACTCTTTATTTTAAAAAATTAGCTGTACATGTGAATGTGGATGGACATATATACAAAAGTATCTAGTAGGTATATTGGACTACTATGCTATGCATTTACGCATACCCTACCGCCCTATGATTATATAGTACTTACACAAAACTATAAAAAATACATTCAGTAGAAAAACTTACATAGGTACTTATTATATATATATTTGTTTTTAATAAAGAGTGACGAGACGATCAGGACATGTGCCTGATGGTAAGCAACTTGCTATATATATATATAGAATCTGAATCTCGGAAACGGCTCGAACGATTTTCATGAAATTATGTATACAGGGGGTTTCGGGGACGATAAATCGATCTAGCTAGGTTTTATATTTTAAAAACATCATTTTATGCGCGTTTTTGGATAATGAAAAACTCCTACAATGTCATTAGAATACGATAACTTATTTCGCCACTGTTCTTTAAATCTTTTTTTTTTCTATTGCCCCCTCGATTTATATTCACCCCGTTTTACGTAGTCACTCAACCCCGAACACTAAATTAATATTACTCACTCATCTATTTGAAATCGGTGCCAAACATAGAGGACAAATAACTACAGTAGGTACTTATATCTACTCAATGGTGCCAAACAAGAAAAAAGCTAGTAGATACTCGTAGATACTACAAAACAAATACAAAGGCAAATACTTGTAGGTTAGTTAGTACCTACTCGTAAACCTGTTAGACTTGGCTGCCACCGCCTTACAGATAAGTGAGTAGTGTTAATAATTAAATTTATTTATTTTTCGATCTTCAGTGCCTATTTGTAGTAGTGAAGTCGGTTTAATTTCTTGGATAAAAATAGTTTATTTTACTCTTTTTAGTGCAAAAGTATGTCATCCATATTACGCACATTATAGTTTTTTGTTCGTATTTCAAAAACTGCTACACCGATTTCGATTAAAAACATACTAGACTATTCGAGCTATGTATTCGAACCGCATTCGAAAAAAAGAAACATTAAAATCATTAAAAAAAATTTGGCAGTCATAGGAACTGTCGACAGAAGTGAAAACTTTATAATTCAGAATTTGATCAAAGCATGCTATCAAACTAAGGAAGTGAAATAAGAGGGCGTGGCCATGACCATGGCCATCTAGGAATGCGACAACATTTAGATGGCCAATGGCCATGGCCCCGAGTTTACACAAAGATTTCTAATCATTCCCAAGCGTGGCCCTAGAATTCAATTCACAGCCCACGAAAAATCTGTGTATAGCGAGCCAAAATAAGTTTTTACATTAAAAAATATAGTAGTCGAATTAATAACCTCTTTTTTGGAATAAATTTTTAATGATTTTTTTACATTTTAGTTCTAAGAATAGGTCGTAAACTTTATTTAGCTTAGAGGTATCTAAGTGATAAAGGGTCTAAAACCGCGTTCGCCATCTAACGGGGGCCTCCACCGCGACCTCCACCCCAGTTGCGCTAGTGTCATCAATAGATATTTTCTAGGTCAACGTAATTTATCTTCGATAAAACCGTCGGTTTTTTGTTTTTTTTTTTTACACACAGTACCATCGGACAGAAAACTAAGCTAAGCTTATACTATCGAAGCCGGATAGCAGATTTAATGTTTCTATAGTTTTTAAATACAAACTAAACAGGTAAATACCCAGACACAGAACAAATATTTGTATTCAATATTTTCATTGGGTGAGAATCGAACCCACGACCCACCTCGGCTTCGCAGCTAGACTAACTACCAACTTCCCACCACACACACAGCATCACCTTGTTCCGAGTTAACCCGGGGTTCACCACAGTCTGTGAAGCCTGACCTGCCTTTGACCACGACCTTTACGACCACGCTCTTGTCGTACGTGATCCACTTTTCATCACCAGTTATCAGCTTCTTCAAAAAATGATTCGTTTTCATTACGTCGTAATAAAGAATTATTTGCATCACTTTTTCAATAAAAGTGGTCAAGTGCGAGTCGGACTCGCCCATGAAGGCTTCCGTAGCAGCAAGTAACATACTAATATAAAAGTTCTTGTAGTTCGTTGTTACTTTAATCAGTGTTTTAACAATAGTGAATTTATGACGTATTAAATAACTACTTACTAGATCTCATTCAAACCAATTTTCGTTGATAGTTTACATGGTAATGTTTATCATACAATTTTTTATTTTTGTCATTTTCTTATTTTAGAAATTACAAGGGGGGGGGGGCACATTTGACCACTTTGGAAGAGTCTCTCGCGCAAACTATTCAGTTTAGAAAAAAAAATGTTGGAAACCTCAATATCATTTTTGAAGACCTATCCATAGATACCCAACACGTATGGTTTTGATGGAAAAAAAAATTTGTGAGTTTTGTTCTAAGTATGGGACAATTTATTATTTGACAATTATTTTGACCCTAATTTTTTTTGTGTTTTTTTTTCTATTTTTTGTATGAACATCTGTGGTTCACAGAATACATCTACTTACCTAGTTTCAATAGTAGGTATAGCTCTTATAGTTTCGGAGAAAAGTGGCTGTGACATACGGACGGACAGGCAGACAGACAGACAGACATAACGAATCTAAAAAGGTCCCGTATTTTGCCATTTGTCTACGGAACTTTAAAAAGGCATCCATTTTATCTAATAGGGCGACCAGCGCTACGTGCATCCTTGACTGCATAATTTGCGGATTGAAAACGCTTAAACCAAATTTGTTCTACTCTGACAGACACTGCACTAGGTCCGTAAACATCGCTAATATTTTTCGCGGCTTGTGTTGCGTTTTTACCTTTTTTTGTAGTAAAATTTTGAAATGTATCGAATTTCTTAATTAGATTCACTCATCTTGACATTACGAAAAACAAATAAAAATCACACATTTTCCTAATTTGAATTTAGAATTATGCTCTTTAAAATTTAAACTTTTGTGATAGGACTTTTTGCATCTTGAAAACGCCACATTGGTTTGACTTTTGAAACACAGATCGTTTGACTGACAGACGATATTTAACGCGTTTTCTGATTTCAAAATGTGGTAAAGCCCCTCGATAACAAAGTTTTAAAACAAAATATGCAATTTTTTTACCTTTTGAATAACAGTTACAGATGCTCCAAAATCTGCCAAAATAGTTCCGCACAATGGACCGGGTGCCAATCCCATGATTTCAATAACCTTTACACCTTTCAATGCCATATTTTTCTGTAGATAAAAAAAAATAGTATTAACGTACATTGCAATATTAATTAAGTTAGATATATACTTTTCACTCCTAAGTAAAGATTTAGTAATTTAGCATCACTATATTGCAGTTTAAAGGGTAATGTTTCCAATGAAATGGTACAAAGAGGCAGGGCATAGAGATAAAACATTTTATAATATCTTTGGACGATGAACGCATTTGTAAGTGATTGGTAATGATTTGGACATTCATGTTCCTATAGCTGTGTGTGTCAATGTGCTGTTATGGGCAGGTATGTTGGTTACCATCACGCACATGACTTGCTTGTCTCGTCACTCTATACCTACTAAAAAAACTGAAAGAAAATCGAAAAATTAAGACTTGACTACTTTATGACTATTCTGTATACAGTATTTCATCGGGGTTTTTGTACTAAATAATGTTAATATTTATCTATTTGATGTGTACACTGTGTAATAAATAAATATAGTAAGTAGAGTACAAAGTTCTTTCTGATACCTAACGTGTTTTAAAAAATGACAAACTACCATATTTTTAGGATTGTTAAAAATATTAATTATTTCACTTAACTTTTATTCACGTTGGACCAGACAAATAAAATGTTATTTTACCTATATTGAATAGGTATGATCTAATTCGTGAAATTTTAATATATTCTGTTTTAAGGTACAAAGTACAAATACTAGTACTACGTATTCACGAAAGTAATAAACGAAGTTTTAATTATAAGATTAGATATAACTTGACGAACTATAGTTTATAAATGTAGTCAGTCTTGGAGTCACGTTAAACCGGTAAAACCGCGTTTTTATCACAAAGGCCAAATTCTATACCTGCGTGTACCCAAAAAAAATTCAAAACAAACGAAACAAAACAAAAACTAAAGAAACACCAACACTTGTGACAGACAAGAATATAATGATAAGACATAAGATTAATAATTAATGTGACAGGTTTGGGTTACGTCACTATGTGTCACACACATCGGGCCACAGACGACAAACGTCAGGGTTTCCCTACTTTCCCTATCGTAATAAATCTCAACGTCGTCGTGTCGCCTCGCGAAGAGCAAAGAGAATGTAAGAAAATACATAATTATGGCGAAGAGTCTGGATGGTGGATGGGCAAGTGAATGGGGCGTGGATGGGGCACACAATGAAGAGTACTATCTCTCTACTTAGTCTGTGGTACGAACGACGAACGAGAACCACTGAACGACTACATGAACGAATTGAATATAGTGATCTGTGTGATCTGTAATTTATGTAGTCTCCAAAGAAAATGGAAAATAGTCTATATAGTATTATCTGTGGTATTATTACAGCAGATCTGTGATCGGTGCTGTGAGCCACAGACTAAGTAGAGAGATCCCTGTGAGCACTGTTGCCAGATGGGGGGGGGATTCCCCCCAAATTTGAGGTGTTTTTCATGGAGGGAAATTTGGGGGGACAAAATGTTTAGGGTGGTTGACGGGGGGAATTGCTTGTGGGGGGAAATTGGGAATTTTTTTATTGCCGAGTTTTGCAGTTTTTTTTAGCGACTATGGCACTTATCCAAGTGAACTTAGTACAAAAATTGAATCGGCTTTTCTTATGGGAAACACTTTATGGAGTAATAGAAGCTAATTCTGAAATATTGTGTTTTAAGACTTAGAAAAAGTTTATCAATTTAGGGGTTTTTTTTCTTGAAAACCGGTGTTTTGGGAGGATTTCAGGAACATTTTGGAGAGAAATTGAAGTGGTCGTCAGCATAAAATTATGTTTTAGGGGTAAACGAATTTACTTTATGGGGGTTTTTTTTCAAGAAACCCGCTATTTGGGGGGATTTCGAGAACATTTTTTGGGGAAAACGGAAAATTGAGATAGGCTTCTGACAACACTGCCTGTGATCTGTGAACTCAATGCACGTGTGTTTTGATGAAAGTTTCTGTTTAGTTTTTGATACAATCGCAATTCATTATAATTGTAGCTTAATTCAATATGAAGAAACCGGCAACCATGAAAAAAGTTAAAAACAAGCTAAAGCCTGTTAAAGAGCCATCTCCTGACAATAACTCTGGTTAGTAAGGATAACTAAACATAAACAATGTTTGAACTAAACCTAAAACTTCTATTACACCTGTAAAATATGTGGATAGTAAGAATTAAAATGCTTAAGGAAAAACGGATGCTTTAAGTAGCCGACTGATGTGTCATGTATGTGATAATATACTGGCTCAATAACCACATTATAGGTTATATTTTCGGTGAGTTTTTAAATTATATTGTAATTTTCTGTTGTACTGTTGTAGATTCCGACGAAGAATTAAATCCAGAAACGCATAAAAAATCGTTAGAGAAACTTAAAAAGATTGATCCTGATTTTTATAATTTCCTTGAAGAAAATGATGAAAACTTACTGAATTTCGGTTCTGAATCTGAAGAGGAACAGTCAGATAAAGACGATGACGAAGAAACAGTTCACAAACCAGGCCCGCTCCAGGCAGATAGTGATGAGAGCGATTTTGAGGTACGTAATTAATGATTGTTTGATCACAGTATTGAGTCATAGTATAGAGCAGCGGTCAGCAACAGGCGGACCGCGAGAGGTCGAACCTCGGACCAAATATAATTTTATTCGAAACCAAAAAAATAAAAAGATATCACTTAATTATGAGCAATTGTTATTTTCTGGACCTCATTAAAAAAATCCGCCGTATCCGGACACTACCTAAAACTACTTGCCGACACCTGGTATAGAGCAACGGTCAGCAATAGGCGGATTTAGCCGACGTCGGAGGTTCAACCTGTTGCGGTCTGTTTGTGAACCATGAGAGGATGAACCTCGAACCAAATAGAATTTGAGTTGAACCCAAAATAATAAGAAGGAAGCACATAATTATGATTAGTTGTTATTTTCTGGACCTCATCAACAATTCTCTCGAAATCTGGACCCCACTTAAAACTACTCGCCGAAACCCTGGTATAGAGGTTAATTCAGGGAGAGTCTACTTCTAAAAGGTTACATCATAGGACACAACATAGTTTGACGGCGCCTTGTCTGCACTAAGCCTCTTAAATGGGCCATGGTGTGTGGTGGGTAGGCCACAGTATGGCCATAGAATAGATAATATAGATAGAACGGACACTCCCCACCCCCCGCCAATTTCAAGCTTCCTCACCCCTCAGGCCGTTTCGGATACGCTAGGAGCACTCAACGAAGGGCTGGTATCGAACATCTAATTCCTAACGAAATATCATCATGGTGGGTTGTTGTGCTGTTTACGGCTGTCCGTCAACTAAACGGCACAAGATTAAAAGCTTTATTTAATTTCCTTATGATAAAATAACGTAAGATTAGAAACTTTTCAATAACGTTGCTTTATAATATTACAAGCTTTGCTTAGTTTGGGATCAGATGGTGTTGTGTGTGAATTGTCTACCAATATTTATTTATTTAAGTATAATAACGAAGTCATTTTTTAACTCAAAGTTCGTAACTAACACAGCCAGTAACTTATGTGCCCAAGCACGGATTGATAATGCCTGGAGGAATAATTATAGCGACATAATAAAGTTTCCTTCATGGGTAAGTGTAAAATAAAATGCGAATGTGTGCCTACTAACAGAAATAGATATCTAGGTATGATATATTCTATCATCGGTTTCGTTTCATTTTACGCGGCAATACAAACACCCACAGATTTCTGAAATAATTTAGAAATCTGTGCAAACACCGTTTTAATTAGAATAGTATAATTTGGCTCCATTCTATTTATGTAACATTATAGCAAGTTTATAGACTACGTCACCAGGTAAACTCAAGGGGCACAACTATTCAATAAAACAATTCAGTAGCCCTAGCTCTAACACACACATTCACGCGTGTGTACGAACGAGATTTGCGTAGTTGTGTGAAGAGTAGGTAGCTCCACAGCGGCGTTTGTATGGAATTTTAGTGGAGTGTCCGGGGTGTGGTATGGCTTAACATCAGGCAACATGTTCTCAAACAAAGTTTAAAAAAAAAATGCGCTATAATAGCCAAATCTTATTAATATTATAAACGCGAAAGTTTGTAAGTATGGCTGGAGAGACGATTTTCTTAGCATTCCATGGATTCACCATGCGGGCATGGTCCATTGTGTGGCAGAGAGAGAAAACCCGAGTAGACCCCGAGACTTGTGACTCGGGCGTAGGTTTAAGGGGCCCCTTTCTGACGTACATCAACACTCACCTTCACCACTCGTCTTTCTCTCCCTGCCCAGCCAAATCTGATATGAGCCTACTAGTGCAGCTTTAGATACTCGTTCTAGTATAGAACTTACTGTACTTCTGGATAAGCCACGGTCTTTCAGCAGGTTATAGAGAGATTTTGCTGGTATACCTCTCGCTCCCACTTCTACAGCGTATAAACTAACTACATAGCCGTTTTTTGTTAATTCTTTTAGGAGGTCGTAATACTTATTTTGTTTCATCGCGTGGTCTTTAGGTATATTAGTTTCCCATGGTACGGTAAGTTCTACAAGGACTATGCGTTACGTAGCTCTAGAAAAAAGGAAAATGTCCGGTCTAGATGACGAAACACCCACATCCTCTGGGATCCTGTAGTGCCTTTCATACGTGTCCATTAAAATAGTCCAATCAGTTTGGATGTTTGTTACTCTTTTACGTAAAAAATCCTGAACAGATAGGGCTGAAATTCAGTATAGTCTGGAAGAACACATAGGCTACTTTTCATCACTAAAAAACGGGAATGATAGGAACGGGAAGCACGCGAGTAAAACCGCGGGGCATTGCTTATCTAATATAAAATCTTTTGTCCCAGGATGAAGATGCTAAGCCAGTCAAAGGAAAAGTGACTCTAAAGATGGTGAGTGAATGGCAAGCTGCTCTACAAACCGAAGGAAAAATAAAGCTGGGTTCAATTACTACTGTCATCAAGGTTTTCAATGCAGCTATGCTCCGAGCCACCAGTGAAGACGGGACTTCAGAAGGAGAGTTCAAAGTTGAAGGTTTGTTTTGTGGTTGTAATAGTTTGGCCAATTAGTATTCTCCTTTATCTAACTATAATTACCATAACCAATATCTGTCAGAAAACTTATATTGTAACTTGAAGTAGATAGACAGACCTAATTCAAAGCTTATAGGTACCATACTTATCAGTGCAAAAGTATTGTTTACAATAGCGACCATGTGAATTATGCGATAGCCTATCCATAGATCTCTTCATAATAAAAAAAAACATAATATGAGAATGGAAAACCATATGTCAACATCAGCATTTAAAATTTTTCGTGACGTACCGGCGATAATTATTATGCGCCTTCACGATTTGCGGCTCGTATTTCCGATCGTCCTGCTTCTGTTTTTTCCTATTCAGATGAACAAGTATGTCATTACTACTGAATTTAACCATTGATATAAACCATTAGATGTGCCCTGAGCACCTTGAAATTGGTAATAAACTCCCCATCTTTGTGTGTAATGTAAGTGATCTACTTGACACACCACCAATCTACTTGATCCATAGAATCCCTAGCGGTGAGGTAACCTGTGGTTCTACTCTGTTCTACTGTGTTCCAGCAGGGAATCATAAAATAAGCTTCTGCTAAACATAAGCTAAGGTATGCTATATTCCCACCTAATAGCCTTCCTATACCTACAAATATAACACTGAAGGTATATTGCACTGTGTATGGCACACAGTAGAACTTTATGTACTGTATTTATAAAAAAAAAAAATGAGTTTCAGTTATGTATGGGACACCCCTAAATTTTTTTGTTTTTTTTTTATATTTTTGTATCAAAATCTTATTACCAAGTTTCAATAGTATAACTTTTATAGTTTGGGAGAAAAGTGGCTGTGACATACGGATGGACGGACAGACAGACAGACATGACAAATCTATAAGGGTCCCGTATTTTTCTGTTTGGCTACGGAACAAAAACAAACAACTCCAATCAAACATTTCCATTTCCCTAAAAACAACTGACAAGGTTTTCTACTGTACCTAGACTAATAAGGATAAGAAGAAATCATATAGGAGTTTCTGTTAGAGGATATTCTATTTGTTAAATAGTTATAAAAATCTCATTTGAAATTTCCAGGTTCATCTGTTTTCAATGCAGTAATACAAATGTGTGTGCTGTACTTACCCAGTGCAATAAAAAAATACCTTGGAATGGAACAATCTGGAAAGGATCCTCAAAAATGCAAGCACTTTGTCAAAATTAAAGGGCCCTTGTTGGCATATCTAAATGATTTACTGAAGCTTCTTGCCGGTGTCACTTCAGATAATATCTTGACTGTGCTATTAAAACACTTGCATCAGATGTCAAATTACGTAGCATGTTTTACAAGGGTAGCAAAACAATCTCTAAAAAAACTTTTGACTCTCTGGAGTACTGGAGAAGAGACAGTTCGAGTATTGGCATTCCTATGCATTCTCAGAATCACTAGAAATCAACAGACAGCATTACTCGATCTTGTCTTGAAAGCTATGTACATGACCTATGTAAGGAATTGCAAGTTTGTCAGTCCGACGACATGGCCAGGAATCAACTTCATGCGGAGGTCTCTTGTTGAAATGTTCACATTGGATTTGAATGTGTCATACCAGCACGTGTTTCTGTACATCAGACAGTTAGCGATCCATTTAAGAAATGCTATTGTTGTAAATAAAATTGAGAACAGGCAAGCTGTGTACAACTGGCAGTTTGTGAACTCTCTGCATCTGTGGGCAGACTTACTCGGAGCCACATCTAACAAGGCTCAGCTGCAGCCTCTCGTCTACCCCTTGGTAATGGTGATCACAAACACAATAAAATTGATGCCTACACATCAGTACTACCCGCTCAGATTCCACTGTACCGAGATACTGATTACACTGTCAAAAGAAGCTAACACATTCATTCCTATATTGCCATTTCTTACAGAGGTAAATTTATTACATTTTAATAATATATTGATTATTAGATTATTACATTTTATAACTATTTCATTCATAAGTTTATTATACAATTTTTTTTGCCAGCAATAACAATTTAAACTCGGAATATGGCTACTCTGAACTCATTGTCTCATGGGAACCATGATGTTTGTCATTGTGAAAATCCAATGGAATATTTTTTATAAAACTTCGTCATATTAAAATTAGAAATGTAGCAAGCAGTAATGTGCAAACATTACTGTGTTCCAGTTTTAGGGGCAATGTTTCCAGTGAAATTACAGGGCATAGAGGTAAAACATCTTAAATTTCTGGTTGACGAGTGCAGTGCAGCTTTAGGTAATGATTTAGATTCTTCACGCTTGAATAGCTACGTGTCTTTGTGCTGTTTTGGGCAGGAATGTAGCTTACCATGAGGAACATGTTTTGATCGGGTCGACACTTGAATAAAATAAATAAAGTAATAAAAAGTCAAGAAAGTAATTTATTGCGTGTTTTGTTCGGGATAAAAAGAAGCCTTTATAAACTTTGTAAAAGAATGCTCAACTTCAAACTCCAGGAATAAGCCTTACTCAATCCTGGGTACAACACCTGATTGGACTATTTTAATGGACACATATGAAAAGCACTGCGAAATCCCAGAGGATGTCGGTGTTTCGTCATCCAGACCGGACATTTTCCTTTTTTCTAGAGCTACGAAACGCATAGATAATAACCTAACCTAAACCTGCTGAAAGACCTTGGCTTATCCAGAAGTGCAGTAAGTTCTATACTAGAACTAGTATCTAAAGCTGCACTAGTAGGCTCATATCAGATTTGGCTGGTCAGGGAGAGAAAAACGAGTAGTGAAGGTGAGTGTTGATGTATGTCAGAAAGTCTTAAACCTACGTCCGAGTCACAAGTCTCGGGATCTACTCGAGTTTTCTCTCTCTGCCACACGATGGACCCGGCACCCGCACGGTGAATCCATGGAATGCTAAGAAGATCGTCTCTAATTCAAAATATAATCTGGCTTTCAGATTCGCGCGATCAGTTTAGCTGTTACGACGCGATAGATCATCAAACATCCAAACTCTCACATTAATGTTTGCTAATCTTCATGTGATATTTTTAGGTTCTATCTAACTATGACTACAACAAGAAACATAAAAAGGTATCAATGAAGCCTCTGGACTTTTCGTGCATATTAAGGCTGGCCAAGTCTCAGTTGATGGAGAATGGGTTCAAAGACATGGTCATAGAGAGGGTCTACGCTCTTCTCTTGGAGTATACTGCGAGTATATCTCACACTATTGCATTCCCAGACATCTCGTTACTGGCAGTGATGCAGGTGAGCCCTTTTGATCATATATGTATTTATATTATATTAACCCTTTCTACATAACCTGTCTAAGTAATTTATTTTTAATATTACACCACCTACACACTAGATTAAATACAATCACAATTTGTAGAAACTGCAACCAAACATAAATTTCAATATCAAAATAACACTAAATTGAATAATACTTGAATTTACAACATAAAATTAAGACAATAAAAATTAAATTCATATTTTCAGTTAAAACAATTTCTGAAGAATTGTTCTGTCTCAAATTACACAAAAAAATTACGGCAATTGCTCGAAAAGATTGAAGAGAACGCTAAATTCATTGACCGCGAACGCAGTAAAATTACATTTGCTTTGAGTGATGATAAAATGGTAACAGCCTGGGAATCTAATATCAAAGCGAAAGGAACGCCGCTGCAGTCATTCTACGACAACTGGAGCAAAATCAATAAAATACAGAAACGCAAAAAGATTACCAAGAATGATGAAATTGCCGGAGTTGGTGAGTTACCAATGATTAAGAGGCCTAAGTTATTAGAAGACAATGCACCAAAAACAAAACAAGAAAACAAAGGACCTTTAGTTCTTTTCCCATCTGATAGTGAAAATGAAGGGGATGATGATCATTTCAAGATGGAAGGCGATCAAGAGAGCCCTCCACCTAAAAAAGAAAAGAAGATAAAAAAGAAAGAGTCGAAAAAGAAGAAATCCAACAAGAAGCAAGCACTTGAGGATGTCAATGATGTTGTAGACAAAGATGATATTGTACAAGATTTTAGTGCTGGTGACTGGTAATAAACTATTAAGAATAGTAATAAACTTGTTACACAGATAATTACTTGTATTCTTATTAACACTAGTTCGCAATTTTATCCGCACCTTTTAATTACGAATTAAACTGGCGATTTTCCTACTCCGGTTCTTACTTCGTTTCGTCCGATTTTTTTTATAAATAAAGAGTTACGAGACAATCAGGACATGTGCTTGATGGTAAACAACATGCCTGACACATAACAGCACAGCGACACGCAGCTATTGGAACATGAAGAGTCCAAATCATTACCTAGCACTCCACTGCGCTCGTCACCCAGAGATAGAAGATCTTATATCTCTAAGCCCTGTAATTTCTGTGGAAACGTTGCCCTTCAAACCGGAACACAGTAATGTTTGCACATTACTGCTTGGCGGTAGAATAACTGGCAAAGGTGTGGTAGTTCCCTTTCTACCACTAGGACTCTTGAACATTGTTTGACGTTTAAATGTTCTAAGGCTACTCTAATTAGAGTAGGCTTAGAACATTTAAACGGAGGAAACGACGGCTTGAAGAAGAACCGGAGCAGGAAAGTCGTGAGTTCATTTCGAAATTACGTTTTTCGCGGAAAAAGAGTAGACGTCTAGTTCTTACAACGCTCGGTAGGATCTAAATATGGAATGTCGGGATACCTATAAATTTTTTATCATTGTTTTTTTTTAATAATGGTTTCGCTTGTTACCCTAGGAGGTACTTCTCTACAAGATATTACAGCGTTTTCCTATGTACAAAATCGTGCTAAAAAGATGATTTTAAAATAAAAATATGACTCAACCCTTTCATACTTTCGTCTTAAGGCTGCTACTCACAGTGCCGGCGGATTTATGCCGAGCGGCTACGCCGACAGCAAAACAAGCCGCCCAAAGCCGTCAAGCATCATTCCACAGCTTGTCCTGCGGCTCTGTATGTAGCAGTCTTTACAGCCAATCTTTTACATTTCAAATACATATTAGTCAGATAACAGTAAATCTCAGCCCCTTATATCTCCTCCGTAAAATTGTAGATACTTGTCAGTTTATAATAAAACGTTTCAGATTATTATCTACCGTACGTAGGTTAGATTAGTTTATAATCTTAACTTCGTTAAACTATAAACTGTCAGTATTTACGATTTTACGGTGACATAGAAATGATTAGATTAGGTTCATGTTTATATTCTTTATAATAACAAAAGATATATGAACATAGTAGTACATAATTAAATTAGAATCATAATTATTTCCAATAATAAAATACATTATTTTATGAAGAATGTTGATACAACAATAAATTAGGGTATGCCCTGAAGGAAATATGTCCAATGTGCTTTAGGTAAAGGAGAGTCGCAGCATTCAATGACCAAGGATCCGGTCGGCATCACCTCCGTCCTGGAGATGTTCTCGTTCAGGTACACTATAACCTTCAGTTCCTGTAAATTATTATTTTGTTTTATGGCATGACAGCTTCTATATTTTGTGTTTATAGATAAGTACCATAGATAAGTTTAACTCTAATCTGATAGCTGATTGCAGTTGGTACTTCTTGAACTGAATTATGCCGCTAACGCCAACGGCTTTAGCTTTGATATTGTCCTGTTTTCTTTTCGCTTAAAATTAACAAAGATGGTAATAGCAAAGCCAAAGCCGATTTAGTTAGGCGGTAGAAGAGCAATATGCCGAGTGCGAGTTTTGTCGACTACAAAATGCGTTCTACTGTGAGCGCGTAAACATAACATATGTATGAAGAAATTTAAAGCGCGTCTAGCGGCGCTGGCCTTTATACAAATATTTAGTCTACGCGCTTACGGTAGAACGCAGTTTTATAGTCAACAAAACTCGCACTCAGCATACTCTGGCCACTGATTCTGATCGCAATCCGAACGACTCAAACTCGGAATGACAAACCTTATCTCTGTCATTTTAAACTGCTAAGACAAATACCGAGAGGTTTATTTCCTTATCGAAATCAATCGGATTGCGTTTAGAACCAGGGGTAGGTATTGAAATGAGTAGTCTTATTACACCGCTAGCGTCAGTCCCGATCTAGCTAAAATGGTAATGGCTATGTTACTCTTTTATTTCATTACTAGATGTCCGCAAAGGCTTCGCCCCCTGGTACATTATATAGCACTAATCGGGATCCCGTACATATCCAACGGTGAAAGAATGACTGAAATCAGTTCAGTCATTCCTAATAATATCGCTTTCAAACAAAAAAACGTCGTTTGGTCGTCCCAACTCAGATTTAGAAACAACCCCCTTCCCCTTTCTGTTACATTCTTGATTCATGCTCCGTTTCTATTGACAGTAGCGTAATGTTATATAGCCTATAATAGCCTTTCTCGTTAAATGGACTATCCAATAGAAAAATAATCTTTCAGTTCGGACCAGTACTTCCCGAGATCCTAGCGTTCAAACAAACAAACTCTTCAGCTTTATAATATTAGTATAGATTTAAGTACCTACTTAATAAAAAAACGGCGAAGGAAAACATCGTGAGAAAATCGCTATGTTCCAAGAATCTTTCAAGGCCATGCGTCATCCACCAACCCGCAGTTACCCGCGTAGCGGATTATGCCCTTGACTATCTCCTTGCGAGAGAAGGCCCCAGTCGCTATGACTAGGTACCAATTGTTTTTATGGGTAGTAGGTATGTCATTGTGTGGTTTTGTAGTCAAGCTAACCCGCTCATCCCGGCCAGGCGGGAAGCGTCATCTTTATTGACATCGCTTTTCTTTAGCTTAGAATAGTGTAGTCTTGCTTTAGGAACTGACAGTGCTTTGTTAAAAAGCAGTAATAATATCCGTATCTGTAATATCAGTAGTAATGTATCGTAAATTCAATAAAATCTATGTATTACAAGTACCTATCTGTTTACAATACGTAAGTACGTATGTATTATTTACGTATGCTATATGTTCCCGTATGTGCAATTTTTTGTTAGATGACTTAGGTGGTTGTAAGTTTTTCTCATATCATCAGAAGAGATAGAAGACGTGGTTCACGACAATCTGTTGATTTTTATCTTTCGTTTGTAATTATACCTACTCCAGGTACAACTCTACATAGATAAAAATGTCATAGACATTATGTATAATAAGTATGTATTTACAACTATATAAGTATTATATCAGCTATTTGGCCGCCATATTACAAGCTTTGCTTAGTTTGGGGTCAGATGGTGTTGTGTGTGAATTGTCCACCAATACAATACAGTGTTTCACTAACCTTTTTTTGATTTAACAGTCTCAAACGGGGTCTTGACATAAAACTCTTCTCTATCCACAATTATCCTGAATGTACGTGTCTCATCAAATATGTTTTTAAACGTGATTGTGGTGTACCCGCCCACTTTTATTTGTAAAGGTCCTTGAGGTTTAGGGAATAACCCTTTACCTCTTATTGAGAAACTGAAAAAAAAACGTAATTTTACATTTAGAGATAATAAATTCAGTAACATATTTTAAAGTTGTGCTGATATTTAAACTTACACAAATTCTCCAGCATTAACCGAATTCAACGAGACTTTGCAATTCTGCACCCCAAGGTCATTTGGTTCAAACCAAACCAAAAACTTTCCTTTCTCTTGTGGTCCCAAAATGTATTGAAGATCAGCTTGAATTGAAGAATGCGAAATCTATAAAAAAACATACTCATTACATATTCAGATATTAACAATTCTGTTGTTAGAAATTACATTGTGGTTTGAGCAAAACAAAAGTCAGGTTATGAATTGCAGCAATGTCCGATTTGTGAAAGACATTGTTATAGTGATAAGGCATCTTTACTATTCTTTACAGAGTCCGCTGGGGGTATCCATGGTTCTATCCAGCCTGGGTTACTATATCGCCAAGTAATAATGTGTAAACATTACTTTCTGCCGGTTTGAATGATAACGTTTTCAGATAAATTACGGAGCAGAGATAAATTTTACATCTCTGGGTGATGAGCGCAATGATCGTTAGACAGTGATTTAAAAATGTTTAAATCGTTGCGGGGTACTGTTCCGTTACGCGTAGGCTTGTTGTTTACCATTAGGCGCATGTTTAGCTCGTCCCGTCACTCTAAATCAGGGGTTCCCAAACTTATTTTGTCTGCATGTAATTTGTGCACTTTGAAAATACATTATTTTTAGCGCCCCCATTTTTTCACACATTTAAAAACCTCTATAACTTGAAATTAAATTAATTAATTATTGTGAACTACGAGTACATTAGCGATAGTAGAAGCACAAAGGACTCCAAGCCTCTACACAACGCCCCTTTTTTTTCACTTTTACCCCCCCCTTTAGGTCTGCAGCGCCTACAAGGGGGCGTTAGCTTCCACTTTGGTAAAGGCAGCTCTAAAATGTAAAAATATATTTTTATGTTATTTTTCAAGCACAAAATCTTCGTTACTATTATTATAATTCACTAACCGTAGTTGTAAATTCGGTCGCGTTATTTGTATTATTCTGCACTCTCAGTCGCATGGGCACGCTGGTGCCCAAAGGAGTAGAGACATCAAGCTCTTTAATTTTAGCTGGTAGGCATTTTAATATCACTCTGTATGTAGACGAGCCTGCTAGGTTGTTGAACACTTCCAAATTATCTTCTGTCTCGCCCACAACTAGAGGCGAGAAAGTCATCGGAACGACGGCCTGCAGAAACAATTAGGTACTTACTCTATAAAATTATGCTCAGACACAAATGGGTAATGTTTTACATGGTGAAATCAAAAATACAGTTGCGATAGCATTACTCGTACGGACAAAAAGCTTCGTAGGTATGACCGACTGACGTCAATTCGTGATACGAGTATCTAAAAATGTGCTGCTTGAAATTATGTGTGTCTTGAATTGTTTCGCCACTAATTAAATTACTTCTCAGGTATGAGAGCCATACAAATAAAACTTATCAGGATTAATTTGAATAGTATTCGATGTTGGACATTTTCAATAAGAAATCGACTAGTTTTTGCTTGAAGTTTTAGTTTTAAATTAGCTAGTTCAAAAAAAAAATCATGTAAGTATACATATTACATACTCGACATCAATGGAAAATTTCTTGTCTAGGCTGTTTCACAGTTGGTTTCAAATAACGATCTGCGTAGCACGCTCTTTATTTAATAATTCAAAATTGTGGCGATCTGCTGCTTAAAGTGGATGTTAAAAAATGCTTTCAATTCAGTCGACAGGGGAGCTCTACTAAGGGAAGTTAAAGATAAAATCCCGAATCTATATAGCTTTTTTTGGCAATGGTATGGGTCACCTTCTAAATTGACCTACCACGGAAATGATATCACTTCTGCCGTTGGGTGCCAGCAAGGTGACCCTCTTAGTCCAGCTGCTTTCAGTCTCGCCATGCAACCCATTATTCAGCGTCTAAAGTCCAAGCTCAATATATGGTACCTAGATGATGGAACTTTTGGCGGTGACGCTGATACGTTATTTGATGATCTCACGCTTCTTATTTCAGAATTCAAATCAATAGGCTTAGAATTAAATTTCTCAAAGTGTGAGCTATTTATTCCAGATTCCTATTTGAACAAAGAATTAGTCATCCAAAAATTTAGTACTTTGGCACCTAATATCAAAATTGTTGGTCAAAGTGAGCTATATTTATTAGGAGCACCTGTCATGAATGAGGCATTTTCTTCGTTTATCGACGCAAAAATTCAAAATTTTATTGAAGTATCGGACCGTTTAACAAAAATCAATTCACACATGGCTTTTACTATTATTCGTTTTTGCCTTTTTGTTCCAAAGTTCACATATTTTATTAGATGTTGTCAACTCTGGCAGCATTCAGATCTAATGCATCGTTTATACAACCTAATAAAAAACACTTTGGAATCAATTTTAAACATTAATTTATCTGACCGAGAGTGGTTACAGGGTTCTCTACCAGTACGTTTTGGTGGCCTAGGGGTCCGGTCAGTGTCTGGTGTGGCTCTTCCAGCTTTTCTATCTTCGGTTCATAGTAATCAAAATTTAATTTTAAAATACTCTCAGAAATTCCAAATGTTTCGGAAATATCCTTGTTGACCGAAGCCAAGAATGCTTGGAGAGCATCGTGCCCAAATACCGATTTCCCAGAACTCCATCTTCGCAGCGATTATGGGACGGACCGATCTGTTTACAAGTGCGGAAACAATTACTCGATACGTGCTTAAGCTCTACAGATCGTGCTCGTCTCCTGGCTGTCGCTGAGTGGGAGTCGGGTTTGTGGCTACAGGCTCTCCGTCGCCTCACACCGGAACCCTCATGGATTCCTCTACTTTTCGTGTTGCCACTTCCTCCGTCTGGGCGCATCGTGTTGTGCACCACACCTTTGCCAGTGCGGTGTTACAGTCGACCGGCTCGGTCACCACGGTCTCTCTTGCACCAGAAGTGCTGGACGAATACCCCGCCACGCCAGCCTAAACGATATCATCCGTCGGGCTTTTACCACTGCTAATTACGCAGCTGTTTTAGAGCCGAGCGGCTTAGCTCGAAGCGATGGTAAAAGACCTGATGGGATGACTTTGATTCCGTGGAAGATGGGACGGCCCTTGATCTGGGATGCAACCTGCGTCGATACTTTGGCGCCGTCTCATCTTTCACGGACACAAGTTAGAGCTGGCGCGGCAGCTGAACAAGCTGAAGACCTCAAGAGGCGCAAATATAGCTGTATTGATAGCGGATACATGTTTGAGCCTTTTGGGGTCGAAACTTTGGGACCGTGGGGACTGAGTGCCAAAAATATTTACAAAGATTTAGCGAAACGTCTTTGTGATGCAACTCGTGACCAAAATGCTGGCCTTTATTTTGCTCAGCGCATAAGTATTGCCATTCAACGTGGCAATGGGGCTAGCATTTTGGGCACGATTCCTGCTGGCATCGGTCTTATAGACTAATATCGTGTACATTATGTAAATAAATATACCTATATTGTGATTCTAATTTGGGAAATAAATTTATATTTATGTTAAAATTATTCTACTCATATACCTATATATTTTAAATCTAGTCTAATCTAAAGTCTCGGCACGTAGGAAGGTAACTCAACACTCACCTCTGATTTGGGCCCAATCGTGACTTTATCGGGGCAACTGAGACTTTTACAGTCAATTAGGTAGTCTGCTTCAACTTGCAACGAGTTGGCGATCACGACCTCCTTCTGCACGGTCTCTCTCGCTCGCGACTCGAAGACCAGGGTATCCACCACCTCGCTCGGTATGACTTTCACTATGATCTCGTAATACTGACACTCACGGGTCAGCTCGTCGATAAACATCACCTGTTGGGATCGATAGATCAGGCACAATCGTACCTACACTTAATAACCACAACCATAGTCGTGCATTTCGTGTATCCTCCGCAGACAAAGGTTGTATCTGTAAGGTTTTTGTGGATAGGTAAGTAAAAAATAATAATAATGAATGTAAGTAGTACTTAGGCCTCTTCATTTACGTTGTATTTTTATTATTATACTAGACGTCCGTCCCGGCTTCGCCCGTGGTACATTATATAGCACTCATCAGGATCTCGTACATATACAACGGTGAAAGAATGACTGAAATCTATTTACTCATTCCTGAGAATATCGCTTTCAAACAAAACACCTACAAACAGCTACCTGCTACGCCACCTGTCGGAAATTGGTCGTACCAACTCAGTTTTAGAAACAAATTTGATTAGCAAAAGCCACAGATTAACCACCTCGCAAAGGTTTATATTCAATGACGCAATCACTTAGACATGACACATCTGTCATGTCAAAGCACGCTATGAAAACTCAAAAAAAAGGAATATTTTCCCCCGATTTTGTTACATTTTTGATTCATGCTCCGCTTCTATTGATATTAGCGTTATGTTATATAGCCTATATATAGCCTTCCTCGATAAATGGACTATCCAATAGAAAAATAATCTTTCAATTCGGACCAGTACTTCCCGAGATCACAACGTTCAAACAAACAAACAAACTCTTCAGCTTTATAATATTAGTATAGATTACGTTGTTAATGTAGGCAGTTGACGGCGCGGCGTTTATTTTGAACGACGAATGGTATGTTACTTTGTTCCACTAGGTCATACTGGGGATATCCATCTAATAAGTTTTTTTTCCTTGAACTAATCCTATTAAAAATAATGGTTAAAATACTTACATCATTTCCCAACACCCGAATTCGTGAACCGACAACTTTGAGTTTGAGCTTTAGAGTTTATAACAGACTTCCGAAAAGGAGGAGGTTATCAATTCGACCACGATGTTTTTTTTATTACGAAGTTAGTAGATAGAACTTACTTTCAAATGCATTTCGCATTCTTCATAGCAGATGAAAGTCCATCGGCAAGTCGCCGACGCCTCTCCCCATACTTTTACCGTTTCCGGATGCTGAATGTCATAGTAACCACTAAATTTATCTGGAATCACTTTTTCAATTTCTGTGGAGACCATGTAGGATTCAGGTACCTACAAATAAATTAAAGTAGTATTAAAATATAAGTATTATTGAAAATGTTTATGGATAAAATTTGAAAATCTGTGGGTACTCGATTAGCACAGGAACGAGGCAGATGGCAGAGTAAGAGAGATGCCTATACCCAGTAGTGGGATAGAGAAGGCTGTGGATGGTAATAAATAATTCAAAATTGATTCAGTAAGCTAACTCGAATTATAATTTAGTATTGCTACTGGACAGCGATAGGTAGGTAGTTAGTAATGACCAGTCGAACGTCTCTGACGGATGTGCACTCACATAATGGTAAGCGCTAGTTTGGTGTTTAGTACAAATCTGACACAAGTAGGTACCTACTCAAGAAAATCCTATAAAAGGACTATCAAATTAACAGAATGTGTATTAGTATCATTGTACCTCGATTATGTTGCGAACTAGTAGTTCTTCAATATGTATGTCCTTTGCGTGTACAGTGATTACTTTAGTTCCATTAGGGTTCGGATGGCCGGCCAAACCAACTAAAGATACGAACAAGGCGTTTTCCCCCAGAGGCGAATATAAAACCTGAGCCTGTGAAAATCAATCATATTATCTACGAGTAATAGTTATAGTGTGTTTTTATTTTTTTGGTAATAGTCAGTAAAAAGTTTATTGATTTAAAAATAATTACGCTATTAATAAACAAAATGAAATTATGCAGTTACATGATACAAAAAAATCTGTTCAATCCTACTAGCCGATTGTAACACTAGTATTTATTGTTCTTCTCTCCTGTATAAGTGTTTTTTGTTTTGTTTTTGGTGTGTACAATAAAGAGTATCTATCTATCTAATGTTCCATGTATATGTGAAAGTATGGATGTTTGCTCAATCACGTCGGAACACCTGAACGGATCAGGTTGAAATTTGGAACACATATAGATACCTACAGTCTGGAATAACACATATCTTATACCTTTAAATAAAGCAATTTCATGAAAATCGTTCGAGCTGTTTCCGAAATTTATATATATATATATATATACATAATTTCATGAAAATCGTTCGAGCCGTTTCCGAGATATATATATATATATATATATATATATATATATATATATATGTATGTTTTCATGAAATTATGTATACAGAGAGTTTCGGGGACGATAAATCGATCTAGCCAGGTTTTATTTTTGAAAAACGCCATTTTAAACGCGTTTTTAGACAATGAAAAACTGTTACAAAAACATTAGACTGCGACGGTATAAAGCTCAGTCGGGAAGTTGGGCGGTCATAATATTCTGGTAGATTCGGGTTCGAATCCAGCCGGCCGCCTTTCTTTTTTCAAGTTCCTTTTTTTTTGCGAAAATCTGTATGTATCTATGTAACCGAGCAAAGCTCGGTCACCCAGGTACTAATGCTACTTTATAATGGGAGAATAATGCAACTGGAACTACGCGGGTAAAACCGTGTGGCGCTGCTAGTATAGAAATATTTTAACAAGTTTCGCGGGCAGAAACGAAACAAGAAGAGGAACCATTAATTATTTCGTATTGACTGACTTCTTTATCTTGAAATCAGAAACCATAATTCGATTGTTTAATACGTATAGTGATGAAGTGTTTTATGTTTATATATATACCTACTTACCTCATGTTTACCGAAAAAACTTAGGTTTGAATTTCATAGGGATATCAAAGGTAGAATTTGGTTCGATATTGAACTCCTTTAGGGTTTCGAAGGGTCCACCTGGGCCTTGAGAAATTTCTGATAGTATAAGCCAGACTTCATCCGTACTGAAAGTGCGACAACATCACAAATTACCTCTACATATTATTTCTTTAAAATATTGTAGTTGCGTTTTCTACATACTCTAACTAAAGCCACATGAAAAAGGTATAGCAATATTAAGTACGGATTGAATGGATGTACGTTTATTTGTTGCATGCAACTACCTAACTACATATATTTACAATGATTTGACGGGAATGATTGGTAGGTATGGGGTTTTTATATTTAGAAATAGACAATTCGGCGTAAATTGAATGAGCGAATGAATGAAAGTTATTTATTGTTCACACCTTTAAAGGAAACATACAACTTAGGAAAACAGAACATTGGAACAGACTATTGAAACAAATTGAGTCGATAAATAAGACGACTTGAACACTTTTTGACCCAATCAAAGATTCTGTGGGATATTTATTTTAAAGTAAAACTCGCCAAGTCAAGACATTATTGTTTAGGTGTAGGACAGTTTTGTTTTTGTTCACCTCTTTACTTTAAATCACCATTACTTTTAAAAACGCCGAAGTCATGGAACAATCTGGTGTTTCCGTGAAATTTATGTAGGTAAGTATTATGTATATTTTTACATAAAATTAAAAAACTTACGTATGGTGGTGATGGCAAAGTAGTACCTACAGAACAACCAACTACTACCATATTTTATTCTGAAAATGTCTCATTCAGAATAACGTACAATTTACGAAGATCTAGTCAAGCCCTTTCATTTGATACCCATATTGTAGTTGTGATAAAAGCAATGTATTTCGCCATTTTGTGGTAACGGCCATCTTGGATTTGAAATTAGACTACGAGGTAAGTAGTTAAATGTATGTAATGTACTCACGGATTCGTCACAGTGATGTACTCCGTGTCAATTTCCCTTACAGGGCATTCCAAATACAATGTCTTGTTTTGAACATTACCCAGGTCTATACATGTTGCATACATGGCCAATTCTAATGGCATGTAATTTTCGATATTGCAGCTGGCCTAAAATTAGGATAGTATTTTAACTAGGTATGTCAAATACTACGAAAACATAATTTAAAAATTATTTCGCGACGAATTATATTTCTTTTTACTTTACTAAATAACATCTCGGTCTCATCAGTCTTAAAAAAAAACTATAAAAATGGGTAAATTTGCTTAGTAGCTACGATGCCACACAGAGAGAGAGACACAGACAACCATGTCAAACTTGTGAGACTCTTTATGTGGCGGTTTTAAAGATGGAGCAATGAACTTTCATCTTAGTAAGTATTGAGATAAAATAAAATCTACTTTGTCTATTTTTCAGATTTTACTCTTAGATTGAGGTTTTTAGAGGCTCTGTATCCGAGATCACACAGCTGCCTGATATTATAATTATAAAGAAATGCTCACCCAGACTTTGATAAAAGGGTTGTGGTTGATCGGTCTGAATGTAATCGTAAATGTGACGTTACTATGTGCAGCTATGTTCCCATATTGCGGGGAAATATTAAATTCATTTGATATCAGTGGCTGCCACCAGAATCTGATGAGAAAGGCATATATTATGAAGCAATTAAATAAATATCTATTTATTAAATAAACCTAGCTGTTTTTTAACTTACGAGAGTTCAATACGATAGGTAATGAATTTTCCCCGAAAAAATAAAAATTTACTTCAATTTAACATGAACTTCAGACATTCGACAAAATTATCATAAGGAGCTAAGACTAAGCAAATATTCGTTTTTTGTTGATATTTCAAAAACTGCCACGCGGATTTCGATAAAAATTATAAAATACCTCTGAAATATTTTCCACTAAACAAAAAATGTATATATACATAAGCTAACAAAATACATGGAATTGAGAACCTCCTCCTTTTTTTAAGTATGTTAAGAAAATTAATAAATAGGTAGCTTTGAAAGAGCGTTTGTTGCAGCAGGACAAAGTACGCCGGCGTACAGCGTAATATATCAATAAATAATATGTAATAAATCAATATGTAGTGATAGTTTATATACTGTATAAATAAACACCTGGCTCCAAAATCCCCCTTATTTGAAAGCATTACTTTCAATATTTTACACCCTCTCTTCCGTACTCTGCCAAACTGCAGAGAATTTTGGTTCAAACAAAAACTCATGCCCGTAGCGCAGCCGCTTAGTTTTACTAGAGGTCGCTCGAAGTTTAACACTTTCATGTTTAGCTGTAATGTTAAAAATAGATTTTAGGAAATGTATGGATCAATTTAGTATTTGAAGAGTTCAATCTCGACTATTTTGAATTAGGAAAAGTAAGAAACTAGTAGCTTTAAATCATTCGAGATTTGAACACATATTGAAAGAAATTTTGAATCTCGAGCGAAGCTGTTTGGCTCCACCGATAATGAAATTAAATAGGTACGTGTTAAGTAGATTACCTGAATTAGCACATTATACGCTACTTTCTATCCCGTTAAAGTTAGTGATTCTCGTGGGATACTTGATGAAGTTATTAATTTGCGTGGTTTTGGTAAAAATAAATTATCGTGGAAAAACTTGAGCCGCTCGTTACGTGAGCCCTTCTTTTTCAATCCTTTCTAAATAGTTGTAATGTAAAATGCATTTAAACCTGTATATCGAGATCACTAATCATTCCAACCGGCTTGAACTGTATCTTCAGAGGCGCTTTTCTGTGAGGATGTATTACGCATTTATTTGGAACGACTTTCAAAGAAGACAGCGCGTTCTTCGTGTCCATCGCTATTTGCTCTCTAATTTTGTCATTCTTGTAGACTTGCAGATCATCCACTCTGAAACACATTACATGTTAATTAATACATGACTATCTAACTATATCGTAGGTACTTGTATCGGGTTACGCACAATGGCTGGGAAGTAAAAGCGTTAGGTATATACATTATACATATATGTATGTATGTCACCATAGAATTGCAAAAAAAACGTCAGTAGATAAAATCTAACGACGGTGGAATATAAACTAACCTAGCTCACCGTTGGTTTGATAATCTCGCACTTTTATAATATTCTGACCGTACCTATGTACGATTTTACGTACCCTTTACAAGAACCACGTTTCCCTTCAAAGTGCAACACAGAAATATTAGCACGTTGCTACTTGGTGGTCGAATATCTGGCAAAGGTGTGTCACTTCCCAGGCGGACACTCTGCAAAGAGTCCTACCACTACATTTTGGCAAAGTCCGCCTGGGGAAGTACCACACCTTTGCCAGTTATTCTACTGCCAAGCAGTAATGTGCAAACATTACTGTGTTCCGGTTTGAAGGGCAATGTTTCCAGAGAAATTACAGGGCTTAGAGATATAAGATCTTAGATCTCTGGGTGACGAGCGCAGTGCAGTGCTAGGTAATGATTTGGACTCTTCATGTTCTAATGGCTACGTGTCACTGTGCTGTTATGTGTCAGGCATGTTGCTTACCATCAGGCACATGTCCTGATCGTCTCGTCACTCTTTAATTAAAAAAAATAAAAAATCGAACTATTTTTTTTTGTGCTCACTCACGTTTCCAAAATAAATTTTGTAAGTAAATATAAGTAGGTAAGTCATATGATGTGTACCTACTTACATTTATCTTCAATTTTAATTACCCTTTCTGCTTACCCCATAGAATTAGTGCGCAGGCGTTGACACTCTCGATGTTGACAAAGTGCCAAAAATATTTAGAGAAATTAGATAAGATTTATTTTGATTATTATGGCGCTTGTCCGGTCAGCTATGCGTTAAGGGAGTGTGTGTGCTTATGGGACACTTTTAAAAGTAATAATAAAACTCGGATGTTGAGATATTTACTTGAGCCGCGCTGTGAAATGCATGGATCATGCTGAAATTCGACATTCGTATTTTAGTTTGCGCATATCTTAATTTTGATTAAGAAAAAATTAAATAGTTGTTTTATAAATCATACGCGAACGAACCCGCGGCCAGATACGAGTAATATAAATAATTAAATGTTGGTGGAAATTTCTCACACGACACTATCTAGTCCTATAGGATTTAGGCACTTATTGAAATCATCTGAAATAATATTTAATTAATAATCTTACTAATATTATAAATGTCAATGTTTGGATGTTTGTTGCACAATCACGTCGCAACGTGTGAATGAATCGGGCTGAAATTTGGGACACAGTCTGGAAGAACACATAGGACGCGCGAGTGGCGCCAAAATACAAACATCGTTTTGTTTACGTCCTCGTCAAAAATATTAATAAAAAATATAAAATGAAGAATTTCAAGTGATTTTTGTAACTAAATACTAAAATAAAGTGTCAACGCGTGGGCCGACAGTGTTTTTAAGACATATTAAAGACTATTGTGTAAAATAAACGTAATGTAAAAAAATAACGGTGCAATTAATTTGAAATCAACATTTGAAAACAGTGAGTAGTGACGAACGAATATGAGATAAATAAACTGTAAAGGTGTAATTCATGTAAATTAGTGCCAACAAACTTAGAAATATACGAATAACATATTTCTAATACTTTTGATAAATATCATTCAATACGCTTTTCATGTTATAAGTGACATCTAGTTGCTGCATTCGATACTACCTTCGGTCACTGGTAAGCCAAAACGGAAATTGCATATTTTGTCTAAAAAAGTTTCTGAAAAGTAACAGAGATGGCGCTAAACCCAATAAATAATATTTCCCTAGATTGCAATGGGTGTTTAGACAAAATAACAGATAGATGCTATATGAAATGCTCGATCTGTAATTGTTTTTATGACCTCGTCTGCGCTAAAGTATCCGAAACACGATTCTTTATGATGGAGCCCGAAAGAAAGAAAATTTGGCTGTGTTCATCTTGTATCCATAAAAAAGGCAAGGATTCTCTCGTAATTCCAGACGATAGTACAAACATTACATTCCGAAAGCCAAGAATATTTCGATGTCTGTCTCTTGAAAATATTTCAATCAACAATGAAACGTTCGATGAGACGTTGATGCAACGTTTAATACCCCAAAATTAAATAAACAAGGAAATTCACAAAATCATTCTCAATCTCAACTAAAGAACGAAGTTGATGAGTTGACAACACAACTCATTGAAGCCAGAGCGGAAATAAATAAATTACTTTTAGAAAATAAGGAGTTAAAATGGTAAATAGAAAAATTACAAGGAGTGAAAACCCACGAAGAGAGATCTTTTCAATCAAATATTTTGAAAAACAATAACTCAACTAACAGCTTAGATAAGACGCAGACAGCACCGTATGATCTATCAAACCCCTACTGTACGTCCTCGCCAACAGCTCCTCAGAGACCTCAAAAAAATAACACAATTGAAAAACCACAACTTGTCGACTACCGCGACCGTCTAGTGGCTCCATCTAGCAAGACTCAAAACAGCACTCGAAACTTCGACTTGGAAAAAAATAGATCACTAAACCTTAGACCTGATATTAGCTTCATCTGAAAGCAAAGAATGCAAACCTCGTTCAAAAATAAATGGATTAAGAACAAACATACAGAAAATTAAACCAAAAATTATTATTATTGGTGATCAGAGCTGTCATAGTGCGGCTAAACTTTTAATCGACCTAAGGAAGAGGCATATAAACGCCAAAGAGTACGATATTTGTACCTACTTGTTTCCTGACGCTCCATCTGACTACATCCTGGGGAACTTCAAGACTCTTGGCGGCGAACTAAATGATAATGATTGGTTGATTTTGTCCTTAGGCGCAAATGATGTAAACCCGACCACTTACCTTATTAAAATGTCTGCGTTTTTAAAAACAGTCTCAAAGACGAACGTTATTGTTGTAGGTGTTGCTCACAATAGATATCTGAACGAGTCTAAGCTAAACCATAAGTTAAAGATAATTCAACAAAATTTCCATAATTGCCATTATCTGTCAGCTCCAAATTTTTCACCCTTAAATCGATCATCCCCAATGTATGGATCACAAGCGCTATGGAAAGCTTTAAACAACATTATCAATACGTGTGATTACGATTACTGCTACTTAGGTAAGAATATCACGAAATCTACAAAATCAAAGTCGTTCCTTAAACCGGGTAAAATACCATTTTATTTTGCAAAATCGCGCATTGCAAAAGATGAGCCTATCTCTCAACGAACTTCTAAAACCAATAAATATAAGCAGGATCACTATAATACACCAACACCGGGAACGATACCTTTCTATTTCCAGAAAAGTAAAAGAAATGTTCCACTTTCAGTACAAAGCCCCGCTTACGTAATTTCTGATTCTGCCTCAAATGATTTTTTCGTGACCAATAAGAACAATCCTAGGAATTATTTTAATATTGCGCACCTAAATGTCCAAAGTATAAAAGCTAAAAAAGATAAATTGGAGTTATTTACAAAAACCAACCCCTATATTGACATATTTTGTTTCAGCGAAATTTATCTGAAAAATTGTGAAGTTGAGGTATTTCAACTCGAGGGCTTTAATAAAGCTACGTACTTTTGTAGAAAAAACATGAGACAAGGAGGTGTTGCTATCTACGTAAATCCGTCAATTTCTTACAGGAAACTGGATTGGATATCGGAAATGTCTATAGAACGACATTTTGAATGCTGTGGTATACTTGTGCCAGATTTAAAATATATTGTAATTTGCTTATACAGAACTCCAGATAGTAGTTTCAATTTATTCATGGAGAGCCTAGAAACACTTCTTCTAAAACTGACTTCAAGACCCCGATGGAATACAAATAAAATTATAATCCTAGGTGATTTTAACATTGACTTACTGAAAAAAAATAATAGAAGCGAATCATTTATAAGTACATTAAAAAGCTATACTATTCATCCTACTATACAAGACGCTACCAGAATAACAGATAAAACTAAAACATGCATAGATAATATATTAACTAACCTAAAACGGTACAAAGCCAAGATATTAGATGTTGGCATATCTGACCACACTATTCAATTACTCAGCGTCCTTAGTAACTTAAGTTTCAGGGAAAAATACTGGTTCAAGTACAAAAGGAAAGTGGAAGCAAATATGGGTTTATTCCTTAAATATTTATCTCAGGTAAGTTTCGCCAAAGTCTACACTCATGACAATGCAAACGAAGCATATAATGAGTTTATTGAATTGTATAACCTAATATTTAATTTATGTATCCCCCTAGAGCGCGTGAGAATTCCACACAAAAAAAAATCCAAATTGGAAATCTAAGGGTATAGTTATAGCAAGCAATACTAAACGCAAAATGTGTTTAAAATGTCGCGAAAATAGAACCCAAAATAACTTGACAACATATAAAAAGTATTCATCTACTTTTAAAAAAAGGAACTCGCCTGTCGCGTAAAATGGCTAATATTAAGTACATAAACAGGAGTACAAACAAAAATAAAGCAACGTGGGGAATAATCAAAGGGCATACATCTCAGACCAACTATATAAAAACGTCAGTAGAAACCTTAAAGATTGATGATTTACATATAACAGATCCTAACAAAATTGCTTCAACATTCAACAAGTATTTCATCAATAAGGCCAAGCAAACTCCAAATAATAATACTACAAAACATAAAACGCCTAATCTTAGCTGTAAAAGCATATTTCTTACGCCAGTGACTTGTCAGGAAATAAAAAATGTTGTGAAGCAATTAAAAAATAAACAAACAGCCGGATATGACGGTATTTCTGTTAAAGCAATAAAAAATACCATTGATTTTATTGTGGAGCCATTAACTTATATGACGACGCAGGATGGCCCAGTATTGTTTTAGACACCATGACGTCGGCTGTGCCAATGTCCTTATTATTGAAGTATTCCATTTCAGGGATAATTAAAAACACCCAACTTTACTTCAATCAAAATTCACATATAATCAACATAGATTACAAGAATTTACAATAGATTAGGTGTTTACTGTCCGAGCGCAGAGAAGCAACTGTGTGCTCCGCTACAGCGCGCGCCTTTTTATAGCACTGTGGTGGGGCGATCGTAGAGGGGCGAGTGTTGTGAGTCACTTGTTTACGCCCCGTTCGGAGCGTTGTTCGAGAGATGACGTAGCATGTTGCATTTGCGCCGATACGACCATTCTGACCGGCAGTGCGCGCTCTGCACTAGCCGTGTTGTTGATGTTTTAAGCTGTCGAGTATATCTGTAACAAGTAAATGGTTTTCTTTGACTTTGGTATCTTAGTACCTAGATGATTACTGTGGTACTGTGTTGTTGCGTACACTGTGATACTGTGTTGTTGCGTACACTGTGGTACTGTGTTGTTGCGTACACTGTGATACTGTGTTGTTGCGTACACTGTGATACTGTGTGTTGTTGCGTACACTGTGGTACTGTGTTGTTGCGTACACTGTGGTACTGTGTTGTTGCGTACACTGTGGTACTGTGTTGTTGCGTACACTGTGGTACTGTGTCATTGCGTACACTGTGGTACTTTGTCGTTGCGTACACTGTGGTACTTTGTCGTTGCGTACACTGTGGTACTTTGTCGTTGCGTACACTGTGGTACTTTGTCGTTGCGTACACTGTGGTACTTTGTCGTTGCGTACACTGTGGTACTTTGTGGTACTTGTTGTGCGTACATTGTGGTACTTGTTGTGCGTACACTGTGGTACTTGTGTGTGCGTACACTGTGGTACTGTGTTGTGTGTGTTGTGTGTACACTATGGTACTGTGTTGTGTGTACACTGTAGTAGTGTGTTGTGTGTACACTGTGGTACTGTGTTGTGTGAGTGATTATTAATTTAGATAATGATAATCAAACATGACCTGAGTGATGCGTTGGTTCATGGGTTTCTTGTTTGGTTGCATTGTCTTGTGAAGTGGATGGTGTAGTCTCATTCACCAATACTGGAGTGTCGTCTTCTCACGCCGATACGGGCAACTGATATTGTTTTTAGGTGTTCTGGTGAAGATATTTCTTTAAGCTGCTTCAAGGCATATATTCCTTTCCAGATTTTATGGAAAGTAGTATCTGTGTTTTTTCCAAGTTAAGGCAGGATCCAGTTCAAAACCCAATACTTTGATATAGTTCGATACTTTGCAAATAGTTCCATCGTGTAGTGTAATAGGGTTGGTTATTATTTTGGAGGATATTGCATTGAAGAACATAACATTTGTTTTCTCGGTGTTAAATTTCAGCCCATTAACGTCAAACCATTTTCTGCACTTTACTCTTTCCACCTTCTAAGTCAATTCTGGGCAAATCATTTACAAATATTAAAAACATAGTGTTACCTAAAGAAGATCCTTGAGGTACACCAATTTCTACTCTCTGATGACAAGATCTTAGGGTATCATTTTCTATTTTTCATTTCTACTGTCTGCCTACTTTTTTTCCAAGAATGATTTTATTATTTTTAGCGCTTTACCTTTTATTCCATAAACTATAAGTTTCTGTGTCAATAAATCATGATTAACCGAATCAAAAGTCTTTGATAAGTCTAAAACACCGCTGCCATTTTTTTTTTGTCTAATCCCTTCACTATTATTTCTACAGGTGTATGTGCTGTAGATGTTGTTGACTTTCCTCTCCAATATGTGTATTGCGCGTCATCTATAATTTTATATTTGTTCAGATGTTCCATTATATCAGACTTTGTACCATCTGACATGATAGACTACGATTTTTGAAATAGCATAATGGCAAATGGCAGTATTGTGATCGGTCTGTAACTAACCACCAATGATAAAACTATTTTTCCTTTATATAAAGGAGTAACTCTTGTGTTATTTAGTGACGCTGAGTATTCTTCTGATTGAAGTATGCTGTTTACGAGAAATAACACATGCTCGCTAGTTTCAGAGTTACGTATTTTATGTTTTGCTATTTCCATTAATCATTAGTGAAATAGAATGAGATTTAAAAACTTCATTTTTTTTTATTCTCAACGTGATTGACAGCTTCTTGACAGACGGGCAAATTACTTATTCCGAGACTGTTTCCCATAGCCATGAAGTAAACATTAGATCTCATTTCCATTCCTTCGCATTTTCGTTTGTTTCTGCATTGATTACTTTCCAAATTTCTTTTTTTCATGTATTTGGCGGGATTGATCCTGTTATCAACATACATTTGTTCATTATCTTTGATTTTAGTATCTCTTGCTTCCGTCTTATTCTTTATGATCGCTGAGGTTTCTCGAAGGTTTTCAAAGGATGTTGTTTTGGAACACACATCGCAGTGCCCGTCGATGAGATGTAGTAGACACGCCAATTTGTTCCATCTGATCATCTGGTATGCAGATGTGCGTCCGTCGTGCTATCACACGATAATACAGGGTTGATGATGCTTCCGCTACCATCGGTCATTCTGAAATTGCTGCTTTATAGCTTAGGCTTTTCGTGGAGCGTAGACTTCAACTTATCAACTTGATTGCCTGGCTGCCCCATCATCAACCGGTCGCCTCAGGACTTGATCTCAGCGTAGGCAGTAGAGCAGATATGTTGACTGGTGGTGGCCTGCCGGCCAATAAGCAAGTACATGGGTGGCTTGGTGGGGGCGGCACTGGCGGGCAGGTTAGCACGTAGACTGTGTACGTGGACAGACCAACCCGCAGGCAGGAACACCTATTGTTGGCTTTCGCTTTCGGTTGTTTTTTTCTTCGGTTGAGAAGAAACCGTACCGTAAGACTGGGGACTGTCGCACTATCTTCATTGACACATCAAAGTGTGCGGTGAATCTCAGATGCGGTGTTATCAGTAGCTTGAGACACTGCATCAACTTCACAAAGTAAATGCTCGCAGAAAGGTATTTCAGTAGCAAGGTATTGCACGTTGGCGGATGAATCCTTTTCTATGATGCTCGCAGAAAGGTATTTCAGTAGTAAGGTATTGCACGTTGGTGGATTTATCCTTTTCTACGAACTCATAATTATGTTATCCAACGGCAGCTTCTTCTCAAGCAGGTTTTATTCGTAGTAGTATTTTTTGCCATTATCTTTTTTTAACCTCCTCAGGTACTCACGAAACTCAAACAAAAAAAAAAAAAAAATTCGGCTTCTTCAAAACATCTGGATCAATAAAATTCTTGGTCGACGAATTGTCAATTTCACGTGGGCAGAAATTCAAGTTTATTCGATCCCACTTCTGATGACGACGCAGGATGGCCCAGTATTGTTTTAGACACCATGACGTCGGCTGTGCCAATGTCCTTATTATTGAAGTATTCCATTTCAGGGATAATTAAAAACACCCAACTTTACTTCAATCAAAATTCACATATAATCATCATAGATTACAAGAATTTACAATAGATTAGGTGTTTACTGTCCGAGCGCAGAGAAGCAACTGTGTGCTCCGCTACAGCGCGCGCCTTTTTATAGCACTGTGGTGGGGCGATCGTAGAGGGGCGAGTGTTGTGAGTCACTTGTTTACGCCCCGTTCGGAGCGTTGTTCGAGAGATGACGTAGCATGTTGCATTTGCGCCGATATATATAATAAACTTATCCATAGAAACCGGCTGCTTTCCAGATAATTTAAAAAAGGGATTGATTTTACCGTTACATAAAAAAGGCTCAACATTTGAGATGGGAAACTACAGACCCATAGCCATATTACCAAGTTTTTTTCAAAATATGGGAAAAAGTTTTATATAGCAGAATCATTTCATTCTTAGAAACAAATAATATTTTAAATGTTAATCAATTTGGTTTTCGAAAAGGCAAAAATACTACTTCAGCAATCTTTAAAATGCTGAAACATGTCTGGCATAAAATAAATGATAATAAAACTGGCATTGCCCTCTTCATAGATCTATCCATGGCTTTCGATAGCGTCGTTCACGAAACCCTTCTAAAGAAACTTGAAGAAATTGGAATAAGAGGCAAAGCTTTGGAATTAATAAGTTCTTACTTGAAAACAGATGTCAAGCTACCATTACAGAATCTTATGACAAAAGAAAAAAAACCATCGAGGTAATCCAGTCTGAATTTGAAAACATAAATTTAGGGGTACCACAAGGTAGTATACTTGGGCCCTTGTTGTTCCTAATATATATAAATGACCTACCGTCGATTACCGAATACTTGTGTGTCATGTTTGCCGATGACGCAACGTTTTTTATACCGCATAATGCCCAACATTCTTCAGACTTTGAAAAAGAAATCAATAAGATACTACAAAAAACATCTGATTTCTTAGGTTCTATTAATCTTACACTAAACTCAACAAAAACAAAATTTATGCAATTCGGAAGTCGTAAAAAAACTCCTTTAAAGTTAAATATTAAGCATAACAACGTCAACATAAATGAGGTAAATGAGGCAAATTTTTTGGGTGTCACTATAGATCGCCACCTAAACTGGAAAGCTCATCTTAGTAAAATTAGTAGCAAAATCAGTAGTTCATGTTACGCATTATCTATTGCGCTATTTACGATACTAATGCGCTCCAGGGGTTAAGTGGTATTACGTCGAAAACTGTCGCCATAAATGCGTATTATGGGTATGTTTACCCCATATTAAGCTATGGGATAATCTTTTGGGGAAACTCTGTTGAAGTGCAGTCCATATTTGTGCTTCAAAAAAGGTGTCTACGCAACATATTTCGAATGAAAAATACTGACAACTTACGAGATGTATTTAAAAGCAATAATCTTCTAACTTTAACTTGCATTTACATTCTAGAATTGTGCATGTTTGTTCAAAACAACAAACAAATATATTTTAATGACAAATCGACTCGTTCAGATAATCTACGCACCAAACACAAATATAATTTGTGTGTACATCAAATTAACAACACAGTGTACGAAAAAAGTGCATTTGCAAGTGCCATTAAGATCTACAATCACTTACCACTAAACTTGAAAACTTTAACTGGCAATGCATTTAAAAACAGTCTTAAGAAATGGTTGATCTCTGAAGCATTTTATGATCTCAAAGAATATTTCAATAAGTAACGTAAATATCGTATTCAAATAGTAAATATACAGCCACTCTTTGTGCCATGCTGTTTTAATATGTGTGATAATGTAAATTAAGAATTTAAAATGTTGCATTATTTGTTGTAATGTTGATTAAGATTTTGAAATGTTAGATTAATTATTATTTTCAAAATGGTCAATAATATTGTATGTTCGAAATGGACAAAACTGTTGGAACTCATAGAAATTGTAATATCTTGTACTCTGTACACAGTTTATACAATAAAGCATATTCTATTCTATTCTATATACTTTTTATGAATATATACGAAAAAATAAAAGTTACGGGTGCTACACGGGTAAAACCGCGAGGCACTACTAGTTATAAATAAGTATATATAGTCCCGTCATCTAAGGCATTTCACCTCGGTATCTAACAGAATAAGCTGAATATTTGCATAAACCTACATTTCAGCATTACAAATGTTTTCTTACGCATAAACGAAAGTGTGAGCGTCCTTAGATATATGAGGGTCAAAGGCCCAAAAATCAGCCAGCCGTCTTCCAATCAATCGTATTTGCAATTATATACAAGTTGTAGAGAATTTACTTGAAATTCAAACCGTTTTTGAGATAGCGGTATCATGATAGAGCAGAAGGTAGAGCGCTCACACGTTGACATTTATTATTTTACTTTTTAGACTACAGGCCTGTGAACAAAATTTATGGGTCAAATGAACCACCAGGAGACCTATGTAGAATGATAGAAGGGTATGAAGTAATAAGATTCAGCACTTACGAAGTAACTATTTTCTGATCTGTGCTATGCCATCACTTGAAAGCTGTCCAACTGAATGCAGGTGAAGATAGGGGGGTTACAAATCTCGATCATTTCTCCCTGTCACATGATTTTTGTACGGCGTTGCGGAATATTGGATTAGGAGGAGGCCTGTAGTCTATTTGAGATAACATTTGTAATGCAAAATGGCTTTACAAAAATTTTGTTTATTCCGTTAGTTCGGAGTGTAACCTCTTTTTTATTGATATAATATTTATGATACATAGAAACATAATAACAAAGATAACAATTTTAATCGGTCTTATAGAACAAACATATTTTACTTGCGCCCTTTTTTGTGTAGGTAGGTACTTATTATAATGTGTTCTTAGTTGATTATAATGTATATGATATAGTGACACCGTTGTGCAAGACGTGCGGCGATAGAAAGCAACATAGTTATTTTATGTCAAGAACAATACACTGCCACGGAGATTTTTGAAATAGAAGAGTTTAAATCCTTAGCTAGCGCTGCGGTAGTCATCCGGAGATTGTAAAATCGTTTGTCTTGCTCACGAAACAAATGTACAACAATATTAGAATACAATATTATAATCTTTTTAATAAATTTAATAAGTAATATAAATAAATACCGAGACGGTCCATCGTCACCAGTAATTTGATCTTGGCTTGGGATGAGACATACGCTCGTTGCATCGGACTGTATGGTGTCTTCAATAACCGGATACATGTCTCTAAATATGAAGGAGGCGTCGATCGGGATCTTGCTGTGATTCATGACTTCTATGGTGCGGATTATCTTTTCTCCAACTTTAACTGGGCCCAAATCGAAGCTCTTTTGACATCCTTCGTAAAGATCGAATAGCAAAGGAATCCCTGGAGAACATAAGCGAAAAAATATTTCATAAGGTCAAACAGTTACATATTATTTTACATGAACTTGAAACTTACACAAGTAGCAGTACTAGTACATAATATACTATATATCTCTGTCAAAGGTAGCGTGCACAATATTTTTATTTTTTAGATTATAGTTTATGAGATGATAGATTCCAAGATAAACAGGATCAGAAAAAAACAAACTGTACTTTTTTGAATTTTGAAAAAATAAGTTTAAAGGCAACAAACTGTTTAACCGTTTTCATGTAGGTCAAATTTTTTCAAAGTGAGTGTCTAGTGTATCTATATCAAATATTGTCCAAGCCCAATCGGTTTTTCGCATACAGGTTGTCTAGCTGTCATTTTCATTTCACGAAAGCATCATAAACATATTAATATGAGGTCCTAACCTTCTCCTTTGATGGTGATAATTTCTTCACACAGCGAATTAACCCAAAACTGCAGTTTGAATTCGTATTCACGAACTTGTTTAGGTCGAAAATATAAAGTAGCTTTGAACCGGCCTCCTGGCGATATGGTTGGTTGCTCATTGTAATCAACGAACAATTCGGGTATGTTTGTAAAATTTAAACTGAGGCTGAAAATTGAAAATATATTGGTCTTAATCGACTTTGCAAAAAAAGTTATGTTGACTAGAATGTCCGATTTCACATCATGTGGTCTCAGGTTTGAATCTCGTATGCACCTCTTAAATATTCTTCCTACTGCAAATGTACGAGTTTGTCATCACTACCAATTTTAAAAGTGAAAGAAAACATTGTGAAGAAACCGACGTGTTCCACGCTTTGACACACTCGGCGATTCCGAGTTCACCCGAACATTTCAGCTTCATGGAGCTTCATTCACAGCCCACGAAAAAAAAGTGTGTGTGGTGTGCCAAAAGAAGATTTCACTTCAAAAAAACACAGTGACAGCAAACAGACAACAGCAGCTGACAATTTTTCTCGCTCTGGCACACTTGGCGGTCCCGAGTTTACCCGAACATTCTTTTCGTTTCCGAGTGTGACATTCATTCACAGATCCTGAGATTAATTCACAGCCTACCATAAATATAATATGTATGTGGTGCGCCAAAAGAAGATTTATAAAAACCCAAATTGAAGTAGCAATGAAAAATATAATATAATTCGCCATTTTGCATTTGAAATTTGTTATAGTACATAGTATTCTACTAGTCAAGCCCTTACATTTGATACCCAAATTGAGGTAGGTTGTGAAGAAATATTTTGTCCGCCATTTTGTGGAGGCGGCCATCTTGAATCGACATTAACCAGACATAGCTACGAACATTTGCTATGGTATTAACCTTGAAATAAAAGAAACCGCATCGAAATCGGCCCTGTTTGAGTTCTACTACGGTGCCGCAGCAGAGAGACAGACATCGACGTCACTTATAACACCCCTTTTTTTTTTGGTCGGGGGTAAAACAAGTTTTTATTAAAGCATTTACACAATTTTGTATTGACAGGGTCGAGATTCATAACTTTTGTGAAATCTACAGCGGTCTACACACCAAAGCCGCTGACCCGGCGGCACGGATCGCCGGCCCAACCCGCCGGCCTTATTTTGTACAATCATGCCGCCGGCTTGCGCCCGCGCGGGCAAGCCGGCGGGGCAGCATGCCGATGCCGACGGCATCCCTCTCCACTCACTCAGTCAGTTGCCCGCCGGCTTTCATAGAGTAGTGACGTATCACTTATTCATTCTCTGTTGTTGTGAAGTGTCGGCACTTTTATTTTTTATCAACTAACCAATATGGAGTGGGACGATGCAACAGTTATAAAACTAATAGACCTCTATCATTTAAAAGAAATATTATGGAACCCAAAAACCTTGACTACAAAAGCCGGCCAAAGCGTTACGACGCATTTAAAGAAATTGCCAGTGAATTTGCTACTGATGTTCCGGAAATCGAGAGAAAGATAAAAATTTAACGAGTCATTATTACCGAGAGAAAAAAAAAAGATAATTCAAATAAGTCTGGTGCGGGTACTGATGATATTTATCATAGTAAATGGTTTGCCTACAAATCACTAAATTTTCTACAGAACAAAAATGTGCCTACTGGAACCACCGATACTGTAAGTAAAGATTTAATTATTTTTTTATTTATAATCAGGCAACTAGGGCCCCATAGACATATAATTATATTAGTTTATTTATTAGTGTATCTTTGTATTTACATTTAACCCTTTCCCGGGCATTGGCAAAATAGTTGCCACTCAGGTAAAAAAAAATGTTTGAAA
Source organism: Ectropis grisescens (assembly GCA_017562165.1). NCBI lineage: Eukaryota > Metazoa > Arthropoda > Insecta > Lepidoptera > Geometridae > Ectropis > Ectropis grisescens. The sequence goes on from CM029770.1 coordinate 20,902,711, forward strand.
AAAAATTTATTGAAATGTTGAAGACTTATTCAGTGCCTTTAATAAAATCCATTTAAAAAAAAATACACAATAAATGTTGATTTTGACTAGATATACTTATTTATTTTTATTAAATAAAAGTAAAACGGCTAAACGGGCAGTCTTTTTCGTCTTTTTCGCAGGACACACCGTCGACGAGCCACGATTCACAACGAGATTCACAATCAAATCAAAATGATTTACCACAGATGTCGCCAGAAAATACAACTTGGCAACGAAATAAACGTCCTAAAATCAACCCTAATAAAGAGTTGATATCCGAAGCATTGAATATTATGAAGAATGTCTCCCAACGACCAAATGTGACAAAAGATGAGGATGGTTTATTTGGAGACTATATTGCGGGTCAGTTAAGACTAATGGATCGACAAATGAAAGCTATTGTGAGACATCGGATCAACAGTATTATATTTGAAGCCGAAACTGGATATAGATCCGATACATTTACGGATTTTGCAAGACCAAGTAGTGTTTCTAGTTCACACAGTCATCCAGGATACTATACAGCAGCAGTTGTAAGCCCTTCTACAAATAACTTAACTTCTTCTGAATACTCTGCCCAAACAAACCCAGATCCACAAACAATTCAACCTTCGTCACTAGAAACATTTGCTGAAGAATACCTAGCTCTAAATCCTTCTGATAGTGTTTTAAAGTAATCTTCAAAATATGTTATAATTATTTAATTTTCTTTTTGGTAAGTATAATATAGTATAATAGGTAGCCCCATTAAAGTTAAATTTAAAATTATTGTTGACTATTACCTTTACACGAGTAGAGCTTGACATATGTGCGAAAGGAATAGCAAGGTTTTAATTTTAGTTTAGTGACACTTCTACTGTTACCAATAGTTAATATCATGTTATTGGATTACAAAAACACATTTCTTATTTTGTTTAAAACTTTATTACACGAATCACAATAAAAGTGTATCTCACTATGTGTAATTTACGATTTTAGATTTAATGGATAATACATGGAACTACTTAATGATTAAAAATAATATTGATTATATATATAATAGTTTTAATTTTATTCGACTAATGGGCGTTTATTGGTTATATTGCCATTCTAATCCTCCGACACTAGAAAGAAAATAATGAGTCAACTCCACTCTTCTCCTCAGCAGTCACTGTAGTATCCGAGGTTTGATTGCCTTCTCCTGACATATTATCTAAGCAACTGTCGTTTTCAAGATGTCTACGCCATTCACCGGGAAAGACTTCTCCTTGATTATTTTCAGTATCGTATTCGTTTTGCTGAGTTGCAGCGGTTCGTTTGATATAATTAAATAAATGTATACACGCCAAAGTTACAGTAGTAGCTTTTTCTGGGATTAGCTGAATAGGTCTATGAAAATCTTAAATTTGTGTGTTAACTGCCCAAACACGTTTTCAACTACTCTTCGCCCTCGACATACGCGATAGTTAAAAACCCTCTTAGATGATCCCATTGTGTGATTACCATTATAAGCCTTTATAATATGGGGTTGCAGAGGAAACGCGTCATCACCCAAAAAAAAATACGGTACTGGTAGATTCCTTCCGGGTAAAGGGGTTTTATGTGGTATATTCAATTCATTATCATTTAACAATCGACATAATGCTGAATTATTAAAAACCCCACCATCTGAAATCCGACCCTGACATCCCACATTAGCGTACAAAAAGTTGTAATCAGCATCTACTAAAGCAAAGAGCACAATACTGAAATATTTTTTATAGTTTATATAATCACTTCCACTTTTTGGGGGACATTGAAGTTTTATGTGTTTCCCATCCATTGACCCAAGACAATTGGGTATTTGCCATCTTTTTAAATATTCATCTGCAATTTCTCTCCATCTTTCCTGACTCCTTGGAATTTTCACATAATCTGAAAGTCCTTCAACTACAGCATCACATACTTCAGGAATAATGCTTGAAATTAGTTGAGGAGATACTTTAAAGACGTCGCACAGGCTACTAAAAGAATTTCCTGAGCTTAGATATTTTAACGTTATTGACAATCTTTCCACTGGTGAAACTGCTTTTCTGTAATTTGTGTCTTGTTTAGCTATTTTGTGTCCAACAATATTCAGTAAATATTCAAAGTCGGTACTGGTTAATGACAGGAAAGTCTTAAAAGAAATGGGTTTGTATAGAACCAAGTCGTCTTTCTTTAAATCACTTAATCTTTGACAAGTACTGTATTTATTGCGACTCATTAAACTTGGCCTAACCCAACACTTTCGTGTGTTGAGGGATCCACCGATAATAACTCCACAAACTGCTATTATTAAATCACTGTTATCGTCCTCCTCCATGTCAATTAGGTACTGAAAATACTACTTCTGAATTATTCTAAACACACACGTCCAATCTCTACGACTATTTGGCAATTACTAGAACACCACATGCCGTGGCTGTCGTGCCGCCGGCATTGCCGCCGGCAAAGGCGTTCGGCTTGGACATTCTGAAGCCGCCGGGTTAACCCGCCGGCACTAAGCCGCCGGGCTGTGCCGCCGGGTCAGCGGCTTTGGTGTGTAGACCGCTTACAACTACGTCATCCAGATAATTGTACGCAAATTTTCAGTTTTTTGGTTCATATTTCAAAAACTACTTGACCGATTTCGAAAAGATTTATATGGGACCATTCGGGAAGCATACCCATCCGAACACAAAAAGAAATTTTAAAATCGGTTCAGAGGTTCTCGAGAAATCAGGTAACATACATAAAAAAAAAAAAAAAAACAGGGTCGAATTGATAACCTCCTCCTTTTTTTGGAAGTCGGTTAAAAATACAACCCAATTGAGAACTTTCTGTGGTAGTAAGGAGAATCTGTTTTTAACCGACTTCCAAAAAAAGGAAAAGGTTATCAATTCGACCCCTATGTTTTTTTTTATGTATGTTACCTGATTTCTCGAGAACCTCTACACCGATGTTAAAATTTCTTTTTGTGTTCGGATGGATATGCTTCCCGAATGGTCCCATATAAATCTTATCGAAATCGGTCAAGTGGTTTTTGAAATATGAACCAAAAACTGAAAATTTGCGTACAATTATCTCGATGACGTAGTTGTTGATTTCACAAAAGTTATGAATCTCGACCCTGTCAATACAAAATTGTGTATATGCTTTAATAAAAACTAATTTTTAACCCCCGACCAAAAAAAGGGGTGTTATAAGTGACGTCGACGTCTGTTTGTAGGGAGGTATAGGTACGGGGTAAATAAAAAAGGTTAAGGAAACAAGTATATTTTAAAAAAGATGAAATGGAATGAAATAAATTAAAATAGACGTAACTTAAAAATAAAGAAAAACAGGAACTGAGAGGGTTTCTTGACTAGTAGGATTTGATGGCTCCTGGGCTCGAGAGGTCCGCGGCCCGCAGATCATCACTACTGTCGATCGGCTGTGGGCTACTGATCCCGCAGAGGATCAGTAGCCCACAGCAGGATCAGTAGCCCACGGTAGAGTTCAGTGACTCGCAGCAGGGATAAACAGCGCACAGCAGGATCAGTATTTCACATTAGCAGCCCACAGCAGTCCACAACATCAACCTGGCTGCAGCAGCTCATTCAGTGGTTCGCAGCAGGGAACGACAGCGCACAGCAGGATCTGGGTTTAGGTTCAGTAGTCCACAACATCATAACATCAACCTGGCTGCAGCAGCTCATTCAGTGGCTCGCAGCAGGGAATGACAGCGCACAGCAGGATCTGGGTTTAGGTTCGCAGCAGAGATCAGCAGCGGTAGTAGCCCACAGCAGGATCAACATCAAACTGGCTGCAGCAGCTCATCAGCGGTACACCATGAGGGTTTAGTAGCCCTATTTTCACGTTGCACCTTTCAGGGTATCTTGTGATGCTTCTTCTTTGAAATCCAAATGTTGACTGCCCATCTCAGTTCCTTGCCCTTACAAGAAAACTATTCCAAGTTTAAATCTAGAATGAGAGACAGTTTATTTTATAATTAGCGGCCAGAGAGAATTAGACCTAAAAACTATACAACCTTATGAAAATGGTAGAGGTTGCTTAGCAATAATGAATGTTTTGAAATATTATGACATGAAGTAAATAAATAAAATTTTCAGAAAAACGTAGTTTTCTACAGTTTAAAATAGAAATAATACATGAAGAATACTAATATTATGATCAGAAAAATATGCTTTATCGTGAGGACACGATAGGACAGATATTAGTTGTATGAAAATTCACTATGTAAGTACCTAAGTTTCTACATAGTCTCCAATGAATGATGATTTTAGTAGGAAATGTTAAGCCACAGATTTCTAAAACAAAAGGCAGATGGAACGTGCAGAACACAGATCCTTAGGTCCAGAAAGCAAATATCAAACGCCAAAGCAAATACAAACTCCAGTCAGTACGAAACGGACTTCCGTCTCGTACGGCAGTCCCGTGTGATTTTAAGTTTTGTACAAGATTATGCCGTCTTGTGTCTCCCAACATTGCAAACATTGTTCCCAAAAATAAGAAAAGGAAAGAGGAATACCATTTCATAGGAAAGTTTCAATATTTTTACTGCTTTTTGTATAATTTAGGCGATTTAATTTCGATTGATGAATAGAAACACAACACCTCAACGAAAATTGGTTAGTGTTCCTCTACTAAACTGAAATTATTTTCCCTAAAGTTAAGGTAAAATATAGATTATGATTTTTTTTTGAAGATACTCGTAGACCAAATTATTTATGTGCTTAAGTAGATTGTATTATTCTATTTTAACCCCTATTTTTATAATCGTATTTTTTTTAATTAAATGTCAATTGATGCGTTTATAAAAATACTAATAGTGTTGATGAAAACTATAGTTATGAAGCAAGTTTTAATTCTTATAAGTAGGTATAGTGTAGCTTAAAAAAGTAGGCGAGTTCTTTTGAGAGATCTAATCGTTTTAATCAACCTCATGTTATCTGGTCGAGTCAGTAGTGGCATTGTGGAAGTTTTATACGGTGCTAATTTGTGCGTACATACTTACCCAAAAAAAGATGTTGGGATCAGGCCAATCGCTGTTGGCACCACATATACTGGCCTTGCTGCCAAGGTAGGTTGTAGGTATAAAGCGTTGCACTTTCGAGCAAAACACACAAACTTGATTTTGGTTCTCTGAGTGGACGTGAGGCTGCTGTTCATTCTGTCCTGACTTTCTTTGTCCAAAATTGGGGAGAGGGTTGTTAAAGGTGTACGTCAAAAACGCCTTTAATTTGGTTGATCGTGGAGCTCCGTTGTCCGAAGTGAAGAATACAATTCTTGATTTCTACAATTTTCTTTGGCAATGTTATGGCAGACCCACAAAATCATCAAAACAATCCTATGCTATCTTCCGTTGGCTATCAACTTGGTGAATCTGCGGCTATGCGACCTTCGCCCTGGCCATTTGCTCTATCATTTAACATCTCTGGTCCAATGTAAACGTTAGGTATTTGGACGACGTAACTTTGGGTGGCGATGTGAATAATGTTCAACTGATTTACATAAACTCTTAGACGGTTTTCGTTGGTTTGTATCAACATTTTTGAAAAGGTGAACTTTTCGTTTGCGACACGCGTCCAGACAAAGATTGGATAATAAACAAATTGAATGATCTGGCCCCCCAACATCAAATCAGTTGACAAAAATTCTCTGTACCTCCTGTGTTCACCGATATTAAATGAGTACGTAGTTGCCACCTTTTGTCAAGCATAATATTCAAAATTTCACAAAAAGCTCCGATAGAATACTCAAAATAAACACACACATGACTTTTACTATTATTCGGCGTTGTCTTTTTATTCCGAATTTTCTGTACGAAAATTCGAATTTTTAGTTGCATGCTAAATCAAAATTCTTAACTTTATAGGATGGAAAGAGTAATAACAAGAAATCCTTGCATTATATATAATCGGTGTAATCATAAATTATTTTAACATTACAATATAATATGTGTTTATTATACGCGAAGATTTCTGAAGCTAAGACAACAATAGTGGGAATTTTTTTCTTAAGACTGGGAACATTACACGCACACCAACGTGAGTAATTTGACAACGTCGGTGAGAGCATACATAACTAATGACTGGCCTCACAGTGTCGTTCACGAAGGTTTCATCTGTTTAGAAATCTGTGTGTTAAGCGTACATTTCCTACTAAAGTAACAAATAAAAACTAAACTAACATATTGTTTAAAGCCAATATGTAACGTTACACTGTGTGTCTGTCTGTCTGCTGTGGCACCGTAGTAGAGCTCAAACAAATGGGCCGATTTCGATGCGGTTTTTTTTAATTTCAAGGTTGATACCATAGCAAATGTTCTTAGCTATGTCTGGTTAATGTCGATTCAAGATGGCCGCCTCCACAAAATGGCGGACAAAATATTTCTTCACAACCTACCTCAATTTGGGTATCAAATGAAAGGGCTTGACTAGTAGAATACTATAACAAATTTCAAATCCAAAATGGCCGCCACGACAAAATGGCGAATTATAAGTATTATATTTTTCATTACTAACTCAATTTGGGTATCAAACGAAAGGGCTTGACAAGTAGAATACTTTGCACTATGAAAAAATTCAAATCCAAGGTGGCCGCTTCCACAAAATGCCGAAATACATTTCTTTTTTCACAACTCCCTTAATGGGTATCAAATGAAAGGGCTTGACTAGTAGAATGTTGTACAGATAACAAATCCGAGGTAGTCAGGGTTTAATTAAAAAATTTTAATTCTGTTCTTGTACACTAAAAAGGGTAAAATAAACTATTTTCGTACAAAAAATTAAACCGACTTCAAAACCACAAATAGGCACTCAAAAGCGAAAAATAAACTAAAATCATTATTATAAGCGCTACTCACTCATCTATTTGAAGTCGGTGCCAGTGAGGTCAAAAAGTTAGTAGATTGATGCTATGTAGGCGCATGGTAAGTTGGCACAGGTAAGTAGTATCTATCCTATACCTGTTAGATATCGCGGGTTACGCACTCTGAGCGGAAGCTAGATCGAAAAAAAATGCTTTCCAACACTTTTTACTATTGTTACAGCCGTGTGTGAACTTCATGAAGGCCGGAGAGTCATAGACCCCTCATATATTTTTTTCTACAGGCGATATTTGTGCTTCTTACCGCAACCTAAAATACTAAATCAATGCTTTTATATCCAAATAAACCCTTTGTAAATAAAAATTTATATCAAACTGTTTTATTAACTGTTATATCCGGTTTGAAGGGCAATGTTTCCAGAGAAAATACAGAGCTTAGAAATATAACATCTTAGATCTCTGGGTGATGAACGCAGTGCAGTGCTAGGTAATGATTTGGACTCTTCATGTTCCAATAGCTACCTGTCACTGTGCTGTTATGTGACAGGCATGTTGCTTACCATCAGGCTCAAGAATTGCTCGTCTCGTCACTTCTGATTTAAAATAAACTGGAAACGTACATTATAGGTTGTGAGTCGCTGTTGATGAAAGCTATGATCTTTTTGTAGGTAGTGTCCGGTGCGTTGATGAAACATTTTCCAAAGTCGTAGCTCATGCAAGAAAAGTGATATTGTGGTTTCTCTATTTCCGCATGGAGAAAAATACTGTACTCCGGACCATCAGAAATCTGAAACAAAAATTATTAATACCATATTGCTGTCTCAATTTGAAGACGTAGGTAGGTAGATAAAACAAAATATAAAGACAGCCACAGAAACTATACATATATTTTGTAGAGCCTCATAATACCAAATCTATACTGATATAATAAATCTGAACAGTTTGTTTGTTTGAACGCTAGGATCTCGGGAAGTACTGGTCCGAATTGAAATATTCTTTTTCTTATTGGGTAGTCCATTTACCGACATAGGCTATAAGGTCATATAACATTACGCTACTATCAATAGAAGCGGAGCATGAATCAAGAATGTAGCAATAACGGGAAAAAATATTCCATTTTGAGAGTGTTCGTACCGTGCTTTGACATGACAGCATGTGTCTAAGATTGCATCATTGAACCTTTGCTAATGAAATTTGTTTCTAAACCTGAATTGGTACGACCAATTTCCTACAGGTGGCGTAGCAGGTAGCTGAAGAGGTTTTTTTGTTTGAAAGCGATATTCTCAGGAATGACTGAACCGATTTTAGTCATTCTTTCTCCGTTGGATACGTACGGGATCCCGATGAGTGCTAAATATGTACCACGGGCCACGGGCGAAGCCGGGGCGGACATCTAGTCAAAGATAATAAGTATTATTAGACAAACACTCTGGGCATTGATTCTAAACGACTTAAATTCGGAATGACAATTCTTATCTCTGTCATTCTAAGCGGATAAGGCAATAAACCGCGAGGTTTTTTTTTTTTTTTTTTTTAATTTAGCAACTCCACAGACTCCGGGGTCCGTGACCTTTGTCATTTGTTTTCTTTTTTTTACATGAATCTTGGATTAGGAAGAAAAGGAAATAGGGGGGGGAGTAGGGAACATTTTCATTCTAATTCTAGGCCTATTTTATTTTCTAAGCCGCCTCCTCCCGGCTCAGCGCCTCCACCACGACTGCATTTCTGTCTTTGATGGCCATCTGCAAATTGAACTCTCGGATGGTCTTCAGTGTTGCAGCCAACGCTCGCCGAACGAACCGACCGATGGCGTCGTCGGTGTCGTCAGCGTAGTACGTGAAGTCCCTTGTGTGCCGTGAGATTGCGACGACCGCATGGGGCACGCTCTCGTGCAGCTTCATGTTTGCCTTAGTTTTGATTACGATTACCGACTCGTATGTCAGTCCCTGAGCTTCACGGATGGTAAGGATGCGTGACCCGGTGCCTGACCCATAACCCTGGTTTATCAGGGTGTCCTTCTCCTCTTGAGTGTTAACTAAAAAGAGGGTGTTTGGTTGGGTGTTGGGTATTTGCGCTCCCTTATACCTTCTCTGCTCTAGGGACTTTACACGGGGCACCGAGGAGTACATACCGGAGTATATTTCCCTCAGCGCATATGCGACGTCCATTGGGTTTCGATGTGTGCAGAGCAACTCCTGGCTGATCTTTGCTACCAGGTTCGGGCGGTGATACCTCATTTCGAAGAGATTTTCCCTATCGATATAAGGCAATTGATTGACATCTCCGATGAGGACAATTTCGCCAACACCAGACAGCCGTGAGACCATTACAATGGCTCCAAAATGGTTCATGAGGGCTTCATCCACCATGAGGCGACTGAAACTCTCTTTTCCGAAACCATTTACCAGAGCAGAAGCCATGGTTCGCACCCTGGTTTTGACCAGGTTTCCGATACGGTGCGATAGCTTTTCTCTTAGATCTTTGCTGCCTCAGTTGTTGTGGTGATGATGATAGCGTCCTTGTCCACGTCGAAGTGCCTAATCACCCATGTTGTCTTTCCACATCCTGGAACTCCATTGACCCATTGTATTCTCGGTACCTCCCAATTTTCCCAACCCGCTGTGACACTTGGGTTCCCTTCGATAATCTTGGCCATCTTTAGGATCTTGTCGTCCAGCATAATTTTGGTGCATCGGGCGGTAACTACAATAGGGTCGTTTGGTGGTATCGCATACTTGTAAACAGGCATTCCCGCGCGCTCTGTCTCTTTCTCGTTCAGTGTCACGAAGCCATTTTCTGCACTGTAAGCTGCCATATACTGTCCTGTCATGGTTCCCTTGATGACCCGGGAAGTGACATTATTGTAAATGGCTGCTTCGGCCTCATCGAGTTTCGCCTTTAAGAGGCTTTCACTTCCTAGTACTACTTTTCCTTTCACACGGAATCAAACCGCGAGGTTTGATTCCGTGTCGATATTCGAGATCAATCCGACTAGGTTGTTAATCGCTAAGCTGGACTCTTGATTGATCGATTATTATAGGTATAGTCTAAAGCCCTCTACACACGAGCCCTAAAATCAGAGGAGATTGCGTAAAACTAGTGGGGAGGACCCTACATCGAACCATAAATCACCAATCATATGGTGCGATGTAGGCTCCTACCCACTACTTTTACATCATTTCCTCTGATTTTAGGACTCGTGTGTGGAGTGTTTAAGTTTCGGAAGTAACATCGACCTTCACCCATATGTTTAACGGATAAAAGTATTGTAGAGGTCATACTAATGCATGTTAAGAATTACAAAAAATAATGGGTAAGTAGTACTTATTCAAAGCTTACCGAGAGAGTTACAGGAAACTCCTTTACCGGAACTTTTCTGAGTATAAAGTACGCCGTACATTCGACCTCATTTGCCGGCGCGACATGACCATTTTTGGGCTCCACATAAAACTGTAGATACTTCTTGACGCCACTAGTAGAGTAGCTCCAATCAAAGAAAAAGGTCGCAGAGCCTTCGTTCTTTATTGTAAATGGTATTGTCCTCTCGTACGTTGAAGCAGTCTGAGAATACGCAATACATATAACAATACCTAGGTAATACTTAGAACTAACATTACATAGATATAGGATACTTATATCGTGTTTTACTGATTGAACTGACTGTATTAATAGTTTAAAACATTTTATTTATTTGAACAGCACATGCCACTATAGTCATTTGAGGTTCTAGTTTCTAGGTTGTTGATTACAAGAGCAAGGATTATTTAGTTTCTAATTATATAGTCCATTGTTCACTAGCTACCTAGTTTTGGATATGAAATGACCTAATAAAAGAGTCTGTAAGAGAAAAAAGCGAACTACAATGTTTGTGGAATTCTTATTTATCTGGTGACAAACCTGATCTAGGTGAATATTTGTTAAAGCATCACTATTTAACACGTGTTCATTGCCAATTATGTAATAGGTTACTTTAGGTTTTATCGAAAAGCTCAGAGCATTTACACAGAGAGTCAGATTTTTTGTCATAAACATGATACTGCAGTAAATCTTGAACGACAGCGGCCCATCTTGTATGGGTGTATAAATGATCCTGAAAGGAAATCAGTATAAGTACCTACATGAAAATATTTGTAACTAGATATATTAGGATGCATACGAAGACGAAAGGGGTGCATACTATATTTGATTGAATTTATTTGGACATATTTTTACAACGCACTACAACATAATGTCAAAAAGGGTAGGTACTCAGTAACAATTTGGAGTAAATTATTTTTCTAATGTGCCGTTTTTACATGCCTACTAGTGGATTTTATTAGGGTTCTGCTATTTGCTTGTTTCAGCAAATAGTTTTACTATTGATGCAAATTTCAGCTGAACCAAAATTGCGGCTCAACTAATAAAAATCTTGAAATGTTAAAGCGAATTATTGTTTCGCTTTGCCGTAGGGGTTGTGTTTCTTGTAATTTGGTAAGATTGGTTAATGATTTGGCTAAGTTGTTGCTCTGTATATATCGCTTACCTATGTTACATAATATTATGTATGTTTGTACCTATAGCTAAAATGACATTTTGTTCTAAACCCATTATACCTACCAGTAATTTGAAATTGAAAAAGTAAAAGTACTTAAACTAAGACATGGCAAAGCCTTAAACGTACTTTATGGGTGTTTCGGATCGAGGTTTCAGTATCCCCTGCTCGGGTTCCATCACCACTGGTCTTTTCCCTGACTCGTCGCACAATGAATTTCCCTTGAATTCAAAATTAAGAGCTTGGTTTTCGTTATTTTTCAAGATGACTACGTTTGTAGTAGTAAATCCGACTAATGTGTTCCTTATCAAGAGGATTGTCGGAACAAAAACAACGTCTGGTTCCCTCACTATCCCGACCACAAGCAGACCTATCACCAGGTTGTATACGGGAATAATGAATTTCCATTGCGATTCATATACCTGAAAAGTAAATCATAAATTAAATCATCATCATTATCAGCCGCCGCAAGCTCCACACTCCACTCCACAACAGTCCACTGCTGAACATAGGTCTCCCCCTTAGATTTCCACAACGAACGGGTCCCTCTTGGGTTCCATTAAATCGTATGTTCTTGAAATTTTAAATATAAATTACATAGGTAGTACGACAGAAAATTAAAATACTAGCCCCTGGAGCTGTAGGCGAAAATGTGAAAGTGACTTCGGTGGAGGTTCCACCTTCGACGTATCCTTTCAGCATGTCGCAATGGACAGGTATCAGATTTTTGTGCGATGTCGGTCCTTCTGATATTAACATTTCAAAAATAAACTCGTATGCTCTACTTGTGGGATTTATCACATTAAATGACCTGAAATATGTTTGAATTATTATGAGAAGCTATCTATCGACTTAGCATTGGACATTAGACTGAGTAAACTATGGAAAAGTTCTTTCTTGATAGTACGAGTACAATAAACATCGTAGATTTTGGAAAAAATGTGGAGAAACGAGGTATGCCAGAATCAGGAAAAAAAATATTGTAAATTTTTTTTTTTTCTTTTTTTTTTTAATAAGAATTGACGAGACGACCAGGACATGTGCCTGATGGTAAGCAACATGCCTGCCACATAACAGCATAATGACAAGCAGCTATTGGAACATGAAGACTCCAAATCATTACCTAGCACTGCACTGCGCTCATCACCCAGAGATCTAAGATGTTGTACCTCTAAGCCCTGTAATTTCTCTGGAAAAATTGCCATTCAAACCGAAACACAGTAACGTTTTCACTTTACTGTTTGGCGGTAGAATAACTGGCAAAGGTGTGGTACTTCCCCAGGCAGATCTGCTAGGAGTCCTGCCACTACAAAACAATGATATGCAATAAATATTATTTTTTGGTTTCACTGTTTAGACATACTTTTTATAACAACCCCAACCCAATACGTTGAATTCCAACACAGTCATATCGATGGGTAATGCAATCCCCACGACTTTTCTTCTATGAGCCGTCAAATAGTCACTTTCTTCTATGTCCAAATGAACGTACGGCACCAAAGATTTTGCTGATATCTTACAGCATATATTTTGATCGTATGGATCTAAGTTATCTGAAAGTTAAATTAATATATTTAGTTACCTAAATATGCTTAACTGTGATACAACGAATTACTATACATGTCTTCATCTAAATACACTCGTATCTTACCTATTGTACTTTTTAGTTTGATTTTAAATTTAAATGCTTCTAGAGGAGAAAAGGTGACCTTAAACGAGCTTTTTTCTTTAACATCCAGACACGCTTTCTCAGGTTCTATTTTGAGCGGCAAATCAATTTCAAACCATGTATCAACGCTGTTTCTCTCCGAGCTGCCACTAAATAACGTCACTTTACTAACGTCTGCAAAATAAATAATTATTTATTAATACAAAGCCCTTATCAACAATAGGCGTGACGACAGGTCCTGCAACTATATTAAATTATTTGATATAATGACAGTATTTAAATAGAATAGACTGCAGGCCCGTGAACAAAATTTATGGGTCATCTGATACAGCAGGAGACCTATGTAGGATGATAGAAGGGTATAAAGTAATAAGATTGAGCACTATGCCGTCACTTGTAAGCTGTCCAACTGAGTGCAGTTGAAGAGGGGGGGTTCTAAACCTCGATCATTTCTCCTTGTCGCATGATTTTTGTACGGCATTGCGAAATAATGTATTTCAGTTTTTGAGTAGCCTTTTGATGGCACATTAAATCAAAAATGAGTCGACATGCCTATAACAATATCGAACAAATGCAGTAAATAATCCTGACAGACACTCGAATAGTACTTATACATCATTAGGGTGCGTTTAAGAAAGGTAATGTGTGTCACATCATCATATTATATGTAATTGTAATGCAGCCTAATTTCTATAAACCTAATTCTATAAATATTATGTAAAAAATTTAAATGTTATCGAAATATCTTTTGCAGTTTACTACAAAGAAATTGGTAGATTAGGTTATCGTAAAAAATATGTAGCACAATAATAGATGCAAAAAATAAGGCGATTTTGTCCACTTTTGATGAAATAGACGGCATGTTTCAAGACAGAACACTGAACGGTGCGATCGTGTATTGCATAGATTAAGCTCCCTGTTGATCGGGCATGAAACGAATCTGCTTAAATTCATAAGTCACCAGCGGGGGCGCAGGACGAGGTAAAAAATCGATGTGATAAGCCGAATATCCATGTCACGTGGCACTACTTTCCACCAATGATTGGAGAAAACGAGATAGAGTTATGCAAACTTCTAAGGATAGAGCAGGATGCAAAGAATGTGTTAGATGTGCAATTATGCTTATAAAACGCTACGGAGGTGGTGTCGTACGATCAGTCAAATGGGTATTGTCTTTAGTGTATTTCATTGCCTGGTACGATGCGAGCCATATTCGAGCTTCTGTTAGTAGTTTTACTATTTTTGACCATACTACCTTCGGTAGCGCCTTCTGCTCGTTGGTATATCATATCCCCAGTATCTACTTGATTTTCGTCATTGATATTGGATTCTTCTACCACCTGTGTAAATATTAGTTGATTTAGAATTAGCGCATAATCATCAGCCTACCCAAGTCCACTGCTGGACATAGGCCTTTATAGGCCTTTCCCATGAGACGTAATTTCTCGGTTTGTCGTCATCCTCGAGCCACTGTCATTAAGCTTTACGTATATCGTCACTCCATCGAGATTTAGAACGTCCGACACTACTACACTCACTACACTCTAGAACACGTCTACGCCAACGATTTTATCAGTCCTACAACAGATATGACCAGACTACAGCCACTTCAGCTTCCTAATACGCTGAACTATGTCGATAAGTTTGGTCCGCTGACGAATGATTACATTCGTATTCATTTCCGTTAGAGAAACTCGGAGCATAGCTCGTTCCATAGCACGCTGTTTGACCTTAAACTTGTGGACGTTCTTAACAGTCAGTGTTCACGTTTCGGCTCCGTAGGTTATTACCGGCAGTACTCATTGATTTAAAACTTTCGTCTTCAAGCTTTGTAGAATGGGCGACGAGAAGACCCTACGTAGTTTCGCAAACGCTGCCCAGCCTGACTGATCATGGCGTCATATGGTCTCATGTTCAAAATTATTTTTGACGTGACTACGTCTAATATATCGATGAACGCCGGTTGCATGCACGAAAGTGTCCCGTTAATTCCCGTTACGCTCATTGTACGCTTGCGCCGCATCTATCAATGTTTTGTTATGACTATCATCCGTAAACCAACCGATTTTACAGATGAGATTTTTTTTTCATTAGTTCGATCGTTTGACTCAGGTATGTACAAAAATGTATATTTTTTTTGAAATCTCTAAAGTGATGCGCCGTTTATGGCCACCGATCACAGAGTTACGAGCTTGATTTTGGTTTTATCCAAGTATCTCGATTTTTTCGAGGTGTATCCGTGCCGGTTACTGATCATCTTGTGCGTTACTTTGACATCTACAGACGGTCAACTTTGGCTCGTTTACTTATTGAGTCCACGGCCAAATTAGTTGGTAAAAAACTAAGTGTCCTCTCAAAGGTGCGAAAGTACTTCATGGCTGAATAGTTGGTTACGTTATATGAAACACTGATTCACTCTTGTATGGAGTAATGTTCGCACACTTGCTTCTGGGACGGATTGGCTAAGTATAAGATTGAAGCTCTGGAATCGATCGAGAGACGTGCCAAACGGGTCATATTCATAGGCAACGACATTCTAGTGCAAAAAATACTTAAAAGTCTGCAACATCGCCGCAAAATTGGTCGTTTATCAGTATTTTATCGGATACCTACACTTCGGAGAGTGTGCAACTGATCTAATACCACCTTGCCCTTTTTTCTAACGGACTTTTCGTAGCTCGAAAAAGCGACAACGTTTCATGGTTGATGTTCCAAAGACACGAACGAAGGCTGTGGACGCATTACCTGAGTGGGTTTTTCCCGATGGTTATAATTTGGATGCCTTCAAAACGACAGTGAAACTATCAATATCTAATTATGTAAATAAATACCTTAGATTTATTTTTATCTGTCCTCATAGGGTACTCGTCGTCAATATGGAAACTCCACGATATCTTCATAGGAACATTGCCCACATTTTCCACATCAAATTCAAACGTTCTTGTCTGTCAATTCAACCCAAGGAAATACATGAAATGAAAATGAAAATTTTGAATGAAAATTACTAGGTATACTTAGCATACGTATTCATTTACGACTGCACGATTATATATGTACCTAGGTATTATTTTAGCCTCCGATACTACACTTCCTTTGAAATATAATATTTTAATTCTTGTCATTATTAATTAGGGAAAACCTTAATACTACCCTAAGACGTAGCTAAAACTAAAAAAATAATTAATTTCTTCCCTACCCTCTGACTAATAAAACCTCTTGCTAAAAAAATTAACTGAATGTTTCAGATAATAAATACAAAAAATACCTGGTAAATGAACGTGTCCTTCAACTTCATTTCTTCTTTTAAAGAACATTTATATTTGGTATATTCTGTTATAGCAGAATAAATAACTATCATGGTTATGGACCCCACGAGAGATTCTCGAGGCGGGGGAGAGTTTTGATCATCAATCGCCGTTTCCGTCCTTTCATTCATACCAACATCTCTGAAAATGAAACTGCTTAGTAAACCTAATTAAGCGTTCGGATTCGCATAATATAAGTGTTCAAAGTATGAAATAAGTTTATAAAGAACATACTATTAGACATACGGTCATTACATTTACATAAATTGGTAACTTACAGATAATTTGTAGTGTCCTGCCTACAAATATTAATGTCAATGTTTGAATATTTGTTGCTCAATCACGTTGTAACGATCCAACAGATCAGGTTGAAATTTGGAACATACAGTATATTACACAACACACATACCTATCTGGAAGAACACCGGCTATTTTTTATCCCGGAAAAATAAGGGGAATTAAGTTCCCGTTATTTATGCAGGTAAAACAGCGGGGCCCTGCTTGTAAAAACAACATTTATAAATCAACTAGCACTACCCCATGGTTTTACCCGTGGAGTTCGCGTTCCCATTAATATTTTTCCGTGATAAAAAGCCTGTCTTATTCCTGACTGAAGTGTGTTCCAAATTTCAAACTGATCCGTTCGGACGTTCCCGCGTGATTGAGCAGCAAACTTTGGCATTTATAATAATACTAGCAGCGCCCCCGTTGTTCCACCCGCGTTGTTGGCGTTCCCATTATTTAAATATAGCCTACGTGTTCTTCCAGACTGTAATCTATTGATCCGTTCATGCGGTACGACGTGATTGAGCAACAAACATACCAACGTTGACATTTATACTATTAGAGGTAAGTAGTAGGAAAAAACATTAAACAAATAAAAAAAATACTTATTAGAAAAAGTCATAAAAGTCAATCAGAATTGAGATGAATATACCTACAATACATAATAATTGAATTTTAAAAGACAATGAAACAATCAAAGTACTTGTTATGTTCGAACACTGTAACAATTTGTCGGTTGTCCCAAGTCGTTCCCTTTGAATCTATTGTCAGTGATTCTTCACTTATGCCAACCAATCTGCATATTAAACATTCCTAGAATAAAATGTATTTACATATTCGGTAAATTTTATATTTATTATGCCTAGTAAATTGTACAATTACTTGATAAAAACTTCGTTTTTTCATCAATACCTTCGATAAATAGACGGGCTGACCCGCAAAAAAACATTATTTCGATATCTTTCTCTTCGCCAGGAGATATATACCCCACAGAGGGTCGTGTTACTATCGGTTCTACTTCCTCCCATTCAAACTTGTAGACTTTATCTGAGTTATTTATCATAACAACCGATCTTCTCTGAATGACACACAGCTCACAACCACCTAAACATTTAGTTTATAAAAATTTCGATACTAAAAGATAAATTATTACAATATGTATTAAGTTTATACGACCACAGTATCAGCAGATTTTTGTGTGTAGGTTTAAGGTGCAGGTTCGCGCCGCGACCGCGACAGATGAATTGACGTGTAAATTGTATATTTATGAATAAAGTACTTTGAATTTGAAGACCGAGACACGCATCGCAGTCGCGGGGCTTGGCACTGGCGCCCATACAAAGCTATAATGTCAAGTGCCTGTCGCGGTCTCCGGTCGCGGTCACCTGCCGCGGTCTCAGCGTGAACCTGCACCTTTAGTACGACCTTTTTGCGATTCGCTAAATATCTTAAATAGGAAATTTTGTTTTAGAAGTGAAAACTTCTTTTGGCACGCCTAGACAGACTTTTCGTGGGCTGTGAATTGAAATCTAGCGTCACGCTCGGGTATGATAATAGCTTTTCGGGTAAACTCCAGATTGTTAGAGCGAGAAACAAAATACAGTGAACAAGCGCGTCAGAGCGAGAAAGATAATATAGTCCCTGTGTTTATTATATTTATGTTTTTTACCGCGACATTAACTTCTAGGTAAGTACTTACTACATTCATTGAACTTGTCACGAAATATTAAATTTGCATTTCACATCCATTGCTAAAAAGTTTTTGTTGTAATATACTCGTATTGCTGTTTTATCACAGCACTTACACTACGCTAACACACAAAATGATACCTATTTTCATCACAGCATTTACACATAACGCTATTTCCGAACCGCGTACCTAATTATTTTTTTAATTTATCCCTTGCCATGAATACACTCGTCATTCAGCCGCATGTTATTCTCGTGTTGCTGTGCTTACTAGGTATATTCTAATTATCAATTTCTAAATAATTTTTATTTTTACTTATTAAAATTAGTGAAATGTAAATATAAGTATATCTTATTTTAGTTTTCACTTCTGCCGTGCGGTCTTAAGCGCACACATTTTTTTCGTGACTTTACTGCTTACGTATACCATTTGTTTTTTCAAAACAACTTAAAACGTGTAAAACTTGCAGTAGGTTTAACAAAAATAATGATTTTATTAAGGAAAAAGCCTTAGATCGGATATCGCATTAAATGATCCCAAAATTATCACAATGTTTCATGTCATTGTAAAGGTTACATTGTAAGCATTAAAGCCTAAACCAGACGAGGACATAATTTTATTTTACTATCGGACGCTTTACCTATACCAAATACGACACTTTGTCAAAGAGTCTACTGATTTTTTCTCAACTTATCTTACGATTATAATGTATGAGCTTTGTTATAGGTACACGTATACTTACCGAAATTCAGAATATATTTCAATTCAGAATGTTCGCGGATCATAGACCGCGAGTCGCTGGGCCTCGTGGACAAAGACCCTCGTTTCTTCTTGTCTCCAGATTTAGATCTTTTAGTTTCTACTGCGAGACTTGGGGGTTTGCTTTTCTTATCGGTATCTACAGTAGTTGATGGTACGGATGTGCTGACAAAAAAAAAGAACAAGTCTTTACAGTAAACTCGCACAAATCATCTATATTTTACAATGTCATTGCTGGCTCGAACGGATTCATTAGAAAGGTCATGTTTTTACCCAGTCGTCATCCAATTTGATGATATATTTTTAATTTAATAAAATTCAAAGCTGGTTCTGTAACGCCTTGTTGTTCGTCTCTAAAACTTGCCTATCACATGTGTACAGTACGTAGTTACGAGCATTAATTAAGAAATTATTAGAAAGGTTGGGAGATAAATAAAATTAAAATTACCCATGAGGCCCTTCATCTCCAGCTGTTCTGTAAGCTACTAAATCAATATCCATCGAAAGCATTTTCAGGCCTACCAATATCACATCCTCCATGAATGCCTCTGCCTCACAAAATACCTTAAAACAGATAGAGATTTGCTAAAACACTAAAAACAAAATCAAATATTTTTGGAAATCCATCCACGTAAGTAAATAATCTCTAATCTACGAGTATACATTTTTTTAGTAAACTAATTTTATGTTTTTTGTTTGACCACGCTAACTAGCTGTACTGCGCTTGTCACTCAGGGATACTTGGTATAAAATTATACCAGAAGTACAAAGTACAGACTTTCTCTGGAAACTTTACCCCTCATACTAGAACACAGTAACATGTTTGCATTGTTTGTTACACATTACTGTTTGGCGGTAGAATGAATAAAAAAGATAAACACAGGTGAACTCTACCAAGAGTCCTACCACTACTAATTAAGTTTAATAATTTTATGGTTGATTTACAGTACTATGTGAAATCAAATGTTTTTCAAGTGAAGTTCGAAAGTTACATTTATTAGGAGCAATTTTATGCGAAGATACGAATTTCCTGTCCACAACTAACGAGCGGCTAACATTTTCTTTATTTGTGAATGATTTGGTATTACTAGAACGAACTGTTTGGTGTGAATGTGAATGATTTGATGTTACTAGAACTTTGGAAAAGTAAGCAAAAGGTATGAACGTGTTTTAAAAAAAAAAAACAAAATACATCTCTATATATGAAAATGTTATGTTGGTTTGTATACGCTTCAAAAACTCAAAAAGTTCTGCACCGATCGAGCTGAAATTTTAGAATGATATAATATAATCCGCATCAAGGATTGTTTTTATCTAATTTTTGCTTTACAATGTGCCACAGCGAAGCGTGGCAGGGTACAGCTAGTTTGATATAGTTTACTTCTATTAAGACTACCTTGTTAAATGTATCTGAAGAATGAACTAACGAAATATAATTGAGCCGCAGCAGAATTAACAAATTACCGAAAAGAATTCATACGGATTCTCCAGTATCGTCACTCTTACTTCGCAGTTTATTTTACCTCTCGCAATAGGGTTGTAGTGCAACATCATTGTTGCCATTTCGTTTGGAGCTATCATTACTTTCATGCGTACGTTCTCGAGATCTAAAAAAAAAATACCTAGTATCAACATCAACATTTATTTATCAAAGCATTATCACCTGCATAATGAACAGTGAGGTCAACTCACTGTGCCTAAGTGACAGACTATAGAACACCAAACAATTGTAAGAAACAAAAACATGAATGATGGAAATTGAATTTGAAATGTTGGGTTAATATATCAATAAATAAATATTGGTGGACATTTCTCACTCAACACCCTCTAGCCCCAAACCATCATCTAAATCTAAGCAAAGCTTGAAAAAAAGGAAATAATGTTAGGAGGAATTTAATCTGAAAATTTCGTTGGGTTTTATAAATACTCTTTACCGTTTCTGCCATCACAAATTATATGTTCACAGGAATCTCCAGTAGTCAACCAAAACACTGGTCTTTCCTCTTTCGGCTGTTTTATACTCAGCGTCACTGCACTCTTCACTGTTGTAATGTTCGTAAATTTGATTTGTTTGCTGGTCACGGACCCGAGGCAAGTGACGGGGAATTTCATATAAGCCAGCCTGTTTTGGTTGGCTTTCGGTTTTACCAGTCGTATTCTAGGTATGACTCCTTCACCGATCAAACATATCTTGAATGATTGTGATTTATTATCTAATAGCTTTAGTTTTATTTCTAGAACAGCTCTATACTCCTGCAATTAAAATTATTGTTTAATGGTAATTTTATGATCTTGTTTTATTTTAAATTCAGATTCAGTTCGAATTGGTCAGTCTGACGAAAATATTACTAACATACTAAATTATGTCACCTGTAATTCTTTCGGAGTAAATATAATCCCCAAGTATTTATGCATCAGCGGTTCAATATGCGTATTATATTTATCTAACGAAAAAATGCTTGAGTCGGAGTTGGATTGATAGATTAATCTCATCGTGAGAGCACACGCCACAAGACCATTGTTGTACATGTCTATGGCTGCCGTATAACTGGAATTCACATTGACACAGAAGAAGTGTAGTGTGCACGAGTTTTCTACAAACACGCAATGTGGTGATGACTGAAAACAAAAAAAAATACAATTTGAAAAATAAATTGAGATTGATCGTTATTTTTTATGTAGAAAACAATAATTGTCATTTCAAATGAATGCAAATTTGCCACACAAACATTGATTTGTGTGGCAAATTTGCATTTGCATTTGCATGATTGATGTCTCAGTTAGTTCACCTGAGCTGGTGCACAAATATTTCCAATTAATAGCTATGTATTATCATTATTTAGTTATAATTGGACACAGAACAGTTCATTGTGGGTTTCTCACTGAGGTACTTACGGAGCCAGCCAATAAAAATATTTAAAATAATATAGTTATATGTGTTACAGTGAAGTAAATGACGCCACAGCTCAATGTGTCGAAAGAGGTCGCCATAGAACCACCAAGAATGGCATAAAAATCAAGTCTAACGATTAAACACTACTGTCATTTACCTCTGGTACTTTGTATTCCAACATATTTTTCACAATGAGATGCTCTCTAAACGTTGTCTCAATATTCCAAAAGTCCAAAACAGGTATAGCTCCAGTGCCGACTAGTTTCAATGGAACCCCCTGTGCCTCCGCTGGGCAGGTGTCGCTAATGATGAAATGTATTGTTTCCTCAAATTTCCTCGCCGCTGAGGCTAAGAACTGTATTTGAATAGTGCGGCTCGTGCCTGGAGGTAGAAGATTGTCTTCGTTCATTATCAAGAAGTTGCCGCACCTCAGCGGCGGGTTTTTGATTCTGTGAACAAAAAGAGAAGATTATAACTTAGGAAAAATGTTCTTCCTTGTCGGACACTCTGGACAAAGTGCTCGTGGCTAGTAAGATGGCGGTACACAGTGGGTCTTAACCGTCTTTAGTTATCTTGGCAGCAATCGCCAATCTAAACATTGAAGGAAATGCAAATAAGCTAATGAAATGGTATCGCAGCCCTTTTTCTCGCCAAAATAAAATTATAGGTTTTACCATTACTAATAATCGACTGAATACCTACTTAAAATTCGCAAGATAAGTCTTACTTGTTGTCTTTTATTTTCATAACTGGAGCAACGTCAGTTTCCGGTTGATATTTTTTTGGCAGTACTATTTCGTAAGTCACTGGACATTTGCTTGTGTTATTCAAAATCACTTCTCTAGTCACTCCACTTCCAATAGCTATGATGTGGAAATTTAATTCACCTAGCGGAAACAACGTAAATCTGTAGAAAAAAAACATGATTAATTTTAGGTTTATTGTAGTTTTGTAATCGATATAATCTATTTCAAATTATTCTGATATAACACAGTTAAGTACACAAATACCATCTGGGGAGCCCTAAAGCTACAAGATAGATAGACATGATACCGTTATTGTAGAGTGTGATAAGTATGTTAAATACTTTCATATGCGGAAGTATATCTAGCTAGTTTGTAAAGCCCTGGCTGGGCCTCCTACAAGCACAAGTGTGGTGGGCAGTAGAGGCCACCTGAAACCAATTCCCATAAGATCCTTATAAAAAATATATAATTATTAAATTTAAATTTGTGTTTAGTATAATTAAAGCTGAAGTAAGAGAGTAAAACGTTAAACTTAAGAACACATTAATCTCTTGCACTCCTGTCTATGTCCTTTTTTCAAGTTATAAACTATCGTTGTATTGTAAATTTTATTTATACCGGTACAGCAGTACCTATAGGTGTGAAAACGTAACAGATAAAATTACTTTAACATTTATTCGTACGTAGTGTTTTATATAATTCACAGGAATGACTGAAATCGGTTTAGTCATTCCTCAAAGTCAAACAAAAAACCTCTTCAGCTACCTGCTATGCCACCTCTCGGAAATTGGTCGTACCAACTCAGATAGAAACAAATTTGATTAGCAAAGGTTTATATTCAATGAATGACCCATTCAATGACCCAATCTTAGTCAGATGCTGTCATGTCAAAGGTGAAAGCACGATACCTACGAAAACTCTCAAAAAGGAATATTTTTTTCATCCCACCAGCTCGGAAAGAGTACTTTTGCTCCTCGATATCAGGGCGCAAAAGTCGTTTTTACCCTCTAGAGGTTAAAGTAAATTTGAATTTAGAACATCGTGTGTACTGAGGTTTTGAATTCAAAACATAATTCAACCTATTTATTTCTACCTCCTTGGTGCCGAATGCATCATACATTTTTTTTTAATATGTTAAAAACTCAGACTCGGAACCTCCTTGGTGTACTTACTTTTTTTTAATTTGCTTAGCGCGAAAACATTAAAAAAATTGCATTTAGTCATTTCCTCGCTGAGGTGGAATGAAAAGTTACGTGTTGCACTCGAGTGCAAAGATTTTTTCACCTTGTGCTCTTTTGATTCCATTGCTACGCTCAGGATTCTAATTTTAGAATCCTTAGCTTGCTCGGTCATCAAAATTGAGCACGCGGTTAAAAATCAACTTTGCACTCTAGTATAACAAATAACTATTCCCGTTTTTGTTACATTCTTGAATCATGCTCCGCTTCTATTGATAGTAGCGTTATGTTCTATAATATTAGTATAGATATAGATTTATTTATGAGAAGTAGACGCCTAGTACCTAAACCAGGTATGTACGAGTAAGATAGACGTCATATAGTTGCAAAGGCTTACGTGTTATAAAACGATGCGATGGTAACGCAGATGGGGAACTTGGCTACGACCACCTGATCCCTGCTGCCGTCCAGCAGAGAGCACGTGTAAGCCGGCACGTTCGTCAGGTTCATGGATGTGGTGGGAGTGCAGTCGAACTCTATCGTCACCAGTTTCATCGTCGGCGGGATAATGCCGCAATCTGGATACGCTTCAAAAGATTTCAGCAACCCGGGCTCTGGGAAGTTCTTCACTTTTTTCATTCTGAAGTGTTGTTAAGGCGTTATTTTTTTTTTTAAATAATTGTGTTTTCGTTGTTTCTTTTAGACACCTTCGCTCTTAAATTAGCATGATTAAAACATACTTAATTATTTACTCGGAAAAACGAAACGGCCAACTTCAATTTCAAAATGTTCATTATTTGTAATTTAATCCTACTGATTTTATAAATGTATATGATTTGATGTTTGGATATTTATTTCTCAATCACATCGTAGCGTATCGGGTCGAAATTTGGAACACAATTAAATTATAGTCCGGAGAAATACATAAGCAGGCAATTCTGACAAATATTATCATTGTAGCAAACTTTATTGTAGAGGTATATTTATGCGATTATGGATTATGAACCTTAGAAATGTCATGATGCATATTATACTATAAGTAGATCTAAATTTGTTGTGTAGTGAAATTATTTGTTTTCTATGATAAAATTAGTAGTCATTTATCGATTTTAAATAAGAAGATAATAAGAATAAGAATCTGTATAAAAATCTTACTTGTAATAAATATTATATTTTCCTTTGTTCAGTAAGTACATTTCTCTTACTACATTAGAATTGACTTTAACATTGCCATAGTTGAGGTAATTTTCTAAAGGAGTTTCATAAGCACATTCGACCATGACGTCGTAACACTCGGCAGAAAGATAAATATTTTCTACTAATAACGGTATCCCCCGACCGAGTTCATCGTAGATCTGAAAAACAAGTTATTGCATAAAACTGCACTCATATGAATTACCTGCTAATTTTGTTCATGTATCTGCTTACAATATAATATGAGAACGTTGTTATACAAGAGTGCAAATTATCTCTTGAACCGCGTGGTCAATTTTGATGACCGAGCAAGCGAACCACGAGCGCAGCGAGTGATTCTTAAATTGAACCACGAGCGCAGCGGCTGATTCTAAAATTAGAATTCTGAGCGTTCGCGATATAATGAATAGAGCAGAGCACAAGGTGAAAAATCTTCGCATTCGAGTGCAACATGTAACTTTTCAGCCCACCCCAGCGAGGAAAAATAGTAGTCTAGTAGTAGAAATGTAGTGTGATGGTGAATTTTGGCCGAGGGGAGGGTTCTACTAGCGCTTCTCTTCTTCTTGAGCAATGCGGTTAGAGGTTGGAGACAGGGACTGGAAGACTTGAGAAGGTTACTCGGTTGATGCTCTTATCGGCCAAGTGAGATTCCTAAGTCTTCCAGATTACTATCTTCACGAGCAATATGATTATCAGAGTGCTTAGTGGAAGAACAAGGACCGCGATGTGACCTCAGGTGTGGTACTTCGGCTATCCCTAACCGTGGTGGTGAGGGCGGACCTCTTGCTCCTGTCGACCATCTTAGCCAAGATACACGACAGTGAGAGGGGTGAGGCTGAGGAGCGAGAGTTGTGATAACCTCTCGTTCCTCTACTGTGACGGAAGTGGATTGGGGATGTGCAATTTTTTTTTGGTTGATGTCTAAACTGAAAGGACCTGGACCTGGGACCTCACACGTTTAGTGCCGTCCGGCAAACCACCTAGGGATAGGCCTTCGAGAAGGTGATGCGCAGCAGTTTCCGGCGCATCACTAGAGCCAAATGCGGTGGTACTGACGCCCCTCGCGAAGCGGGCTCGCAAGGGCGCTGGCAAGTGGTCAGGGTCGTTGTAGTGAGTGCAAGAAGTGATGCCGCGACCCGCGACCCTACCCCTTGACCGTGCATGAGAAATCTGGGGGGGTTTTAGTCAGTAGAGGCACCATGTCTATCTGTCCATGGTGTCGAGCCCGAAACCTGCCGTGTCCCTTCACGGTGGACGGTGAGTAAAGGTATTTCCACCACAAAAAAAGGACAACAATGGGACAAACATCTAACTAAAATAAGCGATAAGGTCGCCAATTAAATTGCTATAGTTATCATTCTTTGTTTTGTAATTTTTTTGTTTTTTTTTTGCTTTGTGGCTATTTAATAAAGAATTATTGTATTGTATTGTAAAATAGTATTCACAAATACTTGACTGGTTACCCGTCCTTCGCCGTAAAACCGATATTGCTCTCTCTCTTCATTTCAGCTTAATATTAAATAGAGAGAGCAATTGCAAATCCAGAATTGATTTAGTTAGGCGGAAGGACGACCCATCAGCAATGCATGGACTAATTCGATACACAGTTTTAACGTAATTACATCAATTGTCAACATTTTCGAAGTAATAACTCCAACTGAGCAAGCTATGTATGTTATTGGTACGACTTGATTATCATTTCTCTGCACGATTCCTGTGGTGTGCGCTATAATGAAGTCTTCTACAAACTCTTCAGCATTTGGTATTTTCCACATTATTGGCAGTATAGAGTCATTTTTCACTATAATTCTGTCATCTTCTTTACGATAGAGCAACAGTTTTCCGTAATCTGAAAAAAATGTCAATGACAGAAATAATTTCATAGTAGTTTCTACAACCGTTGTCGTATCTACGTATTATAGTCTTTGAAATTTGTTACTTTAATTTTTTTCAACATAACAGGACAATTCGATTTGTTTTACTAACCAATAAATTTAGTGAGAGGTAAAATCTCGACATTGGGAAGTACTCCACTGCATCCGATTGTTACTGTGACTATCTCTGGGTTGTCTTTGATGCAAAACAACAAAATACTCCTGTGAGTGCCCACTTCTGCCGGTGCGGCTGTTATTGTCAATTTATCTCGACACCCAGGCTGCAACAAAATCTACTCTTTAATACAATGGTTGCAATCTCCAGATGTATGTTTTGCTGGGTGGCAAATTAAAGACTAACGACGTATTATATTCGGCCCCCTATTCGGAAATCTCTAGAATATTTTCTATATGTTTGGTGCGAGGCTTGGTGTTGAAGTATTCAAAGGCGTTTTAGAATGACAGATACGTGTGACAGGTACCTAGGTTAAAAAATATATCAAATAGTCATTGACGTATGATTATCTGATTTCTCTAGCAAAATGGAACATCAAAGCTCCATGTGGCCCAATCTAAAACTATGAAGGACTGATTTTTGCATTTATCTGACATTCCCAAAATGTCTAATTGAAAAATAAAAACAAAACAGCATAATGTACACCTACTTGAGGCTGACGTGAAGATACTATCGTAATTATTATGAACTAGCTGTACCCTGCCATGCTTCACTGTGGCACATTGTAATCCAAAAATTAGATAAAAACAATTCTTGACGCGGATTATACATCATTCTAAAATTTCAGCTCAATCAATAAGATAAATAAGACCAACAAATGTTATGGTACATTACATGTTAGCAATAAAATGGTTGAGTATTAAATTGAGTTGAGTATTGAGTATTTAACTCACCTCCAAAGTTATGAAATTTTTGTTTAATTCA
Organism: Ectropis grisescens; assembly: GCA_017562165.1. NCBI lineage: Eukaryota > Metazoa > Arthropoda > Insecta > Lepidoptera > Geometridae > Ectropis > Ectropis grisescens. The sequence goes on from CM029770.1 coordinate 20,930,606, forward strand.
AAAACTGTAGTTTCCTCAAAAAAGTGGATCTCAATTTCTGCCGTTATCAATGACGAATTTTTTAGATCAATTGAATATTGTTCTTCATATACCCTAAAATGTAACAAGAATTTGTAGTTATACTGCAGAAACAAAGTCGTTCAATTACCTAGTTAAGTTCAATTACCTACTTAAAACAGTTCTTGTCTTACCGTAGAGCTCCTGTAAATATCGGCCCAAACTCGAATATTTTCTGGTCATCCAAAAAAGTTAATTTATAAACATTATCTTCCACAGTCCTTCGTGTGAAATTCTCAAACATTTTCTTTGGCCTACTATCTAGCCTAAAAGTAAAGAAGTCATTATAGGCATATTTATCCTAACACGAGTCATTATTGCGTCAGTCATAGTTGGCGTTAGCGGTGAAAGAAAACATCATGAGAATCCAGCATATACCGACAAAAAAGGAATCTTTCGAGGACGTCTTTCAGTCTCTAACACACACAAGGGGAGCATGGTGGATTAAGGCCTTCATTATCTCCTTGTCAGAGAAGGTCCCAGAAGTGGGAACATTAAATGAACTACATGTCATGTAGTCACATTATGCTAATTGGTAAATGCACAAAAATCTGATTTCGTTTACCGTGGAATATCGCAGATTCCAGTAACGTTAATATCTAGTCGAGAGTCAGGCCAACCACTGACTTCCACGAAGCGCTTTACGCTAAAGGTTCCTTCTATTTCCGGGCTAAAAGAATATTTGCACCTCAAGAGGTCACCAGGTTGTAAAATCAAACGACCGCCAGCCCGCCCAGGACCTACAATAAAATTATAATCTTTCAATAACTTTGATAACTTTGATCACTACTTACTTAACATTTTAATACTTATCCGCTATTTAATTATAATTAAGTTAACAGACTGTCGAAAACCTTTAATACAAATCTATAGAAGCCACATACAGCTTCTCCTCAAGCAGGTTTACAGTGGCATAATAGATTAATTAATTTATCTACACTTTACAGATCTACACTACAAAAAAACCAATGTTATGTATAAGGTACGGCAAGGTAAAATGATAAGATTCAAACTGTCTGAGTGCAAGTTGAAGAGGGAGGGGGGGGGGGTTGCAACCCTCGATCTTTTCACCTCATCGCATGGTTTTTGCACGACATTGCGGAATAATGGATTCGATTCGAAGAGGTATTTAATTATTTTTTTTTAACTATAATAGGTTCGCACTTGACCACCTTCTCGCCTGATGTTAAGCGATGATGAGATCTACGATGGAGCGTGCTTACCTAGAAAAAACCGATTCACTCTCGATTTGAAGACACCAAGATTGTAACCATCAGGGAAAACCCATTCAGGCAACGCAATCCACAACTTAGACGTTCTTATCACAAACGTTAACTATAAAAAAAACCGACATGGTCCAAGAAATATACATTTCGAGGACATTTCATCCGTCGACCCGCACTTGGCTAATTTACGTCATACTGCAGTATTATGTTGGATCTTCTATAGGCGACAATAAACAATGTGCGCTGTTTTATGCTAGTAATTAAGTTTTAGTATTAGTAAGACCTACTTAAACTTGAGATACGAACTTTGCATTGAGATAACTTTACGCAGTGGCTCCGGGTAAAATATATCGGTGTCGTTATCTTCTGTCTGCGTTCTCTCGATAGATGTCGATGGAATCTCGCTTGTGGATGTTTGCGACGAAGTTACCTTTAATGAATACATAACAAAAAGTGATTATGAGTAGTTAGGGGTGATATAATATCGTTACCATTTTTTCTACCGGACTGCTCGTAGCTCAAAAAAGCGATATCGTTTCATGGTTGATGTTCCAAAGACACAAACGAAGAGCAAACCTCTTCGTTAACTCTACATTTGTGATGAGAACGACTGGGCTGTGCGTTGTCTGAATGGGTATTTCCCGATGGTTTCAATCTTGGTGCCTTCAAATCGAGAGAGAATCGGTAACTAAGCACGCTTCGCTTAACATTAAGAGAAATGGCGGTCAAGTGTAAACCTATAAAAGCTATATACCTATAAAAAAAAGAGTACTTACCTACCTGTGAATACCCCACCCTGTCAACAACGACGTGATGCAATTTGAGTAGGTAAATATGCAATTCTGGGCAATAATGTAAGCGACTTTATCTAAAGGCCAAATACTATTTGTAAGATTGTAAGATCATTGTAAGATATTTTATTCTACGCGACTAATGCACTTTTTTACCTTTTTAAAATTCTGATATTTTTGAAACCATAATACTTTTAAAAGTACCTATATACTTTTGCTTTCGCATTGAAGCTTACATTAGCCAAAGCTACCATAGACTGTAAGTTAAGAAGCGAAGCAAATGGGGTAAGAAATAATACGTAGATAGATGGATATTATATATGTTCACACCAAAATGCAAAAACAGATATACCTAAAGACAAAGAAAAACCAATAAAAAACTTGTGGCTTAACATTATTATTATTTATTATTATAATATTATTATTATGCAAGTCTTATCGGTGAAAACGATTTCTTCCAGGCAACCTGTAGGTGGAAATGGTTTTCGATACTTTTAGAAAGCAGGGTGTGCAATTCCTGACATCGCCACTTACGTAGATATAGCCACTTAAAATGCTGTAGACTCTTAAAATACGATACAAATACAATAAAATAAATATGAATTCTTATAAAATTCTAACATATTTCATACATAAACAACAAAACATATTTCTATGATATATGAAAAACAACTAATGAAACTATTTTAAACTATTACCAAGAAACCAAGACATCGTACAAGATTAAACAAGTTAATTCGATGTTGAACATTCATTACCTTTTTGCCACACGTACAATGCCATTTAGAAAGAATGTCAAGCACAAAATCTTGAGTAGAGTCATCCAGCAAACACAGATCTGTCAGCTGATTGCATTCGCACTTCTTGATCTGAAATCAGAATTCTTAGTTTTGTATTTGTTGCTTGCCACGTTTTCTAAGTTTTCTAAGATGTCTAACACCAAGGTGCATAGAGGTGATCAATCACTATCAACTGATTTGGCTCCTCATGTTCAGATAGCTGCGTGTCACTGTTGTTAGTTACTGTGCTGTTATGAGCAGGCACGTTGCCTACCATCAGACACATGGTCTGCTCGTCTCGTCAGTTTTTATTATAAAAAAAGTTAGGCGGTAAACCTTCGGGTTAAATTAATAATTAACGCAGCATACGCCGTATTTTTCGACATGCGTCGCCAAAAAAGAAAATTAATGTATATTTAAATTTATACTCATACAAGAACAAAATTAAAAATTTTGACTAACCCCCGACTACCTCGGATCTCGGATTATCTGTATGACGTTCAATTAACGTCAAGCCCTTTCATTTGATACCCATATTAAGGGAGTAGTGAAAAAACGAAATATATTTCGCCATTTTGTGGTAGCGGCCTTTAAATTGGCTTGGATTTAAATTTGTCATAGTGCAAAGTATTCTACTAGTCAACCCCTTTCATTTGATACCCATATCGAGGTAATAGTGAAAAAAATTATACAATTCGGCATTTTGTGGTGGCGGCCATCTTGGATTAGAAATTTATTATAGTGTATAGTATTTTACTAGTCAAGCCCTTTCATTTGATACCCATATTGAGGTAGGTTGTGAAGAAATATTTTGTCCGCCATTTTGTGGAGGCGGCCATATTGAATCGATACCAAACATAGCTAAGAACATCCGCACAAATATTAACCTTCAAATAAAAAAAACCGCATCGAAATCGGCGGCCCATCCGTTTGAGCTCTACGGTGCCACAGACAGACACACACATAGACAGACAGACACACACACACCTACAGACAGACAGACAGACAGACGTGGAATTGACGTGTAAATTGTACATTTATGAATAAAGTACTTTGACTTTGACTTTGACATCGACGTCAAACTTATAATACCCCTTTTTTGGTCGGGGGGTTAAAAATTTGGTTTGCTTAATAAACACAACTGGCAAAATCGAAGTTCTGGCTTGATAATTTGGATATTATAGAGGTACATAAATATATTTATATGTATGTATTTATAAGACACTAGCTGTACCCTGCCACGCTTCGTTGTGGCACATTGTGGTGCAAAAATTAGATAAAAACAATGCTTCATGCGGATTATATATCATTGTAAAATTTCAGCTCGATCGGTGCAGAACTTTTTGAGTTTTTGAAGCGTACACAAGCCAACATAACATTTTTATATACAGAGATTTATTTTTATGTTATTGTACTGAATAACGTTTTACTTTCCCTACCCATGTATTAAGTACTTAGGTACCTATCTATACTAATCTATACTAATATCTATACTAATATTATAAAGAGGAAAGATTTGTTTGTTTGTTTATTTGTAATGAATAGGCTCCGAAACTACTGGACCGATTTCAAAAATTCTTTCACCTTTGAAAGCTACATTATCCCCGAGTAACATAGGCTATATTATATTTAAAAAAAATTAGGAATCCTTACTAAAACTCCAATAATGTAACATAAGGTGTAAAAAAAAGACCTGAAAAAATCCTTACGTCGCGTGCGCTGCGAAAACTATTGATGATAGAACAAAATCATTTACTACGACTTTGCAGAACTCATCATTATCTACAAAAAGTGTCGCGACAGCATATGTCTAAATATTATAGTTAATACCTTTATATAATTTTTTACATTTCATTCGGAAGATATCACGAGTTTAAAAATGCAAGTATTAGAAAAAAGTCGCGTGGTTGTCGCTCACCGCGCTCAGCTAGCCAGCATGCGATGTAGGCTCCATGTAAGCGTCACTGGGGTACGGGGAGTCAATGTGATAAAATAAAGTGCCGCGCGGCACTCGCGCGATCGGCTCCCTATGCAGCGGTCGTGTGCGTGATCGTATGATTTTAGCTTGAAAAATGTTGAATTCGTTTCGTAGGTAAATAAGTATATGGTAATAAATATTATATTTTAATGTAACCATTCAAACTGCTTATAGTAGTATTTTATGGGTATTCCTGTTCAAAATTTCAGCAAAAATTTAGTAAAGGTAGTTTTCTAAGCCCATATTTTCATTTTTTTTTCAATAAGTAAGTACCTACTACTTACCTGATAATAAATGTTATATTTTAGTACTTAGTACTTCATATAGTTCAATAAGCAAAAATTTAGTAAAAGCCTGTTTAATTATTTATTTCCTTCTATTTTCATTTTATAATGCCCAAAATGCCAAAAGATCAAGATCTCAACTTTCTAAACATAGTTCCCAGGCGAGGGCAATAAAAATACGGCGTAATGAGGAATCTTCATCAGAAACTGAAAATCGCCTTGCAAGTCGTAGAGAATACGCGTCGCAATCGCGTGCTAGAGAGTCAAGTATCGAGCGTTCGCAGCGGCTTGCTGAACAAAATTTTATCACTGGCCCAGCAGCTGGTCAACTAGCTCATATACCGAGGATACCGATGATTCCAACTGATCTGCCAATCCCTTTTAAACGACTTCAGTTTCCGGTGAAATCATCTTTCGCTTTAACTATTAACAAGTCCCAGGGCCAAACCTTCGAATTATTAGGGATCGACCTACGAAAAGAATGTTTCACTCATGGCCAACTGTATGTTGGCCTATCACGTGTCGGAGCTCCTGAAAATCAATTTATTTTGCTGCCACAAAATAAAACTACTTCAAATATCGTTGACAGGTTAGCTCTGACTCACTGAAACTAATGGCTTTTGTTTTGTAAATAATATTATATATGTATAAAATTTTAAAATAAAAAAAATACAAAAAAACATTACTAAAAAAAATCATAAAAAAATTCAAACTTCCTTTATAATTTAACTTTTTTTTTTTTTGAAACCCGATATAAAAAAGGGTGTTTGTGTGTGTGTATGTACCCGTGCGAAGCCGGGGCGGGCCGCTAGTATATTATACACAAGTCTAAGATGTAACACGCTTGTCTAGTAGATACTCGTAGCTATTCACTCTTCGCTTAAAGGTTCCCAAAGTTCCTCACTCCTCACTACATATATTAAGTTTGTTATTTCTAATCGATACTGAATTACTTTTATATCATCTAGGTATGAGCACTGAGGTTTCACCGGCGTAGTTCGCATAACTTTGCCCGCAATAAAAGTAGCCTAAAACACTCTACAGCCTTAAAATTAGAGGAAATTACGTAAAAGTAGTAGGGAGGACCCTACATCGCACCATAAATCACCAATCATATGATGCGATGTAGGCTCCTCCCCCTCTACTTTTACGTAATTTCCTGTGATTTTGGGGCTCGTGTGTAAAGGGTTAAGTATTATTCAATGATTCCCATCTGTTATACAATTATTATGTAACAAATTTCATCAAGATGCATTCAGTAGTTTTCATATGAAAAAGCAAGAAACATTCATCGAATCAAATCTTTCGCAATTATAATATTAGTATGAGACACACTGGCATTTCATCCAAATAGCGCCAGTTCAGCGGAGGTTCATGATGAATCGTGGGAAACGTTTTAGGCAGCAGAACGGTGTATTCCTTTTTTTTGATTGGACGTTTTAGAAGAATATCGTGTTCTTCTTCTTCTTTTAAAGCTTCTTTTATAAGAGGATTGTATCTGAACAGTTTCACTAAGGCAGCTTTGTAATTAAGACATTGCGACGTAATCAACGTTATTGGAAATCCTCTTTCATCTAGGTTCACATCAGACGTCTACAAACAATAATTTATAGTTATTAAATGATTGAAAGTCTTTGTTTAGTAAAAACTAATAGAATTTAAAAAAATCGCATGTTGGACTAAAACTATGCAAAGAAACGTACCGCTATTTGCATTTCAGATTTTTTCTTAGTTTTCTTCTGTGAGGCGCCCACAACTTGGCCGTTAAGACCATATATGGGACTACCTACTTCACCAAGCTCGAACACCCAGTTGCTAGCAACATTAATGAGATTATCAAACGTAACTTTAACGTACTCATTATATCTGTTGTTCATTAATAAATATTCATTCGTTGGCTTCCCTGCAATTGTAAAAGTTTACTGATAGGTTTACTGAGCTAGAGGCTTTGGATTCAATCGAAAGATTTAATAAAAGACTCATTGGCACTTCACAGTCTTGAACATAGCTGCAAGTTTCTATTCAAGTTTCTATCGGATTTTTTCTTAGATAAAAATTAAGTAAATTGATAAGGGGTTTCCGCACGGTACCTTTGCACCAATCGTAAGTCGTAAGCAGATGAGGTGTAAGTTAACTTGTTAACTATGGCAACGTAGAGCCGCGACAAAAGTATGACACTTCCACAAGAGCGATCAGACCCGTGCTCTCGGTGTAAAGCGTTTATTCTAACTCTAAGCATACGTAGTATATGGAAACCTTTGACTTTTTCATTCATTCCAAAGAGTGTGTCGCTTATCTGCATGACCTACTTACCACCTTGCGATTTTTTTTATATCGGACAGCCTATAGATTCAGAATGCGACATCGTTTCATGGTTGAACTTCCAAAGATCCAAATGAAGAAATTTGACTCCACTGTTGTACATAAGATCATAGATAGATAATACCTAAACTTTGAAATGCATTGCCTGGGCAGGTATTTCCTGATAATTTTCAAATTAGAATAAAACGGCTCTACGTTAACGGTTTCTCAAGGAAATAGCGGTCAAGTGCAAACCAATCAACAATAAAAACCTTTATAAATTTGTCTATTTAAAAAACTAATACTAAACATTGTATAAAAACAAATAAAAGAATTAAAATGGAACACATACTAGATTCTTCTTTTTTAACTTTTTTCTTTTGGTCAATAGGTTCAATTGTAGTCACAGATCTGATGTATTCTGTAAATCATCCACAACTTAACAAGGTTACACAATAATTAAAACACATAAATTAATAGGTACCCGTACAAAATTTGCCGCTTACACACTTACCAGATTTGGCAACAGTTTTCTCTTTTTTTTCCGGATGGTGTCTGTAAGTAACGGTAATGTTTGTAAGTTTGGATTAAATATTTAAAAACCAGTGATACACCAGCTGATCAGAGTCTGATGAGTAACATATTTGTAGAAACTAGAATACTTAACAGATTAATAATCCTTTTGTTGAAATTGGTATGTGACTGTAGGTGAAGAATTCTCTAGATAATCATTTTACAGAACCTATGAAACCTATTATACATAATCTAAATCTATATAACTCTTAAAATATAATTGAATGAATGGGTTACCAAATTACAAATCAAACGGACTTGTAAATGAATCGCTTCGCGTGACAGTTATCGCCTAAGAGATATTTTGAACTTTTTCAAGGTCAGAGTGAATTACCTTCGCCTCACACCGTCGCCATTAGGCTAGAAACTGGTCAAACGCAGACCTATGTGTGATTGAAAGAACAAATCTTGTCACAATTATTTTTAAATATATTTAGTAGGTGCACGAAAATAATATCAGCTGTTCTCTCGAGCATTCATCAAAACTTTTGGAAGCTGAAGGATTTGTAAACATGATGAAACTAAATGATAAGTGACAATGGTATGACAAGACTCGGGACTTAAACAAAAAATGAACGCACGTATGTTTTTCAGCATATTTTTTTCTACGCTGTTCCAAGCCATAGGTAATGTAAATAGCTTTCAGTTCCGCAGAAGCATTTTCGTATTCCTCTTCATCCATTTCATCAAATGTTTTAATTATGTCTTCTATTTCATTTGCTTCATAAACGCGAGGAATTAATCTAAAATATTACGTAAATTTGATTGGTAAAATTATCTGCCGCGGTGTTGACGCTGTCGCCACAGTTACATAACGAATCCGTGGTGGGGCTGCAGTGGAAGAGGTGTGTCGGTTGCGCCGCTCTCCATATCCTCTGCAACCAAAAAATGGTAGGCAGCGGGACCACAGACCTGACCCGTCGCAATAGGGAATGTACAGACACGGGCGTGCTTATTGGATGGTTGACACCCACTTATTGGTTGGTCCCCGAGGTGGTCACGGCGTATGGTTTAAGTCGGTACCATGCCTGTCCATGATGTCGAGTCCAACATAACCCGACCGTTCCCCAGGCGGAAGGGTATGCATTAACGCATTTAAAAAAATGCCACGTACTCTCGAATTTATTTACACTTCGACTGGCCTCGTGGCTTAGTGGGTAGTGACTCTGCTTGCGAAGCCGAAGGTCGTGGGTTCGATTCCCACCTAGTGCAAATATTTGTGTGATGAATTCAAATATTTGCACTGTGTCTGGGTGTTCCTATGTATAATAAGTATGTATGTAAGTATGTTGAAGTATGTATTTACAACTTTATAATAATTATATTAGCTATCTAGCCACCACAGTACAAGCTTTGGTTAGTTCGAAGTCAGATGGCGTGTTGTGTGAATTGTCCACAGTAATATTACTTACTCGTCAACAGCTTCACTATCTCGCTGAGCCTCTTCATATGCTTGTGCCCATTTCGCAAAATCCGATTGGCATAGCACAAGATGTATATTTCTGATATGAGTACACTTTAGTACTATTGTCAAAACCACCTGAGGTAATTTGACTATCATGCTATTTAGTGAATCTATTACGAACCCACGATGAAATTTCGGATTTTTAAAATAATCTGCCAGCAGCTCCTGAATAAACTCCTGTCAGGAAAAAACACCGATTATTAATAAGGAAATAAGCTACTAAAATTTTCGGATAAGTCTGAGATATCAACAATCTCATTTACTGCAGAACCTATCGTGCATACAATTTGGGCCCACAAAACATCTGGGCGTGCAATTCTACCGTTAAGCAGAGGTTGTAGAGAACTTGATGAACGATCTTTAGACCCTCAGTAGAAGTATTGACTGATGTTTAGGCTTAGAAAATCTTTGAGTTAGTGGGTACAACGAGATTCCCAGATTATAGAAATAAATAACCATAGGGAACATTGTTGGAGACCCCGCCGTCATCAAAACAGAATGGGATGGTGCCGAAGAATTTGTAGCTTTCTTCTTGTCGCCAGCTTTAGACCGCGGTGTTGCAAGCGTTTTGGCGGTAGCTATAAAATTTAGTTTCTGGAGCATGATATCAAATTCATCTTCATTTTCACTACAGCTCTCTGTAAACAAAATGAGACCAAATAATTTGGCATTATCTTCTAAAATTTAATCGAAGGTTAACCTTCTAATATTATAAATGCGAAAGATTTAATGTTTGTTATTGTTGTTATTTTATTTTTATTATAGTCCGGAACAGCATATACGCTTACTGTGAGTACAATTTGGCGCAAGAAAATTACAGAAACGGGAACTATGCGAGTTAATTCGCAGGGAGCTGCCAAATAGTAATAATTATAATTAATCTTACTCTTGTAATTATTTAATCGATTATGTTTATTAAATCGAATTGAAATTCGATATTTTCATTATACCTTCTGATTGTTCGTTGTCGTCTTCATCACCTCTAGCAAGTCTTCGTGCTGTGTCATAACTTTCATTGATTGCTGTTACCATAATCCCTTTAACTGGACATTCACTTTCACAAAGAGCATGTATAAAGCAATGATCGAAACTTAAAGTAGGTATGAGCAACCCCATACCCAATGTGTATGCTATCTCTTGACACTGCATTTCTGAAACCATCATTTTTTATTTTACTATGTTAAAATAAAAATATGTTTTCTCTGACAACTGCCAAGCACTGACAGAGGGTATGATGGAGCGTCTGGACACGACCTTAGAGGCAGTCTCTGGATGGGGCGATACTGGTCAAGTTTAATGAAGGAAAGACGCAGATGTGCCTTTTCTCTACAATACAAGAGGTCAAGTGCGAGTCGGGCTCGCCCATGAAGGCGCAAGGTAGCAGCAAGTAACATAATATAAAAGTCCTTGTAGTTCGTTGTTACTTTAATCAGTGTTTTAACAATAGTCAATTTATGACGTATTAAATTAACGTTGAAAGTTTACATGGTAATGTACATCATAATTTTTTTTTAGTTTTGTCATTATCTTATTTTAGAAGTTACAGAGGGGGGGGGGGGGAAGTCTAGCGCAAACTATTCAGTTTAAAAAATAATTTTAGAAACCTCAATGCCATTTTTGAAGACCTATTTGATGGAAAAAAATTGAGTTTCAGTTCTAAGTATGGGACACCCCCAAACTTTATTGTTTTTTCTTATTTTTGAATGAAAATCTTAATGCGGTTCACAAAATACATCTACTTACCAAAGTTCAATAGTTCTTATAGTTTCGGAAAGTGAAGAAAAGTGGCTGTGACATACGGACGGACAGACAGACAGACAGACATGACGATTCTATAAGGGTCCCGTATTTTGCCATTTGGCTACGGAACCCTAAAAAGGTGTCAAATTCAAAGGTAACTCATTTTCGTGATGTAGTTTTCTGTTCCGATCAAGCACCAAATCGAGCTTTTAGGCATCACTTTGACCTCCACGCTTAACTTTGGTGCTTTCATCGAGTCTAAAGCCAAATTAGCTGGCAAGAAAGTAGGTGCCTCTAAAAGGTGCGAAAGTTCTTCAAGGGTGAACAGTTGCTCACGTTATACAAGCACAGATTCGATCTTGTATGTTCGCACCTTGAATGAATCAGCTATGTATCACCAGGAAGCTCTAGAAAAAATCGAGAAACATGCCAAAAGGCTCATAGGCAAGGACAACCTTGTGCGAAAATTACTTCAAAGTCTGGGTCTGGGACATCGCCGAAAAGTTGCTAGCTTGTCGGGTATATTATATCAGATACATTTCGGAGAGTTTGTGACTGATCTGTATGATCTGATTCCACTTTGCCCTTTATTCTATCCGACTGCTCGTAGCTCGAAAAAGCGACATCGTTCCATGGTTGATGTTCCAAAGACTCGAACAAAGAGATTTGACTCTACATTTGTGATAAGAACGTCTAGGCTGTGGAATACTTTGCCTGAATGGGTTTTCCCGATGGTTACAATCTCTCTGCCTTTAAATCGAGAGTTAATCGGATTTTTTCTAAATGAGCACGCTCCATCATCATCATCCATCCGTAGACCGCATCGTCGCTTAACATCAGGCTAGATGGCGGTCAAGTGCAAACCTATAATAGTTACAAAAATAAATTAAACCAAACGGCCGACGTTAATTAAAAAATCAGAGTATGTACACACACTAAACCGATTTAAGTCAACTTTCTGAGACCAATTGAGAGACAATCCTTTTTAATAAAATAAATTTCGTTTACGAAACGAAAATATCATTGACTAGCGGCCCGCCCCGGCTTCGCACGGGTACATATACACACACATACACCCTTTTTTTGTATCGGGTTTCAAAAAAAAAAAGTAAAATTATAAAGGAAGTTTGAATTTTTTTTAATGAATTTTTTTTATTAATGTTTTTTTGTATTTTTTTATTTTAATATTTTATACATATATAATATTATTTACAAAACAAAAGCCATTAGTTTTAGTGAGTCAGAGCTTCCCTATAAACGATATTTGAAGTAGTTTTATTTTGTGGCAGCAAAATAAATTGATTTTCAGGAGCTCCGACACGTGATAGGCCAACATACAGTTGGCCATAAGTGGCTGTTATTTTCGTAGGTCGATCCCTAATAATTCGAAGGTTTGGCCATGGGACTTGTTAATAGTTAACGCGAAAGATGATTTCACCGGAAACTGAAGTCGTTTAAAAGGGATTGGCAGATCAGTTGGAATCATCGGTATCCTCGGTATATGAGCTAGTTGACCAGCTGCTGGGCCAGTGATAAAATTTTGTTCAGCAAGCCGCTGCGAACGCTCGATACTTGACTCTCTAGCACGCGATTGCGACGCGTATTCTCTACGACTTGCAAGGCGATTTTCAGTTTCTGATGAAGATTCCTCATTACGCCGTATTTTTATTGCCCTCGCCTGGGAACTATGTTTAGAAAGTTGAGATCTTGATCTTTTTGGCATTTTTGGGCATTATAAAATAAAAAATAGAAGGAAATAATAATTAAACAGGCTTTTACTAAATTTTTGCTTATTGAACTATATGAAGTACTAAGCTGTTTGAATAATTAAAATATAATATTTATTATCAGGTAAGTAGTAGGTACTTATTGAAAGAAAATTAAAAATATGGGCTTAGAAAACTACCTTTTACTAAATTTTTGCTGAAATTTTGAACAGGAATACCCATAAAATACTACTATAAGCAGTTTGAATAGTTACATTAAAATATAATATTTATTATCATATACTTATTTACCTACGAAACGAATTAAAAATTTTTTCAAGCTAAAATCATACGATCACGCACACGACCGCTGCGAAGGGAGCCGATTGCGCGAGTGAGCCGCGCGGCACTTTATTTTATTACAATGGCTCCCCCCCTCCCCCGTACCCCAGTGACGCTTACATGGAGCCTACATCGCATGCTGGCTAGCTGAGCGCGGTGAGCGACAACCACGCGACTTTTTTCTAATACTTGCATTTTTAAACTCGTGATATCTTCCGAATTAAATGTAAAAAATTATAAAAAGGTATTAAAGCCGTCTTGAATATAAAGTAATTTATTTTGATAAGGATTAATACCAAGGTACAAATGAAGAGCCTTTTCAAGAGGCGGCATATATAAATTAATATTTTAGAATAAAAAACTGCTTACTGTGATATAATAACTATAATATTTAGACATATGCTGTCGCGACACTTTTTGTAGATAATGATGAATTCTGCAAAGTCGTAGTAAATGATTTTGTTCTATCAACAATAGTTTTCGCAGCGCGACGTGAGGAATTTTTCAGGTCTTTTTTTTACACCTTATGTTACATTATTGGAGTTTTAGTAAGGATTCCTAATTTTTTTTTAAATATAATATAGCCTATGTTACTCGGGGATAATGTAGCTTTCCAAAGGTGAAAGAATTTTTGAAATCGGTTCAGTAGTTTCGGAGCCTATTCATTACAAATAAACAAACAAACAAATCTTTCCTCTTTATAATATTAGTATAGATGTTGACATGATCCTCCGATCATTCATGCGACCTTCCTTCCACTCGACACCACCAAAACGACACCATCGGTGGTGTCGTTTGGAATCACTAGTCCATACGACACCACCCTAGTGATGTGCTGTTCCGCCATTAGTTTTTATGTATTTTATGTCGTCAGTATTAGTATCCATGTCCATTGTGAAAAATTAAAATATTCGGACGGAAAGACAATAATATGCAAATTGTAATGAACAATGTCAAGATGACCATTTGAGTGACAGATAAATATAAACTTTATCAAATGACATACCGCATTAATGAAACTGCTTGAACTTAATTGGAGTTTTCATATCAACAACTTTGTATGTAGGTAACCTCACTATTAGTCGGTGGTGTCGTATGGACTAGTGATTCCATACGCCACCACCGATGGTGTCGTTTTGGTGGTGTCGAGTGGAAGGAAGGTCATGCGAATGTCTTTTAAAATCAATTTTTAAACTGAATGTTAACCTTACACAGATGTTTTAACACTGAATACTATTGTGTTTAAACAGACGTTTAAACCTAGAGATTAACCTAAAAGGAAGACTATCTCCAAAAAAAGTCACCATGTAAGTACGAAAGAAAAAGTCTTCATGGAATCGGTTAAAATGGCCTGAAAATTTAGGATAAGTAAAAATTAGTAATTAGGTTACAAATAACAATAGTAAATAACATGCCTTCACATGGATTCCCGTGAAAAAATACTATGAGTCCTTTATGATTTTCTGCGTCAGTATTCGATACCACTTCTTCAAATATTTTCAAACATTCTTTTAAAGGATCTACTCCAGCTTCTTTCATTTCTCTTATTTCATCTGAAAATAATTATTTGAATATATTCAATTTTATAGTGGAAAGCTCCTTTTTATATAATCTTCTCTATGTATAAAAATGTTATGTTGGTTTGTGTACGCTTCAAAAACTCAAAAAGTTCTGCACCGATCGAGCAGAAATTTTACAATGATATACGAGTATAATCCGCATCAAGGATTGTTTTATCTAATTTTGTTTCACAATGTGCCACAGCGAAGCGTGGTAGGTATAGGTACAGCTAGTTATGTATAATTTTGACTACGTCAAATACGACTATTGGATGAGTTGAAACTTTTCAAGAAAAGAATTAGTGTATTTTGCATGAAAGAATTAAAACAAAACTCCACCTTAAAAAATAATCGTAGTATGAAATATTTAAATAGGTATTCAAATGTAAGTTTAGACACAAACCAGCCATTATTTCTGCTTCAGTCCTGAATTTACGTGTAATTATTTCTTTGTTAACAGTAGCTTTAGCTGAAAGTTTTGGACTTTTTCCTTTTCTGTAACATTAGCACACGATTAAGTCGATTTAGAACTAGGGTACTATGATTCACAACGCAATCCGAATGATTCAAATTCGGAATGACAAACCTCGTCTCTATAATTCTAAACTGAAAAGACAAAGACAGAGAGGTTTGGTTCCGTGTCGAGATCTATCCGATTGGATTGTGAATCGCAGAGCTAAGTTTTAACTTCCTAGGAGCGAGATAACCGAATATCAATTCAATATTTGTCGGATGTACGTCACAAGTGTATAAGCTGCAATAAATACGGTTAAATGTGATTTAAAGCATTTTTTAAAGTAAGCGTAACGATGCGAGCAAGACGCAAAATGGCTGTTTATAACAGTAGGTACAGCGACAGCACCTTGGGACATGAAGTACTCAAATCAATGACCAACTGCGATATCTATATATTTCTTTACATTGTGTCTCTCTGGAAACATTGCCTTTCAGACGCCCAAGTTGCTGCGTTGACAAAGTAGGCACAGGTTCATTTAGGAAGTTTATTATGACGATATCCCATTGTTACGGTTTTATTATTATGACAGTATAGTTAAGATCTAGTTTTATTGAATTTATTTTTATCCCTAAATGCGACAAATTACACAAACTGATAAGTTGTTCGATATTGTAAGTTTCTTACATATCATAGCCATTTTCATAGCCACTGACCAAAACTGCCACTAGGGGCTTAGAAAACCCTACCTTATTGTTATTTTTATTACCCTTTCGTTACATGCGCTCCTTTAGAACTCGATGCTTTAGATGCTGTAGCCGTTTCCTCATCCTTAATTCTGAAATACATATTAGTAATTATACTTCAATTACCGAAATATTAGCAAAATGTTTGATTATTATTGATGACCTAGAGAAGGCTTGGAGTCCCAACAGTGAACATAGAATAGGTACTTATTGCTAAATTAATAATTTAATCATTCATAATTTGTCGCAATGAACATGGCGTAAATTCTGACGTACTAGAATTAATAATAATAATGTATAACGTCTTAGAGTAAAAACTTACTTTTTCACGCGATCAGTGAGTTGTTTTACAAAACCCATTATCTCTGCTGGCAACCCTGCTCCAGGCTTTATTGCTGGCACCAGCATCTCCTCTGGCTTGTTGTAATACTTATACAACAAGTGGAACACCTCATCTTCTTCTTTCCATTTCCTATAGGATTTTTTGTTATGGTCAATAACAGCCGTTTTATTGTTTACCTAACAACTGGTTGAACTTAAATTATGTAATGTAACATTTTGTTTATGAGTCTTTATGAGAGTGAATGGATTCAGTGGTAGAGGACCCGAGAAAGTGTAAAGTGAACTATATGAATATGGAAAGTATCGTAAAAATGTGAGTACCAATACGACAAGATGAGTGGAAAAAACGTGCCGTTCCCATCGATACAAACCATTAGATATGCCCTGAGCACCTTGAAATTGATAGAAAACTACATCTGTGTGTTTAGCGTAAGTGGTTTACACACCAACCAATCTACTTGACCCCTAGAATCACTAACGGCGACTACTTATTTACTTATTTTGGTTGTTGACAACGAATAGTGATAGATAAAAACGTCTGGCGTTCACCGCTTCCTGCCAACAACTAGAACGGAAAGAGTGAACTCACTATTCCCAACAATGACATAATTCCGTGCGCCGAAGTTTGGCAGGGCACACCGAATGGTTTATATCGATGGCCGTTCCCATACAAATAGTATAACGAGGACAACTGCCATTGGTTCCTTTATAAAAAAACAGTATAATTAAAAAATAGCAGCACAAAAACCAAAGCTTTTTCTCCTTAACAAATTTCTTGTCTATTAGGATTCTCTGTCCTAATTCCTTAATTGTAGGCATTGTTTTTCCTTCAGGCTATTGGGTAACGTTACAGCTTTGACTAATTTTATGCTTAATATATTCATGTTTCTTACTCGTCACTGTGAGCTATGATGAGTTCAATCGGAAAAGGGCAGGGATTTGTCAATCCGAAATAAATATCTGTCGCCGCCGACCACGGTAGAGTTGGAGGGAAAGTAATATTGGGCCCAATAACATGTACATGTGGAATTATACCCTTCCCAAATATAGGTATAGTCATTCTGGTAGGATTCATATGAAATCTGAATATTAAAATGCCTTCATAAGTCATCTGTAACAGTAGATACACAAATCGATCAAAAAAAATTTATTTTAAATATGAGACCGTGTCCAATTGTTGACGATCAGAGCCAGTGACATCGCAAAGAGGCCATGTCGATGATCGTATAATTAATTATGTAATTCTATAGACTGACTTAAACACATTTTGAAACGTTTTACGACGGCAGCTAGCAACGGAAAACTAAACAATAGTGTTATATACCAAATAACATCACGTTAATTTTCTCAGCTGTTGCTTTAACCCATTCAAAACAGCCATCATTTTCATTCGTAAAAAGCAATCTAGGTTTATAAGTAACATTGTAATCTAGGACACGGCCACGTATAGTTTCATTATCTGACTGAAACGCAAACCTCCATGGTAGGTTTGAAAGCTATGCTGAGCCACCCTCCTTCTCCTGGCTCGTATTTTCCCCCAGTGTCCATAATCATCATGGGGTTAGGGCCGGGTGCTTTTAGTTTCAGGGTCACATACCAAATACATGTCGGTTTCCCACTGAAATTAAAATACATTATTAACACGTTTATTTCAAAATACTATAAATTATAGGTATGTACCTATTATTGAATAAGAAATGTTTGCTGCAATTTCTACATTCCTACCCATAACTGCACAGGAGAACTTTAGAAATCCTGTGTGAAAAGTGTTGTGTCGGTTATTTGTTAAGAAAATCATCTACTGCCTACTTTCCATTTACTTTTCCAACTGCATTTTTCTGCACTACAGTTGGAAAAGTTTTCACGTAAGTGGCTGTAGGTACTGTACTTTCGACTCCGGTATAGTTTATAAATAAAAATAGAAGTAGGTACATATCATTTGAAATATTTGAATACCTACATCATATTGAAAACATACTTAAATGATGATGATGAAATTATTATTTAATTTCCTAGTTGTTCCGGCAGCATTACAATCGCCATGGTCTCGCGAGATTTCTCTTAACGTTTTTAATACGAGTTCAATTCGCTATATTACATCTATACATTTCACAGTAGGTTAAAATACGTACACATTTTTTAGAGGTATCGAGCACAAAATTTTGTCACCACATCTAACTGATCCAAAATTTATTTCGGATATGTTTGAACTAAGGTAAGGCACTGCGCAGAGAGCCCTAATTTTGATAGGAATTGTAATACCATAAGGTACCTGAAATATATACAATTATACATTAGAAAACGAATTATTTTTAATTCAACTTAACCAGCTAATCCCGCAAACGTCGTTCTGCGCATCGATATAAACCATAGGTGTGCCCTGAGCACCTTGAAATTTGGTAATAAAATGCGTCTATGTATGTATGTATCTAGCGTAAGTGGTTTACACACAACCAAACTACTTGACGCCTAGAATTTCTAGCGGCGAGGTATGCTGGGGTTCTACTTTATTTGGTTGTTGACAACGAATCGTGGTAGGTAAAAACGTTCAATGTTCACCGCTTCCTGCAACCGAGGACATTATTCTGTGCGCATGAAGTTTGGGAGGGCACGTCCAATGGTTTATATCGATGGTTCTGCCATATAAAATGTCAATCAGCTGAAGATAAAAAAATCATAAACATCGATTGGAGCCGCTTGGCCACAGTCGAAGTCACCAAACAAAACATTGTCATTACTTGTTTTATTTAAATCGAATCGAGACGTTTCTGAGAGATAATATAATTTTGTAGAAAAAATTGCGACACAAATTTTTAAGACAAGATTATTTTCGACATGGAGTGCTGAAGTCACTTCAATTAAATATTAGAAAGCGACAGTAGCTTTTCAACCAGAATCAGACGTATCTATGTGAAATTGAGGTTCTACGATCGCTGGAAAACTAAACAATTATTTGTATTCTGTTTTTTGGTTTAAGAGTGCATACACACATAATTGCATTGATAACATTGGTATGAATTATATTATAACCTCCATATTAAACGCCCATTCTACGTCTTCTTCTAAATGCTTAAAGTAAAATGATGTGGGCGAAAATATAATTTCTAGTTTTCCAGATTCGCCGGGCATTAGTTTTCCACAAAGTTTTATATTTAACCACAACGGCACACGAGTGCCTCTAGCGAAGTGCAACTTTGTTGGTATTGGACCATAATTTATAATTTCGGTTGAACATTGCACCTGCAAAATAACGAACCATTTTAAATCGATTTCAGGTCATACTACATACGTATGTAATAACGCGTTAGAAAGTTAAACTTACTGTACTGCCCGTAATTACCACTCCATAATCTATCACGTAAGGTGTAGTATGGAATCCAGGTATAGGACACATTTTGGAAGTCGTCGAATATGTTGACAAAATATCCGGTCGTAGTTTTATATGATTTATTACCAGCATTCTTTCAATGGCTAATTCTATGTCCATCACGGAAGGATATCCATCCTAAAATAACATAATACATTCAATTAGAACGTCGTTTGTGATGACAATAGTGAAAATAAAAGTATGTTAACGACTGTTGTACCCAAGTTGAACAAATATGCCAGCCCTGTCGAAAGTCATCGTCTTCAAAACATTTTTCAGTCATTACTGAATTAACATGTTCCGTGTCTTCATTAGATTTCACAAATATTTCGTGAACTGCTTCCAAATAGTCTGAAGTTAATGATGGAATGGCCTGGTATCCAAATTTTCGATCCAGCTATAACAAATTAAATTAAAATAGGCGGTTATATTATTATGCACAGCTTTGAAAAAATATTATCTTTACTTAAGTAGTCCAAATAGGCAGTGTGATTAAATTTCAGTAAAAAAAATCCAGACTTATCGAACATTGTACCTATCACATATAATGCAAATATTTTTTTTATTATTACACATTAATATTTATGGTGTTTTGCAATACAGCGATAATATAAATATTCTCTACTTGCAGCGACCCGTGTTTTACCGTGATAGTTGTCATTCCCGTTATTTTTTCGGCATAAAAAGGAACTGTGTCCCAAATTCCAGCCCGATCCGTTCATACGCTACAATGTGATTGAGTAACAAACATCCGTGCATTGACATTATTGATTTAATAGGTATTTAACCTTTCACATAAATATGATGATTATTGGCTAAGTAAAAACTTACGTGTATAATGTCAGGCCTGGGCAGATTCAAATAAACTTGAGGAATAACTCCCCATCCGAAGACTTCTATTGGAATATGAGGTAAATGCCCAATTTCTAATAAAAATACTCTTTTGAAATATCCTACCACGCCAGGTCTCACAACAATTTTTAAATTAGTCTTTTCATCATGATCTAATACTTTTTCTGGGGGTATTAAATCTAAAATTGTTCCTTCAAGTTCGTTTTCAAATTTCGGTTCATTTAAGTATGTTTTATACTCAAAAGGTAACTGAGCAATATTAGTAATATCTATTTCTTCCGAAGCGCTTTCATGAAAAGATCTTATTTTAAAGTTAAGTTTTTGCGTATTTATTTCATACATCAAGTCTGAACTTTGGCCGGTTACAATGATCGTCTCAGGTGGTCCGCCCAAAACTTCACATTCCAGTGTAGCTTTCACATTTATGTTTGTTTTCGGTCTAAATATTATATGAACGTATTGTATCTCTCCAGGCTTCAATATTCCTCTGTGTGGCGTCACTTGCATCACTTCATTTATATCATATCTATTTGATTTTGTTATTTTAGGTAATTTCCACATCCACTCAAATGGTTGTGCGTAATTTGGAATTAACATTGGTGCCATTTTCTTTAAAACTTTTAACTTCATGAAATCAAACTCAAATTCGGAATCGGTCAATGACAATGTGTCTGTTCCGATAGGTTTATGTAACCCCGTAATATTGTCTTTCGGACTCTTCTCTATGTCATTTGGTCCCGAGTAGTCTGCTTCGGATGGTGCTGGACAAACTAGTACCTCACCGAGATCGCTAACTAAAAATCAAGTACAATTTTATTAATAGACTTAAAAAAAGTAATATAATTTCTTGCCGTTTGTCGTAATGCCTCTAAACTCGTTTAGACATTTCACAATGAGACATTATCAGACGATAAAAAAATATATTTATTGAAAATAAATCTGTCAACGATAGTTATCTATTTTTTTTTGTAGTGGTAGGACTCTAGGCAGAGTCCGCCTGGAGAAGTACCACACCTTTGCCAAGTTATACTACCGCCAAGCAGGAATGTGTAAACATTACTGTGTTTCGGTTTAAAGGACAATGTTTCCAGAAAAATTACATGGCTTAGAGACATACTAATATCTTAGGTCTCTGGTTGACGAGCGCAGTGCAGTGCTAGGTAATGATTTCGACTCTTCATGTTCCAATAGCTGCGTGTCACTGTGCTGTTGTGTAGCAGGGATGTTTCTTACCATCAGACACATGCCCTGCTAGTCTCGTCACACTATATTATTTTTTTTATCATAGGTGGCGCCTACTGTGGTAAAATTTCTTTAGTAAAATTAAACATTGGCGTCACCTTTGGCAGAATTGAGAACTATCTTTGTCAGGTAAATTTGCATTCTGACACTGCCTCATTTCGGAGAAACTCACCTGTTATTTCGGTTTCTTTGGTTGTCGATGGTGACATGGAAAGTTTAGTCTCAATCCTTGATGGCTCTGGCTATTCGGAAAAAGAAAAAAAAATATAGGGCAACTAGCTGTGTAACAGTAAACTATGGCTTACCTAAACAATAAATAGGGATATTATCCCCTTAAGAGTAACATTTGTACAAATTTTGAATACAATATTATATGATATTATATGATAACAAAAGCCAAAGTATCAAACGTGTAGCTTGAAAAATGCCAAAACTTCCATACAACTTTCATCCCAATTTTTCAGACCTTTACGACTATTTTTAAAACTCCATTAAAAGTGGCCAATGCCCTTTTCAGGGTGAACTATCTCAGTACCAAATTTCATTTAATTCAGTTCAGAAGTGAGTGCGTAACATTACTTTACTACATTACTTTGCTATTTTTAATATTAGTTAGGATCACATCAGATTAGACCATTAGGGCATAATGGGGCGACGGCTGCCCAGCCGTGGAATATTTTATGATGTAATGGATTGCTAAATGACATAACAATATTTAAATACGAGTAGTGGCCCGCGATTTTGCTCTCGCTCTCGTTTCTGAAAAACCGCGACAAACATTAGCCTATGTACTGCTTCAGACTATTAATCTATTGTTTTTAAACTTTCGAGATTTGACCACATAATTTAAACAATTTAAAGGACTTAATCACGATCAAAACTATCAACCGAGAAGACCACTTCTTCTCGTGACCACGGCGCCGGCGGTAACGCTGCCGAAACGTCGAGGTAATTAAATGATAGTTTTTGTCATATGTTAAATTATATTATTAATTATTGTTCCAAATTATTTTAACTCGGTGAGTTTAAACTTTCCTACGTGATTGAGCAACAAACATCCAGACTTTCACGTGTATAATATCAGTAGGAATAAAACAATTGTGTCAAAATGTAATTCGCATGATAGTGTGAATATATGTTTTGTTAATGTAATTAATGAAGCTCTAATAAATACATTTTTATTGTTTAATATCCAACAAAAAAATACACTCACCATAAGTACTTGCGAGATCATGCATTTTTTCCATTGAAATTTGTAACAAGCCAGCAGTGGTGTTATATTTTGTATTTTTATCGTTTTGCTTTCAATACTTGCGTTCAAAATGCATTGAAAATCGACACGCGGAGATACCACAAGCAGATTTGGGAAATTTATCTTTCCTATCAGTTTTACCGCATCCTGCAATTAAGTTGAAAATAATATAGGATTAAGCTGATTTGATTTAAATAGTTTGAAAAATACGAGAGAGTGAGAAATTATCCAAATTCAATATTTGTTATTGTTTTATGTTAATTAAGTATGTAGATTATATGAAATCAATTTAATCAAAAAAAATATCCAGTTTCAATTAATCAATTCCTTGCCTTATTTTTATGTCCTTGAAATTTTATTCTCATTAAATCTGTGTAAACTTTAGACTTCAGTGTCAAATGTTTGGTTGTATCAAACAAAATCTGAAGCTTCATAACTTCTTGATCTTCAAGCGTTTCCTGAACTGAGTGGGTTAGACTGAAAGCCATTTTAATTCTATGTATATTCTGAAAGAATTTTAGAGGACCCTGTCGCAGAGGTTCTACTGGCAGCAATGTTAAGTAATCAACAAATGTGCGTGATTCTTTTAGTCCAAGCTCGGCCACTAAATTAGAAACATTTATATCGCACTCTTTATAGCAAATACAGCAACACAAATTTTCATCTTCTGCTAATATTTTGTACGTGCTGTGTTTCTGAATTATGGCAAAGGGCGGTTTCACACTTAAATCAATGTCCAGGGGAAGTTTGGAAACATTCTTTATGCTTATGATATCTGTGAAAATGCATACACACACAATTAGTTTCATCAAATACAAATCTATGCACCTTATAAAACTGCCTTCTGGGCTGCTAATAGGGAAATAGCAAGACAAAGAATCTGTACTTATACATGACGTATATTTTTTTTAACTTTTATAAGTTTACACTTACTCGATTAGCCTAAACCAGTTAGATCCCTGCTCCTTCTGCGCTAACCCAGTAGACAAATCACTCGGTATACAGTAGACGTAGTAGTAGTATATCTTAGGTGTTGACCTAAGATATACTACTATATCTATATCATGTATAAGTACAGATTCTTTGTCTTGCTATTTCCCAGCTTTTGTCCACCAGTCTTGCTATTTTATCAGCTTAATCCTATAGAGGAGAAGAGGATTGAATAGTGTAGATTATACTTTACAAGGGGTACAACTACCCCTTGTAAAGTACACTTTTCAATTTTTACTAAGTATATCCAGGCGCCAAAATATATTATGTCGTTACTTCAATTTCACAAAAAAATAGAGAGGCTCTATATTTTTTTTCATAAAGTAAAAATATTTAATGAGTTGAGATTAATTTAATAATTTATAAACTAAACATTTTTCTAAACAAAGTACCTACCTGTTAATTTGTAAAATTCGCTGTATGGCCCATAATCGTATTGAAATTCGAGAACTGAAGACGATACTTCTATCTTTGGATCAACAAACTCTGCGATGATCGGGCATTCCAAAAGCAATTCTTTCTTGTTGATTCCTTCCACACTGCCTATTAAGTACCACATTTCTTTTATAGTCGTCACTTTGTAAGAAAGGCCGATGATAGTCAGCTCTATTTTTTCTCCTGCCGCTATTTTAAATACTTTGGGATCCAAATTGAAAAAACCCCTGAAACAAAGTATTTTGTTAAAATAAACCCTTATATTTTACTATGATCCAAAAGTAACGATTTATAAATAAGTATGTTCTTACGCAAGTGGAGGTTGTTTAGTCTTCGGTGCTTTGTAATGTTCACTCCATTCTAGTGAATGTAATCTAGTCCCACAGTTTTCTATAACCACCTTACAATTTAGTGGTATCTTTGTAAAATGTTTTCCGAGGGAAATCCTGTCTCGAAGTTCCCCAACCACTATGCTGGTCCCAACACCTGTGGCTGATAATGGCACCAGCTAAAAAGAGCATACGTATTACTTTTCTTGATCAAAGAATTTACCATGTAGGCAGGCATTCGTAAAAATACTCGTAGGGTATACGATAGGTAGTCCTACCTATCGTGTATTTTTTGTAAAAGATTTTAATTTTTTTTTACTTTTATAGTCATCTCGCCTGATGTTAAGTATAAAAGAAAGATTATTTAAAAGATCTTTGCTTTTTAAAACTGAGGCTAAATTATTTAAACAACATTCAAATATATTAGTTACTATAAAAAGCCGTTAACCCGCGTAGGGTTTACCGGCGTAGTTCCCGTTCCCATCGTTCCCGTTTTTTTTTTCGGGCTAAAAAGTAGCCTAAGGGGTCTTCCAGAATATATTCTATCTAATTTCCAAATTTCAGCGCGATCCCTACACACGTTACGACGTGAAAGAGTAACAAACATCCATCCATCCACACTTGCAAACTTTGGCCTTTATAATATTAATAGGATATAAGCATACTAAATATTCTTACAATATCCTTGACTCTTTCCAGTTGAATGATAGCTTTATTGGTGTAGGTATCAGCATCGACCAAATAAAGTATGAGAGTTATGTCTGTCTCCGATTCCGGAGCTATATGTCCCTCGGATGGATATATCTGCCATTTCCCGTCCTTATTGAGCTGAACACAAATGATATATGACTAATATAAAAGTAGGTAAATAATTATGGTTAAACATCAGTTTTAATATCTTCCTGGAGAGAACGTGGAGCCAGTTAAAGTTAGATGCTAAAATACAGCGAATAATAAAACAGGATTTAACAGTAACGATAATAAAATTTAAAAAACACAGGACAAGGAGATAAATAATCTTATTCAGAGCGCGGCGCAGTGTTTTCTACATAGTGTACATAGTGATTCGGACTCATCATTGAGCTGTTATGGGCAGCTGTGTAACTTACTATAATTCAGGTACACCTAATTGTTCTCTCGTCTCTCTGTATCATAAAAAACACGAACACATTATAGCCAAACAAATAATAAAACTAACAGCGCCCTGCGGATTTACTTGCGTTGTTCCCGTTTCCATAATTTCATGTGGCCATGAAAAGTAGAATATATGATATTCCAGCCTATAAACTATCTGTGTTCCAAATTTCAACCCGATCCGTTCAACCGATCCTATTGAGAGCAACAAACATCCAAACTTTGGTATTTATAATGATATTCGTAGGATCAGTATTGTACGAGTCGACAAATATTTATTTTTTTGAACCTATATTTCCACTGATGTAAAGACATATCTATGTCTTATTGACATAGATATATGTAACTATTGACGACTGGCAAAAAAGCCTTAGGGTAGGATTTCATGGAGCGGTTTCAAACCGCGCCCGCGCGCGGGCGCGGTCCCGCGTCTTCTGTAGGATGCAGATTTGTATGTAAAATTGAATTCAAAACTCACGAGGCGGTTTACGCCCGCGCCACCACGCGGGTGCCGCGCGGCGCCCGCGCGGCTGCGCGCGCAACCGCGCGGTCGCTACGCGGGTGCCGCGCGGCGCCCGCGTAGCGACCGCGCGGTTGCGCGCGCAGCGGCGCGGTAGCCATCTGCAGCCAATGATTTCAAAAGGAAGGATGCGCCCTACTTATACATTTTTTAGAAAACTTCTTAATACAAGCAAAAACAGTAAGATCTGTAAATCATACGAACTACGTGAGTGCCGCGTTGACGACAAAAGACGGCATAACATTGTACAAAAAAAAACGTAATTTCATACATATTTTTTTTATTTGCAATTGGAATAATATACCTCTGAGAATAAAATTTTTACTATACGTGTGCACACCAACAGCCAAAAAGCATCATATAGCTGTTAAATGTCTTTCAAGTTTCTGTGAAAACTCTAAACGAACTACATACTCGTATGTATAGGTATTCAAAATAGTTTCTCAAATATTTAAATACAATAATAAACATAGTAAAAAGTATTTTTATTAATGTACTAGTATCATTAATTTTTTTTCAAATCGCTTCATTAGTTTTGAATCCTATTCAATGCAAACACAAAAATTCGAAAGTATTTACAAATATTTTCTCTTTGTAATGTATTCAAACCTAAGTGTAGATTAAACCTATTCAGTCTTATTCCAAAAAACTAAGATACTCGTAGTATAGATTTAAACCAGGGCTAACTAATCCAGGTTTGATACGGTATTAAACTTAGGACCAGGTTTAAAATGTGTTCCTATTACAAAACTCAGACTATCCAAAGACTACTTAGTCCAAGGTTAAGCCTGAGATAGCCCAACGTTATACAACAATATTAACAATTTTGGAACTGCTTTTATTTTGAATATTGACCCTTGTTTACCGTAAAAATTACATTTCATTTCAAAATATTAGTATTTTCGATAAGTAAATATACTAATATACAATATTAGACTAATTTTGAAACACTAACGACTGACATGACGTCACTAGTCGCAAAATACTGGTCGCGATTCATGACTGTATGTTCAGGTTATGTGTTTTCTTATCATTAGTTGAATATAAACAATCAAAATCGTTGTCGCTAAGATCGCAAACTATAATAAAAAAGCAGAAATGTAAACAGTTTAATCAGTTTTGGCAGTTTGTTTTGCGACTAGTGACGTAAGAATTCATATTGGTGTAGCCAGTCACGTGACAACAGATTAAAAATATAGGATTTAAAATCATTTATAATAAATTTACTACGTAATATTAATATTGAAACAAGTGTTGTCCTAACCTTAAAATGACAGATCCGAAGTAAGTTCATAGTTAAACTAGCGGTTTGACTGTTAATCTTTAGGATCATAGATAGTACGCGGCTTAGAGAAAACTTTGTTTTGTAATAACGCTTAGACTTAGACTTGGTTTAAACCTGGCTTAATTCCAGTACTATAATTAGTCCGTGTTTTGGAATAAGACGGATTACGTTTTGTTTTATTATTAAATCCCAAAATTCAAAATCACTTGCACTAAATTCGAGAACAATAAAACAACAAAAATCACGTTTGTACAAGGCTACTTCGTTCACTTCACGCGTTCAATGGCGGTTATTTTGTGGAAATCCGTAGAAAAAATAATATCACTTTAAAAATGTATGCCTATTAATCTAACAAACAGCAACAAAAGAAAATTAAGGTTAAATACTTACTGATGATACCATATCCCATCTTTCTTTGTAACTTTTGTGTCGTAGTTTTTGCAACCTTTTAGCACACAATTATGCATTTTAATGCCCACCAAATACTCGTTTCCTTCCGCCTACTGAACGCTGTGAACTGAGTCACACTGGCCCTAAAAATGTTTTTAGGGCCAATGCGGTGGTTTTTTTTTCGTACGGTTGGTCTGGTCCTTCTTTATATAAGTCAATGTTCTGGCAGTCGGTTGAGGGGCGGGAGAAACAAAAATAGTGCTGCCCTTGTTAATTTACTTTTCGCTTTTGAATGCCTTTTTTTGGTTTTGAAGTCGGTTATTTTAAACGTAACTTTTTATGTTTTTTTATTTTATGTTTTGTACTTTTTAGTGTTTGTAGACTATTCTGTAAAATAGGATAGGGTTTTTCTACCTCTCGAATACATCAAGTATTTGCTTGCTTGTAATCTATTATCTGCAATAAAATATAAGTTTATTGCAGATTAGATAGATTACATATGGACTACTTTTCTTCACATGAAAATAACGGGAACTAGTTATAATAAATAATGTAATATAATAATGAGGCTAAATGAATTTGACTTTGTCACTAGATCTAGTGAGTTTTAATGCCTGGCGGAACATTTATGTATGATTTAAGGTTAAGGTAAAAACCTGTGTTTATTTTAGTGACTTTTCATTGCCAACGCATCAGTTATGTCAAGTTTTACTGAAACATGCTAAACTTATGGTTTACCTCGAGGACACAGTCAACTTCCGCTTGTTTTAATACGTTGAGCTATGTCAATAACTTTGGTTCACTGACGGATGACTTCGTTTCGTATACGATCACTCAGAAAAACACCAACCATTGCTCGTTTCACAGCACGCTTTTCAACTGGTGCACGGTTTTATATAGGTTCGTTTGGAGACCGATGCGTTGGGAGGCGTAAACAAGGCCCTTCAGTATCTCTTGTAGATCCCCAGCATTTCGGCCATTACGACGATATCGTTTGGTGAGATACGCCTGTTGCCGTAATTATAAATGTCACGTCCAGTCTAATCCAGCGAGTTTCGAACTTGAACAGTCATAGTTGCGGCGTTATACAAATATCTCATTACCTCGATATATCTCGGCTTCTCGGCAGTCAATTTGACATCGCTGTAGGGATTCCATGACCAACCAGACTTTCACCGAGTAATCCGTCATGCTTTCTCATAGCCCACAAACGCTATGTCAAGGAGCTGATTGTACTCATTGGTCTTCTATACAATTTGCCACACAGCTTAAATAGATTCTTCTTCTTCCATCATTTCCAGAGTCTGTTTCGAACGCTTCGACTTTAATCTTGCTCTTACGCCTCATCGCAAAAGATTTCGTGGCTTCCTCCCGCAAGACTCTACGAGTAGAGATTAACTCTGACAAGTTCTTGGTCAATATCGTCGGAGTCAAAAAAAAGTTTCTCAGAAATCGTCATAGAATAAGAAATTAAAACAATTTGTGGAATAAGATACATATAAGTACAGATTACAGATAATATAAGCTTTTTTAATTTGCGGCTGCGATAAAAATATTATTTATTTCCTTTATTGCCATTTTACCCGACTGAAAGAAGAATTATGGTTTTCGAGTGTATCTGGTATGTTTTAAATTTCTTTATTTCCACGATTCTTCCAAACGCCTGGATTTTTATAACTAAGATATTCTTAGATTAATGTCAATCGCCAAAGTATCATCACATAGTACATAATGTTTTTATGTGTTGATTTTTTGCAGTCGGGTTTTTAAATTAAAGGTTTTCTATCGTGTTTCTCGAAAAATCAACATCGTTAATTATTGATTAAAGAATCTAACAAAGAGTTTTATCTCCACCTTTGTAATAAGAAAGACTACTTAGGCTGTGAAACGCATTGCCAGAGTGAGTTTTTCGTGATGGTTCGAACCTTGGGATTTTCGAGTCGAGAGTGAATTTGTTTCTGTTAGACAAGTAAGCGCCGTCGTAGACCATATCATATTCATCCACCATCATCGGCATTAACGCAACCGTATCGTTACTTAAGTTTCTGCACAATTTTTTTTTTTTTTTGGACAAATCTACGAAGTATAAGGCAACATTTTAAATAATGAATGGAATTGGTAATGCCGGTCTCAACTTAAAGCGTCAAAAAGAAAAGGTTAATTTTAGTGTACCTACGAGTGTAGAGAAATATTTCCTAGTTTATAAAGAAACAAAACTCTTATCACAATTGTAAACAAATCTTGAACTAAAACTAAGTTTAAACTAGTACTTAGTTCAATTTATTCCATATTTTAGTGTTATTTCTGCACTGTGGCACCGATTCCGCACAAAGTAGGGCATCAGAGCGCACGAGGCAGCGTAAATGCCTACCTTGGCAGAAAAACCTGACCATAAATATATTATTATTTAATGTAAAATTTGCCACCCCTTAAAAAGTGCCGCCCCGAGCAGGCCGCTCCTACCGCCCTCCCTACGCTATGCTACTGACTTCCAACCGCACGTCCGCGCGGTTTTCGCCCGCGAACGTTGCGGGTTTCAAACCGCGCCCGCGCGCGGGCGCGAACCGCTACAACGAGCGGTCTCGTGAGTTTTGAAAAAAAATCGTCGCCCGTCGCGGTTCGCGCCCGCGCGCGGGCGCGGTTTGAAACCGCTCCATGAAATCCTACCCTTAGGCGTACAAACAATGAAATCTGTGTCCACGAAGCGGCAACGTCGCGTCAGCCGCTCGTCAACGAACTTATGAGAAGCGGCTGCCGCTTCGTGGACACAGTTTTCATTGTTTCTACGGAAGATGCAAGCATTCGTCATGCATCCGTCTTGCGACCGTCAATTGACGAAAGCATGCGTATGACGTGCAGCTACGTGGACAATTGGCCTAATTGTTTGATATTTTAATATTAAGAGCTTTAGCTCTTACCAAAGAAGCTTTGAAGTGCACATAAACCGGCGAATCGTTGCATAGGGTCACAGTCTTTTGGAACTTATTCAACAGTTTCACCTGACCCCAGTGCAGCGCCACAGGGGGTGCAAGTTACGATAGGACGAACGCCACTACCGGAGATATGACATATCTCTAACAGTTTCGAGGATCCAAATAAATTTATTCTGAAAAAGAAAACTATATTTTTATGACCGCAATGAAACTCGAAATGAAAGGAACATTATAATAAAAAGAAACTAAGTAGGTACTACGTGTAGTCACTATTATTTTGTGGGCGGAAAACCTTTGCAGATACGCGGCTGCATTAAGGTGCAGCTTTGTACTTAGGTACCTAGAAAGTCGATAGGTAGGTACCTAGAATCTAATGAACGACAATTTCCGCTTTACCCAATCGTTATTATTATAATGAGGTCGAGGTTTGAATCTCCCCTGCACCTCTTGAACAGTTTTCCAAGTGTAGATGTACAGATAGATGTGTAGATGTAGATACGATACTATACTCAATATAGAACATAGCGTAGGTAAATGTACAATATATCACATCTACGCTATACATAATTATACTGGCTTTTACGGTAAAGGAAAACATCGTGAGGAAACCGGCATGTTCCTGGGAAGACACCTTTAGAGAACATGTGTCACTTTCCAACGTGCACTGGGCCAGTGTAATGGACTATGCCCCCTGACTCTCCTTATGTGAGAAGGCTTTTAGTCCCAGTAGTGGGTACTGCTACAGGCTACTTATGCTGTGCTTACCTAACAGTATGCTCTTGAGGCCCAAGCGTTTTCATAGTTATAGCAACGGGTAAAGTTATTGTACTATTTGGTTTAATTATCCCTTCCTTCACTATCACATCAATGACCGGACTCACGGCTTCCTGCAATGTTATTGAAAATAATAAAAACATGAAATGATACAAATCTACTAAACATTTCATAATTATGAACGATAGTAAAAGTTACGAATATCTTTTGAAGCCTTGGCGGCCTTAGTGGCTAAAAAGTTCCATGCAGCGTTAGGTCATAGGTTCCCATTTCGCTTGCATCGCGGACTACTTTCTCAAGTGCAGATTTAGCATAGGAAGGAAAATTATGCGGAAACCAGCATGCTCCAAGTAAGAAATCTTTCGAAAACATAGTCATCCACCAGCGTGGTGGACTATGAAATGAAAAATTTAAATTTGTGACTCCTCAAGAAAAGGCCTCTGAACTTAAGTGGGCTAATTGAATAAACTTATTTGTTTTTTATGACATTTAAACTATCTTTACAGAATCTCTTTGGAAAGACTTACATTTTTACTATTTCAATGCCATATTAAGTAAGTTAATTGGGAAGTTAACAAAATTGTCAAGTCATAATACAATTATACATTACTGTAGGTGTGTCATCCACAACGAAATATCCCCAAAATCCATTTGATACTATTTGTATTTCGCTCATGTATCTAAAATCTATGAAACAAGCTCGTAGTTTGATCTCTGGAGCCGGCATGATCTCGGGTACCATTGCGTTATACAAAACTGGCAGAACTATCGGAGGACTGTCAGATTTCTCCAGCTCCAATTCAAGGGATGTCTGATTTGCTCTTATTAAATTTGCAGTGAGAGTCACCTGCAGTGAGATTTTAAAAAGTTTATTAATGTCACAAGTATATGGATATAAAACGTATAAATAATAAGAAATCAGTTTTGGCATTAGTGTCGAATTGACGATTACAGTGAGCCCAAAAAAGATGTTCAATGGGCGAATTCGACCCATTATAACAAATATTCCGAAAATTGACATTGTTGTTCGGGTGTGGATTCATTCATTTCTTTTTTATTCACGCTTTATTTTTACGCATCGTAATAAATGGAAAATAATATGGAAATATGGTACTCATAGCCTACTACCGACATCTAGGACCTACTTAGTAGTATTACTATTTTTTCCATCTGAAAACGTCTCATTATATAAACTAAACTAAGTAATCAAAAATGTTTTCAGTACATTTATTTATTTATGCGTACCTGCAAAGTAAATCTAGTTTCAGGGCCTATATCCACTTTGCAAGGTTCGATGTGAAACTCTCTGGGCCACGGTGGTACTTGTGGCTTAGGCAATTCAGCGACTGCAAAATCTTTTAAAGTGATGCTGCTGATTTCTGGACCGTCTGAAGATATCTTCACTGACCCACTGACGTCGACTACAGACTCGTTGATGACCTCTAGTTCTAGAGTTTTAGGCACTCCTGAATACAAATAGGTATTATGATTAGATATATGAATATACAGATAGATAAACCTTTCATTGCACTTTGGACCTAAATTAAAAACAACACTATAAAAAAATCTTACAGTAAGCCGCCGACCTTATTGCTAAGATCTGTATTTACCAGATAACCGTAGGAGGGAAAAAGTATATGTATACGAAGACGAAGTTATCATAATGATTTTAAGAAAGTCTAAATATTTATAGCTAATCATACTCACCCACGCTGACCTTGCCAAAATCTAAGCAAGGAATACTAAACGCCAATGAAGGATATATAACTGATCCCCTGAAATAATACTTAATTAGTTTATCATCACTATACATATTAATTGTGGAACTCGTAGTCGAAATTATGTGCACGTATTCTAATTCCCGTTATACCTATTCCAAAATAGCTTCCTTACTTCTGGCTCTCTATTTAGCCATCTTATAATAATAGTTGTGATTATTATTTTATATTTTGAAACTTACCTACTTATTAACCATACCTAATTACGCAAATACGTCGTGTAAATATAGAGGTATTACATAAGTATAGTGTCATTGCGCCATAAAATGCTTAAAATATAAAATTCTTCTAAATTTAATCTATCTTACTTTAGGTACACTTTCATTACAACATTCGTATCGCGTATTATGAAATTGATCTCTTCAAAATATGGTCCCTGGTTTGAATTACAAAAGGATATCACAAAGCACTCCTTATCGCCAGGCCGAAGACAATGCATCTCAGGAGTACAAGTGATATGGCTTCCGAATAGGGTCGGCACCTCTTTGTACACAATTACGCCGTTTATGTGACCTATAAATAAATTCACACACATATCAAACACATGCCAAATGCAGCAATTTAAATTTAGATGTAACGAACTCGTACATACGTACATACCTTTGTTTATTGCAACGATCTCATAATTGTACGTCTTGTTAATGTAAACGCAATCCATGTCCAGGGTTTCCACATTCAGATTGATAGCAGGAGGTAAGGAAGTCCCCAACATTTTCAATGGAATGCGTTCTTTCACTCCGTCGACGTCTAAATACGCGATGGCAGTAAATTCTCCTGTTTCTTTTGGAGCAAATGTTATAGTTATTTCCGTCGCTTTATTAGGCCATAGCTTGCCGACCTGAATAAGAGACTATTATTGAGACGGTCCTAGATTACAGTAAAGGTTTCAGTTGGGACCTAAATAATTTTTAGGTAATAATTTAAAAATAATGTTTATAAAATTCGTGTTCAAATTATGTCCCAATTTACTAGAACAGTATTACAGATAGTGTTTTGTGTCAAGATCAACTTTAGAGTTTGACTACCAGTAGTAGGCAATCGTCCTGCAATATTTAGATAGACACTTTGAAATATCTACAATTGATTAGAAACTTTTGTGTTAACTCCCTCCATTCGTTAGTTTACTCGTGAACATGGTACATGAACTATATCGTCATATCGGGGATTCGCGCCACCATTTAACCTCGGATAGTGTACCTACTCTAAATATATTGTAATTGGAAAGTTCTTCTTGTCGTGTCAGCAATTCAGTTTGGACTACATATATATATATTTTTTAATTATTTTGTACACATTTTTAAATTTTGTCTTTTGTTTTTAATTTTATGTTTTTCTTTTTTCTTTTTTTCTTCGTGTAATTTTTAAGTACTAAACAGTTTCTGACCAGTGAGTGGCTACAGAAACTCCAACGGGGTTGGCTTCGCACAGGACATTCAATGCATTGGAAAGTTAAAAAAAAGGTATTTACTAAAGTTTGTTTTAGAAAGAAATGACTGGCTGTATAATGTTTTATACTAGTGAAAGTATCAATTACAAAATCATACTGTATATCAGGGGTCGGCAACCTTTTGGGAGCCATGGGTCACATAGTGAAAAAGTAGACACAAAATGTAAAAAAAAGAAATATACAGATTTTATTGTGGCGAAAAAAACTATTTCTAAGTCAATTTAAAACCATCGCGGGCCGCAAGGGGGCAGGCCGTAGGTCGCTAATTGCCGACCCCTGCTATAAACGGTACTTATAGAAAAAAATATAAATCACTAATTGACGAAATTGCAATCATTTAAGCACCTATTCGTAAGTTTCTTATAAAGGACAATAAACTCGGTTATGGACAAAAGGAATATGGTTCAATTAAACAAAACTGCAATACTCACGGCAGGCGTGATAGAGAAGTGCATGTTTTGAAACTGCAGCGTTTTATCGCACACAAGGGAATGAATCTCATCGTGGAATATTCTCGTATAAACCCTCTCGTGTTCTTCGCTACTAATCACGTCATACTGAACCAGCTTCATGTATTTAGCTGACTCGTGTGATTTCAAATCGTAGAACATGGTGGCCAACTTCACCTTCTCTTCAAAGTCTGGAATCGAAGATCCAATAAGATCTTTTATGTGCATAACACAGAGTTCTAACATAACGTATACCTACTCTACGGTTCAGCTGTGTTTTGATCAAAATCAATACCTAGCACTGCACTGCGTTCGTCACGAGAGAGCTAATATAATTTATCTCTTTGCCCTTCTTCTTCTTTTCTTGTTCTGGAAATTACTAGGAGAATAAATAAATACAATATACTAGCAGCGCCCCGCGATGATACCTGCGTAGTTCCGGTCCTTCTACCGCCTAACTACCTAATCGGCTTTAGCTTTACTTTTGTTGTCTCTATCATTTCAACTGAAAAGAAAAGAGAAGGCGACATGAAAGCTAAGACAGTCTTCGTTAGGCGGTAAACCCCCCGGTCCGGTTATTTTGTCGTGATAAAAAGTCTATGTGTTCTATAATCTACCTGTATTTTCAAATTTCAGCCCGATCAGTTCATACATTGCGATATGATTCAGCAACCATCATCCAAACATCCATACATTGACATTTATAACATTAGTAGGATACTTATTACTGTTTTTATGTACTAATTAAATAAATACGTTACCACAATGCACGTTTTCATTCTTCACACATAAAAAGTTCAGTACATGATTGGATTTATTTGTTATTTTCAATGTTTGTTGACGCACCATAGTATTGAAAGTGTCGCTAAATCTAACCACATACTTCTCTAACTCAACGGATAAAATTTCCGTTGAACCTGCGGCTTTAATTCTGAAATTTTCCCCTGTGAAAAATGTTTAAGTCATGGATTTCATGTAACACCTTAAGAAAAAAATATTTACTTATTTTGTAATTTTACTAACCAGTCTCAAAAACCGCGTATATATATCCATCTGTTGTACCCAGGTACATAGTTTTGAATCCTACTTTGACATCAATTTTTTCACCTGGGTTCAAATAAGCGGATTTCGGTTGTACCGAAAAAGGTCTGCAAGAAGATAATGGTTTAAGTTGTCTGATATATATTTAAACTTGGTTATCAGAACAGTTAATTTAAATACCTTTTCGTGACCATAGTGAATCCAGCTGGAACGGTTCCAACGTTGTGGACAGACACAAAAACGAAGTTTTCTACTTTCAGCGGAATCTTCGGAATGATAATTTCGTCCGGAAAGTTAAAAACAGGCCTTGGCCCCATTGCTTTAACAATCGATTGACAAGTTTAAATTTACAATATGAAAAACTAAGCTTAGTCTTGGCGTCGCTCGGGTAAACTTGAAATTTACGTTAAGGAAATATTTTTGAGAAAGGGGCCCGTGTCACAAGTTTCGGGACCTACTCGGGATTTCTCACTCTGCCACACAATGGACTCGGCACCCGCACGCTGAATCCATGGAATGCTAAGAAGATCGTCTCTGTCTCTATCTAATATCGAAAACATTACCTAGGACTCCATTGCGGTCTAAATTACTCAGCCGCAGTAACGCGACAGGAACTTCGCGATATCAACAATTAATTTAGATTACGATTAAATCCTTGTGCAATGTTTTAAACATAAGTTCAAAAAGCGACAGTTTAAAAGCTATAATTCTACCGTAACTGGTCAACATAAATATTAATATGGTCGGCTTTTTTCACACAACATCAATTAATTCCAAAGGTATAATTACACCAATTTATACCATGTAAGCGGTGTAATATCGATAGTTTAAATAATATATTTATAATTTCAAATACGAAGTTATGAAACACAGGAAAACACAGACACGTAACACACATCCGCATTGGTCATCCAAATGTTTGTCCTGGGTGGGAATCGAAACTCCGACTTACGCCTCAGTGAACAGACTCGCTACAAACTGAGACACGTCAGTCAACTATACTAAGCTATACCTAAGCATTCATTAAGGTAGAATTTCCATTTACAGAAAAACAGAAAAGGTATGTCAATATCTTGTTTGTAAGAGTCAAACTAACAGGCAGTTATATAGGTTTACATCAAGATCTGTAAAATTCTCACCTATAAGTGGTATCACGTATTGATCAGTGTCAGTGTAAAATGTAACTCTGTGAGTGTAGTCTTCATGCAGGGCCGGCTTGAAGGTCACAGAGAAAGTGACGCTGATCCCCGGAGCTAGCCGAGACAGCAGCTGACCTCCGCTAGGTTTTATGAAGAAGAACGAAGACTCTTTGTACACCATATTCAAGAATGCTGGACTCTAAAATGCAAGACTTACATCATATTCCCATCATATCTGCCACTCTACAATATGTAGATTAACTTTAAAGTGAATGGCAGTTGATTGTAGAGTTCCCTGGGCAAGTACCACACTTTTTCCGGTTATTCAACCGCCAAGCAGTAATGTGCAAATATTATCGCGCTTCAGGTTGAAGGGCAATGTTTCTAGCTATACGATGACGAGCGCAGGAAATGCTAGGTAATTATTAACTTTTCGTTCAAATAGCTGCGTTGCACTGTGATGTACGTTGCGTACAATCACGTGCATGTCTTACTCATCTCGTCGCTCTATATTACAACGATGTATCTCTGACGAGAGGAGTAGGACATGTGTCTGATGGTAAGCAACATGCCTGCCCATAACAGCACAGCGACACCCAGCTATTGGCACATGAAGATCCCAAATCATAATCTAGCACTACACTGCGCTCATCGCCTAGAGATATAAAAGGTTTTATCTCTATGCCCTTTAATTTCACTGAAAACATTGCCCTTCAAACCGAAACACAGCAATGTTTGTACTTTACCGTGGTATTTACCCAGGCGGACTCTGGAGACAGTCATATACTTATAAGTTTTTATAGAAGTTAAATCGAACCATACCTTACTAATATTTTTAATGGAAAACTTAGCGATGATGTGATCATTTTGTTTGTAGTTCTGGAATACTAATATTCTAGGAGTGAATTCGAGGACTATATTCTTAGGCTTCTTAGGATCAACAGTGAATAAATTGTCTATCATGATACTGTTCAAGTTACGCAGCCGCTCCTGCGTGCTCATTCTCATTTCTCTCTCATATTCCGAAGGTTGAATCTATAAATAAAAGGATGAGAAATCAATCGGTTACTTTGCCAACGCAATCGCAGTCCTGTAAGTATTATGCAATCTAGTGATACACCACAGAATTCTCAGGAATTTTAGCAACTTTAAAGTTATTATAAATTTACCACTTCCGATGGGTCAACCAACTTCTTTTTAGCAAGTAAAAGGTAGAGATCAGCTGTAAAATAGCCATTCTGCTTGAATTTTTGTAATATCTCCATTTTATTACAAATTTCAATTCAATTTGTCAATTGACATTTGACAAAACTGTCGTTTCCATAATATATACAGGTGATAATTACAATAATAACTTTTTAGTTTAAATTAAGTCTCACTCGAAGTTTTAAGTAAACTATGACACAATGACAAGATAACAGCCGTATTTTTTGTAATTACTTTTTAACAACTTACACATACAATACTCTTAGTACTGGCCCCTATCTCTTTGTTTGACGGCCTATCATTTAACGTGTCTTTAGCGGAATTGTGAGGCAAATTCACAAAGAGCCATACTTAAAAAAAAACTTATACACTTCTTAGAAAACCCTAGCTTTAGCCTGTTGTTTCACCTGCTGTGCTACAGGAATTATTTTTAGCAGAAATGTAGCATACATGTAATAAACATGTATGCTTCACACACTTCAAAGTTTATCGAAATCTCCAGTCCAAAAAATCTAGTGCAAATTGGATTCTGATGTTATGTCGCAGTTATTAGGGTTCCGTACCCAAAGGGTAAACCGTGACTCTATTACTAAGACTCACAGATTACAGAATTTTGTTTCCTAATCTGTGCTAAGACTGCGCTGTCTGCCCATCTGTCTGTCTGTTTGTTTGTCACCAGACTGTCTCATGAGCCGTGATAATTAGACAGTTGAAATGTTTACTGATGACGTATTTCTATTGCTGCAATAACAACAAAAACAATAAAATAAATATTTATGGAGCACCATAGCACAAATGTGTTTTTTTTGCTCGCAATTGATAACTTCAACCCGTCAACTGGTAAAGTAAAGGCTCCAATACAACAATCGTGATGTTTGTGCTCTATATCGATAAAACGGCAACAAGCAGATGCTTGAAATATGCCCAGAATATTGAGTAATATCATCGACACTTTTAAAATACATAAGTAATTAAATTAAGATAACAGTAATATTTAAGAGGAGCTCCCACATTACACAAATGTTTTTTCCTCGTTTTTATAGATACTGGTACCCTCCCACTTGGCCGGATTTAATTTTTATAATTTAGTATTAAGTAAGATACAATCTTTAAATTGTATAATTGTCGCGTGATATTCATAGAGACAAAGTGTCAAATCCCCTATGAAAAGATTGCATAACATAGTTAAAATAATATTTTAATACATTCTAAAAGAATTAGAGATCAACATCTAGAGGTATGATAACTAATAAGCTTTCCAGATCAATAGCCCAGTAAAAGTTTCGCAAGGTATTTGACTTCGGGTAAGAGTGCGCTGGGACGGGCGCGGAAATAGCTTCGCGTCGTAATTTTAGTAAAATCGGGGCAACACGGCCGCGGCCAGAAATAGAGGCGGCGCGCACGCGTCTTCCCGCTGGCAATTTCGTCCGGTTAGGGCGCCCGATTACCGCTCCGGAGCCCTGGAGCCCGACTCCTGTCCGGAGTCCGCGAGTGAAGTGCCCACTTGTGCAGTTGCATAATTACCCGACCTCGACATGTAGTGCGCTACTAAATCAGTGATTGTTATTGGATACAGTGATTTTTTTTAGAATTTAAGGAATATAAAAAAACGGTAAGCGTTACTACACGATTAACAAGGAACCTAATTCAAATGTTGTAATAGATTTGTATTTAAATGTAATTAACGAAATAACGGAATTTATTAGATAGAAAAGCTACACAATATAATTTTATTCAATTCTCAATTTACTTATTCGAACCATTAATTCAAAAGAACACTTGGTATTTGGTAACCTCATTTATAAATAAGTAGATATGTTTATGAATAAGTAGATATTAACCTGTTTTTTAAGTAATAGTGCTCTTGAACCGAATAAATTTCATTTTCATTTTCATTTCATTTTCATAATAAAATTATAGATAAATAGTCTGTCTGTATAATTACATAATACAAATATTTTATGGCTGAACATAAACAAATCGTAATACAAGTAAACTAAAATAAATATTCACAAGTACGTCTACGTTAACCTAGTCTATATCTGTAATCATTTTTTAAAGCTCTATTATACATGTATCGGATTTAATTCCTAAATTACTGTTTTGAAGATAAACTTGAATAATAAATTAAGTATAATGAGGAGCTAATATTCTGACCTAGTTAATCAATGTATTGTAGATGAATCTGTAAATGACTGCCGAGAACATAGAAACAGTTTCGATATTTTGGGATATGAGTACCGGCAAATGGGTCGAGACGACGCGGCAACGCCCGCTCTGTCCGGTCACA
The DNA here is from genome assembly GCA_017562165.1 of Ectropis grisescens. Lineage (NCBI taxonomy): Eukaryota > Metazoa > Arthropoda > Insecta > Lepidoptera > Geometridae > Ectropis > Ectropis grisescens. The sequence continues at coordinate 20,971,802 of CM029770.1, forward strand.
GCGGCGCATGCACATGTTAATAGTACCGAATAATAACTATGTCAAAAAAATTAAAATACTTACCTAGATACTAGCAAAAAATAAGATAGTGGTACCGGTGTTTTTTGTTAGTAGCCGACAGAAGTTACGGGTATAAACCTAGACAGCATTTTAGATGTCTCTACATCCGAGTGGGTATGAGTCGCACTTTAGGCTATTGAATAAAATGAAAATAGTAGTTCGTTTTAACCGACTTCAAAAAAGGAAGAGGTGTGAATTAATTTTGATGGTTCTTTATTTATTTCGTAGAACTTAATTTAGAGGTCCGGTATAAAATTTTATCGAAATCGGTATGGTGGTTTCTGAAATAATATAATAAATTTAATTTTAAATTGAAGTTGGTACATATCTTTTCTCTTTTTTTAAATCCAGTGCATTTAGTAACTAGACACGTAAACACATCATTAATACTGGAAATTCAGAAAATCGTTGGAGTGTATAGCGTAAGTTTTAACAAGTGTAGTCCAACTTAGAAAGTCGTCATTCGCCTACCCTTATTTATCTCTCTTTAGGAATGGTCCGTACAGCACGTACGCTTCCTATTATTTGCCATATCAGGGATAACAGTTTTCATAATGACATCCTCTTTCTCACAATCCAACCAAACTTTTATAGATACTTATCTAAAATAATTGTAATGTTTATAATGTATCTACAGGACTTAATCACGATTTAATTCATTGTTTAAATACCTCGACGTTTCGGCAGCGTTACAACCGCCGTGGTCACGAGAAGACTGAAGAAATTGCGGGTCGTCTCATTGCGAAATGAGGGGATCTAGATCTACCCTCATTTGGTCTTCAAAAATCGCAGGGTTACCACCACGACACACAACACTAACCGTATCACCAGGCTTCTCCGAACTCACTCCGCGATGCGTACATTTATTTATGACTGGATTCCACGACGCCGATAACCGAAAACCATCCTCCCGGTTGAAATTACGATGTTTTTTAATTTCTAAGGCTTCCCGAACTATTCTTGCGTAGTAATGACGTTCGGTGGAGAGAATCTTCGGGTCGTGGAGCTCGATCCAATGACCAGTTCCCGCATCAATCAAATGCTCGGCAATCGCAGATTTCTGTGTCTGGCGATTTTTTACAGCGGCGATGTGTTCTTTGATCCTTTCAGCAATTGTACGCTTAGTTTGACCAATATAAGAACTACCACAGCTGCAGTCGACCTTATACACACCTGGAGTCTGAAATGGAATGACGTCTTTCGGCGTCCTAATATGCCTCGTCATCCTTGATAAGGGAGTATACACAGTTTTAATAGAATATTCTTTTAGTAATGTCCCCACCTTATCCGTGATGCCTTTGACGTAAGGCATAAAAGCCGGCTGCCTCTCGACATTCATCACTTTCCTTTTCTGCCCTTTTCTGTGTTCCACTAACTTCGTCACATTATAGCCATTACTTTGAAGTACCTCCTGAACGTGCCTTTTTTCCGCTTCTAAATGTTCAGGGTCACAGAGGGCGTCCGCTCTATCCAAAAGAGATCTGGACACCGACTGTAGTTGACGAGGGTGATGATGTGACGTCGCGTGCAAATACCGGTCAGTGTGCGTGGGTTTTCTATAGACAGAGTGAGACAACGAACCATCAGATTTAACTGTCACTCGGACGTCCAAGAACGGCAGAGATCTATCCACCTCCAATTCAAATGTGAACCTAATGTTGACATGTATCGAGTTGAGATTGAGATCGATGGTTATCGGCGTCGTGGAATCCAGTCATAAATAAATGTACGCATCGCGGAGTGAGTTCGGAGAAGCCTGGTGATACGGTTAGTGTTGTGTGTCGTGGTGGTAACCCTGCGATTTTTGAAGACCAAATGAGGGTAGATCTAGATCCCCTCATTTCGCAATGAGACGACCCGCAATTTCTTCAGTCTTCTCGTGACCACGGCGGTTGTAACGCTGCCGAAACGTCGAGGTATTTAAACAATGAATTAAATCGTGATTAAGTCCTGTAGATACATTATAAACATTATGTGTTCAAATCGCGAAAGTTTAAAAACAATAAAATAATTGTGGTCATGTAGTGGATTTATACAGGAAAAGTTTTTTTGTTTACAATGAAAATTTGACAATGTTTTGTACCTATGAAAAAATACTTTGCTTTTGCTATGCTTTTCTGTTCATTAACTCTGATGCACGTAGCTACGTACAACTAATAAAATTTTAAAACTACTATTCAATTTTTCAAAATAATATTCGAAGTAGGGTACTACTACATTGTGTAAAAGATTACAAGATTAAATTCAGAATTCCAAATTAAAATATATATAAAAATGTTATGTTGTTTGTGTACGCTTCAAAAACTCAAAAAGTTCTGCACCGATCGAGCTGAAATTTTACAATGATATATAATCCGCATCAAGGATTGTTTTTATCTCATTTTTGCATCACAATGTGCCACAGCAGGGTACAGCTAGTAACATTATAAATAAGCAAACAGATTAAATGTAAAGACCGCACAGATAACATGTCATGTAGATTCTAAAGATTTAAATGCAGATTTTAATTTTTGTAATCCTGAAAACCGCTGATAGTATTATCTACAGCAATTTAAATAATAAGGTACGACTAAATCTAAATAATAAATACTTAAATATTCAAATTTATCGTTTTATTTTGCCTCAAGAACCTGAAATAAAAGATAAATGGACATCTGCAACAGGCAAAAACAAGTGCGTTTCCCATAAATTACAGCAGAATTTATAAGATCCATTGTTTTAAATCAGCCCCAAAAATACGTATTTTGGTCAAATCTATCATACCTACAATTAATGCATGTATGGAAACTTATTGCCAGGAAATGTCTGAATATAACGCGTACTTAGGTAACAAGGTGGTGGGAGAACACACGCTTTTTGTACTTTTGAATTGGAAATCCTCAACGACTTTTAAAAGCAATGCGGGGGGAGTTAGGTATAACATTTCTAGTAAGTCCATTATTATTTAGATTTCATTGGTATTATCGGGTTTGTCTCCAGCGTCTGTCAGCGATAGTTTCACACACGTAAATATTGTACTTAAATGAAAATAATTCGCCCGTTTATAAAAATTAACCTACTTTACAAAATTCCGGTATGTTTTAGGTTCTACCTATATATAGCCTTACCTTGCCTTATAGGTTCTTCTATTAGGTTACTACCTACCTATTACCTACTTACTACCTATCTAGGTTATATATTAGGTTCACAAATCAGGTACAGCATGGGTAGTCAGGCCATTACCCTAGTTATCGAAAGTTCTTCTGAAAATGTAACCTAGTGTACCATACCATATAATACAGGTAGATATTTAGGTAATCATGGCAATTAAAGTAGGTATGTGCTAAGCACAGTTAGTTATACTACATACGGTACATCTATATAAATATAAATAAAACTGAAGCGTCTGTTTGTAATCCCAAATTAACAGCTTTTTGTCTGTCTCTATGTCAAATACTACTTTTATTTTCTTTGTTATAAAAAAACTTTAAATTTCACTTTTTGTACATGGATAAAACGCTCTCCGCAGAGAGACAAAAAAAGAATCCTAATGCCATTGTTATTGATTTTTTTGACGACTGATTATTTTTTCGCCATAACGAAACATTTTTAACAATTCGTTTTCATTGTTGAAGGGATTTTATTATGAAAATTAACGTGGTTATTACACATTTTAAATTAAGATACGGGTAACTCACGTGATGTACCTACATCATTCCCGTATTTTCATTCAATATTTTTTAATTATTTTATTCACAAGTGTTGAAAAACGTCGTATGATACACGTGTGTATCTGTGTATTGATGATTACCGTCCTCGGCTACCTTAAGACCCTCGCCAAGGCTCGGGTCTCAAAAGCATCTCAGCGGTAATCACCAACTTTACCACGGGACCACGATTTTTAACGGGATAAAAAACCTATGTATTAACCCAGATAGTTTTTTTTTTGCTTACTTTTTTTTAACTTGACGTCTAATAAATCTATGAACGCCGGCTGCATGCACGAAAAAGTGTCCCGTTACGCTCATTGTACGCTTGCGCCGCATCTATCGATTTTTTGTTATGACGTTGTCATGATGGAAACCAACCGACTTCACAGACTACCAATTTTTTTTAAGTTACCTTACTTAACAGAGATCTGTGGGAACACAAACTTTTGACTTTAACATTTTTGTGTGATTTTGTTTCAAATTATTTATTATTTTTTTATTCACCCTGATACCATAAACAATGAAGCTACGCGACGCGAAACTACAGAGCTATTTAGCGTATGTAAATAAAAAATTGGCAGTCATAAAGACTCCCGATAAAAGTGAAAACTTAGAATTGTAGTATTAAACACCACTAACGTTGCACAATACTTCACCTGACTAGATATAGAGATACTCCTATTACGCATATCGGTCACGCGAACTTACAAGATGTATTATCCATCCAAAACGCGTCTATCGCGCACGTGGCGCCCTGTTGCTCCGGCGCCGCCCCGCTTCATTAGCATATTGATGACGCGAACCCATACATTTTTTTCTCTACCAAAAAATGCAAACGCGGCTTAAGTTATCATCATCCTCATCAGACACAAGACGTCCACTGCCACCTGAAACCAGCGGTTTCCAGCGACCTTTGTGAGGTCATCTGTCCATCTAGTGGAAGGCCATCCAACACTGCGTCTTCCGGTTCGTGGTCGCCACTCGTGTACCTTTCTTCTTCACCGGTTGTCAGTTCTTCAGCTTGCTTACTCTTTGAGCTATGTCGCCTACTTTCGTTCTTTTGCGAATATCCTCATTACGGGTTCTGTCGTGCAAAGAGACTCCGAACATAGCTCTCTCAAAAGTTCGCTGTTATCACTTAAAAAAATTCTAAATATTCTATGTTCACAGAGATGCTGAAGGGTCGAGGGCGCGATCCGCGCGCGGCGGCGGCGCCGGCCCCGGCCCGCACGGTGCAGCCGCCGCGGACGCCGCTGCTGCAGCGGCCGCTGCCGAGGCCGGAGCCTGATTACGAGGTGGTGGAGTTCCCTTCCGACCAGTACGTCAACGCGAAGCTGCAGCCGCCGCCGCCGCCGCCGCCCAGACCTCCCACCGGTTCGTCTCATTATACTATTTTAAAATTTTCGGGGCTTCCGCGCTAACCCATAAGTCTGTCAAGTTACTACCTAACGGATACAACAACGGAACCAGCTACCCAGCTACAGGTCAGTTAGGAAAAATAATTAAAGTAATGTATGACAGGCACACGGCACGGGCAGTAGGTACATGTTTCTGATGGTAAGCAACACATTACAGCACAGTGTGCACAGCACTCAGCTATCCCCATCGCCATCTCCCGGCCATACTGGGTAGTGCTTAGAAGAAGGCAATCACGCATGCGCAGATTGTATAGCACGTGAATTTTCTTTTTTCCAAATGAAAGGAAGTGATACTCGCAGTGGTGGCCTTAGGGGGTGGCAAACAGGGCAATCCTGTGGTCTCGCCCAAAACCCCAAGCAAATTGAAAAAAAAGCGGCCAAGTGCAATTCGGACTCGACTTGTAAAACTAGACTCAGCTTGACTAGTAGAATACTCATACTTAATACCTAGATCGATTATCTTCAAAGTGAGGCAAAAAGTATCATCATCATCATCATCAGCCACAAGACGTCCACTGCTGAACATAGGCCTCCCCCCTAGATTTCCACAACGAACGGTCCTGCGCAACCTGCAACCAGCGGTTTCCAGCGACCTTTGTGAGGTCATCTGTCCATCTAGTGGGAGGCCGTCCAACACTGCGTCTCCCGGTTCGTGGTCGCCACTCGAGAACCTTTCTTCCCCATCGGTTGTCAGTTCTGCGAGCGATGTGGCCTGCCCATTGCCACTTCAGCTTGCTTACTCTTTGAGCTATGTCGGCCACTTTCGTTCTTTTGCGAATATCCTCATTACGGATTCTGTCGCGCAAAGAGACTCCGAGCATAGCTCAACTCCATAGCTCGCTGTGTGACTTTGAGCTTCGTTATGAGACAAAAAGTATATTGATTGTGAATTGTCCACCAATATGTATTTATTCATTTAATTCGGTGAAAGCAGTATGTACTGAAGTTCGCCAAACAAAACTTTAATGTCGTGGAGTATGTACAGTGCAGGACCACACAAACCGTCATATTTTAATTGTCGGAGACGCATGCACTAGCGCTGGACATGACAACCGATGGTAGTTTCGAACGTACAGAGCCAATATTGCTCACTATGATTTGCCTCACTTTTCTGGCGGAGACTTGGTTTCTAGGCGTTATTATTCCATGAGAATACTAAACACATGCTAAACACTATGACAAATTTCAAATCCAAGATATATATAAGTATAGTTGGTGCAAAATCATTTTTTTTAATTTCGCTTTTCCATATTAACGTCACAGTCCCACGCAGCTATTTTGACATAAAGATCTATAGTGATAAAGATTCAACTGCGCTCGTCACGAGTATGAGATAATTTATCTCTTTGCCCTCTAATGTCTCTGGAACCATTGCATTTCCAATCGGAACACGGTGATGTTTTCAGATAGATTACAAAATACGACTTAAATGCAGTTGAAACAGTCTCTCTGTACGTGAAAATTTTTTTCCGATTACGATCTACGTAGGTAGGTAGATTATTTCGATAGAGTATGACACAATCCAGAAGAGTATTTTTAGGGGACTAATGGCATATGACCTCTATTAGGGCTCAGGTTCATGAGCATTACACCAAGAATTACTCTGAAATACTCGTATTAGCTCTATTTTATTTTATAATCTTATTGTCATAATTGTGACTATAGTTCTGGTGCGCCGCGCTTTCATATGGTCATGCCAAGAAGCATCATTTAATCACATGACCATAATAAAGTGGCCTGCGTTAATGCTTCAAATTGGTGATCTAAACGATGAAATTCATGAAACGATGAGTCATGTTGATGACGATGAGTCGGTCAGAAAAATGCTATTCAAAAATAAATTAAACTGATAAAAGTTATGTCCTAAATCACCGCTATCGATGAAATATATCCAGCAGAATTAGTGGCAACTGATACCTACTTTTTATACCTAGAAAATTATCACATTGGGATAACAACTGGGTCAAAAAATATACCATTCTAATTATTAGTTTGTCAATTAGATTATGGGAAAATATAGAACACGTATTTTTTCAATCGTCATACGTCACGTCTACATAGAGTCGTATATAATAGACGTGACGTCACTCGAAACTTTTAAGCAATGTACATAATATATATAATCGCCATTTTTGTTTGTGAAACCAAAGAAAAAAAAATCTTTATTTTAGACAATGTATATTACAATATTCGACGACACGGTATTTATGTAAAGCTAACATTGATAGTTGGTGTGGGGGCAGGTCACCCGGCGCAGGCGGGCGCGTCGTGCGGGCTGTGCGGCGGCGGCGGCGCGCGCGTGCGCTGCGCCGAGTGCGGCCGGCGCGCGCTGTGCGCCTCCTGCGACGACATGTACCACCGGCATCCCAAGCGCAGGCACCATCAGAGACAGGTACTGTTAAATAAAAGCCTAACACTTAGCTAAATTTAGTCTACTGAATTTAGTCGCTGTGGAATTCAGGGAAGTGCTGTAACACTCAACAAGCTAGCACATTAAATTCAGAATAGAAGATTGATTGCTTCTAACTTTGCTTCTGAATTCAGTCACTAAATTTAGCAAAGTGTATTAGGCCTTCATCCCGTATTACGCCTACACGCCTCTTTTTTGTACATGCATATGTCGCACCCAACTAGCTTAACGTACTCGTAGGTACTACCGACCAGGGGTACGTAGCTCGGAAATCTCCACGTGGTGCACCCTGGGCATCACACAACAACTTGCCTCGGTAGCATCTTGTTGTGTGATGGCGAATCCCGGACGAAGCTGGGAACTTCTACATGCGCTCCTCATCCCCTTGAGCAGTGTGTGTGGAGGTTGGGGCAGGGGACTGGAAGACTTGGGAAAGTTACTCGGTTGATATATCGGCCAAGTACTTAAAAATCCTAAATCTTCCAGATGAGGGTCCTCCACTCTGATTAGAAGATTCAGAGTGCTCAGTGGAAGGACAAGGGCCGCGATGCGGCCATAGAGGCGGACTTGCTGCCGATCATCTTCGCCGTGAGACGTGAGATGAAAGTCTCTCGACAGCAAGAGGTCGTGTGCTTTAAAGGAGCTAGAGTTGGAAACCTCTCGCTCCTTTACTGAGGCGGAAGCGGACACGGGGGCGAGCCTGGAGAGTCACCACTCTGGGCTCTCATCCCGTCTCCACAGGAAGGTCCGGGGTGTCGGACGTTTAGAGCCATCCGACGCCCCACCTAGGAATAGACCTTCGAAGAGGTGACGCGCTACTGATTTCCGGCGCGTCACTGGAGCCAAACTGGGGGTACTAACGCCCCCCACTAGGCGGGTCCGCAAGGGAAGTGGCAGGTGGGTCAGGATCGTTGACGGGAGTGCGAAAAGTAACCCTGCGATCCTGGTTTATTCCGAACCTGACCCGAAAACCTGACCCACTACCGGGTTAGGTTACGAACAGCAAAGAAATAGTAATTTTCATTCCCAACCTACCCCTCTTCCTAACCTGACCCGAAATTATGTTCTGAACCTGACCCGCTACCGCATAGTAAAGACAAGGACAAAGCCTAAACTGCGTTCCAAATTTAAAGCCTAGTCTGTTTAGACGTTCCGATGTCATTGAGCAACAAACATCTAAAGTTTAGTAAACTGTTCTCGAAAATATCTCTAAAATTATTTATAAACATTTTGTTTTAAAAGGGTTCCCCCGGACCATAGTGTCCATCACCGCCTCATTTTGCCATATATGGCCATCTGAAAGTTGGTAGTCTCTGATAGTAGGTAATCATAGGTAGGTAGGCGCAGTGGACGTCCGCAACACATGACGAAAAATTGCATCTTCGGTCATTCAGTCAGTCGGTCTAATACCTCTAGATACAGAACCCAGTGTCCCGAAACAAAGCAGCGACTGACACTCTCGAACAGGACGATTTCGGTTAATTAAGTATGCAGTAGGTATAGCGTAGTTCTTAATGTAATTTAGTTTTGTTTATAGAAGCTCTGTAAAAAATAATCTAAAGGTTAATATCAGTAATTGTCAGCTTAATTGTAATCTATGTACCTATTCTGTAAATAAAGAGATCGAAACAGGTGGGTACACAAAAATAAAAGTGATCACGTTCCCACCACACTCACAATAAAGTTGCATGGTCGATGCGTCACGTCTCACGTGTCGGATCGAAGTAGATGGTTTCCAAACAGTTTATAATGCACTTACCGCACGAGTCTAAACTACTCCCTGTTGGCGTCATGCCAGAGAAACCAAACAATCGAACAAGAAATCATGTTACACGAAAAACTACTGAAAATACCAGACAGGTGTTTTGTCATGGTCATAATTATAGGTACACGGATATGTGACACTATGTCCTATAACAATACAATGATAATAAATAAATGTTAATAACATTAAATCACACAGCACCATATCGCCCCATACTAACCAAAGTTTTATACTATGATAGCCGGATAACTGACATTATCCTTTTAGTATATTAAAAAATATTAATAGTATATCATTTCTCAACGTGTGTAATCCAGACCACCCGATAAAATACACTGAATTAAAATTAGTACTCTTATTTTTCAGGCGCTGTCTCCATCACAACTATCTGAAGATAGACCACCATTGCCTCCAAAGACTATTGCACCTCCGGTACCTCCGCCCAGAAGGCATAAGGTCAGTAAGCCCCCTGTTATAACCTTGTCAAATTTATAAACGAGAATCAAGTTTATATTATCCGTTTGTTTACGGTTGTTCAAACTATCTTACAAAGAAATGATTTTCAGTTGAGCGCCAGCCCGAAACCTCCAACGCCGATGCAAGATCAACGGCACGCGACGCTGGTCCACCCATCACTAGCAGGCATGCGGCCGCAACCACAACTCTTCGCCCAACCGCAACCGATGGCCCACATGCAGCCCAAAATGACATCGTCCCCCCGGTTTCGTGGGCAGCACGCCCTTCTTGAACACGATGCCGCACCCGGCAGCTCCAAGACATCCCCAGATGCAGTCCAATACGTTGGGGCATCTCAACTCTGCGTGGAACAGACCGCGTGGATCGCTACAAGGATTCAACATGCCTCAAATGGTACGAGATTTGTTTGTAAAATGTAAACAAAGCCCCCACATCTCATTTTTTTTCGGATCTCCCTTGGCCAACTGACTAACTATACTTACGCACACTATATGAAGCATAGAGGTGCATGCCCATAACACAACGTGTACTTGCTGCAACTGGGTACCTTAGACGGTACGACCTCAGCTCGAGTTGTCGTCGGTAGATAAAATCAAGGATCAATCTGGCATCCCCGTACCTTACGGTCTACTAGCAGGACTACGGACGGAGAGAATCTGGCGCCAGTCGATATTTTATTGAACTGTACTATGGGTATGTTTTTTTTAAATCTGATGTCAGCTTATTATTTAGGGGATTGGTTTTCATAGCATGTATCTATGTTGACTGACTGATAGCTGTTTTGCCATGAAACGTGATACATGAAACGAGTCCAACACCACTAAGAGAAAAATTGAAATAGTATCACCCGTATCAATGATACGGGACCCCTTGCTACAAAGGCCCCCTAACGTGTGTAAGCATAAATAAATAAAAAAAAAAATATCTATAATTTTAACCCCCAACTAATATTGATACACGGCCCCTCTAAAACATGTTACGCCACTGAAGTCAGTAACCTTAGTTACAATAGTAATGTGAAACTGTCGATGTGGCGCAGGCTGGTGGCGATGGCTGGGAGAGCCCCGCCGGCAGCGGGGTGCAGGGCGGGTGGTCGCGGCCGCTGCGGCGCGGCGCCTCGGTGCTGGAGCTGGGCGGCGCGGGCGCGGGCTGCGCCGGCTGCGCGCACTGCGCGCCGGCCGCCTGGCGGTACGGCTCGTGCGCCAGCCTGGACCACCAGTGGCCGCAGCCCGCCTGGCAGCCCGCGCCGGCTCCGCACTGCTGCGGCCCCCACCCTCAGCTGCAACACCCGCACCACCTGGTGCCGCACACGCCGCAACCCTACCGCAGAGGTAAGTCTTTGCAGAGTGCGCCTGGAAACTACCACACAACATCAAAAACATCAACAGCCCACTAAATGTTCCCACTGCTGGAACTCGGGCCTTCTCTCGCAAGGAGAGAGTGAACGCCATAATCCACCACGCTGGCCCAGTGCGGGTTGGTGGATGACTTCGAAAGGTTCTAGCTACATGGCGGTTTCCTCACGATATTTTCTTTCACAGTTTTAAGTTAGCGGCATTACGCACATTGCCTTCGAAAAGACAGTGGTGCGTGTGGGGTGTGAACCTGGGGTCTCCGGATTGGCAGGCGTCGTTCTCCCGACTAGACCAGCCGTAACGTCTGAACTACCACACCTTTGCCAGTGATTCTATCGAATGTGAAAACATCACTGTGACGGTTAAAGGACAATGTATCCAGAGAAATTACGAGACATAGAGATAAAACATTTTATATGTATAGCTGGGTGAAGAACGCAGTGCTAGGTAAATGATTTGGACTCTTCGTGTTCCAATAGCTGCATGTCTCTGTGCTGTCACTGAGTCACTGTGTGAACAGGCATATTGCTTACCATCAACAAAAGTCGTGCTCGTGCCGCTAAAAATAGTTGGTGGCCAAACACAGACCTATTGACGCGCGATAAAAAACTTTTGAATAATTTCTGCCAGTACTATTATACATTACAAACTCTTTAAGCAAATTCGGATAGGTAGGTATCTATACATATTACATTATAGCTATAATAGGCAAGTAAGCTATACTATTTTTATAAGACTGATTTAATTATGTGCAGCGGAGAGCCGCACGACATCTCGCGCGGCTTCTCGCGCCGGGTCGCGCGCTGCGTCGCCGGCGCAGTCGGTGCGGTCGCGCGCGTCGCGCCGCAAGCCGCGCTCGCCGTCGCCGGCGCTGCCGTCCAGCGACGCCGACTCCGAGACCGACAGCGAGGACGAGCGCCCGGCGCGGCGCAACTCCCGCCAGGGGACTAGAGACGTGCTTCAGGGAGAGTCCGCCACGCGCGAAGCGTCTAGAGATACCAATCGTGAAGCTACGGTTCGCGAACCAACCCCACGGGAACCGTCGCCGGAGGAAGGGCCCCCGCTACCCGCGCCGTCTGTTTCCTGGCATTGTGAGCACTGCACCTACGTCAACGAGCCCGGCGTGCGAGTGTGCGCCATCTGCTGCCGCACGCCGACGGTGGCGCCGCGCGTGGCCGACCTCGCCGCCGATGTCGCCACTCTACAAATCTCGCAGCAGCGACAGCCCTCGCCCGCTCGCGCCCGAGACAGCCCGCGCGTCAAACAACCAGTCCCAGGTTCGTTACCCTAAGTATTTAGGTATAGCGTTGTATCAGTAGTCTCCTCTAGCAATTTACTCCACAGATGTCGACTACCGCTCTTAACATTAGGCTAGATGCTGGTCGAATGCGACACACACCAACCTACCGATACAATCGTCCTGTGTTGTTTCCGAATCACCTATTGATTGCATGTTCTCTTCCCACAGGTGGTTTTGCAGGCACTTTTCCTGTTTCTCTAGAATTACGAGATAAACAAATTTTGCATGGCACAGTCTGACCAGGTGGTATCTATCTGTATTCACACAAAAAAAAGAACTTTCGCATTTTAGTATTTATAACATGAACCATATCAAATAATTCCAGCAGCTGAAAAGCCGAGGCGAACGGAATCTGTGAAATCGGATCGAGAGCGCACGTCAACAGCGTGCGGGCCGTCCCCGCCCCGCGAGCGGCGCGCCGCCGAGCCCACGGGGCGGCTCGTGACGCCCACGCGGGACCAAAACGGGACCGCGCCGGAGCCCCGGGCGCGACACGACATGGCCGTCGGCCCCTCACCGCCCAAGGACGTCCGAAGCACCGCGACGCAACCTTCCCCCCCTGAGGGAACCAAACAAAACAGTACGCGTGTCTCCGTATCGTGAGACGAAAGAAGCGCCGAAAGCTCCACAGCGGCACAGCGTGTCAGTGGGACCCTCGCCGCCGCGACACAACGTATCAGTGGGGCCCTCGCCACCACGACACAGCGTATCAGTGGGGCCCTCTCCACCACGACACAGCGCATCAGTGGGGCCCGAGCGTCACAACATGTCGTCGGGGCCGTCACCGTCTCGCGAGCGCGTGCGAGGCACGCCGCATACAAATTTTCAAAAAAAGTCCGCTGGGACGTCGCCCCCGCCCGGCGGCCGAGCGGGGAGCCGGTCGCCGGCTCCGACTATGAGAACTAACGTCTCCAACACGGGGACCTCGCCGCCGCCGCAGACCATCGCCACGCAGGTACTATCTTACATTCACATCTTTGTTATTTCTTTATTATTTGTTGGCAAATCTACCACCGAAGGAGCCTAGGTGGAGAGACGATCTTCTTAGCATTCCATGGATTCACCGTGCGGGTGCCGGGTCCATCGTGTGGCAGAGAGAGAAAAACTCGAGTAGTTCCCGAGACTTGTGACTCGGGCGTAGGTTTAAGGGGCCCCTTTCTGACGTACATCAACACTCACCTTCACCACTCGTTTTTCTCTCCCTGCCCAGCCAAATCTGATATGAGCCTACTAGTGCAGCTTTAGATACACGTTCTAGTATAGAACTTACAGCACTTCTGGATAAGCCAAGGTCTTTCAGTAGGTTATAGAGAGATTTTGCTGGTATACCTCTCGCTCCCACTTCTACAGCGTATAAACTAACTACATAGCCGTTTTTGTTAATTCGTTTAGGAGGTCGTAATACTTATTTTGTTTCATCGCGTGGTCTTTAGGTATATTAGTTTCCCACGGTACGGTAAGTTCTACAAGGACTATGCGTTTCGTAGCTCTAGAAAAAGGAAAATGTCCGGTCTGGATGACGAAACACCCACATCCTCTGGGATTTTGTAGTGCTTTTCATACGTGTCCATTAAAATAGTCCAATCAGGTGCTGTACCCAGGATTGAGTAAGGCTTGTTCCTGGAGTTTGAAGTTGAGCCTTCTTTTACAAAGTTAATTTGTCTGTTGTTTGTCGTCAATCCCTTTTGGGCTCTAGCTACCGAAAGGCTCATGGCTTCACGTATGATTTCAAGTACTCTGTCATGACGCCGTGAGTAATGACCCCATTAAGGAGCACCTTGCATCCCACCAATATGTGCCTTGCTGTACATATCGCCTCTCCACAAGTATAGCAACATTTTTCAGAGGCTTTTCCCACCTTACCAAGTTACTCTGGTCAGGAGGGTCATTTGGAATGCATTTAGATAAAATTTTAATAAGGCAGGGGACCAGTCATAGATCAAGGTGCGCCATTTTAGAGCTAATGGGATACAGAACTCACCTATGGTTAACCACTCACTTTGCATTTCTAAATTCATAGCGTGCACTTTGTAACCGTCATTTTCGTCTTGTTGTAGAAAGGTTTTACCATGTCTCGGTCTTCCTTTTTTTTCTCACACCCAACCCAGCAGTATTTACTTGTGCACCTGCCATAAATTGTTTATGGAATTGAAGTCTAGATTCCAGGTCTGAAGCAGTTTTGTCTTTTGGGAGAGATGTAATTAATTCGTCTTGCGACTTTCCCAAAACATGCGTTTTGTAACTCTTAGGTGTTTGTAAAGTTCAGACGGTTTCTTTAGTTTCAGCCCAAAACTATTGTGATCCCTAAAAGAGTAGAGGGATCAGCCGGATGTGCCAATCCGAACCATGACTTCAATATCTTTATGACATTGGCATCTAGCTTTGCCAGGAGAGTTTTACCGATGTCATATACTAGGAAAGGCCAAGTGAGACGTGATGTGAGGTAGTTGTCATATATCCATGCTTTTTGATATTGCTGATAGGCTGCTGGTCTACCTTATTGAGGTTGTTCATGAAATTTTCAACAACCACCTCTAATGATGGTGTACGTCCTTTGTGATCTATCTTTCTACCAAGAAATTTGAAAGGCACTGCCTCTGCAATTGTGGCAACTCCTTGGCCACTTATGGAGAGTCCCGGATCGTAAGACGTATATTTGGTATTTCTTCTACCCAGACAAAGACAATGACATTTAGATGGTTTTGTCCTCATTCCCTCCGTCCATGTACAGAACTCATCGACTTCGTTCAACAATTCTTGACACTGTTTGGGATTACGTGTAAGTATTGCAAGGTCGTCCGCAAAGGCCAAGATTGACTCAGTGTACTTATTGTTGATTTTAAACCGGTAGCCCCATTTCTTTTCACGGGATATTAATTTGTCTACTAAAATATTTATAACTATATTAAATGCTATTGGTGATAAGCAGCACCCTTGGAATAGTCCTACATTGTATTCAAGTGGTTTTGTGTATTCCTTGTTTACTGCTATGACGAATTTTAAGTGGCAATAATAAGAATTAATTATGTCAATAATTTCAGCAGGAAAGTTATACCATTTTAGGGCAAATATCATAAGTTCATGCTGGACAGAACCAAACGCGTTCTCTAGGTCTATCCAGCAGACTGTAATTTGCCTCTCATGTGTTCTGGCATCTTTCAAACTTTCTGCTAGTAATGTATTGTGTTCCAGGCATCCAGAAATACCAGGCAAGAACCCTTTCTGGTGATTGGGCCTGAAATACCTATTGCTAGTCATAAATGTGGTCATTTTTGTTTGCAAAATACTGAAAAGATTTTAGAAATTGTATTGGTTAGGGCTATCGGTCTGGTGTCTTTGGGATGAGTTACTTCCTGCTTTTTAGGGATGAGGACAAAATTGCTCTTCCAAATGCTACTGGGACTTGCTTTCTTGACCAGATCTTAATGAATATATTCAAGATATGTTTACGAACTGATGGACACTTTTTATACACTATGTAAGGAATGCCATCTGGGCCAGGAGCTGATTTAGTAGTTTTCTTTTTAATTTGATAGTTTACTTCCTCTTCACTAGGTGGGGTGCCTTGAAAGCCTGTCAGAGGATCATTAGGTCTTTGGATGTTTGGTTCTACGTACGAGCTCCCGCGTTTAGGCACTTCGTATGTGCTTTTAAAGTGATCGTAAATTTGCGCGTTAGTCAAGATAAGCTTTCCATTTTGCTCCCTGAAAATATTTTTGGAGTATTGAAAAGGGTTTTATCAAAGTCTACTTCGTGTTTAGCTCTGTTAAAATTATCACGATTTTTACTAATTTGAAGCGATATTCCTTGTATTAATTTAAGGATTGATCTTAGAGCCCTGGACAGTTGGTGACTTAGATGGTTATCGCCCATGGTTTTAGCTACACGAAGACGTTTTATTAACTCTCTTTTCTTCCTCCGCAATTTCATTTTGAACATATTTTCCTTGCTATTTTGAGCATAACAAGTTGATGGTGGGTAATGTTCCGAGAAGTATGTATATATGGTGTCCTGGAAAGTTTCTACTTGGCTGTTTAGGTCTTGTTTTGGCCCAGGATGTTCTAATAAGATCGCCAAGTTTTCGTCATGAACTTTCCAGGTAGAGTTTTTAAACTGGGAATGCCAAGACGTGTCCTGATGACAATGGACTCCTGGTAGTTTTCACTCGATGGTTCACCTTGGGATATATGAGGGTCAACTCTATCCATAGTGTTTGTCGAAGTACTGACCGACGGCTGTCGTGCTTCAACACCATCATGTGTCTTTAAATGCTTTTGGTACCAGGCTCGTCTCTTGTAAATTTTCCCGCACACAGGGCATCTCAAGTCCGTATTCGCGCCAGGGTCGTCATTACTATCACACGGTGGACAGATCTTCCGCCCCGCCTCTCGGACTGTCCCAGGGTATTATTCTTATTTGGACTTTTAGCGATTTAATTCCCGGGCTTGGCTTGCTAGGCCTTCACCCTCGGCTGTCTTTCCAACAGTCAGATGTCTTTCCATCCGTCAGATGTCTTTTCCACCAGCCATCTGTCTTTCCAGCGTCATCCCGTCTCTCCGGGCTGTCATTTTGTTTGAGACGATCTTCTTAGCATTCCATGGATTCACCGTGCGGGTGCCGGGTCCATCGTGTGGCAGAGAGAAAAACTCGAGTAGTTCCCGAGACTTGTGACTCGGGCGTAGGTTTAAGGGGCCCCTTTCTGACGTACATCAACACTCACCTTCACCACTCGTTTTTCTCTCCTGCCCAGCCAAATCTGATATGAGCCTACTAGTGCAGCTTTAGATACACGTTCTAGTATAGAACTTACAGCACTTCTGGATAAGCCAAGGTCTTTCAGTAGGTTATAGAAAGATTTTGCTGGTATACCTCTCGCTCCCACTTCTACAGCGTATAAACTAACTACATAGCCGTTTTTGTTAATTCGTTTAGGAGGTCGTAATACTTATTTTGTTTCATCGCGTGGTCTTTAGGTATATTAGTTTCCCACGGTACGGTAAGTTCTACAAGGACTATGCGTTTCGTAGCTCTAGAAAAAAGGAAAATGTCCGGTCTGGATGACGAAACACCCACATCCTCTAAAATAGTCCAATCAGGTGCTGTACCCAGGATTGAGTAAGGCTTGTTCCTGGAGTTTGAAGTTGAGCCTTCTTTTACAAAGTTAATTTGTCTGTTGTTTGTCGTCAATCCCTTTTGGGCTCTAGCTACCGAAAGGCTCATGGCTTCACGTATGATTTCAAGTACTCTGTCATGACGCCGTGAGTAATGACCCCCATTAAGGAGCACCTTGCATCCCACCAATATGTGCCTTGCTGTACATATCGCCTCTCCACAAGTATAGCAACATTTTTCAGAGGCTTTTCCCCACCTTACCAAGTTACTCTGGTCAGGGAGGGTCATTTGGAATGCATTTAGATAAAATTTTAATAAGGCAGGGGACCAGTCATAGATCAAGGTGCGCCATTTTAGAGCTAATGGGATACAGAACTCACCTATGGTTAACCACTCACTTTGCATTTCTAAATTCATAGCGTGCACTTTGTAACCGTCATTTTCGTCTTGTTGTAGAAAGGTTTTACCATGTCTCGGTCTTCCCTTTTTTTCTCGCACCCAACCCAGCAGTATTTACTTGTGCACCTGCCATAAATTGTTTATGGAATTGAAGTCTAGATTCCAGGTCTGAAGCAGTTTTGTCTTTTGGGAGAGATGTAATTAATTCGTCTTGCGACTTTCCCAAAACATGCGTTTTGTAACTCTTAGGTGTTTGTAAAGTTCAGACGGTTTCTTTAGTTTCAGCCCAAAACTATTGTGATCCCTAAAAGAGTAGAGGATCAGCCGGATGTGCCAATCCGAACCATGACTTCAATATCTTTATGACATTGGCATCTAGCTTTGCCAGGAGAGTTTTACCGATGTCATATACTAGGAAAGGCCAAGTGAGACGTGATGTGAGGTAGTTGTCATATATCCATGCTTTTTTGATATTGCTGATAGGCTGCTGGTCTACCTTATTGAGGTTGTTCATGAAATTTTCAACAACCACCTCTAATGATGGTGTACGTCCTTTGTGATCTATCTTTCTACCAAGAAATTTGAAAGGCACTGCCTCTGCAATTGTGGCAACTCCTTGGCCACTTATGTTATATTACTAATTAAAAAGCATGCATGTACTTATCGCACAGTTTTGTTACTTGATCACGACTATGTGATCCTCACGTGGAGCCATGTGATCCCCCTGGAGCCAAACCTGGATCCTCCCCTGTCTACCACTATCCTTATATCATACTAGCTGTACCCTGCCTTGCTTCGCTGTGGCACATTGTGATGCAAAAATTAGATAAAAACAATCCTTGATGCGGATTATATAACATTGTAAAATTTCAGCTCGATCGGTGCAGAACTTTTTGAGTTTTTGAAGCATACACAAACCAAAATAACATTTTTATTTAAAGAAGATAACATTTTTATTTATAGAAGATATACGTATATCTTTCATGAACAGACAGT
This sequence comes from Ectropis grisescens, assembly GCA_017562165.1. NCBI lineage: Eukaryota > Metazoa > Arthropoda > Insecta > Lepidoptera > Geometridae > Ectropis > Ectropis grisescens. The sequence continues at coordinate 20,990,783 of CM029770.1, forward strand.
AAAAGGGAAACATCGTGAGAAAACCGATATGTTCGGTGTGAATGAATCTTTCGAGATCATGCGTCATCCACCAACCTGCATTGGGACAGCGTGTTGCATTATGGCCTTGACACTCTCCTTGTGAGACAAGACCCCGAATTGCACCAGTGGAAATATTTAATGGGTTGCTTATGCTATGTTATACGGTGGTTTGAGCCCATGGTACACGCCATTCGTGGATTCAACATGGTGGACTTGTACAGTACCACCATACCACCATATGCAGTAATTATTACTAGGGTTAAATAGTGTGATGATTGATGTGATATCTTAAAACAACGTATGGTAACCTCGTTTGTCCTACGCAGACGTACGAGGAGGCGAGCTCCTGGGAGCGAGGCGGCGGCGGCGGCGCGGCGGGGGCGGCGCGGTCGCGGCGGCGCCTGCGCGACGAGGCGCGCCGCGAGCGCTCCCGGAGCCGGCATTCCCTCTCCAGCGACACCAGGGTAATGGTCTAATCACAGTTTCATTGTAATGCAATTTAAAAACTTATGGTACTTTGTAACGTTACATATTGGCTTTAAACAATATGTAAGCGTACATTTCCTACTAAAATCATCATTCATTGGAGACTATGTAGAAACTTAGGTACTTACATAGTGAATTTTCATACAACTAATATCTGTTCTATCGTGTCCTCACGATAAAGCATAATATTAGTATTCTTCATGTATTATTTCTATTTTAAACTGTAGAAAACTACGTTTTTCTGAAAATTTTATTTATTTACTTCATGTCATAATATTTCAAACATTCATTATTGCTAAGCAACCTCTACCATTTTCATAAGGTTGTATATAGTTATATAGTATAGTTTTTAGGTCTAATTCTCTCTGGCCGCTAATTATAAAATAAACTGTCTCTCATTCTAGATTTAAACTTGGAATAGTTTTCTTGTAAGGGCAAGGAACTGAGATGTAACCAAAACTTCTTTAAGTTTTTGAAAAGCCAAAGCAGCATCAGCGTTCCAGAGAAACTTAGGTGCATTTTTCCCAGAGCACGTCAATCTATTAAGAGGAAATGCAATAGTGCTGAAGTTTGGAATAAATCTTCTGAACCAACTGCAAGTGCCAATGAATCTTCGAACTTCTTTTCTGTTGGTAGGTACAGGATATTCAAGAATTGATTTTATTTTTTCAGGATCAGCTCGTAGACCAAATTCATCCACGACGAAACCAAGATACTTGAGTTCCTTTCTAAAAAATTGAGTCTTTGTAAAATTGATAGAAAAATTATCTTACCTTCCAAAAAAAAGAACCCCTGACCCCTCAACCCCTGATTTTCTTCTAAATTCTAAAAATAATACTACCACTAGTATATATATCTTTTCTTTCGGCACTCTTTGGTTAATAACTTCTCTCCTCAACTAAATCACTTCATCACTCGATCATTCATTTACTAATCTCACTACTGATCTAATATCTAGATAATTACTATTTAATCTCTCTTAACAATGGACAAAACCATTAAATTCGAGTACCTCAATAAATCCGAACTGGAATATGAGGTTAAAATTAGACTAGAGGAGCCAGTCTCTTCCATCTCTTTACTACGCAAGCAAATTACACACTTAAGCCACAAGTTTCCCTCTGAGGAAATTCTTAACTCACCTTATACTATCGATTTATGTCAAACTGAAACAACGCTGAATTACGTTGAATCAAAATTAAACAAACTGACAAAATCCGACTCGAGATTAATCAAATTTCAGACCTTCTTAAACCATTTATATTTTAGACTCGATCGGATCGACATTGACATAAATCCTACTAGTCAAGAAACCCTCTCAGTTCCTGTTTTATTTTTTATTTTTTAAGTTACGTCTATTTTATTTATTTTTATTTCATTCCATTTCATCTTTTTTAAAATATACTTGTTTCCTTAATCTTTTTTATTTACCCCGTTATTATACCCATCCCTATAAAGACTTTTTTTGTTCACTATCGTGACATTTTTCAACAAGTCGCCCACTCACAGGTACCTTTTAATGATTTTGAACTCTTCAAAGATCTTAGACGTCACTCTTTTGATGGTAAATCTTGTCCAAGATCGTTCTTACTTAAACTAGACGAATATTGTTTTTGTCGTAGAATTGATAGAAATTTATTAATTTCAAGAGCCTATGAAATTTTTACTGACAACGCGTTACACTGGTTTCGCTTCAAAATTGGTCAAGATCCAAATTTAACTTGGGACGATGTTTCTGATTTTCTTATTAAGGACTTTGGTGAACATGATTACGATTTCAAATTACTTGAAGCTATTAAGAATCGTACTCAAGGTTCGGAGGAAAACATTATAATCTATATTTCAATAATGTCAGGTATGTTTTCTAGACTTTCTAGAAAATTATCCGAATCTGAAAAATTAGAAATTTTATTGCGTAACATTAGACCCTGTTACTCTGTCTTTGTAGCATTAAAGGACATTTCCTCCATTGATTCTTTAATAGCTACTTGTCAAAACTATGAGAGATTTCTCGATAGAGACAAACAATTCAAAGAACCAGTTAATAGTCCTCTCATATCTGAGTTTTCTTATAAAAATATTGTTTCGACCTCATCTAGAAATTCGTCCCAAAACTATACGAAACAAGTAAACACCGTTTCTAAAAATACACAGTCTAATTCTATGACAAACTCTAATTTATTTTGTGTACGTTGTCGTACAACGAATCATAACTTAAAAACATGTAAGGAACCTCATTATACTGTATGTTTTAAATGTGGTCTGAAAGGATTTAGAACTCCTGATTGCCCTAAATGTTCTAAATCTAATACAAAAAACTGAACTATGACTTAAAAAGTAAATTTGATATTGATGACTGGAAAAATTGGTTAGAAACTATTAGAAATTTCTTCTCTTGCTACAAAATTTCTTCAACTCTTTACTCTAATGAAATTGATTTTAAACGACCTTTCATCAATATTAAAATTAATATCTTATCTATTTCTGGGTTATTAGACTCGGGTAGTTCTATAACTATCTTAGGAAATAATTCTCACCTAGAAATAATTAAACTCGGTTACAAACTTTTTAAGTCAGATTTTATTACCGTTTCCACAGCTAATAACGAAAAAGTAAATTCTTTGGGTTATTTTGACTTACCTATACAGTTTAATAACCAAACGCATTGTATCAGGACCCATGTTTTTCCTGAGATTTCACCATCTTTAATTCTAGGAATAGATTTTTGGCAAAAATTTAATCTTTTACCAAAAGTTCTTTCCTCTTTGACTAAATCTGAACATAATTGCCAATCTATCTCAGAAACTAAATTAGTGTTACCATATGATAACTTATCGTCTAACCAGAAGATTATCGCAGACGACATTATTCAACGCTTCAAACTTATTTCTTTTGAAGAAAAAGGAGAACTTGGCTTGACTAATCTCATCACTCACAAGATTGACACTGGAGATGCTCTTCCCTTCAAACAAAGATGTTATCGATTATCTCCTGAAAACCAAAAAGCTTTAATCAACGAAGTTGACAAGATGCTACAATGGAAAGTGATTGAAAAAAGCGAAAGCCCTTGGCAATCTCCAGTAATCATCACTCCGAAGAAAAATGGTGAATGGCGATTTTGCGTAGATAGCAGAAAACTCAACTCTATTACTCGTCGTGCTGCTTACAACCTACCACTGATTAGTGAAATTGTGGATAACCTCAGAAATGCGAAATATCTATCTAGCATTGATATTGCTAAAGCATTTTGGGAAATTCCGCTAGATGTCGCTGATAGAGACAAGACTGCTTTTTATGTACCTGGAAGAGGTATGTTCAGGTTCACAGTTATGCCGTTCGGATTAACCAACTCGCCGGCAACTCAACAAAGGCTGATGGATATGTTATTCACTCCAGAGTTTGAAAACAAAGTATTTTGTTATTTAGATGATATTATTATAATTAGTGAAAACTTCGAAGAACATATCTCTCTGTTAGTGAAAGTTCACGAAAAATTATCTTTTGCTAATTTAACTATCAATTTTACAAAGACTCAACTTTTTAGAAAGGAACTCAAGTATCTTGGTTTCGTCGTGGATGAATTTGGTCTACGAGCTGATCCTGAAAAAATAAAATCAATTCTTGAATATCCTGTACCTACCAACAGAAAAGAAGTTCGAAGATTCATTGGCACTTGCAGTTGGTTCAGAAGATTTATTCCAAACTTCAGCACTATTGCATTTCCTCTTAATAGATTGACGTGCTCTGGGAAAAATGCACCTAAGTTTCTCTGGAACGCTGATGCTGCTTTGGCTTTTCAAAAACTTAAAGAAGTTTGGGTTACATCTCAGTTCCTTGCCCTTACAAGAAAACTATTCCAAGTTTAAATCTAGAATGAGAGACAGTTTATTTTATAATTAGCGGCCAGAGAGAATTAGACCTAAAAACTATACTATATAACTAAATACAACCTTATGAAAATGGTAGAGGTTGCTTAGCAATAATGAATGTTTGAAATATTATGACATGAAGTAAATAAATAAAATTTTCAGAAAAACGTAGTTTTCTACAGTTTAAAATAGAAATAATACATGAAGAATACTAATATTATGATCAGAAAAATATGCTTTATCGTGAGGACACGATAGAACAGATATTAGTTGTATGAAAATTCACTATGAAGGACCTAAGTTTCTACATAGTCTCCAATGAATGATGATTTTAGTAGGAAATGTACGCTTACATATTGTTTAAAGCCAATATGTAACGTTACAACTTCTTATAATTCATAGTAGGTATCGAGCGCATTGATGACTCCTACGACCACTACTCTGACGACTCCTACGAGCACTCCGATGACTCCTGCGAGCACTCTGACGAGTCCTACAAGCATTCCGATGACTCCTACGAGCACTCTGACGAATCCTACACAGCGCGCGATTTGTCAAGCGATACTATGTATTATACCTTATACCCACTCTACTTACTACTACTTACTAGTCTGTGATTATACCTAACGGCGGATTGGGACAAAGTGGTGGATTATGTTATGGCCTTGTCTTTCTCCTTGCGAGAGAACACCATAATCCACCAGAGTCCCAGCTGTAGGAAAATTTAGTGGGCTGCTTACGGTGCTCTTACACAGTAGGGGAAGTATGGATAGTTCGTTACACTCCGCGAGGCATAAGCTGAGCTTTGCATTTGTGTGAGTGTACATGGATAGTGTAGGTGTGACAACCGGCCTTAGGCGCGGCGCCATTCTGTCTTGCCGCGCTCCTGCCTGATTGGTGATCACTCACACTAATGCAAAGCTCAGCCTATACCTCGCGGACAAAATTTCAAGCTCCTGCCTGATTGGTGATCACTCACACCAATGCAAAGCTCAGCTTATACCTCGCGGAGTGTAACGTGCTTGTTGTTGTCAGGAGAGCGAGCGCAGCGTGCGCACGGCGGGCGCGGGGTGGGAGTGGCGCGAGCGAGACGGCAGTCCCCCCCGGCGCGCGCACGGGGGAGTGGGGCGCGCGGGGAGGCAGCCCCACGGGCGCGCGCGCGGGGGGAGTGGGGCGGGCGGCTGGCCCGCCGCGCCTCGCACCTCGACCTGCGCCGCCGGCCGCAGCGGCGCTCCAGCTTTTACGGATCTGAGGTTACTAACATTACGATATTATTGAGAACTGTTTAGTGGTCACAATGGTGCTACCATTGTGATCACTTTTTGGTGGGGGCTAGGGACACTGATATATATGATCCGAAAAAATACAGTGTTGGATTATACAGAACTAAGGCCGTCAGTGCCGCGTTCTGCTCATCGCTGTAGGTACCTTTTTCAACCTGTACCCGCCGCAACAAACAATATCTTATACCTTTAAACGACCAATTCTTGCAGGTATATATAGAATATAGAATCTGAATCTCGGAAACGGCTCGAACGATTTTCATGAAATTATGTATACGGGGCTTTCGGGGACGATAAATCGATCGAGCTAGGTTTTATTTTTTTAAAACGTCATTTTATGCGCGTTTTTAGACAATGAAAAACTCCTACAATGTCATTAGAATACGATAACTTATTTCGCCACTGTTCTTTAAGTCTAAATGGCTCAGACGGAATATGCTCGCCCTCGGATTCAACAGGCCCCGGTTCGAATCCTGATGGTTACATTCAGGACTTTTCTTTTTGTTCTTTTTTTTGAGAAAATCTTATACTTAGAGCCTTCTAAAAACGCAACTTTGACTTTGCATTTAATTCGTATCTAAGTAGGTCTAAGTAAGTCATCACTACGTGTACAGCTCCCAAGTGTCCAAAAATGAAACGCACGTATTACATCGATAAAATGATTGTTTTCCGTTTGTTTACACACAAATGTTTAACCAAAAGATCACAAAGTATTCATATTTAACTAGAACGAGTTATTCGTCTCGGAAACAAAACATCACCGCGTTTTAAAGCTTAACAGCGCCATCTAGTTTTGTCCGAGACAAACTCATTATTGATTACAGAAATACAATATTAAACACTACGTACCTAATTCGTACCTGCCTAAATATAATTTTAAAAAACCGAGCAAAGCTCGGTCAACTAGGTACCTACTTATTGCTTAATAGGGTATTACGACCACATTCTTAAACTGTTTTAATTTAATCTTCAGTTATCAAAAAAGCGTTTTTTTAACCAAATAATGCGAAAAATTTTTTTTTGCACCATCATTATAAATATAGAATATAAGTAAAACATTACTCACTTGTTTTTTCATAAATCTATCAAAGATAAATAATTTTAGATTTTTGTTAGCATAGGTCGTAAATACCCTATCGTCTGACTTGTAAATCCTTTTTATTAATAACGTATCTGTAAATCTGCATCTGTAATGCCCACAGAAATCTAAATATCTATATATGTAGGTATCTGTCATAATGCCGCTAACTTAAAAACGGTGAAGGAAAACATCAAGGCATGTTCCTAGAATCTTTCGAGGACATGCGTTACCCACCAAACCACACTGGGCCAGCGTGATGGATGGTCTTGAGTCTCTCCTTGCGAGAGAAGGCCCGAAGTCATAGGTCATGGGTGGGCTGGTAGTGCTATTGGTTGGTGAAACTGTGTTGGTATGACAGGCGCCGTCGCCAGAGCCCCGCGCCGGGCGCGCAGCCTCGGTGGAGGCGCTGGCGGGCCGGCGCGGGCTCGAGCTGGCTCGCCTGCTGGCCGACGCTGAGCGGCTGGGGTATGACGCCGCTGAGGTAACTACTACTACTACTGCTACTTCCTATCCTAGTAAATTCATTTAATTCAGATAAAATAGCATACACATCGTGAGGAAACAGTAAGCAACACGTCTCCCCATAACAGAGAAATGTAGCTATCAGAATATGAAGAGTCCGAATCATTACCTGGCACTGCACTACACTCGTTACCCACAGATAAGATGTTTTATCTCTGCCCTGTAATTTCACTGGAAACATTGCCCTTCAAACCGGAACACAGTAATGTTTTCACATTTCCGCTTGGCGGTAGAATAACTGACAAAGATGCATATATGTACTATATCAGTGTTTACGCGACTTTGCTTATTTAGGGGTGTTTTTGTTCCATAGATTAAAACGGATTCACCAGTAACGGGCATTTACTTCTCTAGCGTGAGTGCCAAAGCGACAACGAGGCCGTCATCGACAAGGTTTCATCAATACCAGTGTCTTGAACGAGATTTTTTAACTTTATCCCTGGGCCACACTAACGGGAAATGTCATTAATTATCGCGTTAACGGACGTTAACCGTAGGTGTAAAATACAACTTCAGTAAACGTCCCTTAGGTGTATTTTACGCCTACGGTTAACGCCCCTTAACGCGATAATTAATGGTGGTGAAGCTATACATCTATTTATGTTTAAGTTTCTATAAGATTCATTTCTACTGGCAGTCGCAATACAAACCTGCAGTGAACTACTCGTCTATTATTTTTTCCCACCCATTGCAAGCAATAGTAAACCTTAACACCTCACCATATGGTCGCAATCTCGCCGGATTTTACCAGTTACCTGAGCAGTGATCGACTCAAGCGAGAACAAAAGGCGCTCGGCTCACTAAAGAAAGGACGTTCGTTAAGTGGAACGTAGTAAGTGCCAATTTGTTTCATAATAAATTCTATTAAAGATGACAACTTTGAAAACCGAGCAAGAACAGTTGATCGCCACGTTAGAAGATAATGCAAATATGTTGCGGAAGGCATTGACTAATTGGAAGAAGACTTCTAAATCACGGATTACTAAAAGTTACGTAGAAACGCGAATTGACTTAGTTAACGAATATTGGAAAGGATTAAAAAAAAGCCACGATGAATTAGTCAAACTCACGATATCTAAAGCGCAGAGAGAAAGTATGTCTTATTTTTGCGACGACGAGTACTCTTCGTTCGAGGATCTATACGTCACGCTGCAATGTGAATTGAAAGACGCGTATGCGACTTTTTCAGAACGTGCACAAGAACGTCACAATAGTATCAGCGTTTGTAACCACCAAAACGGATTAGTACACCTGCCAAAAATACAAATTCCTGAATTTACTGGTAGTTATGAACAGTGGCCGGCTTTCAAAGATCTTTTCATGTCTCTCATACACGAAAATTCTACACTGAGTGACGTACAGAAATTACATTACTTAAAGACAAGCCTAAAAGGGGACTCTGAATTATTGCTTCAGCATGTCCAAATAGTTGGAAATAACTACGCCACAGCATGGGAGATTCTAAACTCAAGATATGGCAACAAGCGTTTGATAGTAAACAATATTATGAAAATATTGTTTAATCAAAGAAAAATGACCACTCCATCGGCAGTTCAATTGAAAGGACTAATAGATACAACAACTGAATGCCTATATAACTTAAAAAATATGGTGGTTAGCACAGAGTCGTGGGATCTCTTAGTAATTCATCTACTAGTACATAAATTTGATTCGGAAACTCACAAAGACTGGGAACAATACGTAAGTAAGCAAGAAGAATCAGGAGCTGCCGAAGAACTTCCTACTTGGAAGCTACTTAAAAGGTTTATGGAAACCAAGTTTCGCACCCTCGAGCTCGTCATGCCTACCAGCAATAGTCAAAACAGGCCTATTCAAGATAGATTATGTCACGTTGCCATCCCAACTAAGGAAATGTATGCGTCATGTGCAGTGAAAACCACACACTTTGTCACTGCAGGGGATTTAACGGTTTGGAACCAATAGAAAGAACAGAGTACGTGAAGAACAAAAACTTATGTTTCAACTGCTTAGCTCCAGGACATTTAGTATCAACATGCAAGCTACCAATCTCCTGCAGGGTCTGCCACAGACGTCACCATTCACTACTGCATGTCACATACACTTCTAAAGCACAACCGCGGGCTTCACAAGATGTAGTAGATGAAGACGAAGTACAGGTCAATACTACAATAGCATCTAATCTAAAGACAAAGCAGCATGGTGTAGCGTTATTGGCAACAGCAGTAGTAGAAGTAACAAATAATGGATTCACCATTCCATTACGCGCCCTGATAGATCAAGGTTCTCAAGGTACTTTTATGAGCGAGAAGGCGGCTCAACTTCTCAAATTGAATCGGCAACCAGTTAAAGGAAGTGTCATAGGGGGTCGGATCAACAAAGACTAAAATTAAGCATGTAGTGGAACTGAAATTAAGATCAAAATACAATAAAGACTTCAAGTTACAAACCAAAGCTTATGTGATGTCAAAACAGCTGACCACCAAGATTCCTAAAACTAAAACGGTCCCTGCCAAACATTGGTCTCATCTCAAAGGATTGCATCTGGCTGATCCAACATATCTCCAGCCAGGTGCAATAGACATCATTTTAGGAGTTCGTGAATACGCCCAAATCATACAACATGATTTGATAAAAGGACCACCAGGCACACCTTGTGCTCAGAACACTAGCCTGGGTTGGATTCTATTTGGTGAAATACAAGACAACTAATACAAAAGAGAAGCTATTCGAAGAAATTTACGAAATAACCACTATAAAAAATTCAGATGGAAGACACATAGCAAAACTTCCTTTCAAAAAATACAGTCCACAATTAATAAATATAAAATATATATCGGTATCAACCATAGAAGAGTTTGATAAATCTGAATGAACTGATTTCAAACGTTAGAAACACTATCATAACTGAAACTACTAATCTATCAGCCTATCACTACTATTTAATTAGAGGATGCATTGACCATTTGTGTAAAAGGGATACAAAAAGCGAACAGAAGCCAAAAATAGAACGATTGAAACTGGAAAAAGAAGTGAACAGAAGGAGTCTTTTTCGGTTACTCAATCCATACCTAAAAAAAAAACCAAGTTCCCAGGGTCGTATTAGACTTCGACATCAGATACAAAAATGTATTAACGAAAGGCAACTTACTTCGTTTCAATTTATGTCAGTCATTGGCTACCTGTTCATCGGTCATCGGTAGGACCGCGCCGCTTAATGCACATTGTTTAATTTTTGTTAAGTTTGATTTACATAGTTTGCGTAATACCTATTAGTTTTTGTATAGATATATACATTTTATCTAAAAAGGACCTAGGGTCCTTTTGGTGGGCGGCATGGTGAAGCTATACATCTATTTATGTTTAAGTTTCTTTAAGATTCATTTCTACTGGCAGTCGCAATACAAACCTGCAGTGAACTACTCGTCTATTATTTTTTCCCACCCATTGCAAGCAATAGTAAACCTTAATACCCATATAATATAAATGGCATTTCCCGTTAGTGTGGCCCCAGCATTAAAGTTTTACACTCAATGAGCGAGCCGTGTGTAATTTTTTTGATTTTTTCAATTTATTTAACGTATATGATTTTGATGGAGACATGTCCCTTGTGACCCTTCGGGGCACGCCTGGTTTAAGGTAATGTGTGGTCGTGTAGGTGCAGGTGGCGCTGTCGGCGAGCCCCGAGGCGCCGCTGGAGTGGCTGCGCGCGCGCTGGGCGGGGCTGGCGGGCGCGGTGCGCGGCGCGGCGGCGCGCCTGGCGCCGCACGCGCCGCTCGGCGAGCGCGAGGCGCGCGCGGCGCTCGCCCGCCACCGCGGCGCCGTGTGGCCCGCCGTCACCGAGTGCGTCGACGCTCTAAGAGCGCAGGTCTATCTTTACTATCTTCTTGAATTGAGAACTTCTTCAGGCGCGCTGAGCATTATATTATACACTAGCTTTTACCCGCGACTTCGTCCGCGCCACATATTTATTAAAGTAATTGAGGCAGTACCTACTCGTATGTCTACTACCATACAAATTCATGTTTCCTAATCAAAATCGGTCTAAGTCAAAGTTTTATATTTATTAATAAATGTACAATTTACACGACAAATTACAGAAAAAGTATGTTCTCAAAAAATTAATCAAAAACAGACTTTAATTTAAAATCATATTGGGACGGTCCACCAAATTTTATAAGAGTCTATTAGTAGATATTAGTAGATATATCGTCTGATTACATGAACGCAAATTTTAGTTTGTTGTTCATATTTCAAAAACCGCCGCACTGATTTCGATAAAATTTATATAACCACCTCTGAACTATAATCTACCAACCAAAAAAATAACCATCTAAATTGATTCACAATTGGAAATACAACTGGATTGATAACCTCCTCCTTTTTGAAGTCGGTTAAAATAGCATACAAAGAGTGCAAAGATCCTTCCATGCACACTTTTACTCCTCATTTCCACTCTTTTCAACTCTTTTTCTGTGATAAAAAGTCGCCTATATCCTTTCCTAAGTCTAGTCTATCTGTGCACCAAATTGTAACAAACTCTTTAAGTGGCTTAGGCGTTAGACGGTAACAGACAGAGAGAGTTACTTTCATATATATAATTTCATATTAGAATTGAAAACAGGTGTTCCTGATCATTTTATAGGAGGCAGTTGTAAAAGATTACCGAAAAGTAATACGTTTACTCCTCCAAAAAACTCATTTTCGCAGTTCTTAATTTGCCTTAATCGAGCGTCCATCATGCATAACATTTGATAAGACACCATGGAAATCTCGTCGACTATCAAAAATTCTGTCTGATACGCCATTTAGTGGCTGCGCCCATCTAAAGTATTGAGGTTGTATAGTGCACTGTATTCTTCTTGTCAAGCCCTTTTATTTGATACCCATGTTGATGGGATTGATAAAACCTAAGTTATCCGCCATTGTGTAGAGGCCGCCATCTTGGATTTTAATTTTATATAGTACATTGTATTCTACTGGTTGAGCACTTTCATTTGATACCCATATTGATGGGATTGATAAAACCTACGTTATCCGCCATTTTGTAGCGGCCGCCATCTTGGATTTCAATTTTTATAGTATATTGTATTCTGCTTGTTGAGCCCTTTCATTTGATACCCATGTTGATGGGATTGATAAAACCTACGTTATCCGCCATTTTGTAGCGGCCGCCATCTTGAATTTCAATTTTTTATAGTCTATTGTATTCTGCTTGTTGAGCCCTTTCATTTAATACCCATATTGATGGGATTAATAAAACATAAATTATCCGCCATTTTGTAGCGGCGGCCATCTTGAATTTATTTAAGTACATTAATTATAAATAAATGATACCGCTAGAAGCGTCTTGAAACGCTCTTAAGAGTAAATGGCTCAAACGGGTAAAAGTAAGGCGGCACTTCATATGCCGAAACATAAACACCGCACTTATGTAACCTGACACCCGTTTTCCCGCCAAATTTGTAAAACGCGAAAAGCGGCCAGTATATCAAGCGGTTATATAAGTATCCCCGTATAGTTAAGAATTATAAAATTGCTGGAACAAACGTTTATCGACTCCATTTCAAGTGTTTAGATACAAAGTTTCATGGTTTTATCTTCAATAGTATTGGACTTCCAGACTTTCACCCCCCAATTCCACCCCCGTAGGTACAGTTCGAAACTACAAAACTGTTAAAACATACATTTTATGGTTTCGTGTTAAATATCTAGACGTAAAGTTTCATAGTTCTTCAACAATGACGAAGTTTTCCATATAAACTTTCATCCCTTATTTTAACCCTTTCAACCCTTTTTTCGGAACAAAAAGTAGCCTATGTCCTTTCTCGGAATCTATTCTATCTATGTATCAAATTTCATCAAAATCTGTTGCTTGGTTTAGGCGGTAAAGACGAACAGACAGACAGACAGACAGACAGAGTTACTTTCGCGTTTATAATATTAGTATGGATTTAGAGCATTGTTCATACCTTATAATATGTACCCGCCAGCGCCGTTTTTAATTTTCTAATCACAACGGTGCTAAAAAAGTTCTACTTTTAAAAATAAACTTACTACTCGAAGCGTATTGCAGAGTTGTCATAAAGTAGAGTTGTTGTCGCAGGGCGAGTCCGGGCGCGTGAGCAAGGCGGAGCGCATGCGCGGCCGCGTGTGGGGATCGCCGGCGGGCGCGGACGACGACGCTCCCGCTCCCCGCGCGCGCGGTAACCCTCCCCCCCCCCGCTTACCTTGACTCGTCGCCGCCGCCCGTCGTCCGCATAACGATCGCGTTTACGTTTCAGCAGAGTACTACAGCTCGGACGAGTTCGATCCGCCTCTCGAGCCCTACGAGGAGTGGACCGAGCCGCGGCTCCGGGAGAGAGGGCACCGCGACTCCTGGCCCGGACCCGCGCCAGAGAGAGATCGCGGCCGCGACTCCTGGGACGGGTCTCCGGCGCCGCCGCCTCTGAACGCGGAGGATACGGCGCGCGCGCTCCGCTCGCTGCTTGCGGCGGGTGACGGCGCTCTCCTGCGGGAACTTCTAGCCCCGGACCAACCCCGCGCCGACCTCCCCGTTGCACCCACCTACGATCTCATCCAGTCCGAGAACGATTTCATCGACGCTTACAACGCCCTAACTCGCGCAAGCCCCCTCCCTAACATAGGCGGGGCGCCCGCTCCCGCTCGGATTGTCGAAATGGATCACGATTATTTGCGAAGGGACGATGAGACAGTACGCGGCACAGACTTAAACGATAACCTTACTAAAACGCACACACGAAATAAACCTAATCGACACGAACCTCAGCAAAATGGAACGGCAAGTAACTTAAAAGCTACCTCGCCAAAAATTAACCTTAAAAACGAGGCTAAAAAAGGTAAAATTAAAATAATAAAGTCTGAGAATGCGCATGAATCTATGAACACAAACGTTCATAAAGTAGCTGTTCCTGTTAATTTTATAGAAACACGAACGCATGAATTAAAATCACCAACACAACAATTACCGCTACAAGAAACGAAGCAATCCGAAGAAAAAACGAGTAATCTGAATGATATAGTTGACGACACTCAGAGATTAATACAACAGATGAAGGATGAAATCAATTCTGATATAACTTCTCTTGACGAAGGGCACGCTCAGACGTCTCAAAGTGAACACGATTCGAGTTCAAACGACGAGAGAGAAGAGTCTAGTTATAGTGAATCTGAAGGAACTGACAATGTATCTTCAGACGAAAGGGAGACCTCCAGCGAAGGAGAATACGAAGAACATATTGAAGAGGTGTCGAAAAATACCGAAACATTCCCCAATAGAACTAGCTCTGAAGACAATGAACAGTTTGAAGAAGCTTTAGACAATCTAGATCATCAAATCGAAGATGTAAAACATGCAAATATTGAAATGTTGGATTCTATAGCGCGTAGTTTACAAGAAGAACATATAATAAGCTTAGAATTAACCGAGCCTATCATAGAAATAGTAAATAAAAAAGAAGACAGTAATGGGGCAAAATCTATATCTAAAAAACAAGATTCAAATAACAATAAATTATTCGTAACTGTCAATTCTTTTGATGAAATTTACGCTGAACTTAATACTTCAAATAATAGTGTAGTAGAAAACCATCGACCTATATTGATCCCACCACTAATAGAAATAGAAATTCCAACTCCTGAAATAATGGAACCTAAAGTTCTTCTCAGCAAATATGCGATCGATGAACTAACACTAAAAATTGAAATGCCGACAAAGCTCATAATTTCGGAGCGCGTGGACCCAATATTTAATGCTATTATTGAAACTAAAGAAGTATCTGATGAATCTGATGAAGATATTCAACCAGAAGCTGAAACGATACAAGTAGATATAGTCATAGATGAAGAATTGCCACTAGAAACCCAAACAGAAATTGACACACTACAAGTTGACATAGCCCACGATGAAAAGTTAGATGCAAATAAATCAAACTCTTCTACATCTAGTGACTCGGACTCAAACTCCAGTCAAGATGAAGATAGTGTAGCTACGTCTAATATACAATCAAAAACAACAATGGAAACTGTTGAGATCAAGATTGAGGATCCAACGCCAGTTTCAATTCCTAAAAAAAGATCCCGTTACAGAGGCAACGCGAAGTGAACAAACCACACCACGTAATAGTGTTGAAAAATTAAAGGAAAAAGAAGTGGAAACTCCACCAAAAACTGAAAACAACTCAACTAAGATGGCGAATGTTAAGTCTAACATCCCTAAACCTGTTAGGACGACACCAAGCATTAAAGCAAAAGTTGACAAACTAACCCCCAAACTGTTAGTATCTAAAGTACCGGTCCGCCGCACCTCGTTAAAGCAACACCCTGCTCCCGCGCCTCCAAAAGCACATTTTGGTAACGTACAAAGTGGACACGTGAAGCAGTTGCAATCAAAGATATTCAACGAAGCGACGCCTGTGCAGCCACAGAAACCTGTGACGGTAGATGTTAAACCATCAACTTCGACGGCCACGCTTACAAAGAAGAAGCCGGCGCCACAACCGCCTAAAAACAGAACAGAAGCAGAAACAAGCGACGCCGCCACAAGCGTCTCCTCCTAAGAAGCGGAACTACTTCAGAGAGACGTGTCGCACAGAGGATGAATGGACGGACAGCGAGTCTGACGATTCTCAGGCACAAGTAGTGCGATTGCCTGAAACTAAAGAGGAGGAGCCTCAGCCGCCCCCATCACCGCCGCCGCCGCCAACCGTGCGCCGTGTATCGGGCCAAATCATCGACCTTGCCACCGTGCAGCTACCTGAAGGATCCCCAGAGGTAATGCTTATGTAAATATGTGTATTCTTTCTTTTCTCTTAAATGTAAAATAATTTCTGTTCTGGAAGCAACATACGTTTCTATGTAAGACTAGCAAAGCAAAAATATAGTAGAGCAAAAAGAAGAAAAGTACAAAAATGCTCAGCCTATAACGTCTTTGTATAAAAACACGAGTATACATTATGTACTAGAAATTATCATGTTTGTGAGGAGAAAGAGTTAGTGTTTCTACTCATCTCAAATTTTTCATTGTGTAATGTTGTTTGTTTTCCATTTAGAATAAAAATAATAAAGTCTCTATCATACAAACTCACAAGCGAAGTTAACTCACAGCGGAGCAGCGGACTCACACTGTTAATAATATGTCAAGACCGAAGAAAAGATGTACCTGTTTGTGTGTAGCGTCAGGCGCGGATGCTGCTCGCGGGCGGCGCGCTGGAGACGTGGGAGCAGGCGCGGCTGGCCGTGGAGCTGGTGGCTCGCGGTGCGGCGCCGCCGGCCGCGCTGCTGGCTGCACTCGACTGCGCCGACCTGGCCGCCGCACTCGCCTACTTGCAGCAGGAGTGCGAGCTGTGCGCCACCAGGGACCTGCCTGAACACGAGGTACTGTGCAGCGACAGGCCCGCAGGAGACGTGGGAGCAGCCACCAGGGACCTACCTACCAGGCCCGCAGGAGACGTGGGAGCAGCCACCACGGACCTGCCTGAACACGAGGTACTGTGCAACGATAGGCCCGGAGGAGACGTAGGAGTAGCCACCAGGGACCTGCCTGAACACGAGGTACTGTGCAGCGACAGGCCCGCAGGAGACGTGGGAGCAGCCACCAGAAACCTGCCTGAACACGAGGTACTGTGCAGCGACAGGGCCGCAGAAGACGTGGGAGCAGCCACCAGGGACCTGCCTGAACACGAGGTACTGTGCAGCGACAGGCCCGCAGGAGACGTGGGAGCAGCCACCAGGGACCTGCCTGAACACGAGGTACTGTGCAGCGACAGGCCCGCAGGAGACGTGGGAGCAGCCACCACAGACCTGCCTGAACACGAGGCTTACTTTAAACTGAAACTTCTATATAACCCGTAAAGGCAGTACCGGCTTTAGGGCAGGGCTCGGTAGGCGACCGTCCAGGGCGCCGGATATAAAGAGACGCCTGCGCTTGCCCTTGCGCTTGTGCAGTGCCCCCTTATATCCGGCGCCCTGTCAGTAACTAGGCTTCGCTCATTGAGCGGTTAAGTTTATGCGCAAAGAGCGCTGGTAGTCCTAAAACCGGCATTACGTAAAGGTACAACACTTCCAAGACGAGCCATAGGCCGCAAACTGTAGCTGCAAGCGACACTACTAGTTTCTATGAAATCCAAGCGCGACAGTTATACGCCGCGCGACCGCAGACTGCAGCACCAGTTACCAGTAGTGTCGCAACCTCCACGGCCCACATGGTCCGCTCCCAGACCGCACTAAGCTGCGCCCGATCGTCTCCATGTGATTACGCGTTCCGGGTATTTCATCGGTTAAAGTTCATACTAAAGTAGTTTGTAAATATCTCAAAGTAAGGTCAAACGGAACAACACGGCACCCGGGCCCCACTTGGTGTACAGTCCCCGTTGCCCACTTGGTGTTTAACGGCATTACCTTGACATTTCCGCAGCGTTACAACCGTAGTGGTCTCGATAAGACCCTATACTGTAATGTGTAGTGGAGGTATCCTGTCTGTGCGGTACAGACGGTGTCAATGCTGTCCAGCACACACCGGTGCAGCAGACTTTTAATGTTTGACGGATGCTTGGATTACACCCTCATAACTCAAACCATAGATGCAACTGTACCAACAATCTTCGTGCCTTGATGTTTACTGTTTCTGGTACAGATGGTGTCAATGCTATCGTGCACGCACCGCTGCTGCCGCGAGTGCGCGCGGCTGTACTTCACGGTGCAGGTGACGGAGCGGTCGGTGGCGGACTGCGTGTGCCCGTACTGCAAGCTGCCCGAACTGGAGGCGTTACCCGAAGACGCCTGGCTCGACTACTTTGCGCACCTCGATATACAGCTCAAGGCGCTGTTGGAGCCGCCTGTACATGAACTCTTCCAGAGAAAGGTGACTGACACATATTTCCTACACAAACTCTTCATTAATAAAACGCGGGTAAAATCGCGGAGCACTGCTAGTATTATATCTAATAATTATACATCTTTTATTTTTTTTTATTTTTAGTTACGCGACCGCACCCTGGCCCGCGACCCGAACTTCAAATGGTGCGTGGAGTGTTCGTCGGGATTCTTCGTGCATCCGAAACAGAAGAAACTTCGCTGCCCCGAGTGTCGATCTGTCACATGCGCTGCTTGTAGAAAACCGGTAAATTTATTAAAAATAAATACTTATCTATTTCTTTTTATAGTATATACTCTATATTTATACTGTGTGTAGGATAGGCGTCTGATGGTAAGTAACATGACTGCCCATAAAAGCTAACAGCACAGTGAGTGTCTCGCAGCTAATAGAACAAAAATAATCTCAATAATTACCTAACACTGGCCTTTGCTCGTCATCCTGATATACAAGATGTTTTATGAAATTTATCTGGAAACATTTCCCTTCAAACCGGAACATTTAATCCTATTGAAAGAACACAGACAAGACAAAACTTTAATGAAAGCACAGACTAAATATAGAAATACTTAATGATCAAATAATATACAAATACGAGTAATAGACAGAATAATTTTGGAATTTTAAGGCGGTATTAAAAACCAAAAAAGTGTTGTTTCCAGAATATGTATGTAAGTACATTGAGAGAGTGTAAAAGTGTCACAGTAGAATCTAAAACTAGGATAAAAGCCAAAGGTCAGCGGATATCGAGGAATGCCCATTATATCATAAGATTTGTACGAGTATCTTGAGTGTATCAATCGTAAGAGTTGTATATTGAGTGTATCTACCGTAGTAGTTGTACTATATTGAATGTATCCATGCGCGGTCCGAGGGAGGGGGGTCACAGGAGGGCGACATGACCCCCCCAAAATCGTATAAGTTAAACAAAAAATCTAAGCAATTAAAAATATCTAATAGTACATAGACAATTTTAATTTTGGAGGGCTACTAGTAAAGTATTTTTTGTTCGATTAATTTGTATTTCTACTTGTGCCCCCCCCCAAACCTGAGGCTGCGCACTGGTGACCCCCTCCAAAATTCGCGGCTGGGACCGCGCCTGAGTGTATCTATCGCAAGAGTTGTATGTTGAGTGTATTTATCGTAAGAGCTGTATATTGAGTGTATCTATCGTAAGAGTGTACCTCTATTGAGTGTATCTATCGTAAGAGTTGTTTATTGAGAACATCTATCGTAAGAGGTATGTATATCTTGAGTGTATCTTTCGTAATGGTTGTACATTGAGTGTGTGTTGTTTGGCAGTGGAGCAGTAACCACGAGGGGCTGAGCTGCGAGCAGTACACGGCGTGGCTGGAGGACAACGACCCAGAGCGCGCGGCCGCGGCCGTGGCGCAGCACCTGCGCGACCACGGCCTCGAGTGCCCGCGCTGCCGGTTCAAGTACTCGCTCTCCAGGTAACACGCGCCGACCATGGACCGAAGTGCAGCTATTACTCATGCACATGTCATGCGCGGTCCGAAGGGGGGGGGGGGGGGTCACAGGGGACATGACCGCTCCCAAAATCATATACGTTAAACTAAAAATCTAAGAAAATTAAAAATATCTAATAGTACAGTTTTTACCGCGGGAAAACAACTGACGGCATTTAAACTAAACTAAAAATCTCGGGGCGTTACTGGTCAAGTATTTTTTACTCGACATACCTAATAAGTATTGTATTATTATTATTATTGATCTCTTCAAAATGTGAGGCTGCGACCACGCAATCGAGGTGCGGTCATTATTATGCAAAGAACAACCAAGGCGTCTGATAGTACGCAACACTCCTGCCCAGAAAATCACACTCATCATCATGTTTACCCTAGAGTCTAGAGATACACTACTCAGCCCTATCCTCGACTTTTTTTTAAATTGTAACAAACTGCAGGTTAATACTTCTTGCGTTGAAGGTATTACCTATCTATTATACGGTTGCAGTTAGACTTCTTAACATGACGGATAAAGAGAAGCAGCATTATTATTGCGTAACCTAAGTTATACAGTAAGTACACACACTTGTTTACGTAGGTATAGTTTGTTATCGTTGTTTGTAGGGGCGGTTGCATGCACTTCACATGCACGCAATGCAAGTTCGAGTTCTGCTACGGCTGCGGCAAGCCGTTCACGATGGGCGCGCGCTGCGGCCTCAGCGAGTACTGCGCCAAGCTGGGCCTGCACGCGCACCATCCCCGAAACTGCCTCTTCTACCTGCGCGACAAGGAGCCGCACGAACTGCAGACTCTCTTACAGGTTTGTTTTAGAACGCTAAGGGGACGTTTTCACTCAACAAATGTTACTACTAGGTATCAGCCTAATGACAGTAATACGGCTAATACGTTCACCTAGGGCAAACGCTCGAACTAGGTAGGTGTAGCTTTGAGAGTGAGGCCATAAGAAGAATCCACTTGGGCTGGGCAGTCTTAGTCTTATGACAAAAATGTTCAATCAGTGCGTCCTACCTGTTATGACCTACGGTGCTGAAACGTGGACACTGACGGTGAAAATGGCGACCGAAACTCGGTCGGAAAACGTCGGTGACGGCGAAAGCTCAAGGTCGCTCAGGGAGCTATGGAAAGGGCTATGCTTGGGGTTTCTCTGAGGGATTGCATCCTCATGGGCTATGCATTGCATCAATAGCCCGCGGAAAATCTTTCTATGGTGCACCAAAAGAAGTTTTCACTTCAAAAATATGGTTACCAATGGATGAAACGAGCTTTTCCGAAAACCTATCCCAACTGAGAACACAGTGGGATTTCCGGAATAATTTTCCGGCCTTTTCACACCATTATTTACCGGCATTTTCCACAAGACAAGTTTCGTGCTACTATGTTATACCGTGGGACATAGTGGCTTTGAAACATGCCTGTCACCAGGCGCGGCTTCAGGGGGTGGTCATGGGGTCATGGCCCCCCCCCCCTGGGCTGAGTCCAGTACCTAGGTGAAACACTGATTTAAAATCATGCATGTACTTATCGCACAGTTTTGTGACATGACCACGACTATGTGACCCCCGTGACCCCCCCTGGAGCCATGTGACGTCCCCCCCCCCCCTGGAGCCATGTGACCCCCTGGACCCAAAGCTGGATCTGCCTTTGCCTGTCATGTGATGTGGACGTTGTCCTTGATATCTTGATGTACCTTTATCATGTTCCCCTTGTTTTATACGTAGATGAACAACGTGACGTACGAGACGCAAGCCCCCGAGGGAAGCACGGGCCGCTGCCCCGTCCAGCTGCAGAGAGAAACGCCGGGCGGCCTCGTCGACGGCGTCTGCGGGAGCGAAGCGCCGCCGAACTTTGCCGGACTTTGCAAGTAAGACTTATGATTTTACAAATATAGGTACATCAGTTCACGATTATTTAAGGATCAAGCCTTGAAGAATCAAGGATAGGCACAGCTGATGTAGCCGCACTTGAAAATACTTAAAAAATTAGCCATTACAAATTCAACAAAATCTGTGTTGTCTAGTCATTGTTACTTTAAGTAGGTACACAAAAAGTAAACAGAAGTAGCCTTATCTACTCGTAAATTTTATACACCTTCTTACTTATAGCCTATAACGACATAGGTACTAATAAATTAGACATGCTCAAAGTACAAAAAATGGTGTCCGGATGGCATATCTGCTCGTATTCTGTTTACTTTTTGATCGGCACGCGTGGATCGGAGCAGCTGTGTGACGCGCGACGAAGGCCCGTCGGGCCGGCCGGTACGGGAGCGGTGAGCGCGCGCGTGTTGCAGGAACCACTACCTGGAGTACCTGTCGCGGCTGGTGCGCGCGCGCGGCGTGGACCCGCTGCCGCTGCTGGCGGTGGACGACCTGGAGACGCTGGTGCGGCGCGCCGCGCTGCGCCCGCCGCCGCGGCCCTACGGCTCGCTCGAGGGCCTGTACCGGCGCGCGCTGCACCAGGTGACCGCGCTGTTCTTGCAGGCCGCACTACACCGAGTACCTGGCGGCGCAGGCGCGCGCGCTGGACCCCATCCCCATCATGGACGTGGCCGAGCTGGTGGCCGAGCTGCGGCGCCGCGCGCTGCCACTGCCCGACCGCGGGCCCTGGGACACGGACCCCATCTACGCCGGCATGTGTGCGGAGGTACGTTCACAGACACACGCACGCGCACACACACACAGCCACCAATGCTATAATATAGCTATACTAGCGACCCGCCCCGGCTTCGCACAGGTGCATTGCTGTTACTAAATATAAGTTATGTTAATGTTACTAAATACCTACCTACTAATAAAATTCCGGTCCGGCGGCAAGACGTTTCGTTTTACGTAGTCACATAAGTCACAGTTTTTTGTGATGGATATTTTATTGGCGCGACGGATACATGCAATGTGTTGATTTATGGAATGAAACGTGCTTCACACCAAAGATGGCGACAGCGCAGCGGTTTGTTTGTCAGTGCCATCCCAATTTTGTGGATATTATGTTGTCGACTCAAAATCAATTTTTTTTTTGTTTTGTTATTCATATAAGGTTTTGATCAAGTCTACCGTACCCCTTGACGAAATTATTAATATAGATCTTATACCTTTAAACGAGCAATTCTTGTAAGTATTTAAATAACGAATCTGAATCTCGGAAACGGCTCGAACGATTTTCATGAAATAATGTATACAGGGGGTTTCGGGGACGATAAATCGATCTAGCCAAGTTTTATTTTTTTTAAATGGCGTTTTATGCGCGTTTTTAGACAATGAAAAACTCCGCTAATGTCATTAGAATACGATAACTTATTTCGTCACTGTTCTTTAAGTCTAAATGGCTCAGACGAGATAAGCTCGCCCTCGGAGTCAACAGGCCCCGGTTCGAATCCCGATGGTGACACTCGGGTCTTTTCTTTTCGTTCTTTTTTTTTCTGAAAAAAACTTTTACTTAGCCCTTTATAAACGAATTTAAACTCGGTCAACCAGGTACTTTTATATTATATGCTATGTGTAACATTAGCAGTGCCCCGCGGTTTTACCCGTAATATAATAACCACGTCATAATCAATTGACTTCTTTATCACACGGCGCGATGTAGGCCTCTTTAACTGATTTTTTTTAACCATCTTGGTTGAAATTGTTCAGTTGTTGAATAAAACTGAGTAAAATTGTAGATTGTGTTAAGCAACTTTTTTACTAAGTGAAGAAGAATGATGGGACGAGCAAGATGTATGCTGATGTGTCTGGTGCAACACGCCAGCACATACCTAACAGTGTCACACAGGTATTGGACTATGAAGAGTCCAAATTATTACCTAGCACTGCACTGCGCGCGTAGGCCAGAGATGTAAGATGATTTATCTCTATGCCCTGTAATTTCTGAAAACATTGCCCTTCAAACTGGAACACAGTGATGTTTTCCCATTACTGCTTGGCGGTAGAATAATTGGCAAAGGTGTGGTACTTCCAGACACCAGGATTGGCGTCTGGAAGTACCACAGACGGACTCGACAAAGAGTTCTACCCATAGATATAGTATAAGTAAATGTAAACTCTTTGCATAAATCACACTAAAATTACCAAAGTAAAAGTTTTGTGTGCGTGCGTGTGTCTGTTACTGTTTCAGGCTCTTAACTACTCAAGAGATCTGGATGAGGTAAGATACCTATTGAGTAACTTACATCCTTGAACATGGGAAATATTACCTCAATTAGATACTTTTTTTTTTTTAAATAAATGGTGACGACACGATCCGGACATGTGCCTGATGGTAAGCAACATGCCTGACACATAACAGCACAGTGACAGGCAGCTATTGGAACATGAAAGAGTCCAAATCATTACCTAGCACTGCACTGCGCTCGTCACCCAGAGATCTAAGATCTTATATCTCTAAGCCCTGTAATTTCTCTGGAAACATTGCCCTTCAAACCGGAACACAGTAATGTTTGCACATTACTGCTTGGCGGTAGAATAACTGGCAAAGGTGTGGTACTTCCCCAGGCGGACTCTGCCAAGAGTCCTACCACTACAAAATACAAAAGAAACACATGACCTAAAGACCGGGTTTTTTTTTAACTTTCTGTGACGAAATATTGAACGGTTGCGGTGAACAGATTAATAATAATAATACATTATATTTATTACAAAATTAAAGGTGCCATGAATAGGCATTAAAAATGGCGGGCCAAAAACGGAAAACACTACATAGGAATTCTACAATCTAGCAAATTCCTAAGACAAATAATCTTCTGTGTTTAGGCGGATTATTTTGAACAGTTTAGTCTATATTAATAAAGTATTTTTTTTTACATTTCACAGATTGTCCGAGAGAAAATTCCATTGGACTGACTTCATCAACAACGATTATAACTATTCCCAGATACTCGTATTGAACTTCAGCTAAGGAACCTTCGTTTTATTTATTTTATAAACAAATAAGGAGAACCAAATAATCAACTAATTAATAAAAATATGTGTAAAGAATATGTAAAAATAATAAAATACATTGTTATCCACTTTTCGTTTCATTTCATTATTTGATAAGCTATAGTAGACTTACTGTACCTATAATTACAGTTTTTTGAAGTGAGAATTTCCTTTTAGCACACCACAGGCAAATTTTTCATAGGCTGTGAATTGACCTCAAGCATCACGTTCGGGAATTAAAGAAATCTTCGGGTAAACTAGGCACCATGGTCATTGGCCAACTAGAAATGCGTCACCAGTTCCTAAGACTGCCAATTTTTTTTTAATAGACTTTCACTAGGTTAAAAGTTTGTTTTATAACGGTTATTAAAAAGTGTCCTTCCCTTAACTGTATTAAAATAGAATTTCTAAAGTTGTTTAAAATGTTTAATAGGTCTTAAATTGGGCATGAAGTGCTAAAATAAACAAGTAATCTCTCTCAAAGCTGATAGATTTCTATTAGTACAAATCTATGTTACAATGGGCCAATATAATTAAAATCAGAGATAAAATATAACTGCTCTTATAAATTTTATTGAATGCTATTCAAATTTCTACAATACTACGAACATAACAAATTGAATCCTCTTTTTTCAAGTTGTTCCAACTATGTAAAACAGGTCAGTACCAACTTTGGCAATCAAGTACTTTTCAAATTTTACATTTATGTACCAAAAATAGTAAAATGCAAAATGTTCCGACGTTTTGTGGTTTAAACCTGACCTAAACAGCATATCACCATTTCA
Organism: Ectropis grisescens; assembly: GCA_017562165.1. NCBI lineage: Eukaryota > Metazoa > Arthropoda > Insecta > Lepidoptera > Geometridae > Ectropis > Ectropis grisescens. The sequence goes on from CM029770.1 coordinate 21,016,106, forward strand.
ATAAGAGTTATCACCGCCGTTTTTCATGGATCCGGGTTCTAATTCCACGCGTACAACTGTCTTTTCGAAGTTATGTGCGTAACGTCGCTAACTTAAAATAGTGAAGGAAAACATCGTCAGGAAACCGTCTAGAATCTTTCGAGGTCATGTGTCATCCACCGACCCGAGCTGGGCCAGCGTGGTGGATTATGGCCTTGACTCTCTCCTTGCGAGAGAAGGCCCCAAGCGTCCTAGCATTGGGAACATTTAGTGGGTTCGTTATGATCACCGTCGTGCGAAGTTTTCGTTCATGTGCAGGCGGTCTCGCTGTATGTAGTGCCGGTTGGAGCGGATGCGGCTCTCGAGGGAGTCCGGCAGCGCGCGCGCCTCGTGCTGCGAGTGGCGTGCCGAATGCGCACGCGCCGGCGCCTCGCCCTCCGCCCGCTGGCGAGCCACCCGCTCCCCGCGCTCAACCTCGCGCTCCGCCCCCGCCGCCGCCATCTCCGCCAGCCGCGCGGCCTTTTCTGCCTCACTCAAACCTGCCTTCTTACCCTTTCGCTCTTCATTCTGCCGCTTTGGAGAATACTCCCTTTTGTAGGCCTCTCTTTTTGGCGAATACTCCCTTTTGTAGGCCTCTCTTTTCGGTGAATTCTCCCTTTTGTAGGCCTCTGTTTTCGGTGAATTCTCCCTTTTGTAGGCCTCTCTTTTTGGTGAATACTCCCTTTTGTAGGCTTCTCTTTTTGGTGAATACTCCCTTTTATAGGCCTCTCTTTTCGGTGAATACTCCCTTTTGTAGGACTCTCTGGGTGAGTCTTCCCTTTGATAATATCGCTGGGGTGGCCTGTTGCTGTTGCTTCTGTCTCTTTCGTCTATCCGTTCCTCTCTGGTATTCTTATTCATCCTATCATTATCTGGCCTAAATCTGATGTTCTCTTCTCTTGAATCCCTTCTCTTCTTTAAATGCTCACTGTCAGATTCTTGATGTCTTTTGGATTCATATTTGCTTCTTTTTCTCATAGTTTCGTCATTGCTGCCGTCAGAGTCACTATGCCTTTTTCGGGATTGCTGTTTATCTTTGTGTGATTTAGCTGAAGCTTTGTCTTTGTCCTTCTTAGATGCCTTGTTGCTCTTTTTTTTCTTATTATCATTTGAAGACTCGGAATCTGAGTCTGTATCTGAATCAGATGATTGGTGCTTCTTTTTTGACTTTTTCTTTTTCCGTTTTTTCTTCTTCTTTTTTGATTTATTATCATCATCTGATGATGAATCTGATGACTCATCTGAATTTAAAAGACTAGTCAAATCAATCCCCTTTTTACCTGCTAGTGCATTCAGTTTCGCAGCGAGGGCATCGTCCAAGTCTTTACCTTTTCCTTTCTTTTTACTCTTCTTGTTCTTACTGCTCTTTTGTTCTTTTTGTTCCTGTAATTAAAAGATATTACATTATAAGTATCTAATTTTAAACAACTTAAACAGCCTACTAAATGTTCCCACAGCTGGGACTTAAGGCTTGTTCGCATTAGGCTAGTAATTTAGCCTAGTGGCGAGTAATTTAGCAACTAAACGTGTATGAACAGTGAAAATTTAGTCGAGTAGTTTAGGAAGTGATTTAGTCGAGTCAATCCATTTTGTTCTATTTTCAACGGGCGAGTAGCACCCCCCCACCACGCGTTCGTTGCGAGCGGTGCGCTCATTGGCTCGCCGATTAAACAGGTTCGAACTTGTCGAATTAGTCTGGAGAGAGAAAAATAACTTCAAACAAATGCGTTGTAGGATCTTCATGTCGCGAAACGCTACTCACTTGTGAACTGTACTAAAGCACGGTGCGAACGATTTTTGAATAGTAGCGAGTATTTTAGCTACTAAATTACTCTCTACTAGACTAATTTGCTAGCCTAATGCGAACAAGCCTTTAGGGCCTTCTCTCATAAGCAGAAAGTCAAGGCCATAATCCGCCACACTGGCCCAGTACATGACACATGACTTCGAAAGATTCTAGGTACATGAAGGTTTCCTCACGATGCTTTCCTTCACCGTTTTAAGTTAGCGGTATTACGCACATGAGTTCGAAAAGAGAGTGGTGCGTGTGGTTTTGAACCCGGGGTCACAAGATCGGCAGTCGCCGGTCTCCCGACTAGACCAGCCGTAACTAGAATTTTTATTTTTATTATTATTAATTTTAAGCAACCTATAACAATACTACACCATGTAATTCGAAAATGTTGCTGGCTAGAGGAACTCTAAAGTTGGCGCCCAGATAGATTGTATTTACTTTAAACTTTATTATGTCAGAATAACAAGCAAAAATGTGACAACTCCAGAGGTAACCTCTACAAAGGATTAGAAAACAGTTCCTATCACTAAACCTTTTTATGTTTGACTAGATGTCCGCCCCGGCGTTGCCCGTGGTACATTATATAGTACTCATCGGGATCCCGTACATATACAACGGTGAAAGAATGACTGAAATCGGTTCAGTCATTCCTGAGAATATCGCTTTCAAACAAAACACCTCTTCAGCCACCTGTCGGAAATTGGTTGTACCAACTCAGATTTAGAAAAAAAAATTATTAGCAAAGGTTTTATATTCAAGAGGTATGTAATCTGTGATATTCAATGACGCAATCTTAGACACATGCTGTCATGTGTCATGTCAAAGCACGAAACGTACGAAAACTCTCAATAAGGAATATTTTTTCCCGATTTTGTTATATTTCTGTTCTTGATTCATGCTCCGCTTCTATTAATAGTAGCGTTATTTTCTATAGCCTATATATAGCCTTCCTCGATAAATGGACTATCCAATAGAAAAGGGGGCGTTCATGAATTACGTAAGGTGTTTAAGGGGGGGAGGGGGTCGAGTCAAATCTCATGTAAACTTACGTTGGAGAGAGGGGGGTCTCGGGAAATATCACGCAATTTTTTTTCTGGTTAAAACAAAAAAATGTTGTTTCCAATAGTCTCTCTTGAGACCGCGCTTGACTCTCCATGGACTGAATTAGAGTAGACATTCTTTTTTTAATCACAGTAGTTACGATTAAAGTTTTCTATTGTTAAATTTTTATTACACTTATAATAAAACTCTCAGCAATAATGATTAGGTACTGGTCTTAACTAGTCGTAAATAAAAGCACGAAGCATTTTTTTTTTCTTTTGACAATAACAATCCAACGTGTTTACGTAAGAAACCCACATTTTGAAAAATCTCACGTGAGATTGGGGGATAGGGAAGGGGGTTGAATAAAATCTCACGACATCTCATCAGGGGGGAGGGAGGGACAGAAAACTTAAAAAAACACCTCACGTAATTTATGGACGCCCCCAAAAGAATCTTTCAATCCAGACCAGTACTTCCCGAGATCCTAGCGTTCAAACAAACTCTACAGCTTTATAATATTAGTATAGATATGAGAAACTCTTACTTGTTCTTTCCTAAGAAGTTCTGTAAGTTTTTTTCTCTGCAGGGGATTGTTGAGCAGTGCTGCCCGAGCGGCTCGCTCCCTCTCCTTCACTAACAGTAACGGGTCTTCTCTCAATTTCCGAGCTAAATCCACTTGAGTGTCATCTGCAGTTGTCAACATGCTGGAACCGACCACTCTTCGAGACAAGGCTGGGTTTGTATTCTGGGCCTGGTCACCTTCATCAGCTTTACCAATAGATTTCCCTAGCAAGTAATCTTCATGTTGCCCTTGTTTATCCGGTTTCTGAAAATAGTAAAAAGTAAAAAAGAATTACAAGAAAGAGTTAGCAATAAGTAAAAAAAAGTTTTAAATTTTTGTTTCAACATGAAAGGTTAGGTTAGGGTTAGGTTCTTCTCTTAAAGATGATGTTGAATTCAGAAGGTATTCAAATAGCCAACAGGCAACATTTGTTTAGAAAACTGCATAAAAAAGTGTCATCCTAGGAGTGCCAACAGAAGTAAAAACACAATATATCTACAATGTATATAGTAATATAATAGAGGGGTTGGTAATGGTAACAGTGTTGCGAGTTGAATAATTGTTTTGCCCACATCAAAAACTGAAATCATCAACCAAGCTGCACAAGCATGGTGGATTATCACCTCGACTCTCTCCTTGTGAAAGAAGGTCCCCTACTCCCAGCACTGAGGATATAAAGTGGGATGCTACTATCAAAATTATGCAAAAAAATGGTCTAATTTTTTCTCTGATACCATTCACAAAATCATGATTATGTAAGTATGAATATGTATAATTATATTTATATCTTTATTGCCATCGTATAGTACATGCAGTTCTTAAATATAATTTTACATGTTCATACTTACATAATCATATTTTGTGAATGGTATTAGAGAAAAAATTAGACCATTTTTTTGCATAATTTTGATAGTAGCATTCCACTTTATATCCTCAGTGCTGGGACTAGGGGGCCTTCTCTAATAACTAGGTAATGGGGATCTACATTCCCTCAAGACAGACAAATCCCAGGCACTGCTACGCTGCACTAACCGTTGTGATCAGATCTGGTTGTTTGGAGTGGTAGTGGTTTAAGCAACCAACAACAATTTGTCTTGCAAATTTTTCGAAATAAATTCCTTCAATGGACATAAAGAGTCGACATCAGGTATATATGTATATGTCACTGGAAAATTGTCAACACCGTCTGATTATAATCCTACATAAGTAGATATATATTGATGTATCTTGCTTAATCACGACGGATAGCTTCAACAGATTGGGTTGAACTTTAGAACACAGATTTGAGTCTGGAATAACACAGGCTACTTTACAAATTGGGAAAACAAAGTCAGGCGAACTACGCGCGCGAAGCATCGAGGCGCTGGGTGCTGCTAGTTATTTTTAACCGATTCCCAAAAAAAGGAGGCGGTTATCATTTGTATGTTACGCGACAGCACCGCCAAACGTGAATCGATTTTGATGGTTCTTTTTTTTTGTTTGGTAAATTATAGTTCAGCTCAAAAAACCGCTAAAATGTATCTCGATGACATAGTGATGGCTTACTTTTGAATATGGTGAAATGCCTGAATTTAATTAAAATTGACATCGATTTTTGAATTTGAATTTCTTCAAAAACTAGATTATTATGTACGTACATCATACATCCAATGCAATCGGTTGTCACTTGCATCACTACCGTGGGCACCGAAATTTCTTTGAGCCATTTCTTTTAGTTGAGCGCGATCTCTTTCCTCTTCGCGTTCTCTCTGGAGTTCCACTATTCGCTTTTTCTCCTCTGCAGCAGCCTGTTCCGCTTTCCAAACACGCTCTTGATTCTTCATAGTATTTGGGTGCCATGATTTCTTAGTATTCTGAAAAACATGTGATTGAAATGTTTAGGCAAAACAAACAACATATTACTGGGTGTCGTAGTTTCAATGAAAATGAACACACAATAACAGTACCTATACGAAACCCAGCTAATAACAGAGACAGCATAGCAGCATACTATTTGTTTATAAACTCACCAAGTCTCCTCCTCCCATTGTTATTATAGTTATAAAACTAGGTTCTATGAGTCCATTGAAGCAGTGTAAAATACAAAGAATATTTCCTAGTGTTTCGCTAATAAAATCTGAAATATCTGTAATTGTAACTATCTAGAAGACTAGAAGTCTAGATAGATAATTTTTATTTTCTGCCACATAACCTAAAACTCCAAATTATATCCAATCACCCAATCACCCAATCAGTGTTTTCCCTTTTCCGACGAGACGAGAGGACGAGACAAAAAATTGTTCTACAGTTACGCACTAGATGGCGATAGTGTAGATTTAGCAGGATCTGCCTCTTGGTCTCTACCATAGACTCTCAAAAGTGTAATCACTATGAAGTCCCTCCCCATTTTCAGGTAAAATAATAATCTAAATTATTTGTGATGAGTAACTTAAAATTTTGGAAGTTTCACAATTACATCAATTATTTTAGATAAATTACAAATTAAATTTTCTTCATCTTTTTAAGTGTTAAATATTGGGAATAAAAATAGTCAATTAAGTTGATAAAGCAATAAAAAAATCGTTAGTGATCACAATCGATTTTCAATTAACGTAAAAGCCGTAGTGACCGACGCAAAAAACATCCAGGAATCACGTTACATAGGTAGATGCATAATTCCTTCTTTCCTCATTTTAAATAATATTAAAAGAACTCTTGATTATAATTATGTTTTTTTTTTTTTGTGTAAATTTTGTAATCCTGGCAACCCAGAATTAATTCAAACGTGATTCATTGAGGATTTAATAACAAGAACAAAATTAAAAATTTTTGATTAACCCCCGACTACCTCGGGTTTGTAATCTGTACAACATCCTACTAGTCAAACCCTTTCATTTGATACCCATATTAAGGGAGTTGTGAAAAAATAAATGTATTTCGCCATTTTGTGGTAGCGGCCATCTTTTATTTGAAATTTGTCATAGTACAAAGTATTCTATCTACCAGTCAAGCTTGGTTCACTAATGTTTCACAAACATTTTTTGACAAAACATCACTTTAAAACCAACTAATCGTATAATATTCATTACGAAAACTTTACACCACAAAAATGTTTCATTTTAAAAACAACGTTTTGCATACTATTTATTTCAAAAATGTCTTACATCAACAAATGTTTTATTTTACAAACCATCATTTTATAACCATTTATACGGCAAATGTTACATTTAGACAATGCATCGAATGATATTTTGTTATTTGTACATTTTTTTGTTTCATATACTATTCATTTTACAAATTTAACATTTACCAAAATGCAATTTTACAACAAATTAGGTCCTGTCACAGAGTTTTGACCTAACCTGTCCGATTAGGATCTATTACTAAGATTTGACTCCGGGTGGGCTCCCGCCAGAAGCTCTGCGGTCAGCCCTGAGTCACACCACGGACACTCCACTAAAATTCCATACAAGCGTCGCTGTGGAGTTACCTACTCTTCACACAACTACGCAGATGTCATTCGTACACACGCGTGAATGTGTGCGTTAGAGCTTGGGCTAGGGCTACTGAATTGTTTTATTGAATAGTTGTGTCCCTTGAGTTCACCTGGTGACGTAAAGTAGTCTATAAACTTGCTATAATGTTGAGTTACATAAATATAGTTACATAAATAGAGCCAAATTATACTATTCTAATTAAAAGGGTGTTTGCACAGATTTCTAAATTGTTTCAAAAATCTGTGGGTGTTTGTATTGCCGCGTAAAATGAAACGAAACCGATGATAGATTAGATCAGGTACCTAGATATCTACCTAGACGAAAGTCTTTAACCAGTGCGTGTTGCCAGTGATGGCTTATGGAACTGAGACGTGGTCCTTAACTGTGGGCCTCATAACGAAGCTCAAAGTCACACAGCGAGCTATGGAGAGGGCTATGCTCGGAGTCTCTTTGCGCGACAGAATCCGTAATGAGGATATTCGCAAAAGAACGAAGATGGCGACATAGCTCAAAGAGTAAGCAAGCTGAAGTGGCAATGGGCAGGCCACATCGCTCGCAGAACCGACAACCGATGGGGAAGAAAGGTTCTCGAGTGGCGACCACGTACCGGAAGACGCAGTGTTGGACGGCCTCCCACTAAATGGACAGATGACCTCATAAAGGTCGCTGGAAACTGGAAACCGCTGGTTACAGGTTGCGCAGGACCGTTCGTTGTGGAAATCTAGGGGGGAAGCCTATGTTCAGCAGTGGACGTCTTGCGGCTGATGATGATGATGATGACCTAGATATCTATTTCTGTTAGTAGGTACACAATCGCATTTTATTTTCCACTTACCCATGAAGAAAACTTTATTCTGTCACTATAATTATTCCTCCTGGCATTATCAATCCGTGCTTGGGTAACGTAACGTTACTGGCTGTGTAAGTTACGAACTTTGAGTTAAAAAAATGACTTCGTTATTATAAATAAATAAATATTGGTAGGCAATTCACACACAACACCATCTGACTACAAACTAAGCAAAGCTTGTAATATTATAAAGCAACGTTATTGAAAAGTTTCTAATCTTACGTTATTTTATCATTATGAAATTAAATAAAGCTTTTAATCTTGTCATTGTGTGTATAGTTGACGGACAGCCGTAAACAGCACAACAACCCACCATGATGATATTTCGTTAGGAATTAGATGTTCGATACCAGCCCTTCGTTGAGTGCTCCTAGCGTATCCGAAACGGCCTGAGGGGTGAGGAAGCTTGAAATTGGCGGGGGGGTGGGGAGTGTCCGTTCTATCTATATTATCTATTCTATGTCTGAGTGTCGCTTCTCCATACTCGGCCTGCGCTCCACTACGGAGATCGCCGATCGATACGATCGATACGATTTTTATGTTTAAGTTGTTAAACAATTAAAATATAATTTGAAATGTTTGTCAAACAACACTCTGTAAAATAAAAATGTGTCAAGTGTTGGTTTTGTTTTTAAACATTTGTTAGTTAACTAAAATATTAAACGAATCAATTGTCAAATAATACGTTATGTAATGAAAGTTTGTCAAATAAATATTTTGAGATGTAACCAATTTGTGAAATGTTTTTTTGTGTAATAATCGTTTGACGACCCGTGAGTTTGTCGAACGTTGGTTATCAGGTGTAGATTTGTGAAAAAAAGTTTTTCAAAAGAACGGATACCGTCAAGCTTGAGCTCAATGTGGGTATCAATCGTAAGGGCTTGCCTTGCGTTTGATACCCACATTGAGGTAATAGTGAAAAAAATAATATAATTCGCCATTTTGTGGTGGCGTACATCTTGAATTTGATTTTTTTATAGTGTTTAGTATTCTACTAGTCAAGCCTTTTCATTTGATACCAATATTGAAGTAGGTTGTGAAGAAATATTTTGTCCGCCATTTTGTGGAGGCGGCCATCTTGAATTGCTATTAATCAAACATAGCTAAAAACACCCGCACCGGTATTAACTTTCAAATAAAAAAACTGCATCGAAATCGGCTTATCCGTTTGAGCTCTACGGTGCCACAGACAGACACACACGAAGACAGACAGACAAATATCAGAAATAAATCAAAAAAAATCCAAAACACAACCAGTCACCAGCTGGTCACTTTGACAAGTGGAAAGTGGCTTCACGCCGTTCAAGACGATAGTTGCTGTATGGTTACGCCTCTTTCTATCTAACGTAAAGCTTATGTAAGTTAGAGCAGTACCATGCTTGTCCTTTCTCGAAGTCGCCACCATTTTTGGGTGCCTCAGTTTTCTTTGGATGGGTTCTGTCTTTGGTTCTGTCCGTGTTTTTTAAAACGTCTATGTTCACGATGCTCACAACCTACTTAGTCTGTGTTCACAACCTCTGAAGAATGAAGCCTCCCAACATGTATAGTCCCACCATCTTATCTGTTCAGTTGACAGCGTCGCTAGTGGAGAATTTGGTATTGCCATATAAGAAATTCACCAAGAAACAAAGGTAATTAAAACATGTCTTGCAAGTCAGTCTATAGATATCATTAAAATTTAAGAAACTACAATATCAATCATACAAAGCCTAACTAACATAGTATAGATTCAATATGGCTTAATTATAATTACCAGCTTCGATCACATCGTCACTTACCATCAGGTGAGATAGTGATCAAACAGGTCAAAATTTGCGACAGGCTCACAAATAAATAAATATAACATATAGCTATGAATCTTATTAACTACATAAATAAACAATAATGCGGCACGATAGGATTTTATTTATATTTTATAAAAATAATTGTGGTCATGGTCTCTGAGCTCAAGCGGCCGCACTCCAGGAATTCCGGTCGATGTTCTTGAACCATCTGCTGATTCCCACAATTCATCTTCGGAGTCACTCGAATCGCTTTCACTGTCACTCTGTAATTGAATGATAAAAGGTTCATCTAAATACGCATCTTTTTGTCTGTATTCATTTTCAATTTTTTTTACATGATCGCAATGGTTTTTCCACTCTGCCTGTGTGATTTTGCGGAATGCATATTCAATCAATTGAGGCATATGTGCACTTGATTTTCCGATATTTTTCTCTGCTACATTCCTCTTCATCGAGCTCCATATCATTTCAATTGGATTCAAATCACAATGATAAGGAGGCAATCGAAGAATGTCATGACCATGGCTTTTCAATATGTTGTCAATTTCATATTCAGGTGTAGGTTTATTTCTTTTATTAACTCGTAAAGCTGAGGCTTTGTCATTTGTTCGTAAAACTCGACCTTGTTTTCTACCAGCCACTTTTGCATATCAGCTTTAGTGTGGTTTGAGTTAGGACACCTATTTACGCAAATACTATGACATGGCGCATAATCCATCACAATAAGTGTGGGTTGACGCAGATTTGGCAGTAATTTTTCAAGAACCCATTTTTTGAAATTACTATTGTTCATCTCGTCATGGTAGTCCCCACTTTTTGTATTTGATTTGAAAACGAGAAGGGCATTTTCGACAAAACCTTCTTGTCCGCCAGCATGAACAATGATCCACCTATTTCCTTTCGAAACTGGTTTCAAATCGCCGTCAACTTCAGGACCTTGCCAACATTTGCCAGTTGAGTGAGACGAGTGTATGTAAGTTTCATCTAAATAAACAACAGGCTTTTTTTCTCCTCGCTCATTTTCCTTAATTTTATGTAGATAGGATGCCCGCCAGGCAACTACGTCGTTGCGTTCACACAGCACTTTTCTATTCGATTTTGTTTTTTTAAAACGAAACCCTATTTTGTGGAGTAATTTTCGAAGAGTTTCACGTTTTGCTTGAAAATTTATGTCTTCCCTGAGAACAGTCAGTAACTTTGGTAAGGTCGGAATTTCTTTTTTTACTGAATAAAACTCATGTATCTTTCTTCTTATAACACCAATGTCAAAATCATCAATATCCAGTTTCCCTGTTTTTCTTTCCCTTTTCTTGCCAGGGGTAGAAATTTTTGAATTAGTTTCTTGAGCCTGTTTTTCTTCATTGATTAATTTGTAGACAAACCGTTCTGAAACACCTGTAACAAAAAGAACAATTTAATATTTTATAGGTTTTTTTAATGAACAACCATAAAATAAAATACAGCAACCGCTTTAACAAGTTAACATTACTTTCAGATTGTTTCCGACCAATCAGGATAAATAATAAACAAAATTTTGACTACGAAATCGATTTCGAAATAATTACTGTGTGGACCACCTAAAAAGTATACCTTTCAACAAAAAAAAAAAAACAAATTTAAATCAATCCACAATAATAATTGACGGAGATGTCGGTGAACATATATAAAAAAACATGCAATCGAACATAGCAATAACATAGCAGGATAATTATTATCCTGTTTTTTAAAGTCGGTTAAAATATACTCAGGTGGCAATTTTATTTGAATATGTTTAGCTTATTTTATATATTTTAAAATATAATCACCAGCTATAAAAATGTTTTTTTTTTTAAATGAGTGATTAAAATTTCCATATCTGGCTACACTGACCTGTCGCGGCAGCAACGCGTTCATTCAGCTTTTCAAATGGTATTAATGGAGCTTGGAGGCGTTTCTCTTCTTTCATAAAAAATAAAACTTTTAAAATAATTAGCCGTGCGTCACTTTTGAGAGGTTTCGGCATTTTATTTGCTTTTTTCACAATGAAATCAATAAAATAACACGGGAGCACTCGCACTAGACATCAACTGACAGTGGAATGACGTTTAGAAAATGGCGGCTGACGCGGCTGTAGTTCCCATTTCGCCCACCTGAACAGTTAAGTTGGTGGCACTATATCTCTCCACTTAGTATTTTAGCAAATTATGCGAAACTGCGACATCATGAACAGAAAAAAATATCTAAAAGTTTTTCCACCAAGCGGCACAAAAATAAAAGATGAGAAAAACTAATGGTCAGGAATATTACTGTACAACAAACAATGTAATGTCTCAATCAAGCAAGGAACATTTTACGCAAAGAAGTTGGAAAATTAATAGAATTCTAGAGTTCATGCTATATAGTTCTCGTTCTTTCAATTTTAATTCAATTTTCAATTCAATATTCAAAAGGTATTGCCATAAAAAAAATATTCCATTGGATAAGGGTAATTTGGCGCTGCAATAGTTTCTATGAATTCACCCCGTGTTCTTATCTATTTTATCCGTAGCTATCAACGATATGGTAGCTATTGCAGATCAGACGAGACACTTATTTGGCCATAGTAAGGAATCTACCAAAACGTTATTAAAATAAATGAGATAAAATCAGGGACATGCCCCTAATGAGTACTCACAAAATTTATAACACTACGTAGTACGGACTACGTAACCAATTACCATTTACAGATTATTCGACTCATATTCTAAATACCATTTTAATAAGAGATTATATTCAATATGGATAATATGTAATTGAAATTGGATGAATAAGTAATTATATTTATTTATTTAGGAGGACCTTAATTAAACAATATAAAACAGGACAATAATTTATTTAAATAGGTCAAATTGAAGGAAATATTCCGAACTTCATTTAAAACCAAACATATAAATTCTAAAGTAGCTGCAAGCATCTATAAGCAAGTAAAATATACTACTTTTTCTCCACCTTGTCATGTTTCCCAAAAACATGTTTAATTAAGCTTTATATGAGAATGCGGATTTTTTTATACTTTAAAATTTAATAATAAAGCATTTTGTGCGTCTCAGTCGAGCGCAAATATTTTTCGGTCGCAAATTTATTATTCAAACATACTTACACTTTGTTTTTTAATTAAATCTACCAATCAAAAACAACACGCTTTTTTTATTGAAATCTTCCCAGGTATTCAATTCACTAAGTATTTTATTTGTTTGTATAAAAAAGTATTTTAAAATCACAAAACGGAATGGCAACACAAAGTAGGCAAATGTAAACTTATAATGCAGGAGGTCAGGAGGCGGGCAGTGGGCAGCCCTATCGCTTGTTTACGTTCTCCGCAGGTCTAGGTATAAATTTCAAAAATACGGCTCAGCTACATTACTGTTTATATATTATTACCGTGCTAAGACTGTCTGAATATCGAGTCGTGTAATAGAGGCTTTTTATCTCCTGAAAACATCATGCGTCATATCACATTAACATAATAGGTAATTGTATATACGTGTTTGGGTGTCTGCGCGATGTGCCTTTGGTAGACGATACAAATTTATTGAGAATAGAAAATAGACAGATGTTAGGTTTTTTATAACTGTTATTCTTGATTGGCTGTTGTAAAGAGTTTACCCTTTTTAGGCAAGAGAAACTCTCGATTACGATAGTTGATCCAGGATCCAGACAAACATAACAATAATTGTTATGTTTAGATCATTTGGCTGATGATATGGAAATGAATAAAGCACATCATCATATTAACTAAACATTTCAAGTAAATAAATGCACTCCTATTCATTAACATCAACCGTCTGCCGTTCACGAATGGCCGAAACTCAATTTTTGGCCCTCAAATGGGTCCGGAGCTCCTGATACCTATTCACTGTTTCTTCAGATCGTCGCTCCACGTGATTCCATAATGTCATGCACTGCACCTGCCTAGATGTGGTATCCACACACGAACTCGCCCCCATAATGGGTATCGGTTTTTCTGGCCCAATGACCAATCCCATGACCTGCAAAGAGACACAAAACATAACCATAGCTCCTTGAGTTGGGGCTTGTAAGCAGCCTTACCGTGCTTATCCATCTCTCACCGCTGAAAGTATTAGACAGTAACTTTTATATTAATAGTATTTGTATGGATTACTGCATGGCTAGATATAAAGTTCCATTGTTTTATCTTCAACAATGACGAAGTTCCATCCACCAGTAGTTTGGGTGCCGCACAACTTTACCGAAGCTCACAGAAGCAGGCACGTGTGAGCTGGTGCCGTAATATGATACAAAAATTTGATGCTCGTCACGGTGCCTTTCCAACTCTTCTTACATTACCTACGACGACGACGTCAATAATGTTAATTGAGTACATACGGTAAGTGATTATGCCAAGGACCTACCTACACGGAATGCTTTGCGATATGCTTGAAGTTCGTTTTCAGATATGCTCTACGCGCGTAGATACAGCCTACATCTATTTCCCTACAGCAATTTTCCATTCAGTTACTATTATAGATTACGTGACATCAGCCGAGGCCTTAGGAATCATGGAGAATCAATTTACTGGAAGCCGTCATGGCCTGCATGTCTGAGTTTTTTCCAAGAGCAGAAGTACCTACAAGTTTACCATCAGCTTCGGGTGAAGAAAAGTCACAAGTCTACCGACACCGGTACACTCCTTTATCAATTGCTTCCGAGGGCATGCTTCATCCACCATCCCTCACTTGGTCAGTGTGATTGATAATGTTCCTGACGCTGTCTTTGTAAGAGAATACTTCCCCCGAGTCCCTGCAGTGGGAACACAAAGTGATGGGCTGTTTATGCAACTAAACATAACAAATAGATACCTAATTACCTATCTGATTATGATAGGTTTAAATCTGTTGATTTATAATGATAACCCATTTATTATTGAAACGCAGTTTTTTTTATATTCCAAATTTAACAGGTAACGAGGTTTTAGTCCTGTCAGAATAAATTAGTTTAATATACTTGCTGGCCTACTACTATATCAACTGGACAACTGCGCAACGGACCACGCGCAGTGTAGGGTTCCGTAGTTGTTACTCATTCAATATATACATACGACGTTATGTATATCATTATCTAAGTATAATACAGAATAATAAACAGAAAATTATGCTATTTGCAATGATTAAATCCTACTTCTATTAACATTATAAATGTGAAAGTTTGTATGATTGTTGCTGAATCACGTCGGAAAATATAAGTGGCCCTTTAACCTCCTAAATAAACCGGTTATAGCTTAGCTATAATAACCTTTCTTTAATCTTTAATTACAAGCTAAAATGAAAAGAGAAAAATATTAAAACCAATAACAATTTTTAGCCACTAGCTAACCCGGCATGGGTTAGCTAGTTGCTATACCTCTTCTAATCTATTATTCCGCAACACCGTACAAAAAACATGCGACAAGGAGAAATGATCGAGGGTTGTGATCCTCCCTCTTCAATTGCGCTCAGTTGGACAGCTTACAAGTGACGGCATAGTGCTTCTTATTATTTAATACCCTTCTACCATCCTACATAGAGTGTGGAGGCCGTGGAGGCCGTGGAGGATACCGTGGAGGCTCTGGGCCGGGAGGAGGCAGCTTAGGCAAATGGCAAAAGGCAATTAGGCAAACACTCGATGTCGAGTCGATTACTAGCGGAATCCCAACCGGTAGTGATCTGCTCTACAGACGAGCACTAGAATTAGATTTTAAATGTACCCAAATCTCTTCTATTTTCCTCTTCTCCTTATCCAAGAAATGTGTGAAAATGAGAAAAAAAAAAGATAATTGTAATGACAAAGATCACGGACCCCGGAGTCTGTGGAGTGGATAATTTAAATATAAAATATATATAAAAAAAAAAAAACCATCCTACATAGGTCTCCTGGTGGTTCATTTGACCCATAAATTTTGTTCACGAGTCTGTAGTCTAAAAGATAAGAGTTATGTTTTAAGCACCTGAGATGATATTATGTAAATGTTTGTATACTTATTTTAGTAAGAAGTCATAATACTGCTGCTGAGACGATAAATAAACATTGCTCAACGATTTCAATAGGTTTTTATTTTATTATCTACTTTTGTTTTTTTTATTTAATAATTATTCAACAACCAACTTGGTGACTAATATATTTATCACAATCTAGCCTAATTTACAAAGTCTAGGCTAATGAGTAATTTTCTTATGAATTAATTTGCTAAATAACATTAAGTGTAAGATTGTGTCCATAACCGCTTTTCTTATTGTCACTATTAAGGCGAAGTCACTTCGTTCGTGTGTACTTTGTATATAATATTTATAAATCTAAATTGCACTAACACTGCATTTTTAAACATAGGTATTAATTTAATTTGTACTAAGTCAACTCAAATGGTTTTGTTCGTTTAAAGCGCAATACACATTGAGCCCGACATATGGCGGGAAATTTTTGTCGGCGGTTTAGTTGGCGGCTTCACTTATTACAAGTCGGAAATTTTGCGAGCGTCGCCGGGCAACTGAGCGCAGGCGTACCCAAGCCGGCAACATGTCGGCGGGTAACACGCGCAGACGCGCGTTGCCGACATGATTCTTTTCATACAGGCCGCCGGGTTCTGTCGGCGGCCCGGCAGGCTCAGTGTGTATTGCGTTTAAGCCTCCGCAATCTACTTTTGTGACTTTAATATAAAAGTTAGACATAATATGGTGAAGTCACTTTTTGAACTAAAAACTGGTTTTGGCCCTCCACATACAAATTTTTCGTGGGCTGTGAATTGAATTCTATCGTCACGCTCGGGAATGATAATAAATCTTCGTGTAAACCATGGCCATTGGCCATCTAGAAATGCGTCAGCATTTCCCATTGGCAATTTAGAATTGCTGACGCATTTATAGACGGTCATGAGCATGGCCTACTCTTACTCTTACACGCCCTCCGGTTTCACCCGCGTAGTTTTCAGAGTAAGCTATCAAATTATGAGTTTTACTTTTTCACTTCTAGCGGCAGTTCCTATGACTGCCAATATTTTTTGTAGGAATTAATAACCTGTCAATAAAAGATGTCTATAAATAAATAATATTATATTTTATGTCTCATCGTTACGTAGGTATACGTTTTCGTTCGACTATATTTTCGCCAATTTATTTTGCAAATCCGGCTACCGTGAAAAGATGGTTGATGTACCAAAGACACGAACGAAGAGATTTGACTCTACTTTTGTTATAAGAACGTCTAGGCCGTGGAATACGTTGTCTGAGTGGGGTTTCCCCGATGGTTACAATCTTTGTGTCTTCAAATCGTGAGTGAATGAGTTAGAGTGAGTGAAGTAAACACGCTCCATCACAGACCGCAGCGTCGCTTAACATCAGGCGAGATGGCGGTCAAGTGTAAACCTATAAAAGTTAAAAGAAAAAAAAAGATATTTTCATTTCTCAGTTTAATGATATCTATTGGTAAAATGATTTTCAAAATTATCACAAATTTTCTAACTTTGTAATTTAAATACAGATATAGACCCCTTGTCTGCTGGAAATGTTCAATGTAATTAGTACCTACTTATTTAATTAGTACTTAATTAGTACATGCCTAGTTTTATTGTCTCTAAACTATACATGAATGAAATTGGATGGAAGGCAGAACAGCGCAGTATAAAAACAAGTAAATAAAAGTCATGGACGTATGAAAATAACGGACGTAGTCTCGCTAACACAAGCACTGTGTCAAGTCAAGTCGGCCAGTTCCCTGTCACATACAGGTTGACACTCATACATACACAAAAGTCGGCCATTACACGCGCAAACCTCAGCCAGCCGACACGTTTTGGGTTAAAGAAAAATCTCAACACACAGAATGTCTTGTGTAGTGAAATGCTGTAAAACCCGTAGTGACCAACGCAAAAAACATCCAGAAATCACGTTTCACAAGTAGATACATATTCAGAAACGACGTATTCAGAAACTTAAAATCCAGAAGTAACCAAATGATCAAGTGTGCAACTTCTTGTTTATGTTTTGCAAGATTTGTATTCAGTGTTTTCGCGTATCTGTCCTATGTTCCTTTTTCTATATAACTACCTCAGTTATTTTTTTATTGAATTAACATCTACTATATGATAGTTAAAGGTAGACACCTAAAATTATTAACTACTTTGCAGGTAAAACTCAACAATTAACATTTTTTGTTTGTACTTGTAGTGTTTATTTTTGTGTGACACTGACAGTTGTATGTTTTTGATGTTTATCTTTTTCGTTTTTTTATCTTTGTTTTACCTTTTAAAAACGTGCATCATCATACAGCCGAGTCTAGTGTTAGTTGATGACTAATAATAATTTTATTACGCAAAGCTGTACTTATCTTGCATCTGTACTCATTTTACCAATTATGAAACTTTCCGGCAGGTATCTTAAAAAGATTAACCAGTGTATTAGTGTAGTTTTTAGAAACAGTGTTGTGTTGATAGTCGTGTGTTTATTTATTTACTGTTTACTTTTTGTTAATTATTTTATTTACATTGATATTAAGTACCATATTATGTTAAACATTTTTAAAGATATTTCTGATGACAGT
Organism: Ectropis grisescens; assembly: GCA_017562165.1. NCBI lineage: Eukaryota > Metazoa > Arthropoda > Insecta > Lepidoptera > Geometridae > Ectropis > Ectropis grisescens. The sequence goes on from CM029770.1 coordinate 21,034,182, forward strand.
GATAGCTTTGTGTCCGGGTCATCTTCGATACACAATAGCACGGATGACAGTTTTATCGATGTTCCATCCCTTTCGGAGCAATTGGAGACGCGGTTTTCTGATGTACCTCAAAATCTAAACCTAATCCATATAAATGCTCAAAGCATTCCAGGCCATATTGCAGACATACAGGCATCTATCGATAGCAAAAATATACATGCAGTTTTAGTTTCTGAAACCTGGCTTCATACTTCCCTACCCTCTATCGCTTTTTCTTTACCAGGTTTCAATCTCATTCGTAATGATCGGGCTGGACGTGTTGGTGGAGGTGTCGCTATCTATCTCCGCAATTATATTCCCTACTCTGTAGTAAGCACATCTCCTCAGCCGCCACTCGATCAAATCGGTGAGCATCTATTTTTAGAAATTGTACTTTCACACACCAAGATTCTTCTTGGTGTTTACTATAGCAACTCATCTTCCAATAATTATTTCTCTTCCTTTGAATCTATCCTTGAAAATCTCACCCTTTCATATGGTCACACTATCATCATGGGTGACTTTAACACTTGTCTTTTAAAATGCGATAATCGTAGTTCTAAATTACTCAGCTTAGTTAATTCATGCAACATGCACATCCTTCCTTTTAACGCAACTCACTATTTCCCAAACTCTTCTCCCTCCCTTCTCGATCTTGCTTTAGTCTCTTCTCCAGAGCATGTTGCAAAGCACGGACAGCTTTCATCTGATTTCTCTTATCATGACCTCATTTTCCTATCTTATAAAGTTCGTCCCCCCAAATCAAAACCGTCAGTGATTGTGCAGCGCAGTTTTTCTAGTGTAATCCAAGAAGACCTTATTAATGACGCGTCCAAAATTGATTGGTCGCCAGTCTTAACTGCTACTACCGTGGATGACAAAGTGGCTATCTTCAACTCACTTTTAACTAATCTGTATGATGTGCACGCACCATTGCGTACTATAAAAATCAAGCACGCTCCTGCATCTTGGCTCACCGATGAGATTAAGTAAACACTGTAACAAGGTGTGTAGAGATGCCCAACGACGCCATATTTTCAATTCAGTTCAAGACAAAGATCCAGCTAAAGTTTGGAAATTTCTCAGATCTTTAGGAGTTGGAAAACCAAAGCAAGATAGTATCCCTAAAAACCTTGATCTACATGCGCTAAATAAACATTTCTGTGCGTCTCCTGCTATGGATGCTGTTTCGAAATCCACCACTTTAAATCTAATTTCCAATCTTGCTGCTCCTGATCAACCTGTTTTAAATTTTAGTCAATTTACTGATAGTGATGTTAGGAAGAGCATACTCTCTATTTCCTCAAATGCCGTGGGACTTGACTCAATTAGTCGAAATATGATTGTCCCCATCCTTGACCCCTTGCTAACTATCCTATGCCACATTTTTAACTTCTCAATATCGAATAGTGTGTTTCCTTCCTCGTGGAAAGAAGCACAAATTATTCCTTTGCCAAAAAAAGCTAACCCTCAATCCTATTCTGAATACCGACCCATTTCTATCCTTCCTTTCCTGTCCAAAGTCCTAGAACGTCTTGTTTACAACCAGTTAAGTTTTTATCTCAATAAAAATAACCTTCTCATCCCGTTTCAGTCAGGTTTTCGTCCGGGGCACAGTACGGTTACAGCACTTGTTAAAATCACTGATGACATTCGTCTAGGTATGGAAAATGGCAACTTAACCGTGCTGGCGCTTCTGGACTTCAGTAATGCCTTTTGCTCCGTAGATTTTGATGTCCTCCTCGCAATACTTCGCTCTTCCAACATATCTCCTACAGTAATAGACTGGTTTCAAAATTACCTGTAAGGGCGCCGCCAGAGAATCCGCCTCGAAGAGAAATATTCTTCTTGGTGAGTCACTTCGGCTGGTGTGCCGCAGGGTGGCGTCTTATCTCCGTTACTTTTCGCTCTTTTTATTAATGCAATCTCACTTAATCTTTCTTCTTCCTACCACCTCTACGCAGACGACCTGCAATTATATTGTCAAGCTCCATTGGGGTGGCTATCGGAAGCCATTGAGTCTTTAAACGTTGACTTACGCCGTATATTACAGTGGAGCATTTCTTTCGGCTTGAAGGTGAACCCCACAAAGACACAAGTTATTGTTATGGGCAGTTCTCGCTTCATTGATCAAATTGATTGGAACTCACTTCCACAGGTGATATTCGATGGGGTTATAATACCTTTCAGTAACACTGTTCGTAACTTGGGTGTAATATTTGACCGAAAATTATCTTGTGGTCCTCAAATTGCTGAAACAAGCCGCAGAATATTTGCGTCCGGTGGATCATTACGTAGGTTGCGTAATTTCCTTCCAACCACTACTAAGACTGCGCTTGCTCAATCACTCTTGCTCCCTATTCTCGATTATGCGGATGTCTGCTATCTTGATCTCATAGAAGATCAGCTATCTAAGCTTGAGCGCCTTCAAAATTACTGCATCAGGTTCATTTTTTGGCCTGCGCAAGTATGACCATGTTTCAAACTACCGCGCTAAGCTCAAGTGGCTGCCTGTCCGTCGTCGCCGGGATGCACACATACTTTCGCTGCTGTATAATATTCTTTTCCTTCCCTCTTCTCCTTGTTATCTTCGTGAACGCTTTCAGTTTCGCCAATCTCTTCTTCCCAGGTTACTGAGAGAATCGTATAACCTCACGCTTGACATCCCTCGACACGCTACAACTTTCTACTCTTCTTCTTTTACTGTGAGGGCTGTTAAGTTCTGGAACGAGCTGCCATTAGAAATAAGGCGTGCCCAGTCTCTAGCTGTTTTTAAATGTCGGGTTAAAGACTTTTTTTCTAGAGTCTTAGATGCAAACTGTCTTCTAGTAAAAATTAATTTGGTACATTTATGATTTTTATTTCATGGATGTATATGTAGTATATTATTATATACCCTAGTTTAGAGGGCATCCGTGGAGCGTCTGGGCAGGATTTCATTTGTGATTTGAATTGTTGAAGTCTTATGTTGGGCGCGGCCCAAAATACTGGACCTGTACGCCGCGATCAACCGACGAACCGACTCACAATTTTTTTACAAAAATGATGATGATAAAAGATTACTAAATATAATAATTAAAAAAATAATTCAATTGTTATAATTCCACTGATTATTATGTTTAAAAAACCAGTTGGCATGCCAGGGTTCTGGGCTCTAAAATCCGGGGTTTTCACGAGTTTTGTCCTGGTTGCTAAAATTTAGAGATGCAACCCTATCTTAAAGGCAATGCACTCAATCGTTCGTCAAAAATCGTTGCAATCGTTCACGAACTAAGCAATCAAGTAGATTTCAAAAGAACTGCTTAGTACGAAAGACGGAATAAAAAAATAGAATGCACGAAATTTAGAATTTTGTTTCTCCAAATACCATTTTATTAGATGGTTGGTTATTACAATTATTGTGAACTCATGCTAATTCTCTTTTAAATTACCAGTTATTGTCAAACCATGTTGATTTTTTCCTTCACCCAGAAATAACAACGTAACCGACATTAACCTATGCATTCGAATTGAGAAAAAAATCACAAAAACTTACCATCTTTATTAAGATACTATATAGACCTATGGGTGGGTCCTATTAGTACGTAGGTATCTATCAGATTAATGACGAATACTTGTTGTATTAATTGTCATGTAATTTCATTGTATTGAAGCAGAATAAATCTAGATACCTATGTAGGTATATACGAAACGGAAAACCTAGGCTAGGTAGGAGGTAAAGGTGTATCTTATGTTCTTATATTGTATCTCTTTTTATCATGTTTAGAGACCAATATTTTCCTAGGTAACCTAGGTAACGTATCTACCATTCTACCAACTCCTCACAATATAGAGTAGACGATCATAAAATACCTACCTATCATCTGTACAAAAATATCTAATACAATGCTTCTAAGCTAAACCGTGCACGGAAATGACTAGGTAGGTATAACTATAAGTTCTGGAACCCTAAAAGTTGTTATGATATTTTAAATCTCGAGTCAATCAATTTATAGTTGATTCTATTCTATTTCTACACCGTATTCTGACTTTAGGACAAAATTCATGGCAAAGCAAATTAAATTCAGCAAAATTCAAAGCCCACATTGAAACGACGCGGATACAGAGACAGAAGGGGTGAGGAAGCGAGGCGAGCGGGCGGTAACGGCGCGGGTCAGTTGCGGTCGCATTGAGGAAGGTTGAATCGGGCGCACCGCACGAGCCGTGGGCCTCAACTACTGCGGTTTCGAACGTTCGTCGACCGTGCAGCGCGTGTCGACACTCCGCCCCGCACCCCGCACCGCTTGCCTACCTCCGCGCACCCTCTTAACCTCACTCTCCGTTTTTAAATTCATTTTATACGTAAAGTAGGTATCTGCTCTGAAAGTTCAATTTGATACATTTCATTATAAAACGTCGTATGGATAATTTTAGAAGATACTTAATCCTAAGCAACCTGATTGTCGCGTGTTTGATGTGAAATAAATAGTAAATGCTAGATTGGATAATTAAGATGTTTGTAATCTAAAATTAGAAAACTATATTTAAATTACCTCATAAAAGATAACTACTTACCATAAATGTTGAATCTGAGATTGATACATCTCCACAGTAATGTGTAACCAAATATGAATGATATTTCAATGTACTGTTTTAATTCAAACAAATAATAAAATACTAAAAGGATTTAAACAAAATATCGAGCATAACCATTTTATGGTCATGGAAAACGATTCACTGTTCATGAATAAATTGACTAAAAAACATATATACGGTCGAATTGAGAAACCTACTTTTTTTAAGTCGGTTAATAAAAAGACAAAATCTTGCTTCTTTACTTAGTTTGTATCTTTGTATATCTATTTGTATAAATCATCACATATTATCAAAAATAGTAATTCACAATGGTCTATTGGTAAAAAATAATGATTACTTACTAAAACGTCCCACATCCACGTTTCGTGAAATGATCAATTTATTAGGCAAAATCAAAAACATCTTGAAGGTTGGGAAAGGAGATCGAACATTGTAACGAAGCAGAGCAATCGACACTGTCATTTTCAGTGTAATTCTCTTTCATGTAAGCTACCTAACTAATACAATAATGATTTGGATAGGTTGAAGAAATAATAATTAAAGGTACTCCTTTAGTAGTGTATTGTAAATTACCAGAAACATAAATAATCCAGATATTTTACTGCCCAATTCGGTATTACACTCGAAATATTTAATTTTTGACGTCATCATTACATTGTTGTACAGTAGCATTTTTTTTAAAGCATGATAAGTTTTATTAATTGCCTGCTCGGTGTAAACTGTTTAGGTCAATATCACCTGTTTTTCTTCCCATACTAAAATTACGGCTTTTACGTCATTATTGATTGTAGATTCAAAATAAACCTTAAAATAAACTTCAAGAAAAAGCTTATATACACCTATACTCGTACTTAGATCAAGGATACATATTTATTTGTATAATATATGCCCTTGATACTACATTTGTATGAAAACTCTGTTATTGGAGCATAAACCGAACTAAATAATAGCGACAAACTAACACAATTTCCCATCAAAATAATTAGAATTGATTTCAAACAACAAAATAATTATCTATTAAAATATCATTCTGATCTCCCAACTAAAGTGATATTTTACCGATTGAAAAATGTATATTAAGGTTGTTATTACTCATAGTTATACATTATTATTCTATGGCGTCAGTACACTAATTGTAATAAAATTCTTTTCTCATAATTTGAACTCGCTCAGGAAAGTGATTTCAAGTCATACTCGTACATGACTGTATTAATGTCACACATTACTCGGGTCGAGTAAATAGTTATTAGTCAAATTTATCTTCTGTACAGATAACAATAGACAACGAATAGTCGTGACGTTAAAATATTTCTCTTTAATTTCCTGATTTCTGATTCCCCGAGATGTCAATGAATATTAATACAATAATTAATTTTGGCTCGATTATTGGAAATTTAGGATTCTTATAAGGACATTATTCTCTGTTGATATTGTATTATTTTCTGCAGTATACGAGTAGGTGAATACCAAGACCAATTACAGTTTATGAATCGGTAGATAATGTCATAATTTTCAAAGTGATATGGATTCCAGACTATTAAATTTATTTACAAATGTTATGCACCTTGAGCAGATATGCTAATTGTATATTTATGTACTAACTAATGCAATTCTATTATGTGTTGTGTCCATCGGTTTCTCCCACAATGGGTAAAAAAAATGTGATCAATTTGATTATTTTTCTTGTATAAAACTGTTTTAAACATCGGCAAAACACCACTCAGGCAAATGTCACTCAAATGCACTCAAAAATTGAGTTTTACAGCAAAGTATAACATTAAACTGCATATTCTTGAACAAAATTAAGCTAATTTCGAAAAGCAGTTCTATTATTACGTATTTATTTCCTTCGAGTAAGAAACACTATCCCATCAGAGAAATTATACAAAGTAATACTTTTGTGTAAAAAAAAATGGCGGGGGCACTGCCGTGCCCCCAGATTATTATGACTTTTGTTATAGATAGAAGACTTAACTTTATCTTATTAATTTAGTTATGAACATTGACTAAATGTTAAAATAAATCAATACTCAGAGTAAGTAGATTCATAAAATCGGGGTGTGTAAAAAAAATAGCAATATAATCATATATCAACTATTGTATGCTTTATGAAATATAGTATAACTTAAAACAACGAATAATAATTCGAATTATAATATACTGATTACAGATCTACGTCTTAGTAATTCACATTATGATTACATAATATATAAGTTAGTATCATTTCCAATTATTGCAATGTATTAGGGTGTTACAAAATAATAAATCATCTAACATGGTTAGGTGTAAGTATTTCACTTCAATTGTGTACTACGAAGTACATCCATAAACAAACAAAGCACCTAGCTCTAACGATATTATATTGTCCTACAGATAGACAGATACACACAAAACGAAGCGCGGAGTGGGAAGGGGCAGGTTATGTTGTGGTACGCACGCGCACTGCGCCAAGAGTTCACACGCGCGTTCGAAACCGCGGTGGGTCCTCCACGTGGACCCCCCCTCCACGCACCGCACCCGCCCCGCGCGGGTCGGACATTCCAACCAACCTTCAACGAGCGCGCGCCGTCTACTATCGTATGGTATACGTTTAGATAATAATAATTCATTTTATATTTTTTATCGAAATAATGTACGTAGGTAGTTATCAAGCGTGTAAATAACAAAAATAGCTTTGCAAAAGTTGCACATTCGCTTGATATAAATTTGAAAATGTAAATTTATAAGCTTCACCTTAATGATAAAGATCTATTGATGTATAATATTAACATTTATTAAGACCAATATTTTACATTACCAAACTTTTTAAATTAGCACAATTTACTTAGCTTCTTAGCTTAGTATCTGATTTATTACAAAGCTTGAGGTCAGGACGTATTTTTGTTACTCAATCATGAATTCTGTAATATTTACGAATAGGTACTCAGACCTAAATTATTAATGGCACCATGCTTACCTCTTAGAGATCTAAATAAACATTAACATTCTATATTCTAACAGATTTACAACAAGCATTAATTTACTTAAGGCTCCATGTAGCATGCATTGAATTAGGGTTCCGTAGCAAATACAAAAAAAACATGGACATTATATTTTAAAAAAAAAAAAAAAAAAGTAACTGATTTTGATAAAGTAATCTTATAGTAACGCTAATCATAATAAAATATTACACGGGTACTTTTGTACTGTTACATGAGTAAGAGAATTCAGACAACTAAATAGAGCAAGCAAAACCCGGATGGTTTTGGGAAACCGTGGTTTTAGGGTTTTCGAAAATAATTGAAACAATATAAATTATGTACCTACCTATATTTATTTATTTATTGGAACTAAGATCCTTGCAGCAGGCTAGGAAGAGATTTTTGCTGTGCGACCGAGCTACAAAGATGTGAGGCTAAAACCGTAACACAAACATATAACGGAAGTGACGCGTATCGCGTAAAAACTGCCCGTGTCCAGTGCTGCCAAATTTATTTTTCAGATGTTCGCACTATGAATACTCGTAATAAAATTAAGCAACATTTTTTGCAAATTCCATTTACACTTTCCTTTGTTATTTTGCCATTCACTGCACTTGAGTTTCTAAGTCTGGTGTTTCTTCAGGTGCTTATTCAGATTTTACCCTGATTAGCAGCTTGTCTGGTACAAATATTTATTGTATTTATTTATTTGTTTAAATGAGTTAAATGATTATTTAATGATAAAGATATGCAACATGAGTGAATCTTATACAAAATATTTAAAATAGGTATGTTTATTTACAAAATATTTAAAAATAAAAACCCCAGAAATCGAAAAAGAAACGTATTTATATAGTTATAACGAGAGAAAGCCGAAGTTCTTGTTTTATCAGTTATACGGTTTTTTCGGTTTTCCGATTAACCGGTTGCATGTTGTAATTCTAAGCGATTTTACAAAGCAAATCGGGCAACGAACACAAGCGATTTCATTTGGTTGAAAATCTAAGAGCATGATTTAGACATACATAATATAAAAAATATGCATGTTAGATAAGGTATATGATGTTCAAATAATTATGTGTCCAGAATTATATGCTAAAGATGTGTTATGGGTTTTAAGTAGGTTGTTATCCTACATAGATTGCATGTGTGTTATATTATAAAATATTTATAAATATAGAATTGTGTTTTGAAATGTAGATATATTGGGTATATCTTTTACCATCTTTACTAGTGAGACTAATAACTAACTAGGTATAACATCTTCGTTACTTTCAATCTTTGGAAGTAGTTATTGTATTAGTTAGGCTTTGTACTAACATATTACATCAAATACCTAAGCTATTAGCAAACCTGACAGTGTAGAAGTTATAGAAGAAAGCAGCTGCAAGTTCATTTCAGAGGTTCACATTTTAAAAGAAAACAACATCTACTTAAGATCTGAAAATAATTGAGAATTTCGAGAATCATTGAAATAACTCTTTATGACTAACATAGCAATTCTTGCGAAGTACTCGTATCTACTGATAGTATAAAAAATGGGGATTAATGTAAAGAATAAAGCGATGTAGTCGGTTTGTAAGGTGCAGTCCGCTTGGGCTTGTGTTTTGCGGCGGGGTTTGAGCGGTGGTTCGCACTTCGAACGAGGAACCTCGTCGCCAGTTGCCTTCGGTCAGCACTCGGCGTGGCATTCGTCCGCCGACAGCCGGCGAGCGCGCGTCTCCAGCCGACCCACACCTCGCGGAACCTTGTGCGCAACCTACATCAACACTGACGCCATTGTACCGATCTTGACTCGATCATCATCAATCGACATGATAGGTGAGATTGTTTATTTATTTTATGTCGTTTTGTAATCTTGTCAATGGGACCTTCATTTTTAGTTATTTTTATTATTTATAGTCATATTTAAGAATTAGATCTTCTTTTAAAAATAATGGCTTGTTACAACATATATCCAACATGGCTTGTAATATTGTTCCAGTCGCATTCTATTGTTTACTATTTTAATGACAAAGTCACAGATCACTCGCATACATATTTTCAGTTGTTGTATTTATCGAAGGATGCATTTACATCTTTTATATAGATATAGATCTTTTGATAAAATTGCATAATTAATAAGTGTATTTTCAATGAAATCTAATTTATTTTTTGTTATCAATTTCCAAGATCTTAATATCTTATTAATTTTATACAAATAAAATGCAACTAGGGAGCAAATCCATAAAAACAATTGATAAAAATAAGTGGTACATAATGTTTTCCACAACATTAATTTGCCATAAAATATATATGTCAGGGAGCAGGGTGAGGTAGGGCGCGGCGCGAGAGGGGGAATACATTATTGTGCGGACGCTGGGGTCGGCGACTCGGCGGCCCAGACACGTGGAGGCCTGCACCGCGGTTTCGGCACGCGAGCACCGCGGTGCAGGCCTCCACGTGCTATCAGAGGACATTCACTCGGCTTACGCTCCACTCCCCTCGACCCGCGCGCTCCCCCTCGTGGCCGTATTATGTCGGTGCATCCTGATATTCCTGAACGTTGCACGCCATACGCAACACACAGTGTACTGAGAACGGTCGTCGTTCTCATCAGTGGCCCCGTTTACAATAGACGTTTGATTTCATAATGGAGTCTCTATCTACATATCGAGTAAAGCAATATCGTTCTGCAGGTGAGGAGGAGCGTGTCCATCAATGTGGCGAATGCGGCCTGACGCTTTCGACGCGGAGTGCGCTCACGGCTCACGCGCGCTCACACCGCGCAAATGCCGACGCTCACCGCTGCGACGTCTGCCACAAGACGTTCGCCGTGCCGGCGCGGCTGGTGCGCCACTACAGGACGCACACCGGGGAGCGGCCCTTCGAGTGCGAATACTGCCACAAAATGTTTAGCGTCAAGGAAAACCTACAGGTTCACCGTCGCATCCACACCAAAGAGCGCCCGTACAGATGCGGCGTCTGCGATGCCGCTTTCGAACATTCCGGCAAGCTGCACCGCCACGCGCGGATCCACACCGGCGAGCGGCCGCACGCGTGCCCGCACTGCCACAAGACGTTCATCCAGTCCGGGCAGCTCGTGATCCACCTCCGCACGCACACGGGGGAGAAGCCGTACCGCTGCCCGGCGCCCGGCTGCGGGAAAGGTTTCACTTGCTCCAAACAACTGAAAGTGCATTCACGGACTCACACGGGAGAGCGGCCGTACACGTGCGAAATTTGCCTTCGAGACTTCGGATACAACCATGTACTGAAACTGCACCGCACTCAGCACTTTGGCGAGCGTTGTTATCGTTGCACCGTGTGTGATGGGACTTTTAATACCAAAAAAGCAGATGGACGCTCACATATACAAGGAGCACGGGACGGAGGGCGCGCGCGCGGCGCCGCCAGCCGCGAGCCCGCCGGCCGCCACGCCGCTGCCGGGTGGCGCGGTCTGCGAGCTGGTTGAGGCGGCGCTGCAGCAGCTGCCGCCGACGCCGCCGAGCTCGCCGCCCTCGCCGGAGAGCCCCGCGCCCGCGCCCGCACCCGTCTCCGCCCCCTCCCCGACACCCCCCACCAGCCTCCAGTGCACCTTCGCACCGTCCTCCTTGCCTCCGCGGAAAAAGAAAACTGATTCATCTTCCTGAACCCGACGACTACCCAGTGGTGTGTCACACGTCAGTCATAAGATTCGCCCCGGCGGCAGCAGAGTCATAATGTTTAAAACTATACGTTAAGAAAGGACTTACTAGTTATTATATATGTTAATTATTTAAGCTGTATTTAATTTTGTATACAACTATACTCAAAGACGATGATTTTCATCTCATGTTATGTCTATTGCTTACTAAAATAATATTGTTCTGTAGGGTTACAATATAGTTTAAGAAAACAACAGTCAAATTAGATTGATATATTAACGTAATGTGCAGCTCAGCAGTTCAGCTATCGATTAGATCAATAAATACTTCTAGCTTTATGTATTGCTGAACCCTTAAAAAATAATATAATGTTATTTATATATTTTTTATTCCACGTTAGGTATCAAAAGTTACTAGTGTGTATAATATATTTTCTTTTGTTTTGTATATAAATGATTTATTTTGATATGGTAGGTATTTTTTTAATATTATACTCTAGTGGTATAGATGAAGATATGCCTGTATTTAACTTTGTAAGCTATTTTGCATCTAAATAATGTATAGAAAAACTACGTAGTTAAAAGTAAATAAAAAATCTCATACAATTTTTTTTTCCTATATTTATATAGTAAGTATATCCCATCAATCGCAATTACAAGGATACCACAACATTTGCAGTAAAAGATATTGCCAATTTCTGGATTGAAAATCAATTACTTAAATTAATACATTAATAGGGAATATGCATGCATTTTTAATTTTTTATTCACTTTTTACATTATTATAACACAATAAAAAATATAAATACTCTTGTAAATGTACTAATTGATTTTAAAAATAATATTTAAAATATCGATATAATTTGACCAATTTAAACGCCGCCATCTTTCCCGCGCCTGCATGACGTCACAGGTCACGACTTGTGTTTGTTTACTACATGTGTTGCAGTTACTTTGTACCGATTTTTGAGTTGTGCTAGCTAATCAAACGATGGAGAACACGACTTTTCTCTCTAACACTACTAGCTCAGTACGAATATCGACACCGTTAAAGCAGAAAACATGCCATGTGACGTCACATTTGGTTTCCACAGATAGTGATGCGTTTCGCAAACTTGAATTTCCCGCGCCTATTTTGCACTTTTTAAATAATATTTTTTATAATTAATAACTAACTAAATAATAAAATAATTGTTTTGGCATAATGGCGGGGCATTAAGGATTCTACGAAAAAAAATCAAGCCAATTTAAACTACATGCATATTCCCTATTGTTACGTTGGGGCTGTTACGCTACTTTTGTGATAAGAACGTCAAGGCTGTGTAATACGTTGCCTGAGAGGGTTTTTCCCGATAGTTAAGTACAATCTTTGTGTCTTCAAATCGAGAGTGAATCGGTTTCTTCTAGGTAAACACGCTCCACCGCATCATCGTTTAACATCAGGCGAGATGGCGGTCAAGTGTAATCCTATAAAAGTAAAAAACATAAATGAACCGGTCAAGAGCCAATCGGACAAGCACCGACGTTTCCGTACCACCACAACCAATATCGTTGAGATTTAATTTAACAAGGAAATTCATACCATGCGCCCGTAAGTAAATAAATAATAAAAGAAAGGTAACAATTCTCCAAATTTCAAGCATATTTGAGTTATTGCTATTCCTGTAGAATCAATAGAAGGACTCGTTAAAAAGCTAATTTGTTTTTTGTCGTAACCCCCTTTTTAACCGACTTAAAAAGGAGGAGGTTATCAATTTGACCCCTATGTTTTTTAATTTTTTTATTTATGTTACCTGATTTCTCGAGAACCCCCGTACCGATTTAAAAAATATTTATATGTTCGGATGGCTATGCTTCCCGAATGGTCCCAAATAAATCTTATCGAAATCGGTCAAGTGGTTATTGAAATATAAACCAAAAACTAAAATTTGCATACAATTTTCTGGATGACGTAATTGTAGATTTCACAAAAGTTATGAAACTCGAACCTGTCAATACGAAATTGGGTAAATGCTTTAATAAAAACTTGTTTTGCACTAAAAAGGGTGAAATAAACTATTTTCGTACAAAAAATTAAACCGACTTCAAAACCACAAATAAGCACTCGAAAGCGAAAAATAATTTAATATCATTATTACAAGTGCTACTCACTCATCTATTTGAAGCCGGTGCTAGTGCTAGCCAAGTCTAACAGGTAGTGGATATGCCTACTTACCACGTGCCTACATAGTATTTTTGGCCTGACTGGCACCGACTTCAAATAGATGAGTGAGTAGCACTTGTAATAATCATATTATGTAATTCATTTTTCGCTTTTGAGTGCTTATTTTTTTTGTGGTTTTGAAGTCGGTTTAATTTTTTGTACGAAAATAGTTTATTTATTGATATTTTTAATTGCAAACTAATCGTCCGTAAGATGTAGTGATTCTTTCATATTATAATAATTTTTCTCTGAAAAAGAAAACAGACATAATTAATAAAATTAAAATCCTCGTTTATTTTAATAAAATAATTTATTATGTATATTTTATTAATGAAATATTGTCAAAATAAAATTACAAAGCTGTCAAAAAAGAAATTAATAAAATCTATACTAATATTATAAAGCTGAAGAGTTTGTTTGTTTGCTTGAACGCTAGGATCTCGGGAAGTACTGGTCCAAATTGAAAGATTCTTTTTCTATTGGATAGTCCATTTATCGAGGAAGGCTTTAGGCTATAGAAAATAACTCTACTATTAATTGAAGCGGAGCATGAAACAAGAATGTAACAAAATCGGGAAAAAATATTCCCCTTTTGAAAGTTTTCGTACGAATCGTGCTTAGACATGACACATGACAGCATGTGTCAAAGATTGCGTCATTGAATTTCAGTAATCTGTGCCTTGAATATAAACCTTTGCTAATTTTTTTTTCTAAATCTGAGTTGGTACGACCAATTTCCGACAGGTAGCGTAGCAGGTTGCTGAAGAGGTTTTTGTTTGAAATCGATATTCTCAGGAATGAGTGAACCGATTTCAGTAATTCTTTCACCGTTGGATATGTACGGGATCCCGATGAGTGCTATATAATATACCACGGGCGAAGCCGCGGCGGGCATCTAGTGAATAATAAAGGTATGCATCTATCATCGAAATAAGTTTTGTACCCGACTGCGCGACGCAAAGGAGTGGTAATGTGTTTATCAGCCTATATATGTATGTATGTATGATTCTTTGAAGTATTATACAGACCAAACGCCTGGACCGATTTTTATGATTTGCACGTCAATCGATTTCTCTTAGTTACTCGAGTGACACTAAAGACATGACATTAGTGTAAATTCAAAATGGCGGCTACAGGACGCCATAATGTCCAAATTAAAAAATGAAAATGAACAAACTATGTCAAAATGGGTATCGCTGAATAGGTATTTGAAATTAAATTTTAGTTTTCTTTCAACGTTTTTTGAATTGGCTGATCGTTTAGGATGTGTATCGATCTAAAGTTGCGTAACAACCATTATCACATTTATAGGTTTATAGGTAGCAGAAAACTTCGTATAATTGTAGTGGTATGACTCTTAGCAGAGTCCACCTGGGGAAGTTCTATTTGCCAGTTATTCTACCACAATGTAGTATTGTGCAAACATTACTGTGTTCCGGTTTGAAGGGCAATGTTTCCAGATAAATTACACGGCTTAGAGGTATAACAATATAACATCTTACATCTCTGGGTGACGAGCGCAGTGCAGTGCTAGGTAATGAATTGGTCTCTTCGTGTTCCAATAGCTGCGTGTCACTGTGGTGTTATGTGGCAGACATGCTTACCATCAGGCACATGTCTTGCTTGTCTCGTTACTCTTTATTTAAAAGAACTATCTGTATGTGTAAATGTGGATGGACATATAAAATATACAAAAGTATCTAGTAGGTATATTGGACTACCTGTTTTTGGACGTGGAAGAAATGCATTTACGCATACCCTACCGCCCGGGAGACACGGCCGGGTTATGTTGCACTCTATACCATGTATGGATATGGTGCCTCTATGTACTAAAACCTCCATTGCGTTTCAATTTCAACTCTGCCGCTGATGGTGGGAACACAGAATCTCTCAGATTACTCCGCCTGGATTACATCTCCGTTACATTACAGATTACATTACAGATTACATCTCCGACTTCAAACGATTTAGTACTTAACTTCGGTCGAATATCTATGATTATATAGGTACATAAAACTATAAAAAATTACATCCAGTAGAAAAACCTACACATCAAATTATCAGTAGAAACGAAGACATTTGGTCAAAAACCAAAAGATGCATATTGTGTTGAGCATAATAACTGTCATGACATTGTTAATAACTAAAAAGTATAAAATAAAAATATATTTAATTAAAAACTCAAAAAACCCGACTGCATAAAAAGAATTATGCACATACCTGTGCCCGTGTACTACCCCATCTAGAATTTCATTTTGAACTATTCTTTCAAAATACTTATGTATATCATGTCGTGAGATTTAATTATTAAACAAAGTTTATAATGATAAGTAGAATCCCAAAGTTTGTTATGTATTTCTTACGCATTTTTAATGTCTATGATTTGACATAAATTTTACATGTTGTTAAAACCTTCCATTTCCAGTTTCACAACTGTAATTTAAGCCGATCCCAGGATCCGAGTACCTTCAGTCTCTTGGGTGCTCCAATTTTTTTGGAGGGTGTGGCCGACTGTTTGGAGGATAGAACCCGGGTGATGGTGTTTCTAGCCACCCATTTGAAACGTCTTCCTGCACATGTCGCGGTTGTGCTTCTAAGGAGTTGTTTGGCGATGCCCAAGATGACTTATCTGGTCCGAGCAACCTCATGTTGGAGGTACCCTGAAGGTTCTATGGCTTTCGTCACCTCGTCGCACGGAATCGCGAAGTTTGTTACTAGCATCTTAGTTCCTAATGGTAGCTCGATTCACATTCCGTATGCCGAGGAAGCGTTTCAGTTTTGGTTATCTCAGTGCCCCGGTGTCGGTGTGCCGGATAAGCTAATGGTTCAGAGGGCTTGGAGTGACTCGGTCTGCGAGGGACTATTGTTGCAGCTGAAAGCGGATGCCTCAGAGGGTGGACTTGGCCCGCTTAAATGCCGAAGCAAGGCCTGAATTGGGGGCATGATTACCGCTTTACCCTCTCCAGACTTGGGTACCTTAATGGATGACGATTCGTTGAGAGTTGCGGTGGTTCTGCGGCTCGGTTGTACCATCTGCGAACCACACAGCTGCGTCTGCGGGGCCAAAGTCGAAGGTAACGGCCACCACGGTCTCAGTTGCACTCGATGCGTGTTTCGTAGGCCGAGACATCATGCTATCAACGACATCCTGAGGCAGTCTCCTGTGGCAGCTGAGATACCCAGCATCTTGGAACCCGCTGGGCTGCAAGCGCACGGACGGCAAGCGACCTAATGGCCTTACTTTGATCCAATGGGAGAGGGGACACTGTCTCGTGTGGGATGTAACGTGTGCAACCACGTTTGCATCCTGCCATCTCCCCACTACCAAGCAAAGCGCCGACGCAGGAGCGGAGGCGGCTGCCAGAGCTAAGCACCTAAAATACTCGTGTTTGGAGTCGACATATATTATAATTTCGTCCCGTTTGCCGCCGAGACTGCGGGGCCGTGGTATGTAGAGGTTCGAAGGTTTGTGCTGGGCCTTGGACGGCGTTGGCGTGACAGAGGACGTGATTCCCGGCCAGGCTGGTAGGTATCTGGTTCAGCAAATTTCCATGGCGATCCAGCGGGGGAATGCGGCCCGTATTATGGGGATCTTGGAGCGACGCTCTGCGCGTGGGGGAGTTTTTATTTTAACAATAATATAATTGAAGTGAAAGCTTCGCGCGCTCCTAGACAGAATTTTCGTGGGCTGTGAATTGAAATCTAGCGTCACGCTCGGGTATGATAATAGCTTTTCGGGTAAACTCAGAATGCTAGAGCGAAAAACAAAATACAGTGAACAACCTGTGTTTATTATATTTATGTGTTTTTACAGCGACATTAACTTCTAGAAACGTACCACATCTTATCTTATACCTTTAAACGACCAATTCTTGTAGGTACATATATATAGAATCGGAATCTCGGAAACGGCTCGAATGATTTTCATGAAATTATGTATACAGGAGGTTTCGGGGACGATAAATCGATCTAGCTAGGTTTTATTTTTTTAAAACATCATTTTATGCGCTTTTTTAGACAATGAAAAACTCTTACAACGTCATTAGAATACGATAGCTTATTTCGCCACTGTGTACTGACCCACGTACATTTTTTTAAATTTATTCTTGACCATAGATACTAAGCATTCAGCCACATGTTATTCTTTATTCTCGTGTTGCTGTGCTGACTAGGTATATTCAATTTCAATTTATTTTACCACAAAATGATAAAATAGCTTTTATTGCTTATAACTTTCTTTGTATGGGTATCAAATATTGCTTGTGTGGTGTTAGAAACTGCTTGGTTTCTATATACCTATTTAAACCTATATGCTAATTGTATAGACTGCCAGCTTCTAAGTTACTTTATTGTTATGTCATTTCTGTCACAGCTTACAATGTAAATTATCACGATGTATTTTGTCGATTAAAACCATTATTCTAAAGGTTTTATCTTATTTATCAATTTAATCGACAAATGCTTATCAAATCTTCGCTATGGAAAAATATCTGCATCCAGAGAAGTTGGACGTTGATCCTTCGGAGTGCTCCGCCTCGCAACAATGGGTACATTGGAAACGAAGTTTCGAAATTTTCGTATCTTTTTGCGGAATAGAAGCAAAAGATGATACAATGCGGTTAAATTTACTGATAAATCACCTGTCATCGAAGATGTACCCGTTTATTAGCGAGTGTAATGACTACGAAACTGCCATGGCCACTCTGGAGAAAATGTATATCAAACCGACTAATATAATACTCGCTAGACATAATCTTGCAACACGTAAACAGAATTACGGTGAAGATGTCGACGCATACTTAAGGTCATTAAACCAAATCGCCAAAAAGTGTAATTTTGTTAGTGTGGACGCAGAAACTAACAAGAATGACTGTGTGAGAGATGCTTTTATAGCAGGACTCAGATCATCAAAAATTCGACAAAGATTGCTCGAGAATCTGACATTATCGCTTGATGAAGCTTACAGTCAAGCATTGTCACTGGAAATGGCCGAAACAAGCTCACAAATCTATAGTATTCAAGGTTCTAGTTCTATCACCAATTCCGACGAAAAATCAGATAGTGCCTTAGCAGCGGCTTCTACAAGAAAATGTTATTTTTGTGGTGGATCAGTCCATCGCAGGACAGATTGCCCTGCACTGAATGCTATATGTCAGATATGTGATAAAAAAGGGCATTATGCAAAAGTATGTCGAAGCAAACAATACACTAGGCCATCATCTGCAGTGAAAAACGAAAAAAAAGATATAAATAATCAATCTGCTAATGTTATTGCAGCTTCCCCAGATTCTCTAAAAAAAGCAATCGTGACTGCATACATTAAGGGGATTCGCGCTCAAGCATTAATTGACACTGGTAGCACTATCAGTTTTATTGATGACGGCTACTTAAAACTTTGTCGCCTGAAAAAGAAACACTGTAACCAAACAATATCTATGGCATCGACTTCTCTAACTTATCAAGTAGAGGGACAGACCCACACTTCTATCAAAATAGGAGATCACAGTTACGAAGGTCTAAACTTGCTTATAGTGAAAAACTTGTGTGCTGACCTTATAATTGGGCACGACGTCTTAAAAGAGCATTCCTCTCTTGAACTATTTTTTTGGTGGACCAAAAAGGCCTATTAAAGTTTGTGGTGTTGCAGCAGCCTCCGTACCTGCTGTTCCTCTATTTTCAAATGTCACACCTGACCACAAACCTATTGCCGTCAAATCTCGACGGTACAGTGAAGATGATAAAAAGTTTATTGCTGAAGAAATAAAAAAAACTGTTGGCAGACGGTGTAATAGAAGAAAGTCAATCTCCTTGGAGAGCTCAAGTTGATTACAAAGAACGCAAACCACAAGAAACGCCTTGTTATTGATTACTCACGTACGATTAATAAGTATACGCAACTAGACGCTTACCCACTACCGAATATGGAAGAAATGGTTGCTGAGATTTCTAAATATACAGTATTTAGTGTAATAGATTTACAAAATGCATATCACCAAGTTCCAATTTTACCGCAAGAGCGTTATTATACAGCTTTTGAAGCTATGGGAAACTTATATCAATTTTGTCGGATTCCATTTGGTGTAACTAATGGAGTGTCAAGTTTTCAAAGAACCATCAACTGGATAATTCGTCAAGAAGATTTAAAAGGGACATATGCATACTTAGATGACATTACTATATGCAGCCAAAATAAAACAGATCATAATGAGAATTTTGCCAAATTTATGACAGCAGCTCATAAATACGGCCTTACCATAAACAAAGAAAAGAGTAAGTTTTCACAGAACTCTATTAACATTTTAGGATATACAGTAAAAAATCACATTATCAAGCCCGATAGTGAACGGTTACGCCCACTATTGAGTTTGCCACCGCCATCTGATTTGCCATCGCTGAGAAGAGCTATTGAGATGTTTGCGCATTATAGCAAGTGGATACCAAATTTTTCAGAAAGAATTCATGCTCTCGCACGTACACAGATATTCCCTTTAAAAGACGAATTGGTAAAAGCTTTTAATGATCTCAAAACTAACATTGCCAAAGCTACTATTCATGCGATCGATCATAATGCACCATTCACAGTAGAAACAGATGCATCACAACATTCTATTGCAGCCACATTGTCGCAAGTTGGTCGGCCAATTGCATTTTTTGCAAGAATGTTAAACAAATCTGAACTTAATCATTCAGCTATAGAAAAAGAAGCTTACGCTATAGTGGAATCTCTCAAAAAGTGGCGCCATTATCTCATTGGCAACCCATTCCGCTTAGTCACTGATCAGCGTTCTGTATCCTTCATGTTTGATAACAAAAATTCAAGCAAAATAAAGAATGAAAAAATACAGAGATGGCGACTAGATCTAGCTCCATTCAAGTATGACATTATTTATCGTCCAGGAAAACAAAATGATGTTGCAGATGCACTCTCACGTGTATGCGCAGCAATGCCAATACGTAACGAGAAGTTAAAATCTTTACATGAAGCCTTGTGCCATCCTGGAATCGTGCGAATGAATCACTGGGTGAAGTCAAAAAATTTGCCTTATTCTGTCGAAGAAGTCAAAAATATGAACAATTCGTGTCGAGTTTGCTCTGAAATCAAACCAAGATTTTACAAACCTGATTCAGACCCGACATTAATAAAAGCAACATCGCCTATGGAAAGGCTGAGTACCGACTTCAAGGGCCCCGTACCATCTAATACTAGGAACAAATACATACTGACTGTGATTGACGAATATTCGCGCTTTCCTTTCGCATTCCCTTGTTCTGACATGAGTTCCAATACAGTGATAAAAAAATTTGAATGAAATTTTAATTTGTTTGGCTTACCATCATTCTGATAGAGGCACGTCATTCATGTCGTTAGAAGTGAAGAAATTCTTGAACGAAAGAGGAATAGCTTCAAGCAGGACAACACCGTATAATCCCAGAGGAAATGGGCAGGTGGAACGTTTTAATGGAACTCTTTGGCGTACTATACAATTAGCTCTTCGTTCGCAAAATAAACCCATTCAAAATTGGGAATTAGTTCTGCCTCAAGTTTTACATTCAATTCGTTCATTGTTGTGCACAGCTACTCAATGTACGCCGCACGAACGAATGTTTAATTATACAAGGAGATCATCGAACGGTGTATCTATACCAACTTGGTTAACAGAATCTGAACGAGTGCTATTGCGTAAATTTAATCGCACTAATAAATATCAACCAATTGTTGAAGAAGTAACACTACTCCACGTAAATCCGGATTATTCATATGTACGCCTTGAAAATGGCAGGGGAATCTACGGTTTCAAATTGTTACTTGGCACCTTTGGAACAAAGCTGTCAATCAGATCAAGAAATACCGGACACGTTGAACGAAACATATGAAACAAGAGAAAGTGATGAGGAGTTCTATGACTCTAATGACATGGACAACACACCATTAGAAACAATTGATCCAATCCATCAAACTGTAGAGCCTACAATGGATCAAATCCGAAGATCTTCACGAGAACGACATCTACCAAGACACCTTCAAGACTATGATCTTAATTGAGATCTTCAACGTAGCATCAGTTTTGAGGCTGAAAGAATGTGGTGTTAGAAACTGCTTGGTTTCTATATACCTATTTAAACCTATATGCTAATTGTATAGACTGTCAGCTTCTAAGTTACTTTATTGTTATGTCATTTCTGTCACAGCTTACAATGTAAATTATCACGATGTATTTTGTCGATTAAAACCATTATTCTAAAGGTTTTATCTTATTTATCAGCTTGCCTAGTAGAATATAAAAAAAAAAACAAGATAGTCGGCGGTAATTTTTTTTACGAATATTCTGTCCATCTTCTGTCTAACAATACTTATTTCACTATTACGTTTGCTATGTTTAAAAAAACAAGAAACTAAATTCTATGAATATAAGCATACTTAAATAGTACAACCAGCGCCCCACAGTTTTACAGTTCTCACATTCCCGATATTTTCCCGCGATAGCCGAAATAACTAAATATATTCTGTGTTCAAAATTTCAACCCCCATCGGACGTACCGACGATCCGTGATCACA
Source organism: Ectropis grisescens (assembly GCA_017562165.1). Lineage (NCBI taxonomy): Eukaryota > Metazoa > Arthropoda > Insecta > Lepidoptera > Geometridae > Ectropis > Ectropis grisescens. Next base: position 21,056,120 of record CM029770.1, read on the forward strand.
GACTAAGTAGAGAGATACACTCCGTAAGTAACAAAATTCCCACTAAAAACAGTCAAAACCACCTAAGGTATCCGGCGATAAAGTATTGCACATCGGCCTTTGGAGGGAGAGGGAGAGTCGACTGATTTCGGCTTCGTAGAGCATTAAGGCCGTCACAGACGTAGCTATAATATATATTTTCATATTTCATAGCTGGACATATTTCCGTATATTTTCTATACAAATCCTCGAGTGTCCACACACGCAGCTATAATATATATTTTCGTGACGTCACCCAACCCATAATATACCACCACAACCCATAATATACCCCACCCCGTAAATTATGGTATAGCAAGACATGTTTCGAATGTACAGCGTGTTTCAACATTGTCCGAGCACAACATCACGAGTTGTTTTACAAGCTTATATTTATTAGTTTCACCTATTCCGATCTCATGATGGATCTTGGAGTGGGTCATAGGAACTCTGTAATGAAATGACGAAACTTCGTCAAATCTGGGATCGTTTTAGTTGTCTTGGTCGGATGAAATAGGATCTTCCTTTTGGGAGCTACGATGCTACAAACACATACACCGTTATGTCAAACTTATAACACCCGTCGTTATTGCTTCGGGGGTTAAAAAGTTTAAAAAAGTGCGTCTGTGACGGCCTAAGGCCGTCACAGACGCAGCTATTTATATATTTTCATATTTTCGTGACGTCAGCAAAGTATACCGTAATATATTCATATTATGGCATATTAACATAGCAAGACATATTTTGAGTTTACAGCATGTTTCAACATCGTCTGAGTGCACGTTACGAGTTTTGATCTTTTTTACCCCCGACGCAATAACGACGGGGTGTTATAAGTTTGACATAAGTGTGTATGTGTTTGTAGCATCGTAGCTCCCAAACGGATAAACCAATTTTGTTTTGTTTTTGGATTGGTAAACTCGATGGGGTAATTTCATTGAATGGCCAAGTTCATATGGCCATCTTCCAGGTTTATCATCAGACCCTAATTACCATCAAGTACCAAAGTACTCGTCAAGGCGAATAAAACGAGCTCAATCTCGATGGTGTTATGTCGTTTAGTTACAAGATTCCTATGGTTATTTTCCAGCTTCATCATCAGACCATGGTTTTCATCTAGTACTCATCAAGACAACTAAAACGATCCCAGATTTGACGGGGTTTCGTCGCTTCATTACAGAGTTCCTATGACCTACTTCCAGATCCATCATCAGACCTTGGTTAATATCGAGATAGGTGAAACTAATAAATAAAAGCATGTAAAACAACTCGTGATGTGTGCTCGAACAATGATGAAACACGCTGTACATTAAAAATATGTCTTGCTATACCATAAGTAATTTATATTAATATGCCTTAATATATATTACGGTATATTTTGGTGACGTCACAAAAATATATATTATAGCTGCGTGTGTGGACACTCGAGAATTTGTATAGAAAATATACGGAAATATGTACAGCTAAAAGGCCGTCACAGACGGAGCTATAATAAATATTTTCATATTTTCGTGACGTCAGCAAAATATACCGTAATATATTCATATTATGGCATATTAACATAGCAAGACATATTTTGAGTTTACAGCATGATACAACATTGTCTGAGCGCACGTCACGAGTCTTATGGACTTTTTAACCCCTGAAGCAATAACGACAGGGTGTTATAAGTTTGACATAACTGTGTGTGTATTTGTGGCATCGTAGCTCCCAAACAGAGGAACCGATTTTGTTTTTTGTGTTTGAAGGGTGAATATGAATACTCGGAAGTGTTTGAAGCTATGTTTGATGTAAAACTGTTCAAGATAGCTGCCGCCAAAAAATGGTGGTTGACATATTTTTTCACACCCCTCCTCAATATGGATATCAAATGAAAGGGCTAGACTAGTAAAATGCTATACGCTATGATAAAGTTCAAATCCAAGATGGTGTTATGTCGTTTAGTTACAAGATTCCTATGGTTATTTTCCAGCTTCATCATCAGACCATGGTTTCCATCTAGCACCAAGGTACTCATCATGAAAACTAAAACGATACCAGACTTGACGTAGTTTCGTCATTTCATTACAGAGTTCCTTTGGCCCCTTCAAGATCCATCATAAGAACTTGGTTAATATCGGGATAGGAAAAACTAATAAATAAAAGCTTGTAAAAACAACTCGTGATGTAGGCTCGGACAATATCGAAACACGCTGTACATTTGAAATATGTCTTGTTATACCATAATTTATAATAATATGCCTTAATATATATTACGGTATAGTTGTGTAACGTCACGAAAATATATATTATAGCTGCGTGTGTGGACGCTCGAGGATTTTTATAGAAAATATACGGAAATATGTCCTGCTATGAAATATGAAAATATATATTATAGCTACGTCTGTGACGGCCTTTATCTCTGGCCCACACTACCTATGTGACGTTTTGTCAGTCGTTGTTCAAGTGCGATAGAGTGCGGTCGTCGTCCAGTTCAAAATATATAAAATGTATAGAGTTGTTAACACCCCCAAATTGAAATAATTTAAAGTTGTACTATGGCATCTTTAGGAAAAAAAAGGAAACCTTAACGAGGTCAGTCACGCCAAATTATCTACAATGTTTATAAATATTTTGTAACCGAAGCTGACAGATTTTAAAAAAAATGAAGATGAAAATGTAAGTTGTTATTTTAAGAGGGTTCAAGCGCGAGTTGCAAATGCCACTGGAATTTCAAGAAGAACTTTGAACAATATTTTAAACGAAGTCAGTACTGAAACACATTCTACTGAAATTAAGTTTAGCACTCCAAAAAAAGGGAGGCCAAAAAAGCAATTTCGTTTGGATATGGACGATTTTGATTATGATGTTGTTCGAAGAATAATAATAAATACACAACTAACAATAGGTACAATGGTGTTTATTATGTACACTACAGCTGTAATTTTTCAAAGTAATTAAATACCTAAACATAATGTGAACATTTTTTTTTTTGACGTGGCAACGTCTTATAAATTGGTTTGCCGGGTGACACTTCAAGAAACTGCGTTACGCTCCGCTCACGCTATGCGCTCACAACGAGAGCGAGTGAGAGGCACGCGTCCCTTCCACTCGGGCATGGTTAGCCCGCCTAAGAGCGAGAGAGACAGACATAAAAAGTGAAAGGCACGCGTCCCTTCCGTAAAATTATTTTACCACTCAAAGTCGTTGTAGTCACGTAAAACTTTCGCCCGTATACCGACTTTACAGGCAACCAATTTTTTTATTTTACCCGAACCTAAAGCCATTACTTATAGAAAAATTGGTATATTTTATACAAAGAATAAAAATAATTATTAAAAGAAGCAAATTAACAGCTCCTAATAGATACTGGACTGCAGGCGCGGTCCCAGCGCGGTCGAATTTTGGAGGGGGTCACCAGTACGTAGTCTCAGGTTTTGGGGGGGGGTCACTAGTAGGAATACAATAAATCGAGTACTAAATACTTAATACTTGACTGGATATTTTAGATTTTTAGTTGAACGTATACGATTTTGGGGGGGGTCATGTCCCCTGTGACCCCCCCCCCTCGGACCGCGCATGCTGGACTGTTTGTATTTCGTGAGACAGAGATGACGGTCTACGAAGACGAAGTTGGCCGATTATCTCTTTCCAGGAGTCGATGTGCAATATTTATCGCCGGGTACTGCACCTCTACAGCACAGATTTGAAAAACCATGGTTCCACCAAACGGTTTGGCTGACAGATTACTCTCCTCTTGAAAAAACTGGCATCATTATGAAAGTCACTGACAGTGTCAGATGAAACTTATTTGTTGATTGTCAATGTGACATTTCACTGTTGTGTTTGAGTTTGAGCGTTTGTTGATTAATGGCGGCTGGCGGTAACATTACGGAAGCCATTTAAATTGAGGGACAAGAACCAGATTGAAAGTAATCTATAAATCCGTGAAACATCGAACTGCCAAAATGGTTTGTATTGCTAATAATTATTACAATGTATCTATTCCTTTATTTTTCCAATTATATTTTTGCGTTTGGAAACGAACTAATTTGACCGGCTTCTAAGCCTAGCGTCTAGCGTATTATAACCATCGAACTTGCTACACATCTACACAAGAGCTTATATTCCTACAGCGCGTACCAAAAACAAATTAGTGATACCGTGTTATGAGATGTCTTATGTAGTACCTACGTGTATTAACTTAGATAAATCAAGTGTAAGAAGGATTCGATTTTCTAAAATCATGTTATTCTCTTTCAGACGATCGGCAAGAATAATAAGATGCAACAGTATATTAACTACAGAGTTCGTGTAATTTTACAAGATTCCCGAACATTTATTGGAACTTTTAAGGCTTTTGACAAGCATATGAACCTGATCTTAGGAGACTGCGAGGAATTCAGAAAAGTTAAGTCAAACAGGGAAGAAAAGAGAACGCTTGGATTCGTTTTGCTTCGGGGAGAAAATATAGTTTCTATGACAGTTGAAGGTCCTCCTCCACCAGAAGAAGGTTTACCTCGGGTACCGTTGCCGGGTGCGATAGGAGGTCCTGGTGGCGGACGAGCGGCGGGACGCGGCTCTGGTCCTGGTGGACCACCACCAGGCCTTCAAGGACCAGCAAGAGGAGTGGGAGGTCCATCTCAGCAACATATGGCGCCTGGTAACCGTGGCCAACTCTCAGCTCCACCACAGATGAGAGGCGGTCAAATGATGGGTGGACCACCCCCAGGAATGATGGCTCCTCCTGGTATGGGCCGTGGAGGGCCTGGTCGTGGACCACCGGGAATGCGTCGTTATTAGTTAAATAGTAGTTAAGTGTGTGTGTATTACGGAATAAGTGATCTATCATAGTGAAGAGTAAATTGTGATTCTGTATATCCAATACATACCTAAGTGCAGGTTGGTGTGAAATGCCAAATTTTTTAAATAATGCTGTTCTATGACGGCAACTTGTTCTTAGTTCATAAATTATCTTATTTCATATTTTTTTCAATTTCAATTAGTTACACTACTTTCTTTTATACTATTCAAAACATTCATTCATATGTAACACATGTACACAGTAGAGGAATGAGGAACATGCAAGTACTATATTTTTAGTTAAGCCTCTTGTTTTTAAAATCCAATTACCATTTTAAAAGTTTATTGGTAAAACAACCAAATATCAAATGCAGTTTGGGACATATTCAGTTTGCTAACATTAACTGCACCTAATAAAAAAAAAAAACATCCCTGTAATGAATTTTTGTATTATTGTTTACCTACATCATCAGGTGTTAAGGCAAGTGAGACACCTCTTTTGATAAGCAAAACCAAGACTAAGTAAATTATGAAGGAAATAAATCAATCATTATGAGGAACAGCTGTGACTTCCTAATTTTGTATGAGAATTTATTTTAAACTAATGTGATTCAAGGGTAAAAAAATGTTGAATAAGTTTAAGATTTTAGATTCAAATGTGACAATGTCCATACACATTTTCTAGCTTTCAACCCCTTTTGTTTGCATTTTAAACTAGCCTCCTTTGTTCTTCTAAGGCTCTGGATCATCTTTGTACCAAATTGCAATTAAATTGATTTAGCAGAATAGGTGTGAAAGGGTTACTTTCACATTTATACTACTAATCTGGAATAGGACATAGCCTTATTTTTATCGAATGAAGATAAAGGGAATGGAATTGTGTGGGCAAAGCTACAGGTGCTGCTAATCCTATTAATATTATTAATGCGAAAGTTTGTAAGTATGGATGGATGTTTCTTGTTACTCTTTTAAGTAAAAACTACTGAAGAGATGTGTATGAAATTTGGTACATATACTGATAATGGTCTGTAATAACACAAATGCTACTTTGTATCCCAAAAAAATAATGGAAAATACGCAGGGTGGTGCCTGCATATTTTCACACAGGGCACTGCTAGTAATACATATTTCTAGTTACATATAATGCAGAATGGAAGACATGATCATTATTTAAGATTAGATTGTGGCTAACACATACTTATAATGTACTGAAAAAAAATTTATGTTAATCAAGTGGGATCTGATATAATTTTATAAATTCACAGCTGGTCCCTTAATGGCCTTCGTAAAAGTTACAGCCTTTTATCGCCAGGGTAAATATGTTACTTTACCACAGACCACAGGGCTTAGAGGGGGGAGCTACTTGATTATGTGGTACTCTCACATTTACAAGTGATTCCCTAGTGACCCACTAAGAACCCTGGGGTGTTCCACCAATGTGGTATGTTGGTGGGGGTTATGAGAAATCTTATGTCTTCCAGCCTGGACTGCACTGGTCTCTTATGATTACTCTGCTTACCATACTATTTCACTCAATCATTTATCTACATAGACTCAAACAAAAATAATGTGTATTTTTTCATATTATAATCCTTTACTGTCAAAAATACTGTTAAAATGTCATCTGGAAGAAAAGAGGTATAACCGTCACCACCAAGATCCGGCTAGTGCGCGCTCTAGTGTTCCCAATATTCATGTACAGTGTGGAAACATGGACAATACGAGCCCGAGAAAGGCAAAGGATCAATGCATTCGAGATGTGGTGCTGGAGGCAGATGTTGAGGATACCCTAGACTGCCAAGCACACCAATGTATCGGTCCTTTCACAGCTTCAAGTCCAAACCCGCTTGTCTACAATCTGCCAGCGTATGCCAGGAGATGACAACCTTGAAAAGCTTGATCATAGTTAGAAATACGGAGGGTAAACGAGCCCGGGGAAGATCCCCAACTAGATGGAGCGATCAAGTGAGAGGCTCTTCATCAACCAAATTCTGCACGGTCGTCAGACGCGATGAACAGACACTGGTGGAAGCAGATAATAAAATCTAGGAGTAGAGCATCCACATCCAGCGATGACCACGATCCTCAGCCGTGAGAGAGAGACCACAGAGAGAATCCTTTACTATCCGGTTAGACAGTTCAAAAGTAAGCCAAGAAAGACTTCTTTCGAAGATGATTGTCGTACTTCAACAAGTTGTTGGCCAGTGAGTTCGATAACGCCCTTGACTCTCTCCTTGAGCGAGTATGGCTGAAGCCCCAGCCGTGGGCACCAGGAGTATTACGGAGCTTTGACTCTGTCTCCGTTAATTCTGAACTGAACTTCCGATTATTATTACACCTTCGACTACGTAACTTTTAAAACAGGTTTTAATCGGAGCTAAGGTGTATAAATATTAGTGATAATCCCTTATTGTGGTGGGATGTAAATGGAAAGACAAAATCCCAACCCCTTAAATCTATTGCCCGTCAATGTTTGTCGTGACCACTAGGCTCTGTAGCGAACAACTTTTAAGTGTCACTGACCTAATCTACGACTTGTTAAGAAATAGATTGAATGGAGATAAAGCTTTTGTTCGTAAAGCATAAATGTAATACTTTTGGTTTCAAAGCTTTTGTTCATTTAATATTCATACATAATTATTATGCTCATTTGTACAGTATACACTTATGCTACTTTGGCATTCAATTTATCTAATTTAATTACTTGTTAGTTTGGAAGCATGCCAATTTTTCCCCCATTGTTTTATTTTATAATCAAAATGAAAAAAAGTGTGAATAAAAATTGATTTTCCTGTGTTGCCCTGTAATTTCTCTAAAAACATGGCAAAGGTGTGGTACATCCCGAGGTGGACTCTGCCAAGAGCCCTACCAAGACAGAATTTAATTATTTAACACTTTTTTACCGGCAACTTGTTTGCCGGCAACTATACTACCTACGCCTCCGACTTCAATAAATCAAATTTTAAAACTCCGACTTTGCCTTCAGTTAAATTACTTCCATAACATCCCTAATGGGGAATTAAAGTGGGCTGCTTATTATGCGATTTGTTAATCACACTCCATTCGCACTCTTTGGACCCGCTTCATTTTCATTGTAATGGACAATGAAACTGTCAATTTATAAAAATAATACTAAATAAATTTTATTGATATTTTATATTTAAACTAAAATGATACAATTCACTTAAAAATCATGACAAACTATTATAACATTTAGATAGTTAACATTAGGTTTACAAAAATCAATAAATATTTTTCATAAATTCATTAATTACAGTACCAAATATAAGTAAGCCAAGGTCCTAAAAGCCTTTGTTCTCTCGCTTGCTTGCCAGTGCATGTGTGAGAGAGAATGTTTTATTTGTGGTACTAAATAGGTCAGTGTTACCTAACTTTACGATACGATTTTATACCTACTATAAACTTCTTCAATCTACAATAATGAATATATTTTATTCTTTGGGAACAATAAAATATATTATTATAATAATTAAATTTGGTGAATGTTTTTAAATAATATGGGCCACGAAGATTTGCCGAATTGCATATATGTATTTTATTCGCGAAAGGCTCGTCATACGTCTGACAAAAGCTCTTCTATCTGGCCTCACAACTGTGTAGGGTTGGTAATATTTCTGTCACTGTAAAATTTGTATGTGCCGTCTGTTTGTAATAAATCGCGTGACATTATAATCCTGCGGTCAGCTAGGTTGGATTATAATCTGACGTTCTTAGAGTGTAAACTGACAGTTTCTACCATTTCATAGTGATATAATAATATGTCACCGCAAAATTGTTAATCCCATCAAACTATAATATCTAACGACGTCAGGGTACTGATTCACAATGCTAACTAAACGATTCAATTTCAGAATAACAATCCTTGTCTCTGTCATTCTAAACGAATAAGACAAAGACCGAGATTTGATTCTGTGTCGAGATCAGTCTGATTGCGTTGCGAATGAGACTACAGATTATAACGTAACCTAAAGTAGGATTATAATATTATGATGATGTTTGTAATTTTACAGTGATAAATCTGTCACCGTAAAATCGACTCACAACGTTAGATTATAAACTAGCCTGAACTACCGCAGGATTATAATCTTACTACAGATATATTACCATTTAATTATAAAAAATGTGCAGTGTTAGGTACTGCCGATAGAAACAAAAACTTATAACTCAGACTTTGATAGTTTACTTAGGAAACTACGCGGGTGAAACCGGAGGGCATGGCCATCTAGAAATGCGTTGGCATTTCTCTAGGTTCGTCGTCTAGATGACCAATGCGAAATTCTGACGCATTTCTAGATGGCCAACGGCCATGGTAAATGGGAAATGATAACGCTCGGGAATGGTAAACAGGGGTACCATTCCCGAGCGTTATCATTTCCCGCTAGAATTCAATTCACAGCCCACGAAAAATCTGTATGTGGCGCGCCAAAAGAAGTTTTCACTTCAAAACCCCGTCAGTTTCATAATCTAACGACGTCAGATTATAACCTAACCGACCGTAAGCAAGTCTGTGAGTGCGAGTCGGTAGCCGGCCTAGTGGCAGTACCCACAAGAAGGGTGGCAGCGCTTCCCGTCGACGCCGCAGCGGCAGCCGGCGCTGGTGTCTCCGCGCCCGGCGGGACCCCAGCGCCGGCCGCGCGTCACCCAGCAGATTTCCGTCTTGCAGGACGAGCACTTGATCCAGTCGCAGCCCCACTTCTTCGTGATGATGGCGCTACACTCGGGACACTCGAGCGCTTCGCCGCGCGCGATCAAAGAGTTCAGTAATGCTCGCGTACCCTCGTCCGTTTGACTGGCGTCGGCGCTTGTAGCGGACTCCAGCTTCGAGCGATGCTGGTCGCAAGTCTCTCCTTCGTGTATCGCCTGTGAAAATCATAGCTCTTTAATCTACTTGTCACTCAGATCAACTAAGATTTGTGATATCTTTTACACAAAAAATTAAATTCTCCATTATACCGTTAAGAGAGAAATAACAATTTGATTAATGTCTCCGAAAAACAAATCGACTTTAATTTAAAATTAGAGTCACTCGACTAAATTTCATTAATTTTGTTTTTGTTATTTTTTACTGCCGGACTAATTCGATTTTTTTAGTCACCATGCCCATTATTTAAGTATTATATCAACACAACATATCTGGTTCCTAGTGTTGTGTGAATGTCCACGAATATCTCTTTATTTACCATATACTTTCATGTCTTACCTGACACAGTACGCAATTGGTACGTTTGCAGACTGGGCAAGGGAATCTCCTCACTCCAGGGTCGCAGAGCGCCCATCCGGTGCAATCGCGAGTACGACAGTGGAAGGCGTTTCTCGTACCACTCTCCGCCACGGCTAAACCTCGCGCTAGCCACTTCTCATACTCTTCAAGTGATACGAGGCCGCGGATTTCTCGCTCTTGCAACACTCCCCGGCAACCCATACCCGGGCAGGCCACTACAGGCTCTTCACTATGCTTCACAACATCCGACAAACATTCCTTGCAGAAAGAGTGCACGCATTCCCGCAAGACGACACCGTTGCCCGGCACACATTCCTCCATGCAAACTCCGCATTCAAACACTTCTGCATTTGAAACAAGAGGTTGCTTTTCTAGTTTCACTAGTTCGTTGTAAACATTTCCGGGGTCCTCTTTTGTCTCGATTTCGGTTTGAGGTTGAACTGCTTTGGCGTCTGTAGCAGAGTTAAAAAGTTTGATTAAAGTGATGACTAGAAAACACATACAAAACAGGAGTGTCCAGCATATGAAATGCTGGCAGTTGTCTCGTAATCCTACTAATGTTATATATGATGTAAAAGTATAGATTTTTGATAGTTTGTTGCTCAATCACGTCGGGCCAGACTGAAATTTGGAACAAGGTTACAATACATAACATCTGTCACTGGTCTGGAATAGATAGCACATAGGCTACTTCTTATCGCAGGAAAATAACGGAGCTTAAAAGTAAAACCACGGGGCGCTGCTAGTTAAACATAATTCAGCCATTGACTTACATAAAATATTATTGCGTAAGGAGTGAGGACCGGGCCAACCGTGCGACAAAACGGCACCAGCGCGTTAGCCCTAAAATTACATTTTTAGGGCCATTGAATTCTTTTCCATCTTTTTGAAATAATTGAATTCAGCAACGAATCTTTAAAATTTATCTGGAAAGTTGCCGCGTAGTACGAGGATTTGTATAAGTACCTAGTTAGTCTTTGTTGTCTAAGCATTCAAAGCTTGTACTACTTGTACACTAATGTTATAAACGTCGACCTATCTTGACGCTAGGCGATCAACAATTCGAATAATGTACCTCAGCTTTGTACTCGTAGAACACTTTCATTATGTACGGTAGATGCCGCGACGACGACATATTGCGTTACAATAGGCATGCTGACTTAAAAAACTCTAATTATTCCCTCGGTTAGATTATTAAAATACAAGTAGGTACCTGCATACATATAAATATAGTTATATCGTACACGTATTTTTGAAGTAAAAACTTATTTTTTGCACACCACATACAGATTTTCCGTGGGCTGTGCAATGAGCTCTAGTCTCACGTTCGTAAATGAAAAAAATCTTCGGGTAAACTCGGATGATCTATATGGCCATGGCCACACCCTTCGGTTTCACCCGCGTAATTTCCAAAGTAAGCTATCAAATTCTGAGTTATTAGTTTTCACTTCTATCGGCAACGCCGACTGCCAATTTTTATTATTATTCCACAGTTTTTAACACTTATTTGTTAAAAACTGTACAAGTTTTGGCCGTGTGGTCTTAAGCACATATTTTTGAATTGAAAACTTCTTTTAGCACACCACACAAAGATTTTTCGTGGGCTGTGAAACCATGGTTACCATTACAAATGTCTAGTCTAGATGTCTATACTTAAAAGACTTATTTAGACACTTTGCTTTGAAGATTTATTCCAGACTAGCAGCGCCCTCGTAGTTTCGTGTTGTTAAGTGTTCTATTAAATTCTGAATTAAAAGTTTTCACTTCTATCGACAGTCCCTATGACTGCCAATATTTTTTTATGAAGGAACCTATAGCTGGTGTCCTCAGCTGGCCTCTACTGCCACCGTCAGAATCCATGACTGTCTAGATAGATATAATATGGTAAGTGTAGAGATCTATAGAGCTCTTGTCACTTTAACAGACTCTGCAAGCGGTATCTTTTTACCAACACTCGTAATACCGATGAACCTCCTGGCGGTTGGATAAGTAAGAAGATCATTTACCAGCTTCGACGAGGCACAGATAGAAGGGCGCTGCGAGGTCGGGCCCCGCGAGGTCGGCTAGCGGCGCGCGGTCGTCGGCGCACAGCGCGCGGCCCACGATCCAGCGCTGCAGCCGCGCCGGCAGCCCCAGCGCGCGCTCCGCCCGCGTCCGCAGGTCGCCCAAGGCGGCGCCGCGCCCCACGTGCAGCTGAATCGGACCGCGGGTCGCTTCCTTATCCTCAACCCAGATTAATATCCTGGAATCAGGATGATCGTTCATGAACTAGACGCATGTTGTTGATAACTATAATACTAAGCAATTCTCCAAAAAGGAATACCTATAAGTGGCGTCCAAATCTATTTCACTGCTCTGGTAAACAATTTAACAGGAACCACTGCTCCTAACAAATTCTTCAAAAAGGGTGGTTAATGGTGTCTAAATATAAAAACAATTTAATAGGCTTTACTAACTGAATATAATGTTAAATACTTATATTGGTAAATGAGAAAAAATTCATCATCACACTGTATTCGTCTGCTGCTGGACAATGGACATAGTCTTCTACCATAGTAAGCCACTCAGCCCGACCCTGGGTCTTACGTTTCCAACCTCCTTATGGTAGTGATTGATTTAAATAAGAAATGCTTAATCACAGAAAAGTGTTACAACCATATAACGACGATAATGTGCTTATAACACTAGCTGCGTTTCAACGCTCGCTGGATAGATATGGGCAATGCTTACACTACGTAAAGCCGGTGCGAGATTCAATTAAAATACAATACAATGCAGATCTCTGGTGCTGACTAGTAGAAATTAATTTAAAACAGGCAACGTATTATTACTTCTACTGATAACTAACAGTTGAGTTAGTATGCTTACTGCAAGATGACTAATGATTTAGGATTATTAACAAAGGTTGCGTTGTACTTACGGAAGATCTCCATTGTTATTCTCTTTTTTGGAGGACTCGGAGAATGAAGCTGCGCTAGGTCCAGGATTTGCAACGACATTTTTTGGTTCACTGGCAGTTTGTTTTGTAGAATAATTTTTAGTGGGATCCGAAGCATATACTGTCGCAATTTGGGGTTTCTGTAAATTTTCTTTATGAACAGTTTTTTCTTTGTCATCATTGCGTTTATCATTAGTTTGTATTAATACATTCCGTGCTGTTTCTTTCGACGTCACGGCTGGTGTAAGTTGCTTTTCTGTATCTATTACAACCTTCTTAACATCATCTTTCTTAGGTACGTTGTCTGATTGTGTAACAGTCACACGAGACAACGGTGTATTTAATGACGAAGTAGAAGGTTCCGCTACAATTTGAGATGAAAATGACAAAACAGAACAAGATAATTTTAGTTGCGCTAGTTTAACTGCAGCTTCAGCTGCAGCTTTTTCGTCACCTCTAGCAATAGAGCGCTCCAGTTGATTTATTAAGTTTCTGCGTCTCGCATGTTGGTCTACACGATCTTCGTTACTTGTTGAAGGTCCTACCACGCTCGGAGTAATACTAGCAGAATTGACCGCAACATTAGTTTCGTTTTCTCTCTAGGTTTCTCGTCAATTATATCAGTCAATTGCTTTGGCGTATTTTTAGATTTCTCGTCAATTTTAGAAACAAGTATTTGTTTCTCGTTTGATAAGTTTTTAAGTTTCACATCAATTTTAGAAACTAGAATATTTTTGTCGTTTGATAAGCTTTTTGGTTTCTCATCAATTTTAGACACCAGAATATTTTTTTCGTTTGTTATATGTTTAGGCTTCGCATCAACTTTGCAAAATATAATATTTTTTTCGTTTGATATGTTTTTAGGTTTTTCAATTATAGGAACTGGAGTCGATTTTTCTTTTATTACTATTTCTTTGTTCTTAGTCTGAGATGTCATCTCTTTTGTTTCAATTTTATTTTCACTCTGAGATATTTGTAGTTTCTCATGTTTGTTTGTTGTTACTGGAGGTGTAAATATCGCTGATGGAGTAGCGGGTATCAATGCTAAATTAACAATTTTTTCAACACCGGTTGGCTGTGGTTCGGATGCAGTTTTATATTTTTCTATTTTGGCATCTTTCTGCTCGACTTGCTTCACAATTTTTTGTTTCAGTATTTGTAGATGTTGTTCTTGGTACATAAATAGGATTCAACAGAGATGATATTTTTAAAGGCGTGTTTAAATCATATTTCGTTCTAGAAACGCTGGGTACAGGTTTAGTTTCGGTGGGCTGATTTATCCTTTCGGTTGCTGTAACTATCTTTACTGTATTATCTCTTATAGACTTAGTAGCATCATTTTTTAAAGCTGGCGAATGATCAGGGCCTTCTTTGTTTGTTTTATTTTCATTTATCACAATATTTGATTCTTTTGTGTGGACTAATACAACTGGCTGTGTTACGACTACACTACTTATCGTTGATAGTTCATTATTATTTATTTTGTTTGTATTCTGCGACAAGCCCTTGTTAGGCGATAGTTCGTTGACACCACTACTAGTTGATGCTTGAGCAATAGGTTTTTTGTCAATACAAATTGAACTACCGATACGAAGCGTCGGAGCTTCAACTAATTTAGGGTAATCTTTGCTTTCTATTTCACGAGTATTTTTGATTTTATTAGATGATATGAGTTCACTTTTAGGTCTTTTTGGAAGACTGTCTTTCATTTCTTTTAATATCTCTTTGAGCTTTTCTTTATCTTCAATATTGGCGCCCGAACTTCCAGATGTGACGCTGTTTCTAGAGCCTTTAGTCTGAGTGCCACTACTTGAAACTTTCGAACTCTTATACGAATCACTATTCATATTGAGAGGCAAACAGTAGTTACAAGTGATCACCGACGAGTCGTACTTTTTCAAGCACCTGGTACATATCCACGTTTCCGGTTGCCGCTTCGAGGTAGATTCACCTGTACCGAACTCTCTGTCAGAGGAATCGTTCACGGTCATCTCTTTCAATCTATATTTTTCTATCATTTCGGCGGCTTGCTTGTCCAGTTCGCTTATACTAGGTAAAAGCTTGACCGATGCGGTTTCTACGGAGGAATTTCTTTTTTTATTTTCGAATATCTGTTTCAAAAAACTTTTTTCGTGTCGGATTTTAACATCTTTCGTTTCCTTGGGTTGGATGTCTTTTTTGCTATATTTTTCGGGTTTACAACCCATCGCTTCTTCGCGGCCCCGAGGAGGCGGGTCTGCGAGCGAGGGCAGCGGGTTCATCGGCTCGGGGTGCGGGAGGTCGGCGGCGGGCGGCGGCGGTGGCAGCGGCGCGGGTGGTGGCGGCGCCGGGCGCTTCCGCGCGCGGCGGCGCGGGAGGCTGGCTACGCCGGGCGGCGGCGGCGCGCGGCGCTTGCCCGGCACGTGTGCGCGCGGGCTCTCGCTGGCGGCGCGGCGGGCGCGCTCGTCGGCGCGGCGCGGGCGCGCGCTGGGCGCCGGCAGGCTGGCCGCGTCGAACCCGAGCGCGTAGAGGCCGTACTTGCGGTGGAGCGTGAGGTCGCGGTCGCGATGGCGGCGCAGGCTGCGCTCGCGCACGCGCCTCCGGTACGAGGCGGATGAGGGCGAGGGCGGCGCGCAGGCCGCGGGCGCGGGCGCGGCGCCGCCGTACAGTGCGGGCGCGAGGAACGCGAAGCTGGCGGCCGTGCGGTCGGAGCCGGCGCTGGACACGCTCTCGGCGGAGGAGTGCTCGTCGCGCCGCAGCCACGAGAACAGCGTCCACAGCCCGCCCGACAGCGGCCGCGCCCGCGCGCCCTCGCCCTCCGCGCCCGCCACCATCACCCCCGTCCCTGCGGCACCACACCGAACACATACACTACTACGACAACGACTTAACTATCACTTGGGATTATTTACCATACATTACTTATTGCGATGCTTGAATTCATTAGCTTTCATAATCGACTCAGGACAATGCAGGAACAATACTGTAGGTATTGTTTACACTTTGTAGTTAGGTAGGTAGGTAGTTGGTAGGTAGGCTCACTTTGTTTACAAACGATTGAGATATTTATTACAATAAAATTATGTTAATTCAATAAAGCGAAGTGACTAGTTCACTCAGTCGTCAATAATATGAGCGCAGAGTAAAATTTAAAACATTATTTTTAGAGAAGTAGCCGAAGATACTTACGCGCTGGCGAAGTGAATCAGCGGTTGCAAGTTTCCAAACACCAAACTAGAACATCGTTAACCTCGATTTTTCACATTTATGGTGGTCTAAACGTAGTAGGAGGATTTTAAATTTTTTTCACACCGTGGATATAACATTTTGTTTGTGTATTTAATGGGGAGACTTGTTTGGTAAATAGTGACGAATTTGAATTAAGTCATTTAGCAGCGCGTAGTGCGCGCTACAATGGAGTGTCTCGCGCCGCCGAAGTGTGGACAAAGCGAGGTCGCGCACGCGCCGCCGCCGCCGCCGCTCCGCCCCGCGGCTATATTTAGCAGAACTTCGCGACTCCGTTTTTGCTATTTTCATTTCATTCTTGTATTCCCCGAGCCTCGACCTCACTTTCTGGTTTCCTGTTAGATGTTTTAATCGTTTACCTAATATTTATAGGTGAGCGAATTACCTACCTACTAAACTTTAAACAAGCTGCTTTACTCTAAAACTGAGATGTTGCGTAAGATGTAATGATAATAATTATAATTTTATAGAGAAAACCCACACCAAATTGCAAACACTTTAGTAACTACAGAAATGACAACAATGATTAAATAAAATTGTTTTTTGACGAATGTAGGTGTAGATAGTAAAACCAGGGCCGAGCCGCCCATATGTGCGAAGTGTGCGGCGCACACAGGCGCCAAGACAATAGGGGGCGCCAGCGCCGCCACCGATTTTTTTAAACTTGCGCAACACCCTGTTTTTCGTAGTAGAGTATCATCGATAAATAAGTAGGTAGGGTAAGCGCAACATTTGCCTAGTCTTAAATTGCTAAGTTGCTATAGTTTATTGTAAGAGTCTCCCAGGATAATGTTTACGTTTGTGGTTAAATTTTACGGTTTGGGTTTTGTATTACATTTATTACGGTGTCAGACTTAAAATCAAAAGAACCGCCGCGCTGTGAGTTTGTTTATTTAATTGAGATTATAATAGCAGCTCCACACAATGTGTGTGATGCAAGTAGAATGGTGTCACATAGGTTCCATGATTTTAATGAACGAGTGTTATCCACACGTAACGTATATCACGTCAAAAATATTTGAAACAAAGGTGTTTTATAATGTGAATTTTACTTTGAATTCTTTCGCACAAGAGTGTCGTTGTCTAGAATCCAAAACCTCCAGCTGATACTAGCTGATCCATCCCAAAGGCGCGACCAGTAAGTACTCCATACAAGAGTGAACTTGTTGTACTTGATGTAGCGGGAGAAACTGTTGAAACTTGAAGTACTTTCGCACCTTTGAGAGGACACCTAACGAGAGAGTCAAGGCCATAATCCACCATTCAAATTCAAGGCCACGCTGGCCCCAGTGCGGGTTGGCGGATGACATATAACTTGGAAAAATTGCAAGTACATGTTGGTTTCCTCGCGATGTTTACCTGCAACATTTTTAATTTAGCAGCATTACGCACATGGCTTCGAAATAATAGTGGTGCGCATGGGATTTAAACCGGTATTGTTAACCAAACATAGCTAAGAACCATCGCACGGAAATTAACCTCCAAATAAAAATTCCGTTCATCAATTTCAGACGGTGCCGGAGATAGACGCACAGACAGACAGACATCGATGTCAAAGTTTTACCATCCCTTTTTTTGGTCGGGGTTTAAAAAGCGGCGCCATAAAGGTTTTGCACACAGGCGCTGGTGGAGGTCGGCTCGGCCCTGAGTAAAACCTGCAACTATAAAATACAACTTTGCACTAAAATCTATCGTACATCCCTTCGTGTTATCTATGTAGATTGGAAGAAAAGACTAGTTAAAGTTTTGTCGATTTTTTTATTTATTTGTAACGATAACAATACTAATAATAACTAAACAAAACAAAAGCACTAGCGAACCAACGCATAAGTTTGGTAAATGCCCGTGAAGTACGAGTATTTTTAATTGCAAATTCAAGCCAAATAATACGCAATTACATGATTACTTTTACAGAAGAAATCCATTTAGTTCGATTTGATTTCTTACTACAGTATAGAAATATGCCAAATCTAGATTTGGAATTCTATTATATTCGACACTAAACAGTGTCCACCCGGTGTATCGATAGAAACGCTATGCGAAATCAAGACTTTCATATATTTTCTCAAATGTAACGCATATGTTCCAAGTGTTAGGAAACGGAATGCCGCGAGAGCCTTGCTCAATGGAAGATGACGCTAAAATGAGCTTGAGTTCTCAAGTTGTGGGTTACGGTTCCTATCGAGCGCGCCAGACGTTGAGGGCTTCTTATGGGGGTGGTCAGATTTCGTACGTATAGTATCTTTTTAGACAACGGGAGCGTTTTGATATGATGGCAGCGCTAGCGAGAGGTACAAGCTCACGAGGTAAGTTATTGCGTAGCTTCCTGCTGCTGCGCCTTGGCCTTGAGGTGGTGTCGTTCGGAGGAGGAGTGCACGACCAGCAGTGAGGCTGACAAGCGCGCCGTCAGCTCCACCTTCTGTAGTTCGTGCGCCCACGGCACTCGGCCCCAACGTGTCGACTGCGGACAAACATTCTACTTACTAGATCTACTCACCAGTAATGCGCAAAATACAGCATAATTTAAATTATAAGCAGAAGCGCTTTCATATTAAGTCGGAAGTAGTGCGGCAGCATCGCGGTAGTAGCAGCGCGACAGTCGCGCTGTTCACAGACC
This sequence comes from Ectropis grisescens, assembly GCA_017562165.1. NCBI lineage: Eukaryota > Metazoa > Arthropoda > Insecta > Lepidoptera > Geometridae > Ectropis > Ectropis grisescens. Next base: position 21,074,942 of record CM029770.1, read on the forward strand.
GACAAACTTCTATACTAACAAGAACAAAATTAAAAATTTTGATTAAGCCCGACTACCTCTGATTTGTTATCTGTACGACATTCTACTAGTCGAGCCTTTTCGTTTGATACCCATATTGAGAGGGTAGTAAAAAAGAAATGTATTTCACCATTTTGTGGTGGCGCCCAACTTGGAATTGAAATTTGTCATAGTGCATAGTAATCTACTAGTCAAGTCCTTTCCATATTGAGGTAGATTGTGAAGAAATATTTTTTCCGCCATTTTGTGGAGGCGGCCATCTTGAATCGATATTAACGATACATAGCTAATAACATCCTCACGGATATTAACCTTCCAATAAAAAAATTGCATTGATATCGTTTGAGCTTTACAGTGCCACAGACAGACAGACACACACACACACACACAGACAGACAGACATCGACGTCAAACTTATAACACCTCTTTTTTTGGTCGGTGGTTAGAAAGAGCAGGGCGACAGCCGCGCGACACGTAATTTTGTCATAGCGTTTTGTAGCGCGGCAGCCGCGTGCGATCAGTCGGCATCGAGCCAGTGTTGCAAACTCTGTACGCTGGACAACGGCTGTATTAAATTTGTAAGGAGAAGGCATCCGTTGCTACCGCGCGGCTGTCGCGCTGCTGCCGCACTACTCGCGACCTAATGTGAAGGCGCTCTTACTCGCGCAGTTCCCGGCCCCTTATTTTCCCATGATATAAAGTAGCCTAGTGCCTAGTTGTGTGTTTTTCCAGACGATAATCTAAATTTCAACCCGATCTGTTCAGAGTTTTCGACGTGATTAAGCAACAAACGTCCAAAGTTTCGCATTTATACTATTATAATCTAAAACGGTAGGTACTCACAACTCAGTAAGTTACGATAAAACAAAATTATAAAAGAAATTCAAGAACATTAGAAGCTGGACATTTTATTTAGCATATTTTACAATTTATAGGTTGAAGTAGAGAAGTATAATGGACTGGTAATCAGCTACAACTATAGGCAATCTGACGCTATATAGTATTTCATTCGTAAAAGAAGCTGATCACGTTCTTCTATACTGACATGCTCCGTCGCAGATCTAACGACGCGACGTTGGCGTATATTGAAACGCTGTACTGTTTGAATCAACGTTACTATTTAATCAATGAACATGAAATATAAAATAATAAAAGAGTTACGGCTTGAGGATGGTCAGTATAGTATAATAGCCAAGACAGGCCAGATGTCTGGACGCGTATGCATACCTATAGGTACGTTCACAACAACGCAAGCGACAGAAACCCGACAGATGATATCGAATACACGGTCAGTCTTTCTTACTCGTAAAATATGCAGAAAGTCAATTTGTTTCTTTGAATTTCGCTCAAATGAGATGCAATAAATTATTCATGTTCCTTTGTCTAGAACAACAATACTTAGGAGCATACAGTGATGTATATGTGTTTATATACCAACTATATATCATTTACGGGATTTTTACTGGGTTACCGAATAAGACTTTTAAAATGTGCTAGTGATTTATCGGCGCAGTTTCATACACTATGTCTACTAGCAGGGGAAGGCCTAGTTGAGAACCCATCGTGTTTAATTCTTTAAGGTCATGCTTTCCTTTAGATTCATAATTTAGTTCAATTTTGAATTTTGCACGACCTCACTGTTCCGTCTCTATTTCTGAAAAACCCATATTTCTTTTACTACATACGTACAAAATGCCAAGATTTGTCCATCAATTTTGGGTCTACGACAATGTCTTCTCCGATCTTGCTGTCACTGGATGCTGATCTTAGACCGACGATAGATGTACTTTAATTAACACACCAAATATTAACAGTAATTCACAAATCGATACAATTTAAACACTTGAAGCTAGTGCGCGAAGCTTGAAATCAATGTTAGCAGAAAAAAAATTGGCAGTCATAATATGCAACTGCCGACAGAAGTGAAACCTTTATAACTTACGATTTTTTTAAAATAATATGAATATCACTAATGTTGCACAATACGTCACCTGTTAAAGTTACACATATACTGCTATTACGCGTGTCGGTGACGCGGACTCACCAGATTACACCCATCAATAAAATAAAACCGGGCTGGCCAGGGTGGCTAAGTTGGTAAGTCTGCCTGCGAAGCCGTGAGTTCGATCCCCACCCAATGCAAATATTTGTTCGATGAATACAAGTATTTGTACTATGCCTGGGTGTTTTATAGGTATAATAAGTAAGTATTTAGAAAAAATTAAAATCTGTTCGACCGTTCTCGAGAAATCAGATAACATAGGTACCTAAAACAATGGTGGTCGAATTGATAGCTTCCTCCTTTTTTAAGGTCAGTTAAAAATATAATATAAGTAGGTATTATATCAGCATCAGCTATCTGGCTTTCATAGTACAGGCTTTGCTTAGTTTGGGCATAGAATAGATAATATAGATAGAACGGACACTCCCCACCCCCCGCCAATTTCAAGCTTCCTCACCCCTCAGGCCGTTTCGCTAGGAGCACTCAACGAAGGGCTGGTATCGAACATCTAATTCCTAACGAAATATCATCATGGTGGGTTGTTGTGCTGTTTACGGCTGTCCGTCAACTAAACGGGACAAGATTAAAAGCTTTATTTAATGTCCTAATGATAAAATAACGTAAGATTAGAAACTTTTCAATAACGTTGCTTTATAATATTACAAGCTTTGGTTAGTTTGGGGTCAGATGGTGTTGTGTGTGAATTATCTACCAATATTTATTTATTTATAACTAGCTTTTACCCGCGACTTCGTCCGCGCCACATATTTATTAAAGTAATTGAGGCAGTACCTACTCGTATGTCTACTACCATACAAATTCACGTTTCCTAATCAAAATCGGTCTAAGTCAAAGTTTTATATCTATACTTATAATAAAACTGTAACGGGTCGAATTCTGTACATTAAAGATATTTTGAAATTTTTTTTTTTGGGGCACTCCATAGTCGATACTGATGGCGAAACTGCATTTTTTTTCTTTCATGTCTGTCTGTCTGTCTGTCTGTCTGTCTGTCTTTCTGTATAGGGATCACGCATCACGCCGAAACTACTGATTCAATTCAGCTGAAACTTGGCATGATTTTAGTTTATACTAAGGACATTGCTGTAGGCTACTTTTGATCCCCAAATTCTGATCGGTTTTCTTGCGGGAGGGGGTGAAAGTCAGAATATGTATTTGGTTGTAACTCATGTTTGCGTTGTTTAATTTCATTAATTCTTTTTTTGTTAGAAAGAACACATTTTTTATATTGTCCCGTCAAAATTTGAACAATATCGGTCTGTTGGTTCGGAAATTACACAAACATTAAATAATAACGACACGCGCGGCGCGTTCGGTACATACTAACTTCTAAGTATTCTGTGTATCACAGACGATCCACAGAATATCTAGATTCTAGAAAGTGCCCACGTGATCGCGTCGCGTCGTCTTGGATGACAAAATAATTGTCAAAATATATTTTTTGTGTGGAAAACAAACATCATTCGGTTATAATCGACTTCAAACAAGGAGGATGTTCTCAATCGGGTTGCATGTTTTTTTATTTGGTTTTATTTTACGCGATAACTCCGCTAATCGTTAGTTGATTTTGATAACTACTTTTTTGTTTGGTAGAAAATACTTCAGAGGTGACCTTAGATATCGAAAACAGGGAGGTAGTTTTTCAAATATCAACAAAAAACTAAAATCAGCTTAGATTCTGTACGACATAGTTCTGTACGACATAATTCTGTTCTGTACGACCTTCTTATAAAATTTAGTCGAATGATGGAATTAAATTACCTGTCATTGAAGTTGATTTTTGTATTTAGGAGAAAACATATCAGCATTATAAGTAGCAGCATAAACAACCCATTAAATGTTCCCACTGCTGGGCGTCGGGGCCTTCTCTCGCAAGGAGAGAGACAAGGCTATAATCCACCACGCTGGCCCAGTGTCGGTTGGTGGATGACATATGACTTAGAACTTAGATTATAGGTAGATTTCGGTTTCTTCACGGTGTTTTCCTTCACCGTTTTAATTACCGGCATTACGAACATGACTCTGAAAAGATAGTGGTGCGCGTGGTTTTGAACCCTGGGTCTCCGGATCGACAGTCGCCGTTCTCCCGACTAGGTCAGCTGTAACTTACTAGACCAGCCGTAACTTATTAGAAAACGTATTATTTCAATCCAAATACTGTTTAAAATTTAAAGGTAGTGTTCAATAAGCTTCGGTGACCGAAGCAGACCGTTGTTAGGGTTCCGTACACAAAGGGTAAAAACGGGACCCTATTACTGAGACTTCGCTATCCGTTCGTCCGTCCGTCCGTCTGTCACCAGGCTGTATCTCAAGAACGGTGATAGCTAGACAGTTGAAATTTTCGCAGATGATGTATTTCTATTGCCGCTTTAATCATGGCGGAACGTATCAAGTGATCGGGTTGAAATTTGAAATAGAATTAGATTACAGTCTGGAAGACCACATAGGCTAAACATTGCCTATGTATAAGTACTCTATGTATTACGTAACAAACATCCAAACAGTGACATTCATAATATTTACAGGACAACGTTGGAACGCCTGAACATATTTGGATGGAATTCGAAACACACGTTACTGTGACGTAGGAAAGACTAAGCAAATTTGGTAGAAAATTTAAACAGAAATAACCCATAGTCTGAAATACCACATTTATGTATTTATTACCTATCAACCTGAAAAGAAGCATGGGCCCTACGGAAACAAATATTAACTATCACGTCAAAACGGCACAACGATATGGGTTGACATACGAAGCACATATAGTTTAGAGTCTAAAATTTCACATGGGCTAATAAGTCTACATTTTCATTTAACTCCATATTAATATAAGCATATATTTTCGTAAGGAACTTGATGTGATGGTAAGGTAAAAGCCAAAAAATGAAAAATATTTGCACCCGTTTTGGCGTAGATAATATAGGTGATTTGCGTTCACAATCAAAATAACAAGCAACATAATATTCTCATTAGACGGCGCTAATGCCAGTTTAAATCTAAAAGCACTAAAGGCCATTTAAATCGGTGTTTTGCTATTGTGGTATGTATTTTTTCTTTCATCACTAGGTGGCGTTACTGGTATTCTAATTTTACTAATAAGTTTTTGCTGCTAGATGCCAAATTTGGATTCTTTCGTTCTTGATTTTTATCTGTGTTTCTTACAATTAAATTCATACATTAACATTTCACTAGGACTTGGCTTAGATTTACGGGTTCAACTTGCTTGAATATCATTAAAACTCAAAATTTTAATTATTTTGATTCCACACGGGCTTCGTTCCAAATTTTACGCCGGCGAAGTCGCGGGTAACAGCTAGAAAACAGCTTGCGGATAAAAAGAAATAGGTAAGTAGGTATCAGATCATGCACAATAGCTTCAGACTTTTCATAATGTATCCTATAAAAAATCCTATAAACTTAACACTTGCGGCTATGTTCGATACTACGAAACCTTACTAAGTATGTTTGATTTTGTTTAAAAAAAGAAAAATAAAGATGATAAAATTAAATAATTTTTTGTGTGGAAAAACAAATTCACTCAAACTCAAAGGTTTTCCAATGACTACTTATCCAAATATTTGACGTACGATACTTCCAATTAATGTATAAGTCAGTAACATCTGCTTACGCGAACGAAGTAGCGGGTTCAGCTAGTTTATTAATAAATGTACAATTTACACGACAAATTACAAAAAAACTATGTTCTCAAAAAATTAATCAAAAACAGACTTTAATTTAAAAACATTTTGGGACGGTCCACCAAATTTTATTAGAGTCTATTAGTAGATATTAGTAGATATATCGTCTGATTACATGAACGCAAATTTTAGTTTGTTGTTCATATTTCAAAAACCGCCGCACTGATTTCGATAAAATTTATATGACCACCTATGAACTATAATCTACCAACCAAAAAATAACCATCTAAATTGATTCACAATTGGAAATACAACTGGATTGATAACCTCCTCCTTTTTTTAGAAGTCGGTTAAAATAGCATACAAAGAGTGCAAAGATCCTTCCATGCACACTTTTACTCCTCATTCCCACTCTTTTCAACTCTTTTTCTGTGATAAAATGTCGCCGTTGTCTTTTCCTAAGTCTAGTCTATCTGTGCACCAAATTCTAACAAACTCTTTAAGTGGCTTAAGCGTTAGACAGTAACGGACAGAGAGTTACTTTCATATATATATTTCATATTAGAATTGAAAACAGGTGTTCCTGATCATTTTATAGGAGGCAGTTGTAAAAGATTACCGAAAAGTAATACGTTTACTCCTCCAAAAAACTCATTTTCGCAGTTCTTAATTTGCCTTAATCGAGCGTCCATCATGCATAACATTTGATAAGAAGACACCATGAAAATCTCGTCGACTATCAAAAATTCTGTCTGATACGCCATTTAGTGGCTGCGCCCATCTTAAATATTGAGGTTGTATAGTGCACTGTATTCTTCTTGTCAAGCCCTTTTATTTGATACCCTTGTTGATGGGATTGATAAAACCTAAGTTATCCGCCATTGTGTAGAGGCCGCCATCTTGGATTTTAATTTTATATAGTACATTGTATTCTACTGGTTGAGCACTTTCATTTGATACCCATATGATGGGATTGATAAAACCTACGTTATCCGCCATTTTGTAGCGGCCGCCATCTTGGATTTCAATTTTTTATAGTATATTGTATTCTGCTTGTTGAGCCCTTTCATTTGATACCCATGTTGATGGGATTGATAAAACCTACGTTATCCGCCATTTTGTAGCGGCCGCCATCTTGGATTTCAATTTTTATAGTATATTGTATTCTGCTTGTTGAGCCCTTTCATTTGATACCCATATTGATGGGATTAATAAAACATAAATTATCCGCCATTTTGTAGCGGCGGCCATCTTGAATATATTTAAGTACATTAATTATAAATAAATGATACCGCTAGAAGCGTCTTGAAACGCTCTTGAGAGTAAATGGCTCAAACGGGTAAAAGTAAGGCGGCACTTCATATGCCGAAACATAAACACCGCACTTATGTAACCTGACACCCGTTTTCCCGCCAAATGTGTAAAACGCGAAAAGCGGCCAGTGTATCAAGCGGTTATATAAGTATCCCCGTAGTTAGAATTTATAAAATTGCTGGAACAAACGTTTATCGACTCCATTTCAAGTGTCTAGATACAAAGTTTCATGGTTTTATCTTCAATAATATTGAACTTCCAGACTTTCACCCCCAATTCCACCCCCGTAGGTACTACAGTTCGAAACTACAAAACTGCTAAAACATACATTTTATGGTTTCGTGTTAAATATCTAGACGTAAAGTTTCATAGTTCTTCAACAATGACGAAGTTTTCCATATAAACTTTCATCCCTTATTTTAACCCTTTCAACCCTTTTTTCGGAACAAAAAGTAGCCTATGTCCTTTCTCGAGATCTATTCTATCTATGTATCAAATTTCATCAAAATCTGTTGGTTGGTTTAGGCGGTAAAGACGGACAGACAGACAGACAGAGTTACTTTCGCATTTATAATATTTATTTATTTATTTATTTAGGATTACAACGCTTTACAATGAGTAGGTACATTGGTGTGACAATGCGATACACATTATACCCTGTACATAGGGTGTTGCGTATAGTAAAAATTGCTTATATCTAACTTATGAACTATAATTAAGTGTAATTAAAGGTACAGAGGTTGTTAGGTTGGTGACCTTGAAACATTTTGTCATGCAGGAAGTCGTCTATTTTGTAATAGCACTTTTTTAATAAAATGTCTTTCAGTAATTTTTTGAATTTTTTGGAATTGGTTTCCTCTCTTAGATTTTTCGGCAGGTGGTTATAAATTTTGTACATCATGTAATGAGGACCTTTGCGGACTATTTCTAACTTTGGCTCAGGTGCAACTATTTGATGTTTTCTGCAGTGTTTGTATTGAAAGTGAAAAGGTTAGGGTGTTGTTTAACAAAGATTGCAGCTTCTAATATGTACATACAAGGCAGAGTTAGTATTTCCTGTTGTATAAAATGAGGCCTGCAGCTGTCTCGTTGGCGAATGTTCATTATAATTCGTAAACACTTCTTTTGCATAACGAAAATTTCCCCTGCGTCGGAGCTGTTGCCCCAAATTATAATGCCATATTTCAGCCAAGAGTGAGCGTATCCGTAGTATGCGCTTTTGGCGGATTGGATATTTGTATTTTTCTTTAACACTGACAAGCCGTACATGAACTGTGATATTTTATTTTTTATTTTCTTTACATGGTTTTGCCAGTTTAGGTGAGCGTCTAGGGTTATGCCTAAAAGTGTAGTCGATTGCACTTGTTTTATATTTAATGCGTTTTCAATGGTAGAGAGGTCTATTGTTTTCCTTTGCGGTGGGTGGAATTGAATTAATTTAGTTTTAGTCTCATTTAGTTCAAGACAATGTGATGAGATACAAGAATTTACATTTTCGTGTATTTCTAATATTTTTCCAAGAGCTTTAGTGTCTGAGGGACATTTGAATAGAAGAGATATGTCGTCAGCAAATAACACGCATGAAGATTCTATGATATCTGGAAGATCATTGACAAATATTAGAAACAGTATGCCGGCTATCACACTTCCTTGAGGTATGGACCAGTTTAAGGTGCTTGTGTCTGATAAGATTGTTTGTATGCTACTATTTATTGATGTATGATTAATTTCAACTAATTGTTTCCTGTCTGATAAATATGATTTTAACCAGTTATATGGCTTCCCCCCTTATACCTATTCTATGTAGTTTTTGTAATAAGATATTGTGTGAAATTTTGTCGTATGCTTTTGTCAAGTCTAAGAGAAGAGCTATTGCGTATTGTTTTTCTTTTAAGATATCTAATACCTGCTGTGTGAAGCTGTAAACTGCTAGAGTGGTGGATGAGTTCTTGCGAAATCCGTATTGGTGTTCATTCAATAATTGATATTTTTCAAGAAATGCGTATATTTGATTAGATACTACTCGTTCAAATATTTTGGAAATTGCAGGTAATAGGGATATTGGGCGATACCCATTGATGTCATTTGGGTTTCCGCCTTGCTTTGGTATAGGTTTTATTTTGGCTATTTTTAATTTATCAGGGAAGCATTCTTCACTTATTGATTGATTAATTAGAGTCGTTAGTAATGGGGCTATTTCTCGAGCACATTGTTTAATAAGCGTTGGAGGGATGTCATTCACTCCACAGCTTTTTTTATTTGGGAGGTTCCTGATTATTTTAAGTACTTCGTTATTAGTAACAGGTGCTAGAAACATTGAATTAGAGCTGTATACTAATTCTTGTTTTATTTTGTCTGGACTAGTGTGAGATGGTTTTGTTTTGCCAATGGATGCAAAGTGTTTATTAAATAGATTAGCTATGGTTTGTGGATCTTCAATTTCTAGATTGTTTTGTATTATAATTTTTTAAGTTTTTGTTTTTATTTCTTATTCTTTTATTGGTGGTTTCTTTAATAACGTTCCACATTGTTTTTACTTTATTACTTGACTTTTCTATGTCTTTTATATAACATTTTTTCTTTGATGTTTTAATACTTTTTCGTAATATCTTCTTATATTGATAATAGTGTTTCATTAATACCTCATCGTTTGTTTCATTAACGAGTGTTTGCAATATTCTCTTGTGTCGGCATGAATTCTTTAGTCCTACAGTTAACCATTTGTATTTTTTGTTTGGTTTGATGGTTATTGTTTTGTATGGTATATGCTTGTTTAGCAAATAGTTTAAATGTACATCAAAATTGTTGTAGTTTGTGTTCATGTCGTAAGTGTTATTTATTATCTGTCCCCAGTTTATAGACGAGAAGGCGTTCTTAAACGATGTAATATTTTGGGTTGTGAATAATCGTTTTTTTGTAAAAAAAATTTGAGGTTTATTAGTTAAGTTTGATGAGAAATTATAATACAGTGCTTTGTGATCTGATAGTCCAAGATCAATAACACCTGATTGATTTTCAACTCTGTAGTTGGTAAATAATAGATCTATGCATGTAGATGTTTTGCTAGTGACTCTTGTAGGTTCGGATATTTTTTTGATGAAGATTATGTTCAAGCATCAGGTTCTCTAGCTTTTGGTAGTGATTTCTGTGATTTTGGTTAGTTTTGTTTAAGTTGAAGTCTCCGCCAATTACCTATAATATGTCTTTTACGCTGTAGTGGTTCAATTTTTAAGAGTAATTTGTTTAGGAATTTAAAAAATGTTTCAATTTCACGATCGCTACGATATACTAGAATTAGTACAACATTCACTTTAGGTATTTCTACAGCACAGGTTTCTACAACAAACTCAATGGTTAAGCTCGTTATGTCATCTCTTTCTTTGTATTCGAGGTCGTTTTGCAGCAGAATTGCGACCCCGCCGCCTGTATGCTCTTTTCTGTAGTAACCTGCTGCAAACTTGTATCCATGTACATTTACAACATTTTTTTGGCCATCTGTAATCCAAGTTTCTGATATACATATGGCATTTATATTTTTTATTATCTTCTGTAATACTCTCTAGCTCATCGGTTTTGTTCTTTATGCTTCGAGCATTTTGAAATATTATGTTAAAGTTGTTAACGAAATGTCTTATTCTGTGATATGTCTCTGTCTCTGGGTTTATTTGGCTTTGGGGTTGTGAAATTTTTATTTATCTGTGTAGTCAAATCCATTACAGTTATATTATCCTGGCTGGGATTTATTAAATTTATATTTTCATTATTAGTTTCCGTGTTGGTGGTTGGTCCGCTCTGTGTTCTTCGGGCATCAGCAATTTGGGAATTTAGTGGCTGGTCATTTGTGTTTTTGAGTTCAAGTGAACAGTTTACGTATTTGTGAGGTGGAGAGTTCTTGTTTGGTTCTTGATATTTTATATATTCTTTACCTTCTATAAATAGTTTATTATTTCTTATCACAGCGTACTTTCCCTTTTTTCTTTCGCTTATAAGAATGTCCCTGAGCTCTTTTCTTATTTTTATGTCGTTTTCATTGAGATATTCTGAGATCGCCAGTTCAGTATTTTTGAAATATTGTTTATTCTGTAGTATGTATTTTGTCATATTTTTACTTATGACTTCAATTACAACCGGTCTTTTGAGTCCTCTTTTGCCAATTCGCGTCAGCTCTTCAATGTGGCCAGATAAGTTAATATTTAATATGTCACGGAAAATTAATATTATGCGATTGTGTAGTTCCTTTTCAGTTTCGCCGTGATCCAAGAGTCCGTACAATACAATTTTTTTATTATTATTGTTAGTAGGCATGGCTCTGTATGGAGTATCTATTCTTAATTTTAGTTCTGTGACATCGCTTTTTAGTTGTGCATTTTCTTTCTCAATCAATCTAATTTTATGTTGTAGTTTTTCAATTTCTGTGTTTGTCTCTTCAAGCTTCGTAACAGTGTATCTCTTATGGTCTGTGATTTCATATTGTAACTTCGACACAGCAGATTGTATTTCTTTTTGAATATAAGACTTTATGTCACTTATCTGTAGCATTATCCGAGTTATATTTGTATCTAGTTTTATGTCTAGTAGTTTGCTTATCTGTTCTAAGGTAGTCTGCGTGATTTCGTTACATGTAAATAATTCCGGGTCAGAATGTATGGTATTATCTGGAACGGATTGATTTTCCGGCATGTATTCATCAAGGGAAGTGTCTATAATGTCGCTAGTTTGGTAATTAGAATTATTTGCATCTTGGCTCGGTTGCGTCTTGGGACTGATTATATCAGTAGAATTGAGTTTATTGCTTGTTTTTGTCTGTGAACGTAGTGATCGTATTGGGACATCATCATTTCGGATATGCCGTTTTTGAGTGTTGCATTCCGGGCAAATCCATGTTCGGTCGATTTCATGTAGTTTGCTCCGGTATATATCTTTTTTAATCCCGACACACGTCGAGTGATATTGCGCGCCACATTTTGTGCATCGAAGTAATTCATTTATTTTTATATATGTGGAACAAGCTACACAACATCTCATCTTCGTAATCTTCTTAATTTTCGTAATCATACAAATAATAGTAAAACAAAGAGTCTAGTGTTGCATCATGTAACAAAACATGTTGGGATTTTACATCAAAATACGTGTATGTAATATTAGTATGGATATGGATAACGAAGTCATTTTTAACTCAAAGTTCGTAACTCACACAGCCAGTAACTTATGTGTCCAAACACGGATTGATAATGCCTGGAGGAATAATTGTCTTGACAGAATAAAGTTTCCTTCATGGGTAAGTGTAAAATAAAATGCGAATGTGTACCTACTAACAGAAATAGATATCTAGGTACCTGATCTACTCTATCATCGGTTTCGTTTCATTTTACGCGGCAATACAAACACCCACAGATTTCTGAAACAATTTAGAAATCTGTGCAAACACCCTTTTAATTAGAATAGTATAATGTGGCTCCATTCTATTTATGTAACTCAACATTATAACAAGTTTATAGACTACGTCACCAAGTGAACTCAAGGGGCACAACTATTCAATAAAACAATTCAGTAGCCCTAGCGCTAACGCACACATTCACGCGTGTGTACGAACGACATCTGCGTAGTTGTGTGAATAGTAGGCAACTCCACAGCGGCGGTTGTATGGAGTTTTAGTGGAGTGTCCGGGGTGTGCTTTGGGGCTAGTTGGTGTTGTGTGTGAAAAATCCACCAATATTTATCTACTTTAAAAAAAGCATCAAACCCGCAAGTCGTGCTCCGCTGCTCCGCCTTCCCTTCGACGCTACAATAGCATGTGAGGGATTGATAATCCATACGATTTTCCCCTACAAAAAGTGTTCACGTTGCTAAAAAAATTTTCACTTCAAAAGTTAGGCCACCCTAAATACTCGTTGTTCCGAATGTACGGCGATTATGTTCGTTTTATAGTAGACACTCGAAATTGTTTTCTTTAAGTTAACAAATGAATGCAATATTAAATAACTCTTTGATAAACTTCTTGAAACAGTCTATGCGAATATAAATCGTTGTCGTGGGTGTCGTAAGCCCCACAACCGTTAAAATCGTGTTGTTTCAGCCACGTAAAATATTGACCTAAATTGCGTATTTCTCGATAACAACCAGATTTCCATCGCAAATGGGTCGAGGAGCGCCTCTATTTTTAGATGATCTCACTTGACGATAGGTAATACGTACATGTATCGGGGGAATAACGGATAGCTTTAAAGTATAATATGTTCACTTCAATCCGCAGTTTTACCTATAGAAAGATAATAGCGATGGTGGGACCGTTTAATTTTCAAGCTTTTTTTTCAGTAATCACTCTGGGTATCACACTAATTTCACAGTATAAAGACATTTTAGACTGTCTATCATCCTACATAGACGTCTATCATCGTACATAGGTCTCCTGGTGATTCAGTCGACCCATAAATTTTGTTCACGGACATGTGGTCTATTAGTGATAAGGTCGCCAATTCCTACTTTATTTTGTTTTGTTATAAGTAACTTTTGTTTATTTTTTAAATTAAGTGCAATAAAGAGTTAATCTATCTATCTATGAAGTTCGTGGGTTTGAAAGTGTGTAGGTATTACTACGATCTCTACAACGCCAACGGCTGAACGGATTTGAACGAAATTAAATAGGTACGTAGGATACTTTTTATATCGTTAAAAGTCATTTAAGCCGCGGTTACAATGCGAGGCGCAGCTAGTTTAAGGATAAATAAACATCCCATCAAAACCATAAATGTGAAATGAAAGCCAAGTTCAATACTATGCTATATGGCTTGATTGTTGACTTCAACAACAAAAGAAGTGAGATGTAAATGGGTGCCAAATTCAATTATCAGTCCTCCAATTGATTAAAACAACATAGAAATACAAAAGGTAACTAATTCCCTAACTAACTTGCTTTAAATACCGAATTTGACCCCATTGTAAAAGTTGCTCATGCTGACGTGATGGTAAGGTAAAAGCCAAAACTCAAAAATATATGCACCCGTTTTGGCGTAGATAATACAGGTGCTTTGCGTTCACAATCACAAGACCAAAATTAAAAATTTTGACTAACCCCCCGACTACCTCAGATTTGTTATCTGTACAACATTCTACTAGTCAAGCCCTTTCATGGGAGCTGTGAAAAAAGAAATGTATTTCGCCATTTTGTGGAAGCGGCCATCTTGGATTTGAAATTTGTCATAGTGCAATGTATTCTACTAGTCAAACCCTTTCGTTTGATACCCATATCGAGGTAGTAGTGAAAAAAATAATATAATTCGCCATTTTGTGGTGGCGGCCATCTTGGATTTGATTTTTTTATAGTGTATAGTATTCTACTAGTCAAGCCCTTTCATTTGATACCCATATTGAGGTAGGTTGTGAAGAAATATTTTGTCCGCCATTTTGTGGCGGCGGCCATCTTGAATCGATATGAACCAAACATAGCTAAGAACATTCGCACGGATAATAACTTTCAAACAAAAAAACCGCATCGAAATCGGCCCATCCGTTTGAGCTCTACGGTGCCACAGACAGACACACACAGAGACAGACAGACAGACATCGACGTCAAACTTATAACACCCCTTTTTTTGGTCGGAGGTTAAAAATAACAAGCAACATTATATTCTCATTAGATGACGCTAATGCCAGTTTAAATCTAAAAGCACTACAAGCCATTTAAATCGATGTTTTGCTGTTGTGGAATGTATTTTTTCTTTCATCACTAGGTGGCGTTACTGGTATTCTAAATTGTACTAATGAGTATTTTCCTGCTAAAAGGATTTTGATGCCGAATTTGGATTCTTTCGTTCTTTGATTGTTTTTCTGTGTTACAATTAAATTCATACATTAACATTTCACAGACTTGGCTTAGATTTACAGGTTCAACTTGCTTGAGTAACATTAAAACTCAAAATTTTAATCATTTTGATTCCACACAGCCTTCATTCAAAATTGTACGCGGGCGAAGTCGCGGGTATAAGCTAGAAAACAGCTTGCGGATAAAAAAAGAGATAAGTATGTATCAGATGATGCTCATCAGCTTTAGACTTTTCTTAATGTATCCTATCCTACTATGTATAAATCCTACAAACTTAACACTTTCGGCTATGTTCGATACTACGAACCCTTACTAAGTATGTTTAATTTGGTTTAAAAAGAGAAAAATAAAGATGATAAAATTAAATACGTCTTTAAATAGAAAAAGAAATTCACATGCGCTATCCTGCCGGTTGGCGACCGGATGACAAGGCCAGATAGACATCCCCGGGGGGGCTCGGGCGTCCCCGCAGTCTCCAGGCTAGCTCTCCAATGATGTGTTTGTGTTGTGTGTTGTGACCAATGGTCAGTAGTGTGCGGCCTCGTTCTACTGCCGTTTTCCCACCGATCCCCCTCTCAAAACAAAAATGACAAAAAGAAATAACAGAAACAAGTGTAAAGCGCGGCCGCACTCCTTGTCGGTTAAAGTGCACCTCACAAATATTCGAGGTCTGCACTCAAATCTCTCTGCAGTCCATCACCACCTCGAGACTGAGCAGCCGACACTCTTGTTTCTGACGGAGACGCAGATAGGTTGTCCGTCGGATGTGGCGTACCTAACGTATCCAGGTTACACCCTGGAGCACAAATTTCGGCCCCGTGCTGGAGTGTGCCTGTACGCCCGTGACGACATCTGCTGTCGGCGTCTCCGTAACTTAGAGGACACAAGATTCTCCGTTCTTTGGGTTTTGATAGACACGGGCATAGACAAAATTCTCTACGCCTGTGTATATCGGTCGCACAGCGGTGACCAGGAGACAACTAGGCTTACGGATTATTTAAGTGAGGCGGCGGACGCGGCTCAGCAGAAGTACCCTTCAGCCCAATTAGTGTTACTGGGGATTTTAACGGCCATCATAAGGAATGGCTGTTCCCATACCGGGACACTGACCACGCTGGGCAGGAAACGAAAAGCTAGCTTTATCGTTAGACCTAACCCAGCTGGTCCAAGAGGCCACAAGAGTACCCGATGTTGAGTCGCATACACCTTATTGCTTAGACCTCCTGCTGACAACAGATCCAGACCGTTATTCCGTGGTGGTATCTTCGCCGTTAGGCAGCTCCGACCACTGTCTGGTGAAGTCAGTATCTGTCTACCATCCGCCTGATCCCAGCCCTAGAGGCAACCGGCGGCTGTGGCGATACAAGTCAGCAGATTGGGACGAGATGCGCTCTTTCTTTGCATCTTACCCGTGGCAGCCATTGTGCTTCACTTCTGGTGATCCCTCAGTCTGCGCGGATGCTGTG
This sequence comes from Ectropis grisescens, assembly GCA_017562165.1. Classification (NCBI taxonomy): domain Eukaryota; kingdom Metazoa; phylum Arthropoda; class Insecta; order Lepidoptera; family Geometridae; genus Ectropis; species Ectropis grisescens. Next base: position 21,091,223 of record CM029770.1, read on the forward strand.
ACTAATGTAATACGAACGGCTATGGAATATTTCATTCCATACTCTGACGTCACATTATCCAGCAAAGCTCGCCCTTGGTTTGGTTCTCAATGTAAAAGTGCTGAAGCATTTAAACATGAGACCTACCTAGCTTGGGTTGATGCTCGACAGCGTAGGGCAAAGGATATACACCAGAAGAAGAAAGCGTTCAACAAGGCTGCTAAGGCATGCAAAAGGTTCTTCAGAGGGCTCGTTTTGACCACATTAGTCGAATAAGGAACAAATTAGCTTCGTACCCTGCGGGCAGCAAAGCGTTTTGGTCTCTAGCTAAATCGGTCGAATCGAACTTCTGCCGCCCCTCACTGCCTCCAATGCTGAAACCTGATGGGACACTGGCTCACACCGCAATGGAGAAGGCAAACTTGTTTGCATCTCAGTTTGCGGAATCCTCGCGTCTAGATGCTGGTAGCGCGACACCTCCTACTTCACCTGGCTGTCCGACTTCTATGTCAGAAATACATATTCGCCAAATGGAGGTTCGCAAGTGCTACGCAATCTGGACGTGAATAAAGCTAGTGGCCCAGATGGCATTCCTGCCGTAGTGTTGAAGGCTTGTGCGCCTGAGTTGTCTCCAATACTGACGCGCCTGTACAGACTCTCTCTCGAAACTGGGCAAGTACCGAAGTCTTGGAAGCTTGCCAACGTGCAACCAGTACCCAAAAGGGTAGTCGTGCTGACCCTGCCAACTACAGGCCAATCTCGGTCACGTCCATACTCTGCAAGACTATGGAACGTGTCTTAAACCACAGGCTCCTAGCGTACCTAGAATCGAACGACCTCCTCAGTGACCGACAATACGGGTTTCGCCGAAACCGGTCCACTGGGGATATTCTAGCGTACGTCACTCACATCTGGAGTGAAGCTATCGAGAAGCACGGGGAAGCACTTGCAGTCTCCCTGGATATCTCGAAAGCTTTCGACAGGGTTTGGCACGATGGCCTTTTAAGCAAGCTTTCAGCTTATGGTTTGTCTCCAGGTTTTATAACGTGGATATCGGACTTTTGAGGATCGATCCATACGAGTGGTCATCGATGGATGCTCGTCGGATCAAATGGCTATTAATGCCGGAGTCCCTCAAGGGTCGGTGCTCTCTGCGACACTCTTTCTGCTACATATCAACGATCTGTTGAAGCCCGGTATCTTTGGGTACGCTGATGATAGCACCGTTGTAGAGAGCTACATATCGAGCGCGAGAGCCAATAGGCAGCAAACTCAGGTACTGAGAGAGAGTTTGATCGAGCGTTTAAACTTGACCCTTGAGGCAGTCTCTAAATGGGGCGATGCCAATCTGGTCAGGTTTAACGAGGGAAAGACGCAGGCGTGTCTGTTTTCCGCAAAAAGGAGTCCTTTCCAACAGACTCCTACTTTTCGCGGTGTATCCGTGCCGGTATCCGACCATCTCGAGCTGTTGGGCGTTACTTTATCATCGACTCTCAACTTTGGCTCGTATATCGAATCTAAGGCTAAATTAGCTGCCAAGAAACTAGGTGTCCTCTCAAAGGTGCGAAGGTACTTCAAGTCTGAAGAGTTGCTAACGTTATATCAAGCACAGATTCGCTCCTGTATGGAGTACTGCTCGCACCTTTGGGATGGATCGGCTAAGTATCAGCTGGAGGCTCTGGAATCGATCGAGAGACGTGCCAAAAGGCTCATAGGCAATGACATTCTCGTGCGAAAAAGACTACAAAGTCTCGAACATCGCCGGAAAATTGCTAGCTTATCGGTTTTTATCGGATACACTTCGGAGAGTGTGCGACTGATTTGTACGATCTAATACCACCTTGCCCTTTTTTCTATCGGAATGCTCGTAGCTCGAAAAAGCGACATCGTTTCATGGTTGATGTTCCAAAGACACGAACGAAGAGATTTGACTCTACTTTTGTGATAAGAACGTCTAGGCTGTGGAATACGTTGCCTGAGAGGGTTTTTCCCGAAAGTTACAATCTTTGTGTTTTCAAATCGAGAGTGAATCGGTTTCTTCTAGGTAAACACGCTTCATCGTAGACCGCATCATCGTTTAACATCAGGCGAGATGGCAGTCAAGTGTAAACCTATAAAAGTAAAAAAAAAAAAAAAAACTCGGTTTTTCAATGCCTACCCAACAAACATTTTAGTCGTATAAGTGGTTATAACGCGACTCAAACTGCTATAAACATCGCACTGAAGTAATTTTAGCGTGTAACACAACTTAGTGCCTTTTATTAACCGACTTCAAAAAAGGAGGTTTCTCAATTCGACCGTATGTATGTTATTTATATATATTTTTTTTTTTTTTTATGTGTGTTCGCGGATAACTTCGTCGTTTATGAACCGATTTTGATGATTCTTTTTTTGTTGTAAAGGAGATATTCCAAGGGTGGTACCATGATAAGGAAACCAGGATCTGATGATGGTATCCTAGAGAAATCGAGGATAACTTTCGAAAATTGTAAAGATGACTAGTGCGTTAGTTAAGTTTTTGCTTGAGCATTTTAAAGCAGTATAGTTTAAAGATGGTCTGGAGTCGATCTGATGAGGGCACGGGAAGACGGTCGAGGGAACTCCTCGACGGTACATAGTAGTTACCTTGTGTTTGGGCTCGATGAATTTGTATTGATGAGAACTTTTTACATAGATGGGTTGTGACTGTCATTAGTGGTCTGATGATGAAGATATAGGACAGTCAAGGGAATTTCTTAACGGCTTACAGGAACTACCCAGTGTTTGGGTTTAATTCATGTATTGAGATCTCAACACGAAATCGTGTAAATGCATTAGTGAAAACTTGTTTAGCACTAAAAAGGGAAAAATAAACTACTTTTTACAAAAAATTTAACCGACTTCAACACCATATAGGCACTCAAAAGCGAAAAATAATTTAAAATAGGTAATTATTAAAACCTCTACTCACTCATCTATATGAAGTCGGTGCCAGCCAAATCTAACAGGTAGTAGATAGATACTACTTACCTATGCCTACTTACTTACTACCTCGTACATAGTATATCTACTAACTTTTTAACTAGCCTGGCACCGACTTCATATGGATGAGTGGGTAGAGGTTATAATAATTACCTATATTAAATTATTTTTCGCTTTTGAGTGCCTATTTATGGTGTTGAAGTCGGTTGAATTTTTTGTAAAAAGTAGTTTCTCTTTATACAACTCTTAGTCGTATATAGACATCGTATAAACTTCTATACGACTGCTTTACAAAACTGTTATACAACTTTCAGTAGTATTAACCAGTACGTCGCCTTAATAACGTTTATACGGATATTAGACCGACATTAATTGTATTAGAGTCGCGAGAAGTACTTTTACATGACGATCGTATTAGCGTGATAAATTGCAATTCTTTACGGCTTTAAGCAAATATGAGCACTTTTACACTACTTTTAAATGACTAGATGTTCTATTTTATGTCTGATTTTATCACATCAAATATTTCTACACGACTTGTCAAGTGTAACCAAATTGTAGATGGTTCCGCACAAAATTAAATTTTGATGTCGAAAGAATTAAGTATAATGTTGTACCACTTATTCATTCTTTGAAGTAAGATAAGATAGTAAAGGGTGTAAATAAAAAATAAAAATCGTGTTTGGTTTTATTTATTACAAACAATCAAATCTTTCTTTGCTTTAGATTAGATTGTATTGGATATAAATTAGAAATTTATTAATTGAATTGAATTGAATTGGATTGAATTGAATATTATTTAGGCAATAATATTTTCTTTGGAACATGGGTTAAAAATAACAAAATTATTTTTGGAGCATAGCTTAAGTAACAAACATCTTTTTAAAGCAATGGTAAAATGGTTTAAAAAGAATTTTGTTGATGATCTTACAAAACTACTAACAATTATAACTTTACATACGAGTAACAGGCATGGCGACTGATCTTACGATTTCATATTAAATTAATTCTCATGGATTTTTTTATATTAAATTTCCTTCAGCTGAACCCTAAAAATTTCGTTAATATGGCTGTTCAGAAAGAAGCGGCCGGAGTGGAAAGTCGTTTAAATGTTGTATTACGGTTGTGTCTTAAACCTGAAGCAGTATAAAGGTAGCTGGTAGCACGTTCATTAAAAATATAGTCAAAAATATTGCTTACTAGCTTTTACCCGCGACTTCGTCCGCGCCACATATTTATTAAAGTAATTGAGGCAGTACCTACTCGTATGTCTACTACCATACAAATTCACGTTTCCTAATCAAAATCGGTCTTAGTCAAAGTTTTATATTTATTAATAAATGTACAATTTACACGGCAAATTACAAAAAAAACTATGTTCTCAAAAAATTTATCAACAAGAACAAAATTAAAAATTTTGATTAACCCCCGACTACCTTAGATTTGTTATCTGTACAACATTCTACTAGTTAAGCCCTTTCATTTGATACCCATATTTAGGGAATTGTGAAAAAGGAAATGTAATTCGCCATTTTGTGGTAGCGGCCATCTTGGATTTGAAATTTGTCATAGTGCCAAGTATTCTACTAATCAAGCCCTTTCATTTGATACCCATATTGAGGTAGTAGTGAAAAATATTATATAATTCGCCATTTTGTGGTGGCGGCCATCTTGAATTTGAAATTTGTTATAGCGTTTAGTACTCTAATAGTCAAGCCCTTTCATTTGATACCCATATTGAGGTAGGTTGTGAAGAAATATTTTGTCCGCCATTTTGTGGAGGCGGCCATTTTGAATCGATATTAACCAAACATAGCTAAGAACACCCGCACGGATATTAACTTTCAAATAAAAAAAACCGCATCGAAATCGGCCCATCCGTTTGAGCTCTACGGTGCCACAGACAGACACACACACAGACAGACAGACAGACAGACAGACAGACAGACAGACAGACAGACAGACAGACAGACCGACAGACAGACAGACAGACAGACATCGACGTCAAACTTATAACACCCCTTTTTTTTGTCGGGGGTTAAAAACAGACTTTAATTTAAAATCATATTGGGACGGTTCACCAAATTTTATTAGAGTCTATTAGTAGATATTAGTAGATATATCGTCTAATTACATGAACGCAAATTTTAGTTTGTTGCTCATATTTCAAAAACCGCCCCACTGATTTCGATAAAATTTATATGACCACCTCTGAACTATAATCTACCAACCAAAAAATAACCATCTAAATTGATTCACAATTGGAAATACAACTGGATTGATAACCTCCTCCTTTTTGAAGTCGGTTAAAATAGCATACAAAGAGTGCAAAGATCCTTCCATGCACACTTTTACTCCTCATTTCCACTCTTTTCAACTCTTTTTCTGTGATAAAAAGTCGCCGTTGTCCTTTCCTAAGTCTAGTCTATCTGTGCACCAAGTTGTAACAAACTCTTTAAGTGACTTAGGCGTTAGGCGGTAACGGACAGAGAGAGTTACTTTCATATATATAATTTCATATTAGAATTGAAAACAGGTGTTCCTGATCATTTTATAGGAGGCAGTTGTAAAAGATTACCGAAAAGTAATACGTTTACTCCTCCAAAAAACTCATTTTCGCAGTTCTTAATTTACCTTAATCGAGCGTCCATCATGCATAACATTTGATAAGACACCATGGAAATCTCGTCGACTATCAAAAATTCTGTCTGATACGCCATTTAGTGGCTGCGCCCATCTTAAATATTGAGGTTGTATAGTGCACTGTATTCTTCTTGTCAAGCCCTTTTATTTGATACCCATGTTGATGGGATTGATAAAACCTAAGTTATCCGCCATTGTGTAGAGGCCGCCATCTTGGATTTAAATTTTATATAGTACGTTGTATTCTACTGGTTGAGCACTTTCATTTGATACCCATATTGATGGGATTGATAAAACCTATGTTATCCGCCATTTTGTAGCGGCCGCCATCTTGGATTTCAATTTTTTATAGTATGTTGTATTCTGCTTGTTGAGCCCTTTCATTTGATACCCATGTTGATGGGATTGATAAAACCTACGTTATCCGCCATTTTGTAGCGGCCGCCATCTTGGATTTTAATTTTTTATAGTATATTGTATTCTGCTTGTTGAACCCTTTCATTTGATACCCATGTTGATGGGATTGATAAAACCTAAGTTATCCGCCATTGTGTAGAGGCCGCCATCTTGGATTTTAATTTTATATAGTACGTTGTATTCTACTGGTTGAGCACTTTCATTTGAAACCCATATTGATGGGATTGATAAAACCTACGTTATCCGCCATTTTGTAGCGGCCGCCATCTCGGATTTAATTTTTTATAGTATATTGTATTCTGCTTGTTGAGCCCTTTCATTTGATACCCATGTTGATGGGATTGATAAAACCTACGTTATCCGCCATTTTGTAGCGGCGGCCATCTTGAATTTATAAATAAATGATACCGCTAGAAGCGTCTTGAAACGCTCTTGAGAGTAAATGGCTCAAACGGGTAAAAGTAAGGTGGCACTTCATATGCCGAAACATAAACACCGCACTTATGTAACCTGACACCCGTTTTCCCGCCAAATTTGTAAAACGCGAAAAGCGGCCAGTGTATCAAGCGGTTATATAAGTATCCCCGTATAGTTAGAAATTATAAAATTGCTGGAACAAACGTTTATCGACTCCATTTCAAGTGTCTAGATACAAAGTTTCATGGTTTTATCTTCAATAATATTGAACTTGCAGACTTTCACCCCCAATTCCACCCCCGTAGGTACAGTTCGAAACTACAAAACTGCTAAAACATACATTTTATGGTTTCGTGTTAAATATCTAGACGTAAAGTTTCATAGTCCTTCAACAATGACGAAGTTTTCCATATAAACTTTCATCCCTTATTTTAACCCTTTCAACCCTTTTTTCGGAACAAAAAGTAGCCTATGTCCTTTCTCGGGATCTATTCTATCTATGTATAAAATTTCATCAAAATCTGTTGGTTGGTTTAGGCGGTAAAGACGGACAGACAGACAGACAGACAGAGTTACTTTCGCATTTATAATATTAGTATGGATTTTAACGAATATATAAGGCGTGTTAGCTATATTGAGAAAAGTAGCAAATATCACTCGATAACCTTAATTTCCCAACAGATTTCTGTACTTGAACATGATTCAAAGACGTAATAGTTGTGACGAAATGGCGTTTCAAGTAATGGATTACAATAACTAACACACATTGCAAATTGTCGCTTTAGTTTAAATACTATACTTTTAATTAACCACTTTATATCGAAATCCCGTATAAAAGTCGTGGTGAATGCTGGTTATTCGATAAAATGCCCTAAAGTAGCGGCAATTAGCACCATAACTCGACGAAAAGAACGTCTCACGACGTCTATACAACCACTATACGACCATATAGCTATTTAAACGACTGCTACGTAAGGGTCAGTTCACACCGAGACGCGACGCGGCGCGACGCTGCGCGCACATTTTTCATAGAGCGACTCAGAATATACTTTATTCACTATACGAAAAGATACACATTACATTGTGAGAATTCAGATTACGTTGCACCACGCAGCACTGCGCCTCGAGGTGCCTCGCGGCGTAGCGCGACGTATCGTGACGCAGCGGTGCATCGCCGGTACGCGCGGCCTGCAAGAGCGGTGCTGCGTCTCACGGTGCCGCGCGACGCCGCGAGGCGCAGCCTGAGGCCGCTGTGGCGACTTCTCTACTATTTCCGTTCAGACTTCGTTTAGAATTGATGCAGTTCGGTCGAGTGCTCGATTGAAAATATAATGATAGACTGGGATCTTGTTATAATCGGACTTCTTGCAGAAGAGGAAGAGGAAGAAGTTTACAAAAATAAAATTAAAAAGAAGACATCACACAGGCGCGGGCGGGGCCGCGCGGCGCCCTCGGCTAGTAGATACGTTCCGCTGCGCCTCGCGGCATCTCGCTGCGCAGCGAGACGTCGTCCTACTACGATTTTAAGACGCGACGTTGCGATGCGTCTCGCGACGACGCGCGACGTAGCGCGAAATCATTGGCCTCTTTGAGTATCGTCGCGTCGCGTCGCGTCTCGGTGTGAATTGACCCTTACTCTATTACGACACTGATTCGTATATAATGGGCCTATTTGCGGTTGCTTTAACGTGATAGCGACGTATTTGCGACCAGCTTAAAGAACCAAAAGTAAGAATCGGCACGTTGTGGCGACCTATCAAATGTTTGTTGGGTACTTGTCCAAATATTTTGCCGTACGATACTTACAACTAATGTATAATAAGTCAGTAACATCTGCTTACGCGAACGAAGTAGCGGGTTCAGCTAGTCTAATATAAAGATAGATATGAACTTGGCTGGCCACACTGCCGTGTGTCTAAGTGTGTATAAGTAAATGTAAATAATTTTTAGGGTTCCGTAGCCAAATGGCAAAATACGGGACCCTTATAGATTCGTCATGTCTGTCTGTCTGTCCGTCCGTCCGTATGTCACAGCCACTTTTCTCCGAAACTATAAGAACTAAACTATTGAAACTTGGTAAGTAGATGTATTCTGTGAACCGCATTAAGATTTTCTTGCACAAAAATAGAAAAAAAAACAATAAATTTAGGGGGTGTCCCATACTTAGAACCGAAACTCTATTTTTTTCCATCAATAACATACGTGTGGGGTATCTATGGATAGGTTTTCAAAAATGATGTTGAGATTTATAACATATATTTTTTCTAAACCAAATAGTTTGCGCGAGAGAGTCTTCCAAAGTACCCCGGACACTCCACTAAAACTCCATACAACCGCCGCTGTGGAGTTGCCTACTCTTCACACAACTACGCAGATGTCGTTCGTACACACGCGTGAATGTGTGCGTTAGCGCTAGGGCTACTGAATTGTTTTATTGAATAGTTGTGCCCCTTGAGTTCACCTGGTTACGTAGTCTATAAACTTGCTATAATGTTGAGTTACATAAATAGAATGGAGCCAAATTACACTATTATAATTAAAAGGGTGTTTGCACAGATTTCTAAATTGTTTCAGAAATCTGCGGGTATTTGTATTGCCGCGTAAAATGAAACGAAACCGATGATAGATTAGATCAGGTACCTAGATATCTATTTCTGTTAGTAGGTACACATTCACATTTTATTTTACACTTGCCCATGAAGGAAAGTTTATTCTGTCACTACAATTATTCCTCCAGGCATTATCAATCCGTGCTTGGGCACGTAAGTTACTGGCTGTGTAAGTTACGAACTTTGAGTTAAAAACGACTTCGTTATTATAAATAAATAAATATTGGTAGACAATTCACACACAACACCATCTGACCCCAAACTAAGCAAAGCTTGTAATATTATAAAGCAACGTTATTGAAAAGTTTCTAATCTTACGTTATTTTATCATTAGGAAATTAAATAAAGCTTTTAATCTTGTGCCGTTTAGTTGACGGACAGCCGTAAACAGACAACAACCCACCATGATGATATTTCGTTAGGAATTAGATGTTCGATACCAGCCCTTCGTTGAGTGCTCCTAGCGGATCCGAAACGGCCTGAGGGGTGAGGATGAAATTGGCGGGGGGTGGGGAGTGTCTGTTCTATCTGTATTATCTATTCTATGAAAGTACTAAAATGTGGTCGTACCCCCCCCCCCCCTGTAACTTCTAAACAACAAAACTAAAAAAAATGTATGATGTACATTACCATGTAAACTTTCAACGAAAATTGGTTTGAATGAGATCTAGTAAGTAGTTTTATTTTAATACGTCATAAATTCACTTTTGTTAAAACATTGATTCAAGTAACAACGAACTACAAGAACTTTTATTAAGTTACTTGCTGCTACGGAAGCCTCGAGTCCGACTCGCACTTGACCAATTTTATTTTAACGATCACTTTTCACTTGTTACCCAGAGACATAACATACTTAATTTATTTCTTTGCCTAGTTATTTCTCTACAAACATTGCCCTTCATATCGGAATACGAGGGTCAAACTGAAAGTTTTTAGAAAATCAAAAACTGATTACATTAGCCAGCTATTAGTTTTATTATATCTTTTCAAAATATTGTCCATTCACGTCAATACACCGCTGCATGCGATGGAACCACTGGGAAAAGCACTTTGCCCACTCGTCCTTAGGGGTCTCTTCAATGGCATCGCGATACGCAGCCACCGCTTCTTCAGCATTCATAAACCGCTTTCCTTTAAGTTTTTCTTTAATTTTTGAAAATAAATAAAAATCACAAGGCGCGAGGTCGGGGCTATACGGCGGGTGACCCAGTAATTCAACGTTTGATGTCGCCAAATAGTCGATCGTTCGCTTGGCGGTGTGCGATGAGGCGTTGTCGTGGTGAAGGAGGATCCTACTGCGAGGTCGTTTCTCTCGAACTTTTCCAAGACAAGTGGCAAACAATTGGTAGTGTACCATTCTGCAGAAACTGTTTTTGATCCTCTAACACAATTGTTGCGAAATGACCTATCCTTCCAAAGAACGAGGCCACCATTTTTTCCCCGCACTTCGATCTCTCTTCACTTTAGTTGGCAACTCCTCGAAAGGAAACACCCACTGAGCAGATTGTCTTTTGGTTTCAGGATCATAACAGTAAATCCAGCTTTCGTCACCTGTTAGTATGTCGAACACAGCATTTGAGTCACCTCCGTTAAATCTTTCAATCATTTTACGGCACCAATCCACACGATGGAGTTTTTGAGCCTCAGTCAAATTATGAGGTATCCACCGGGCGCAAAGCTTCCTGACCGCTAAATGTTCGTGTAGGATTTTGTGCACTTGACTCATACCGATGCCTAAGCTTGTCCGAATCTGCTGATAGGTCACTCTTTTGTCAGTCTCTATCATACGCCGCACAACACAGATGTTATCTTCAGTCGTCGCCGTAGAAGGCCGTCCCTCACGTAAATCATCAGTGAGATTAGTGCGACCACGTTTAAACTCATTAAACCATTTGTAAACAGTCGCACGAGATGGGGCTTCATCGTGAAAGGCCAATCGTAGTCTATCATAACTTTCTTGTTGACTTAAATGACATCGAAAGTCATAACAAATCATTGCACGAAAATTTTCTCGTGTTAAATTCATGTTGACGTGACACAGACAATTTTCAATTTGCCGCCAAATCGTAAAACAAATGACAAATGAATGAAGTATATACTCAGTAATATTGGCAAAGAGTTCTATTTTCAAATTTTAGAATTATTTTTTTATTATATTGTTTATAAGTGGCCAGTTCTAAGAACTTTCAGTTTGACCCTCGTATAGTGACGTTTACACATTATTAATTGCTGATGGAATGAATGACAAAAGTATTATCTGTACGATAATTATTATCGAACAATCGAATGCTCAGTTTAAACTTATAAATGTATGCTCCTTTTTTATTTTTTAAAACTAACGAGTAAATTGTACATTTTTTATGAACAAAGAATTTTGACTTTGTATAGTACTTGCGTACTTCCCCAGGCGGACCCTGTAAAGAGTTCTATCACTACAAAATATCTGTTGTAGAAACGACATGCCGCAGATTTCAGCCTATCCTTGTTTGCGATAATGCCAAATTTAGATAGGATTTCTTTTGCAGGCTCTCTAGACTCGTAGATTTCATGAAGATGTGTCGGTCATATGATTTGTGCATAGCGAATAAAGAATCACAAACAAAGCATATCAAATATGAGGTCAAGTATTTTAACCTTCGGCCGGCATTACACATTAAATGCAGCGGTATACTAGATGGACCAAAATCGCTGCTCATGGTTACGTCATGAACAGGATACATTTATTTGAGAATTTAGTAGCCCAGAGCCCGAAGTATTTTTTTTATACAGTAGCACATCTTGCGATCTTGTGAAGTAGTTGTGTTGTTGTAGTGGTAGGACTCCCTAGCAGAGTTCGCCTGGGGAAGTACCACACCTTTGCCAGTTATTCTACCTCCAAGCAGTAATGTGCAAACATTACTGTGGTCCGGTTTGAAGGGCAACGTTTCCAATTAATTGAAATTACAGGGCTTAGAGATATAACATCTTAGATCTCTGGGTGACGAGCGCAGTGCAATGCTAGGTAATGATTTGGACTCGTCATGTTCCAATAGTTGCGTGTCACTATGCTGTTATGTGGCAGGCATGTTGCTTACCATCAGACACATGTACTGCTCGTCTCATCACTCTTTATTTTACAAATATATATAAAATATAAATCCAGTGTCACGTTGTTTGTTCCCAACGAACTTTTCACCCGATATTCACGAAAGTTAGTTGTACAAAAATAAATGCCAACATCAAGACATAGATTTATAAATATTTTTTTATAATCTATACTAATATTATAAAGCTGAAGAGTATGTTTGTTTGTTTGCTTGAACGCTAGGATCTCGGGAAGTACTGGTCCGAATTGAAAGATTCTTTTCTATTGGATAGTCCATTTATCGAGGAAAGCTTTAGGCTATAGAAAATAACTCTACTATTTTAATTGAAGCGGAGCATGAAACAAGAATGTAACAAAATCGGGAAAAAATATTCCCCCTTTTGAGAGTTTTCGTACGTTTCGTGCTTTGACATGACACATGACAGCATGTGTCAAAGATTGCGTCATTGAATTTCAGTAATCTGTGCCTTGAATATAAACCTTTGCTAATTTTTTTTTCTAAATCTGAGTTGGTACGACCAATTTCCGACAGGTGGCGTCGCAGGTTGCTGAAAAGGTTTTTTGTTTGAAATCGATATTCTCAGGAATGAGTGAACCGATTTCTGTCATTCTTTCACCGTTGGATATGTACGGGATCCCGATGAGTGCTATATAATATACCACGGGCGAAGCCGGGGCGGGCATCTAGTGTAGGATAAAAATATTGGGTGGCCAATAGGCATGACGACTCATTTTTAGCCCCCGACCAAAAAAAAAAGAGGTTTTATAAGTATGACGTCGATGTCTGTAAGGGTGTCTGTGTCTGTCTGTGGCACCGTAGAGCTCAAACGGATGGACCGATTTCGATGCGGTTTTTTTTATTCGAAGGTTAATTTCCGTGCGGATGTTCTTAGCTATGTTCGGTAAATATCGATTCAAGATGGCCGCCTCCACAAAATGGCGGACAAAATATTTCTTCACAACCTACGTCAATATGGGTATCAAATGAAAGGGTATAGAAAAAACCGCATTGAAATCGGCCCATCCGTTTGAGCTCTACGGTGCCACAGACAGACACACACACAGACAGACAGACAGACATCGACGTCAAACTTATAACACCCCTTTTTTTGGTCGGGGGTTAAAAACACTACAGAAGCGTGACGTCAGGACGTCACTGTTTCGTATTTTCTATGCGTCGCGCCGGTCGCACGTAAGGTTTGCATGTTTGATTTATTAAATATTGCGTATAGGAAACTGGTTTTATAACAAAAGACTCTTGAAATTGAATGGGTTATCCAACGGTAAATACATTTTCTAATAATTTCGTACTTTTAAAATAGACTTGCCCATCCAATTTTGAATGATAATAAATTAAGTTAATCAAAAAAATATAAAAATTAAAATTGGTATATATTTTATTATCTTTAAATACTTTCATTTTATCAAATAATTTAATATAATTGCAGGATCTGTCGTCATACCTATTCACACACAACACAATCTGACCCCAAACTAACCAAATCTTGTACTATGGGGGCCAGATAGCTGATAATAATACTTATATAGTTTTAAATACATACTTTTATAGATAGATAGATAACTCTTTGTGACACAAAAACAGAAGTATTACAGTAAAACACTTATGAACTAGCACCACAAATGGCGGCTTTATTGCTTAGAGCAATCTCTTCCAGGCAACCATACAGACATATAGCAAAGAATAGTCTTTATATGACAATATCCGAACGAAGTCGGAACGGGCCGTTAGTTTATTGTAAAACTAGCAGCGCCCCGCGGTTTCTCCCGCGTAGTTACCGCCCCTTTTATTTTCCCGGGATAAAAAATAGCTGTACTAAATCTCTTTCAAATCCCTTCAGTAGATATTACGTGCAAGAGTAACAAACATACACCCACACATCCGTAATATAAAATATTCTTCGAAGCTTTAGCATTTATAATACTAGTAGGATTTTTCCATATTAATTCCTACCAGATTTTAACGAACATTGAACAAAATAATCGGAGGTTAATGTCTACAATGTGTCTGCTAAAGCATAAATTGTGAAATCGCACGTTCTCACTACTAGACAACACAGTTTTTTTTAAACTATATTGAAACATTTTTTTTTGTGAAATTATGAACCCATAGATTCCATGGAGTGTAATGTTCCACAAAAAAGAGATGCAGTTAAAATTTAAATTTTAAGCAATTCAACCACAATGAAAAACAGTCTTAAAATTAAATAGTATAATTATTCTATCTGATATGATATCTGAGGGACTTATACCCTCTTGTCAGGCAGGTATGGAAACTTTACGTATTTTTAGAGTATAATAAAAGAAGTGGGAGCGAGAGGTATACCAGCAAAATCTCTCTATAACCTGCTGAAAGACCTTGGCTTATCCAGAAGTGCAGTAAGTTCTATACTAGAACGAGTATCTAAAGCTGCACTACTAGGCTCATATCAGATTTGGCTGGGCAGGGAGAGAAAAACGAGTAGTGAAGGTGAGTGTTGATGTACGTCACAAAGGGGCCCCTTAAACCTACGCTCGAGTCACAAGTCTCGGGATCTACTGGAGTTTTCTCTCTCAGCCACACGATGGGCCTGGCACCCGCACGGTGAATCCATGGAATGCTAAGCAGATTGTCTCTATTTTTAAGTATAATATTTTTCTAGAGTTACGAAACGCATAGTCCTTGTAGAACTTACCGTACCGTGGGAAACTAATATACCTAAAGACCACACGTTGAAACAAAATAAGTATTACGACCTCCTAAAAGAATTAACAAAAAACGGCTATGTAGTTTGTTTATACTCTGTAGAAGGGGGAGCGAGAGGTATACCAGCAAAATCTCTCTATAACCTGCTGAAAGACCTTGGCTTATCCAGAAGTGCAGTAACTTCTATTCTAGAACGAGTATCTAAAGCTGCACAAGTAGGCTCATATCAGATTTGGCTGGGCAGGAAGAGAAAAACGAGTAGTGAAGGTGAGTATTGATGTACGTCAGAAAGGGGCCCTTAAACCTACGCCTGAGTCACAAGTTTTGGGATCTACTCGAGTTTTCTCTCTCTGCCACACGATGGACCCAGCACCTGCACGGTAAATCCACGGAATGCTAAGAAGATCCTCTCTCTCTCCTTGCAGAATGTTGAAAATTTTCATACATAAATACACTTACTTGGTATTCTTCTTCAAGTCGTGACAGCAACACTGCATCCATTGGATCTAGGCGCCTTTCGATGCTGGCCAGCATTAGAATTGGAGACTTCAAAGCTTCCACTCCGAAATTTATGGCTAAAAATAATTCTTTGTGAGCAAATTAAAGTTTAAGTAAATCTATTTTATCTATTCTATGAAGGTTGTGGCTGAATTGATTAGGATGTTGTAGGTATGGAAAAACCTTATCGATGACCGATGACAAATTGATCATACTATTGGCAAATAGTGCACCCTGCAATGTAGCCTGACATCTACAAGTGACCAGGAGTGCAGCTATGGCCGTGTCTGCTGAATCAATTAAACGGGGCCCCTGGGCCATTGCGCCTACAGTACAGTCGGGGAGTACAGTCCTTCTCCGATAGCCGTCTTGCAACCACATAGTTTGGGAATTCTCACACGTTTTGTTGATAACAACTTTCTAAAAAGAAAAATTGTAGTATATGTCTAATCTAGTAGTACCTACTTTGTATTAAATTCACTTGTAAAGTTCCTACACATTTTTTCTTGTTTGTGAACCACATCAAAGCCCACACATCATGTTTACTGAAGAGGACTAACACCAGTACCATATATCCTGTCTCTTACCACTTCCGCCGACATATGTATGTCCACAGAGATTGAGAGAAAAAGGATCTACATAATACAAGCATGGTATTTGCATTAATGTGCAAAAAGATTCAGGTACAATTGTAAATTTCACTTACCATTAAGAGCATCAAAATCATATGACAAGAAATATCTGGCTAAAACTGCCCTTGTTTCAGAGCTCACTGGTGCAGGTTCTAGCCCCTTTGAAATTTCTTGAGTTAAATTAAACCTCTTTTGGAACCATTCTATAATTGGAGTCCATTTTTTCTTTTGCAATTCCCACAGCTCTGGCTCTTCCTGAAAGATATAAATAAGTTACGTTTATGACCAGTTAAAATCAATGAATGAGTATATTACAGTGGTACTAGCAGGCTTTCCTTGGAAATTGCCATATAAAGACTTAAAGACCATTAATCAAAAGAAAGATTATCCTATCTTTTAAGTTGAGTCAAACTGCACATGGTAAGCAAATTTGATTAACCTCAATTAAGTAGTTCAGGAGTCCATCATGGACAAACAATGTAGTGCATAATTTATTAAGAATATATTAAGACTATAATAATGGCAATGAACCTATAACTAAATCCCTACCAGAGGCAGCCGAAACCAAGGATGCACTACCTAATGAATAGAGCACTGTTCCTTCTACACTAGTCCATAATTCAGTAAGCAGGAGAGGCCACTAGAGGACCACTGAAATAGGTCCATTTAGAAAAAAACCCTATAACTAAGCTAATCATAGAGGTTTTATTACACTGTATTGCATACACATACGTCTGTTTGCTTTATTTTATCAGTGCAAGTGTGAGATTAGCTTTCTGAGATATAATAAATTATTCCCTCATTTTATTTATTACTAGTAGGTGTGCTTAATTTACAATAATTGATAATTACCTCAGAATGGAAGAGCAGGGTGTCCGTAGGAAAGAACTCTAGTAAATAACTGGCAATATCATGTTTTGTCAACTTTCCGGGATTATCCAAAGAAGTATTACACAATGCTGTCTGAAACGATACAATAAAAGTATGTGTAGTTATAGATTTATAAAAATGAAACATGATAAGACAGGATTGGTCAGTCCCGTCTATTTCAAATTAACATTCACTTAAGTATTAATTTAATTCTATATTTTGTACAATACAAATGTGGCAAATTTACCAGATGCATTGTCGGTGGCGATATGCCTTCTGTCTGGGCATCCCATTCTGCAGAAATAGCGCGCGCTAGTGGTTCACTGCCGACACTCAGCACTCTTCCATTTGGGGTTTTCAAGCGCCTGTGGTCCAAAGTCACTTCCCACTTATCGGCGTTTTGTACAATGCCGGTACCTCTATAAAAGCGTTTTCGCGTAGCTGTAATCAACAGCAAATTATTTTACATTTGTAATTCCAAGATTATTAAGCAGTGTTTATGAAACACCTAGATTTTCAAGAACTTACCGTAATTTTGAAATCTATAACATGTAGGACAATGAGTCCTTAATATCTTTGAGACCGAAATTGTTATCGAAAACATTTTACTGCTTTACCATTTATTAAGTGATTATTTCCAAGTTAAATAATACTTTTATATACTTATTTTCTAACAAATATCTATTACCCACTAAAATAACTAGCGGTGGGCGATTATGAGATATACTAATGAAATCATTCGATTATGAGAATGTCTCGAGATATCTCGATTATGACCGTTAGTAATTACTAATTAGTAGTCATGCACGCCCGGTCGCGAGTCGCGACTCGCGCGCGACTTGATTCACTCACACTCACAGCACACGCACAGCCGCGTGGGACGAGGAGAGGACAACACGATGCGGTCTCTCGCTCGCACGGGTGCAAGCGCGTCTTGTATAATGTCGTATCTCGTACCTATCTAACTTTTTTGTAATAACAAAAAATAACACTATGAATATTCAATATTGTTGTTCGTTGAGTGACTCCTTCTACATAGATAAGAGGTATTGATTATACGGAAATATCCCGCCCATTTTATGTATGTTGTCATAAAGAGCGCAATCGTAATTCTTAGTGTGCGTGGTAAAATATGCGGTTGTGTGTCGTAATTATTACTAGTGTTTATGTAGTAATTATTTAGGTGGGAGAAGACCGGAGACACTAGGTTTCGAACTAAATTCGCAATTAAGGCATATCCCCCCGAATATCTGTGATAGAATAAACAAACCACAAAATTGTAAATTAATTCATACTACACAAATGAAATTAATGAACATTTCTTTATTTTAAGTTTATTTGAATACGGTATGAAAGCGGAAGAGCGAGCAAAGAGTTGTCTAAAACTTAAAAGTCTAAAAAAATCTATCAAAAATCAATATGTAAACTTACCGTTAATTAAATCCACTATAAAAGTTAAAAGCGTCACATACACGTACGTCACACCACCGTAAACCCATAATAAAAACAAAACAAACTAAAACTAAACCAATGTCTATACTACTAATCTAGTAATCTACTAAGGTCACGGAACAACTGTCGTCCACTTCATAAAACAAGATTAGTAATTACTAATTAGTAACATCGTTCGATTATGAAAACATATTAGTTACTAATTCCATAATCGATTATCAAGATTAGTAATGCAAAATAAGTCGATTATGCCGATCATTCATAATCGCCCACCGCTAAAAATAACCCTGACAATCGGAACAGAAACTGCAGAAAAGCGAGTAAAAGAGAACTAGGGCTTAGGGATGTCGATATTCATCGATGTTGAGAAACATCGATGTCGAGCAGGAAAACATCGATGTTTTGAGTTCGAGAACATCGATACATCGATGTTTTACGGTTAACATCGGAATAAAACATCGATGATGGAAACATCAATCATTCTTCAGAGTGCCATCTAGTATGCATTGAATGCCGTCAAAATTGGCAAAGTTAATTAAGTTCAAGTCTTGAGTTTGACTTGTCTTGTCGCTCTCAGTGTGGCTATGAATTCGATGAAGGCGTTACGTGCATGACTCCGCGGCTTGCAGCTGCAAAGCCGTGACATAGCGGGGCAGTTCAACATGTCCCATGTCGGCTCTCGTTCGGCTCATTTGTTGCTGTGAGTCACGAAGGCCGTGATAGTGCCTCGGCTGCCGCTTTGATTGGCTGCGGCTTTCTCCGCGGCTGCCCTCTGCTGTGCTCTTTCGGAGCCGGTTTGTATTGTCGAATTAAGAACAGGATGTTCCCAGCTGTCAATTGCATTTATTTGGTCGTGCGAAGGGACTCTGAGGAAGCTCAGATTTTCTCCCTTATCGTCGTATACGACAACCTCATGATGTTTAGAGGCCTCAATGCAGCCCAGACGGTCTGCGACTCTCGCTCTTGAGTATTCGATTGCCATCGCATCCACCGCCGTGATAATTGACAGTGAGAGGTCGTGTGAGTTGGAGGAGAAAAAACCTCTGAAAACCTCTCGCTTCATCACAGAGGCGGACGCGGACACGGGGGCGAGCCTGAAGCCGCGCTCAGGCTCGAACTCCGTATCCACTGGAAGGGCTGGGGCGTCGGACATCAAAGGCCGTCTGAAACCCTACCTAGAGATAGGCTTTCCCGAGGACATGACGCGCTGCCGGTTTCCGGGGCGTCGCTGGATCCAATTGTAGGGGTGGTTGGTGTCAGGTGGGTCAGGGTAATTGATGGGACAGTGAAAAGTGACCACGTGATCGTGACCCCTAGCCATCCCGGAAAATCCTGTGGGGGTTTTAGTAAGTACCATGGGGCACCATGTCGACTCCCATGGTGTCGAGCCCGACATACCCTGTACATGTCCCTGCATGGTGGGCATACGATAATGTATTTCCCCTACAAAAAAAAAAAAATACATAGAATGGAGAGTGAGGTGTTCGAATTAATAACAAAAACAACCCTATATCATATATATGTTGAAGACATTTCAGATGTTACGTGATTTATTTAATTAATCGATTTATTCGTTGATATAAATACTGTACGATAGGTACGATAGGTATAGGACTGTAGGTATACACCTACGGCGACCAACGTACGATGAAAGCGGCCAACTCTTCTACCAGCAAGGGAACAGAATGAAAGAAAACACTTATCAAAGCTAATTTTTTTGCAGAGTGACCCCAAAAAATACAGAGCGTGCTAATTATGGTGTAGTTTTGATTATTTACGCTTATCCAATTGTACAAGTACAATAAACATTTTTCTTTAATATAATTATTTTTTTTGTACCGAAAACGTCGACGTTTTTTGGTCTATGTTTATTGTACATCAATGTTTGTTATTCGATGATTTTCTAACATCGAGCATCCCTAACCAGAACTGTAGAATGTCTGAGAAAATTGACAATAACAGATTATTTGTCACTGAGCACTGAGCATAATTTCGTTTTTTTTTTCTTATTCTTGCAACGAACACATCTTGTGCTCTTGTCACCTTGCCATAGTCTACTTAGTAGTGATTGATAACTGCTGTGGAGGATAGAGTTAAAGAGTATCATTTAAAAGGTAGAACATTTCAATGAGTGCCTAGTATAGCTATATGATATTAATAACAGTTCAAATATCTTCCACAATAGCGCTGGTATAGACAAAGGGTATATGGGATAAAGGGTATGGATGTAGCAATTTGAATCGAATTGAAGTATATTTCAATCGAAAGAAGAATTTCAATAAATAATTGTGTGGTTTAATGAAACCACGCTAAAAGTGAAACTTATTTTTCGAATTGTAGACATTTCAATGATTTTTTTTGGAAACGTATTGTAGGAGCCCGTATGTGCTCCTACAGTCTTAATAAATATAAGTAAGTTTAGTAACTTAACAAGTAACGCAGCCATATTGGCCTAGACTGCTCTATCATTCTATCAAGCACCTTTCACTTTACCCTTACTTACTCCACGGCAGACCGTCACGTGACATGTAATAGACGGACGAAAATGTTTGAAGCAATGTAATAATATTTCACTTTAAAAATAATCTTAATGTTCACTTGACTACATTATGTAGTTATAGAAAATGTCATCTACTTGCGTAGTACAAAATAATGGAGTAAATTTGAACTTTATTATGAGGAATCGTGTAGCTAGAGTGATTTTATTTTGTGAACTCTGAATAGTACGTTTATTACCCAAGGTAAATATTTGTTCTGGCCTGGATGTGTTCTATGTGTGATAAGTATGTACATATTTCCAATTTTATAAGTTTTATAAAAGCTGCCATCTAGCTTCCATAGTACAATCTATGCGTAGTTTGGGGTCAGATGGTGTTGTGTGTGAAATGTTCACCCATATTGATTTGCTTTAAAATTTACCCTGATGCTAATGTTGCGCACCCTAAGTTAATGCGTTTAGATTTTTGATGGACACATTTTCAAATGGACAGCTGATACTTCTTAGCTCAACCCTCCATTATGACTGCAGCAACTTGACAGAAACGGTGTGTAATCTGTGGCAGAAACCATGGTGTCTATGATTTGTCTAGTCTATGGATTTATCGTAAAAACAACTTGCCAGTATTTAAAGATTTATACATTTTAAGCTAAAAGCTAAAATACGTTGAACATAAAGTAACGGTGATTATTGATGCTGATTTAGAACGATCCCAGCACAGAAAAACAATCCTAGTCTCTCGCAGGCGCGGTCCTAGCCTTGAATTTTGGAGGGGTTCACCAGTACGCAGTCTCAGATTTTGCGGGGTGTCACCAGTAGGAATACAATAAATCGAGTACAAAATACTTGACTAGTAGCGCCCCACGATTTTATCCACGTAGTTCCCGTTCCAGTTGTTTTCCAGCGTTAAAAATAGTCTATGTACTATTAGATATTTTTATTTATTTTTAGATTTTTAGTTATAATATAAATAATAAATCATTTTGCATAATCATTTTAAATCAAATCAACGTGCGAAGCGGGGATTGCAAATTGGTGTTATTAAAAAATACTATGATTGTACTTAAAGTCAGCCATGTTTTTTCTTCTTTTGAAGTTTACGTAAAGTGAACGTACTTGTGTCATTTTGCCAGGATTGCGAAATTGGAGTTTTGGCGCCAACGTGAAAAAAACATGTCGCCTCATTGTATTATTTTCTTTAACTTGTGTATTTTCGAGTATGTGATATAAATGGTGGATTAAAATTATTTGATGTTCATGAACGTGTTTCTTTGACGATTTTTAGTAAAACTTGAAAATATTTAAATACGTAATATGAGAAAACACAAAAGACGTGCGATGCCAAAATCCTCTCAGTTAAAAAAGAAGTGCATAAAATTGACAAACATCTGATTCGCAAAGAGAATGTAAATTATTACGTATACCGATTCGATCACTAAACTTACACAACACAAGGAATTTCGTTATTTTTTCAAAGGTTTCGTAATGTTCTTGTGATTTTTCTTGTCCTGCGTTGAGTCGAAATTATTTTGAGGATAGTAAGTCGCAAATTAATAAATATACTACATCTTCTTTTAGTAGTATGCAAATAATCACGTACAGTCCGCGAGGTATTATCTACTTGGGGCGATATTTTTTTCAACGTTTTAGTTGATATCTTATAAATCCCGCTATGCGGAATAAAAACATTAACGGTTCCTTAATAGATATTAAAAATCCTATACAATGGTCCAATTTTGGTCGAGTCTCATGCACTTTTGCTGTGGGGCAAATGCCCATGGAAAATGGGCCGTCTCCTTTAAAATTTCTCTCGGATTATTTTAGTTGCCTTTTAGTTTCATGAAAAATGAGAGCCTGAGAGATAACCTAGCCTAACAGATAAATTATATCGAAATTCGTCCTATTTTTATCTAAAACACTAGCAATAAGTTTTTTTAGCCTGATTACTAAATTATCTAGTTATTGGACAATTTGTAATCAGATTCTGGCAATTCAGTCTGACATTTTGTATTTTGTAAATTTTTGTTTGTCTTTGAGTAAAAGTGGCTTTGTTTTAGGAATAATACAAATCTGACAATATATTCTATAAAATTCAGTAGAAAAGTGTTCATATAGATATTGTTACGATGTCTGATATGGATTCTGATTGTTAGTGTTGTTTTAGTGTTTATGTAACTCGTAGGACAACAAAGTGAAGTGACGCGATCGCCTTGGGAAGCCAAACACAAACTAAAAATAAATTGTCCCTATTGAACAATTTCTTATATCCACTTTTCCTTCTTATTTGTGATGTTCCCGCATTCCACCAGCGCGGAAGAAGAAAAGAAGTCGAATTTGATTCCGAGTGTGAACCTGCTACACTCCAAGAGGAAAGGAATATTCATACACCCCTCTGCTATGTACAGAAATAGTGCGCCGTGCTGTTCAAACATACATGCACCGTTTATAACAATACAAGTTTGCTTGAGTGGGTAAAGTTCGGAAAGTGAAGAGTTGAGGAAAATGAAACTTTTGGAGAATAGTCGTTTGGAGGCCATTAGCAGGGCTCTGTCGGTCCAAAATGGAGACAGCGTCGTGCAAGGTCGCGTAGAAAGTTACAGTTGCAAGCTCATTGGAAATGAGAAATCATTCTACAAGAAGTTTGCGGAGTATGGTGAACCGAATAATCTGGAGGCTTTGTCACCACCAGAAGGTGTCTCTTACAGGTATGTATTGTAACATCAACAAATATACACCATTTCCAATACAACCATGGCGCTGAAGAAAATCAAGAAAGGTGTTTGTAGTTAATTACTTACACTCTGCGAGGTATAAGCTGAGCTTTGCATTAAGGCTTGTTCGCATTAGGCTAGCAAATTAGTCTAGTAGAGAGTAATTTAGTAGCTAAAATACTCGCTACTATTCAAAAATCGTTCGCACCGTGCTTTAATACAGTTCACAAGTGAGTAGCGTTTCGCGACATGAAGATCCTACAACGCATTTGTTTGAAGTTATTTTTCTCTCCAGACTAATTCGACAAGTTCGAACCTGTTTAATCGGCAAGCCAATGAGCGCACCGCTCGCAACGAACGCGTGGTGGGGGGTGCTACTCGCCCGTTGAAAATAGAACAAAATGGATTGACTCGACTAAATCACTTCCTAAACTACTCGACTAAATTTTCACTGTTCATACACGTTTAGTTGCTAAATTACTCGCCACTAGGCTAAATACTAGCCTAGTGCGAACGAGCCTTTAGTGTGAGTGATCACCAATCAGGCAGGAGCGCGGCGAGACAGAATGGCGCCGCGCCTAAGGCCAGTTGTCACACCTACACTATCCATGTACACTCACACAAATGCAAAGCTCAGCTTATGCCTCGCGGAGTGTACTAGTTACTTTGACTTCACTTTTTGAAACTAACTAAACTACTTAATAGATTCCACTTATAATTTTTTGTTATGTGAAGGCAAAAGGGCAAGAGTTTGTATATTTGTTTATTTCCCCTGTAATGACTGAACAGATTTGAATGAAATTAAACTAAATTAAATTGAGATAAACATCAATAAGCTTTTAACTTATTTTGTAATATTCCGTAGTTACTTGTAAATGCAAATTGAAGTTAAAACATTTTTTTTATTCCAGTCGAAGTTTATCTGGAGACGAAGAAGGAGTATTGTGTGACACAATATCACGCAAAACATTGTTTTACCTCATCACTACATTGAATGCTGCCTTTCCTGATTATGATTTTTCGATGGCAAAGGTAAGTAGTTGTAATCCACCTATTTCTAGATGAAAAGCTTTTTGTTGTTTGAGATAACTCATAATAATATTATTGTGATTACATATTCTTAGAAATTTACTTAAGTTTTCAAAATAAGTACCTACCTTATGTTTTTGAAAATCAGTTGCTAATAGGTACTTTGTTTTGTGATTTCTTTTCATTTTTCTTAACCCATATACTGGTGCCGTACTCATATCAGGTTCGGGGCCACATTTAAACCAAAATTCTAATAGGATATAATCCGTATTTCTTTAACTTTTTGCAAGTTCAAGTTTAAATGTATTTCAACAGAGCAGTGAATTCAGTGCGGAGCCATCCCTGAACTGGGTGCAAGGAGCAGTGGATGCAGCCCTCTCTGCTGTAGGTGGGGTGCTGTGGCGGCAGCTGCGAGCTGCCATGTGGGCTGCCATGGAGGAGGAAATTAACCTCTCTGACTGCAGCATCTACAGTTACAACCCTGACTTGGCCAGCGATCCGTTTGGGGAGCCAGGCTGTCTCTGGGCTTTTAACTATTTCTTTTACAACAGAAAACTCAAACGCATTGTGTTTTTCACCTGCAGAGCTATAAGGTAATTTTATTGACCATAAATCTAAGTAGAACAGCTATTAACATAACCAATGACAATCAAGAACAATAATACTTTTGAAATTGAAGAAAACATATTTCTAATTAGGTGAGCAATCTCCCAGAGATCTTATGTTTAAACACACATGCAATATTGATACTCTTACACATTAATATTACTATAGATGCATAACTTTGTATATTATGTTACTCTTTCATACCAAAATGGTTAAACGGGCATGAGTAAATCATTGTACAGAAGTGCCTTGCATCTTATACATAGGCTAAATATACCTTTAAAATTTTCACAATTTCTCTGAATGTCTCAATGAAACAGTGGAGTGCAGCTAGTAACTGCATGACCTGAATCTCTGTATCTACCTAAAGATCTATAACATTGAATTATTGTTCACAGCCCTGTGTGTGCAGTTGATTCTGGTGTTGATTTCACTATGGATGAAGATGAAGATTATAACTAAGAAGAAATTGATACTAAGTTTGCAATTTATATTTCTTTTACTCTAAATATGTTTTGAAAATTCATTCAACACCTTAAAAATTAAAAAGAAAATAACATAAGTTAAGATTAAATAGTAATATTAAATAGTTTACATTCATTGTACTTCAAAGTACTTATTGTATGTAAATTATTTTTTCACATAAACATTTGAGCACAATATTTTTTTTTAAGTTGCTCAAATTTCGCCTATTTTCGTTTTTATTTAGATATATTTTTTACAACATCATACTAATACATTATTTCTAATAAGAACAAAGCATTCTATCAATAACAGTTCAGTATTGGGGTAGGTATGTTGTAAGTGTATGTTGTCTTATTTGCACTTTGGATGTAAGGGTTTGGAGGTAAAATTTGCAGGGCCCATTGCGGTCATTATATTATGCACCTAGATTAGGTATAAAACTAATGCCAAGGCTATAGACATGTTTTAAGTTAGCCTTATAATTTCGCCTTTATTGCTAAATGAATTGAATATGTTTCAAAGAAAATAGAACTAAGTGTTTAAAAATTACAGTCAATTTGTCTTTGTTGAAGTAACAAAAGTTGAAATGTATTGTATTGCATTTCTGTAAATTTGTATGGAATATTAAACAGCTTTAGTATTATAAAATGTGTATCCAGTGAATTAATTTATGACTCACTTTGTTGCTATTGTATCTTCTCTATGATCTCCTTGGATTTGGGGATTTTACCGTCTAATATTATAGTTTGTAGAATCATAAACTTAGAATAAATAAAATGAAAACTCAGTTATTGTAATATAAGCATTCTACACTGATACTGCACCTTCATGATTTTAAGTAGGTACCTGATAAGTTCTATGGTGCGGAGATACACCTACAAGGTCTAGTAGTTCACACATAAATATGTATGTATTTCAATAAACATAGTGATCATTGTAAATTTTGTTTTATTTTAAAGATTCCTAATTGTTTTTGTCATCAGTTGACATTAAGCGCGGATCCAGGGAAGGGGTATAGGGGTTATGACACCCCCCCCTGGGCTGAGTCCAGTACCTAGGTGGGCCACTAATTAAAAAGCATAGGTACATGTTCTTATCGCACAATTTTGTGACTTGACTACAACGATATTTAAACAAGATTTTCCTCGTCAAAGCTTGACTACGATTATGTGACCCACCCTGGAGCCAGAGCTGGATCCGCCCTTGGTTGACATATTATTATTACTTATTATGTTTCGAGTATGGCTAGTTTATGTTTGTGGGTAGGTAGTAGTAGTAGTAGGGGGTATGGGTAGTAGCTTGACTGCACTGTTTCTATGGAGTTTTGATCGAGTGACTGGTATGTGGGAGAGTCTGTGCCCTTTTTTCATTACAAAAAAACGAACAGAACCCATCCTAACGACAAAACCGAGGCTCCCAAACCCAAAATGGCGGCGGCTTATTAATGCGTGAAGGAATTCTGGGTTGCCATGTTAGGCAAATTAACACTACAAAAATAACGGAAACGGGAACTACGCGGACGAAACCGCGGGGCGCTGCTAATATTTATACAATATGATTTATGAACCTAAATGTCATCGACAATAGTATTTATTTATTTTATTACGCACCTATTGCACATCAGACAAAGGATACATCAGTATCTCGTTCAGCTCTTTTTGTACGTCCATGTGCAACAAGAACAAAACCAAAAATATTGAGTACGTAACTAATAGTCATTTTCCAAGATTTTAGTTTTTATTAAGTAAGTTGGTATTCCTCATTCACATTAATTTAGGCGCTTTACAAATGGCGAGGCAGTCTTTAGGGATGCCCGTTACGATGCGATATATCGGAATATCGATACAGCACTATACGATATATCGATATTTGATGCGATATTTTGACCATACGATACGCTTCGATATATCGCGTTCTTATAAAAATATCGCATTACCATATCGTATCAAACTATGTCGGTGATTAATTTGTAAAATTTTAAAGTACCTATTACATCATCACTAAACGATAATAGACAGTGCCATTAAATATATATTTATTAGTAATAAGAGAATGATAACGTCGACAAAATTGTTTATGGAGCAAGAACAGCCGGCTTTTATTTAGACTTGGAGGTAGATTAAAATAATCTTTGAACTTTGTAGTACCGTCAAATATGATTAATAAATGTTGTTTATGTTCTCCTTTGGCATTCTGTTCGTAGCTGGGCACACACTTTCCGAAAGCCGTAATAGGTTAAATCCACAGCGTTTATCCAAATTATTATTTTTGCGTTGTTTAAGTGCTGATCAATGGCAATTGTAATTTTTTTGTTGAATAAAACTATTCTAAATACATATAATTATTTGTTTCTTTTAAAAAAATTAAATAATATAGTAAAACTACTGAAAAGATAGCCCTTTGCACGATATATACTCATTATATCGCATATTAAATGAAAGGCATGCGATACGGTTACGATACGATATATCGATACAAAGGAAATCGATAATATCGCGTATCGATACAACCAAGTTCGATACAGTTACGATGCGATATATCGATACAATACACTTTTTTGGGCATCCCTAGCAGTCTTTTTGACTGCGAAGCAACAGCCCGGCTGGCACTGGCGATTGGCGGCGTGATCTTGTAAGTAGCCCTCTTCTACTAAACTTCTATGCATCTACGTTCGTTGGTAGTATAGGATTCGATTTAAGCTATGGTTCACGGTGAAATTAACCGGCAGGGGGTCAAGAGCCTAACTAAAAGTAACTGATATTGCTTTCTTATTTTTTCACATGAAATTATAGAGATAGCAATTAGCACAGGAAAGGCTGATTTAGTAAGCAGTAGAAGGCCTGGCCCGCTCCGTTTTTGAAAAATCTCTTTTTGATATTTATAGGTGGATTCATATAAGTATGTAGAAGTATAATAAAGCCTAATCTCAAATATAAGTCTAATCTCTAAAGTAAAAGCCATTTCATGGCGTGTGTTGCAAAAATTTACACGTTCTAGGCACTTTAAAAAAAAGAGAGAAATGATCCACTGTAACCCGGGAACGGGTCACTTTGGATCACTGCACGGATGACAGTGAAACGAATGGGGCACACAGAATAAATCTCAAAAAAATATTTAAAAAACATCAATTTTCATATGATAATATTTGTATTTGTACTACTAGACAATTTTTTATGTCAAAATAATCTTATGAAAATTAGCAATCACTTTTTAATGAACATAAAAATGAAATCTTAAACCTACAATTAACATAATATAAAAACTCGTTCTTTAATAGTAATATGTGATTAAACTTGAAAAGAAACATGAACTTAACATAAATTTAGACATTAGAATAATAAGTGCAAACCAAACATAAGAGTCCTTTTTTCGTTTTGTACAACTAGAGAGTCTTTCATATCAAAATAGTCATATAAAAAATATTACCTAATCACATTTTGGATGAACATTAAAATAGCCTTCTAGATTCTAACAATTAATACACATAAAATTGTTGTCTTTCTCTGTTTTCGTTTCTTTTCTTCTCTCATTTGTATTTCATTTTTATTTGGCGCGTCAGTTGCAATCATTGATTAGCTTCATGCTTTAGCTTAGTTTCATGCCATTTATCTGGTACTTTTATGTCATTCAACATCGCTACTTCGTAAATTAGTCCTCGAACGTCTATGATGGTAAGTCCATAGAACATTTGACTACACTTAACAACGTAATCGACCATATTACTTTCTTGTTCATCAGTAAATACTTTATTTACTGCGTAGTTAGGTGGTAAGCCTTATTGGTTTTTCAGGATCAGGATTTTTTTAAATTTCATATGATACCTATATAACGTTGTAAATGGAATACTACTCGACCTAGCTACGGCTCTTATTTTTTGGCCATCTGAAATAAGTTTTAGAGCGTTACTCATCTGTTCTTCAGTATGAAGTCCGATACTAGTCTTTCTTACTCGATTGCGAGGCATTTTACCTTAAACATAAGTACAAATAAATCTCAGCTTGATGGGTTACAATGGATCAACAGTTCACTGTGACCCAATACAAAACGATTCACTGTGACCCATTGACCGTTTTAGAAAAATAATTTAAACAAAAAAAACTATCTGTCTTGAGAACAAATCAATATGTTTGTATTGCAAAGGATCTAAGATATGACAAGTGTACGACGAAGCAAAAACATCTACATTTCTTATTCAATTAGAAATTAAACAAATTTAAAAATCTCGTAATAAAATAGGTTAGGTACCTACTTACGTAGGGTCCGAAGTGGAGCAGCACGTGTTTCCGCTTCTATACCGCGCCTCCAACTAGTGTGACGCAAACAGGTGTAGACGCAAACAGGTGTAGAAGTGGCAAATTAATACAGGTTTGTTTGTGTGCGTGAGTGCAACACATAATATATTATTGTACATTATCCACTGTGACCCGCGATTCACTGTTACCCAATCTCCCCTAGGTAGGTATAATCAGTAGTGGGTATACATTCATAGATAATTATGTCGCAGCCGGATCGTATAATTCGCCGTATTATATTACGGCTAGCCGTTTTGTAAAGCGGTGGTTTGACGATTAGCCATATTGAAAGCGGCTGAATATAAACAGCCGGAATGTATTCGACGCCATACGTCATTCAAAACGGCTAGCCGTAATGTAATAAAGCGAAAGATTAGCCGCCGCTTTGACAATTTTTAGTTCCGATTCTTAACACTCATGGCGCTGTCTGACATAACAACAACAATCGCGTTGAAAACAGTACGTGTGTTGCTAAATTGCTAAGTTGACTGTGGATTCTGGTGTTCGGCGGAATCCTACACAATATTATTGGGGTGGTTTACCACCGTCTACCTTGCTAAGACTAAATCGGACCGGGTAGGTTAGGAAGGAACCAGATTCGACTCGGAGTACCCCGACTCCGCTTCTCCATACTCGGCCTACGCTCCACTCAGGACCTCCCTTGAGCTACTGGCGGGAGCCCACCCGGAGTGAAATCTCAATGATAGACCCTTGTTTAAGTGCACCATTTTTATTAGGTGTACCATCACCAATATCAAGTTAGACGCTTTCAAGTTTTTTCTGAGAGGTAAGATGTTTAAAAATAAAAGTGTAAGAAATATGGCTGTCAGCTTTTCCTGGTTAAATTAATTTTCATTGTTTATTTTGTAAGTATGGTCACCCTACAATTTAAGCAGTAGTACAATGCGGCTAATCGTTGAACCGCCGCATTACAAAACGGCCCTGTTTTTCAAAACGGCTAGCCGTAATGTAATACAACTGATTATACGATCCGGCTGCGACAGATACATTACCTTCTTGGCAAATAAATATTTTTTTTCATTTCATTACACGTTCACAAAAAACTATAGAAAAAAGTAGCCAGTAAAATAGAATTTGACATTGTTTTCGATCCTTTACTTTTGTATGTAAGGTTTAGAATCATTTACTCACCATAAAATCACAAAATGCTGACTGATCCAAGTGGAGCTTCAAGCGCGATATCTCGAAAACTATGTGCATTTCATAAAACATAGCATACGTAGTGAAACTAGGGATTTGTTTCGCAAAGTGAGAGAGCTGACTGGGACGCGAAGTTTTAAAAGCTGTGCCATCGAAGACGAAACCGGGAAAGTCCTGACTAACACGTCGCAGGTTTTGGAACGCTGGAAACAATATTGTGCAGCGCTGTATGATACAAGGCATACAACTACTGTTGTAAAAAATCTGTCGCCAGACGAACCTGAGATTCTTCGGTCGGAGGTGGAAGACGCTATCAGAGTCCTGAAATCTGGAAAGGCACCTGGCAAAGACGGAATTACTGCCGAATTGCTGAGGAACATGGGAGAAGCAGGAACAACAATAATGGTGGAAATATGTAAAGAGGTGTGGAGAACGGGAAAATGGCCGGCTGAGTGGACGGAATCTGTGTTCATACCCTTACACAAAAAGGATCTACGAAGAATTGCGGCAACTACAGGACCATCGCGTTGATCTCTCACGCAAGTAAAATCCTCTTACATATAATAAACCAGCGGCTCAACCATTTCCTCAGAGTCCAGATACCACAAGAGCAGGCTGGTTTTGTGAAAGGCAGGGGCACAAGAGAGCAGCTTCTTAATATCCGCCAAGTCATCGAGAAGAGCCGGGAATTTAATGGCCCGGTCATCTTGTGTTTCATAGACTACACTAAGGCCTTTGACTGCGTGCGATGGGACGAGCTGTGGACTGTGTTACGCGAGATGGGAACCCTGAACATCTTATTGGCCTGATACAACACCTGTATGTTGAGAACCGCTCTTTTGTCAGAGTCGGCACCGACTGTTCCAATGTGTTCGAAACAAAGATCGGAGTGCGGCAAGGATGCATCCTATCACCCACCCTATTCAACATCTATGGGGAGTTTATCATGCGAAAAGTATTGGAAGGATGGGGGAAGGGATTTCCGATAGGAGGGATACGGATTTCGAACCTCAGATATGCCGACGACACGGTCCTTTAGCGACGTCTGTGGAGGATATGCAAGAGCTGTTTCAAAACTCGAGACCGAGAGCAACCGGATGGGTCTCACGGTAAACAAGAGCAAGACGAAGCTAATGGTAGTAGACCGTGCCGGAAAATTACCCAGCACAAGTAACATCATCCCTGGGGTTGACATTGTTGATCACTATGTTTATCTGGGTGCTCTGATCTACGATGATGGCAACTGCGTATCAGAGATAAAGAGGCGTATTGGCATGGCTAGGGATGCGATGACCCGACTGAATGTCATCTGGAAGAAAAGAGGTATAACCGTAACCACCAAGATCCGGCTAGTGCGCGCTCTAGTGTTCCCAATATTCATGTACGGTGTGGAAACATGGACAATACGAGCCCGAGAAAGGCAAAGGATCGATGCATTC
The DNA here is from genome assembly GCA_017562165.1 of Ectropis grisescens. Classification (NCBI taxonomy): domain Eukaryota; kingdom Metazoa; phylum Arthropoda; class Insecta; order Lepidoptera; family Geometridae; genus Ectropis; species Ectropis grisescens. The sequence continues at coordinate 21,123,690 of CM029770.1, forward strand.
GAGATGTGGTGCTGGAGGCGGATGTTGAGGATACCCTGGACCGCCAAGCGCACCAATGTATCGGTCCTTTCACAGCTTCGAGTCCAAACCCGCTTGTCTACAATCTGCCAGCAACGCATTTTGTCCTATTTCGGCCACGCAATGAGAAGGGGGAGATGACAACCTTGAAAAGCTGATCATAGTTGGAAATACGGAGGGTAAACGAGCCCGGGGAAGATCCCCAACTAGATGGAGCGATCAAGTGAGAGGCTCTTCATCAACCAAGTTCTGCACGGTCGTCAGAGACGCGATGAGCAGACACCGGTGGAAGCAGATAATACAATCTAGGAGTAGAGCATCCACATCCAGCGATGACCACGATCCTCAGCCATGAGGGAGCGACCACAGAGAGAGAGTGCATTTCAGAGGAAAAGTCTGGATACTATTATTGTAAAAATTTAATTTCGCATCTGTTGTTTTCAGCAAACTTTTTTTTAAACTTACCGTTTACGATTTATGGCCCTTTTAATGGTAGCAAGGTAGAAAAAAATAAGATACCTATACAAATTCTTGCCTTTGCCTCTTTTTATATCAGATTGCTTGTTGCTCGAAACAGCAACATCGTTTCATGATTGAAGACTCCAACGAAGAGTTTTGTCCCCACTTTTGTAATAAGTTGGGGTAATGGGTTTTCTCGATGGTTAGAATTTTTGGGTTTTCAAGAGTGAATTTGTTATGTACTGGAAACAAAGATGCAAAATTGTATTTTCTATAATAATGGTCTCCATAATTGTTCTCTCCTCCTCCATCTCCCACTCAGTAAGTGATCCTAAACATGTTCTAAAAAAATTGGTTGTCTGTAAAGTTGGTTTACGGACGATAGTTTAACGTGACAACGTCATCACAAAACATTGACGAAATGATTGCATACAATAGAATCGAGTGGAAAAACAAAAAATAATATACGAGTGATACCTATACCCATGCCCGGCGCACCCTGGACCAGCCGGTGTTAGCATCGGCTGACTAATCCTTCTACCACAGCAATTCAATGCATACAATGCGAGTGGACAAACATGAACAAAATTAAAAAAATTGATGTACCTCCGATTCCCTCGGATTTGTAATATGTACCTACAACATTCTACTAGTCAAGCCCTTTCATTTGAAACCCATATTGAGGGAGTAGTGAATAAAGAAATGTTTTTCGCCATTTTGTGGTGGCGGCCATCTTGGATTTGAAATTTGTTATAGTGCATAGTATTCTACTAGTCAAACCCTTTTAATTGATACCCATAAAGAGGTAGTAGTGAAAAAATAATGTATTTTGCCATTTTGTGGTGGCGGTCATCTTGGATTTGAAATGTGTCATAGTGTATAGTATTTTACTAGTCAAGCCCTTTCATTTGATACCCATATTGAAGTCGATTGTGAAGAAATATATTGTTCGCCATTTTGTGGAGGCGGCCACCTTGAATCGATAATAACCAAACATACCTAAGAACCAGCGCACGGAAATTAACCTTCAAATAAAAAAAACGCATCGAAATTGGCCCATCCTTTTGAGCTCTTCGATGCCACAGACAGACACATAGCTGTCTATGTGACAGACAGATAGATATCGACGTCACGTCAAACTTATAACACTCCTTTTTTTTACTAAGAGTATTCTATGTAACTCATAATCAGCTATTGCTGCTATTGAAAATCCCGTTAGAATCAGTAAAACCGTTTCAGAAATTAGCTGGATTAGAGATTAGCTAGACAGATACATGGCTCTTCGCTACTGTTGCTAATACTACCTTTACTACAAACTACATCGTTACGAAAACGTAAATCTGGCAACGTCGCAAAACCCCCGCGCTGCGCGGCGCTTGTAGATGGGTGGTATCTCCGAGCCAGTGTTTCCACAATGAGGGGAACTTCCCCTTTTGGGGGGAAATTAGGGTCCAGAGGGGAACAAAAAGGGGAAAGAGATGTAAAGGGGAAATCATGCCTAAAATCAAACAAATACAAAAACTTCGTCATATTGAGGAACATTTTCGTTAATAATTCAAAATAATTAGTCCATACAGATATCAGTTCCAATTTTTTTTCAATAAGGCGATGTTTCTTATAATATGGTTTTCGATGAGGCACGAAAGCTTAAATATTATTGAGATTAGTTGCAATTTTAAACTTTGAATCTCTCCTGAGAGGGGGGGGGGGTGCCAAAACAATACCAGAATAATTTTTGAGGGGAAAAAAGGGGAAATCTTAATTGAGGCGAGGGGAAAGAAAATGATTAAAGTGGAAACACTGCTCCGAGCGGCGCGCGCGGCGCGCGGCGTTGCAGCGTACCTCAGTAGGTGCGCCGCCGCGCCGGCCGAGAGGGGTAGGTACAAATGCGCGATAATTCTGAACGGTCAAGTAGGTACGTCACGAGTCACGACAAAAGCTTTAATACCTGTTCATCACTAATAAATCGAATACCTACCATATGATAAAGATAAGAGATAAACAAAAATTATTGGCAAGTAAAAAGTATATTAAGTGAAAACTTATAACTAAGTATTTGATAGCTAACTTTGGAAACTGCGCGGGTGAAACCGGAGGGCCTGGCCATTACTATCTAGAAAATACATCAGCCAGTGGGAAATGCTAACGCATTTCTAGATAGCCAATGGCCATGGTCCCGAGTTTACCCGAAGACGTCTTATCATTTCCGAACGTGACGCTAGAATTCAATTCACAGCCCATGAAAAATCTATGTATGACACGCCGCGATTTCACTTCTAAAAGTAAATAGGTAAATTGATAGGTACCTAGGTGTCTATTGTAATTTTGGTGAAACATTACAAAAAGATTGCTTTGAAGTAGGTTATACGAGTAAAATACGTGTTGTCAGAATCAATGACAATTCGCATAAACAGCCCATCAAATGTTCCCACAGCTGGGATTTGGGGCCTTCTCTCGCAAGAAGAGAGTTAAAGCCATAATCCACCACCCTGGCAAAGTGCCAGTTGGTGGATGGCACTTTTTCATTATTGGCACGTGACCTCAAAGATTCTAGGTAGGTACATGTCGGTTTTCTCACGATGTTTTCCTTCATATTTTTAAGCTAGTAGCATCTATGACTTCGAAAAGACTGGTGCGTGTGGGATTTGAACGCGGTGCGCCGAATCGGCAATCACCGTCCTCCCGGCTAGACCAGCCGTTACTTCAAGGCCACTTAGTAGGTGCTCGTACCAACAAAAAATATTACCTAGCGTGAAAGCTGCTGAACTAGTAGAGGTACCTACAACATTCGTTAAAATTAAAACTAAAACATCTTCCCACGAATCGATTTTAATTTCGTAGAAAATTTAACCAATAAACCCTTAATCAATGAACTCTTTCAGATAAATTCATCATTGTCAACATCAAAATCAGATATTGTTTTAAGTCAAATTATCTATCGCATAATAGCTAAATTACACTCCGCGAGGCATAAGCTGAGCTTTGCATTTGTGTGAGTGTACATGGATAGTGTAGGAGTGACAACCGGCCTTAGGCGCGGCGCCATTCTGTCTCGCCGCGCTCTTGCCTGATTGGTGATCACTCACACTAATGCAAAGCTCAGCCTATACCTCGCGGACAAAATTTCAAGCTCCTGCCTGAATGGTGATCACTCACACTAATGCAAAGCTCAGCTTATACCTCGCGGAGTGTATCTAAGTATGGCGTAATGCGCAATAAACATTAGTACGTAGGTACTTACATCTTTTCGACTCGAAGCCGTGGTAACTATTTCTCTTCTGTGTCGCAGCGCAGCGTTGCTGACCGGCAACGCTTCGTTTCCATAGCTACGCGCGCGCTCGCTCGCTTGACGAGCGACGCGGCGCGGCGCGGCGGCTTCTTTGAAATCGTAGGCGCATAACTAACAGAGCCACACTGTTTTGGCACACCCCGGACACTCCACTAAAACTCCATACAACCGCCGCTGTGGCATACGCAGATGTCGTTCGTACACACGCGTGAATGTGTGCGTTAGCGCTAGGGTTACTGAATTGTTTTATTGAATAGTTGTGCCCCTTGAGTTCACCTGGTGACGTAGTCTATTAACTTGCTATAATGTTGAGTCACATAAATAGAATGGAGCCAAATTATACTATTCTAATTAAAAGGGTGTTTGCACAGATTTCTAAATTGTTTCAGAAATCTGTGGGTGTTTGTATTGCCGCGTAAAATGAAACGAAACCGATGATAGATTAGACTGATTAGATCTGGGCGTCTACTCTCTTTCTCCGCATCCGCACTTCGCAAACGGCCGTAAACGAAAACGAAATATTGCCTGTAACCTTACTCTATTTCTCTTGCGGATCGGGCTACGGACTTTCAAATCCATAGAGTCTCATCGTGAACGATGTAATTGAATGAAAACAAAAGGTTCCACAGACTAAGTAGAGAGTTATTTTCATTGCCATTGCGGTAATTTACGGTTTTTCTTTAACATCATATTTATGATCCGTTATGCCGTATTTTTTAAATTTAACTATAAAATACGATATCTGATCTATTTGTTTTAAAATTATAGCAATTGGTTCAATGAAACGAGTGCAAATCATATTATTTACGCAATTAGAATCGAGGCACTAGAATAGACCTTATTATGCGGCTAAATATAGGAGTTATACAGCAAGCACTCGTTTGGACTACAACTTGTGACAGTCAAACATATCCGCTTAATACTTCAAACTCATATTGGCATTGACGTTTTGTCGAGGGACAGTAAATCTAGTGTTGCCCTTCGCACAATTTAAGTCGTACTTATACGGCTTTTTTTTACCTCATGTACGATCGAGAAGTCGAAATCGTACGCATATGACCTTTGAAAGGAATCTTGCGAATTACTTAAATAAATAACGGTATGATTATATTTTTAAATTATTTTTTGGTGTAAAAAAACAAGCAGAAAAGTTGAACGAACTTGAAATTCTTCAATGTATTTTCTTTATACATCTAGTTTATCCTGTGGTATTAGCCCCTCAATGTGGCCCACTTCAAATTGGAAATCCTCTCACAATCAATGTTTTTTATGTCATTTTAAACCAATCGATTACACTACGTAAGGCGCTGAGAACTTTGTTATATTTTAATTTCTTTCATGTAGCTTGATAAATAATTGTATTATTATTAGTCTTACTAGCATCATTATTACTAGCAGCACCCCGTGGTTTTCCCATGTAGATCTCTTCTCCTTCATATTCCCGTTATAAAAAAAAAACAATTTTTTATCTTCCTTAATCATATCGTAACATCTGAACGGCCGAGCTGAAATTTGAAACACATTATTTTAGATTACAATCTGGACTATTACACAGGCTACTCTTCATTCTGAGAAAATAATGGAAACGGCAACTACGCAGGTAAAACCTCAGGGCGCTGCTAGTTTATTATAATAATATACGTATTGGTGTGCTTAATTCCTAGGTTTTATTATAAAGTTTGCCATATTTGTGTGTTTAAACGGTTTAAAAGAGCCGCCGTAAAATAATGACAGTTTCTCTGGTATGACGAGGTAAAATAAAAAAAATTACAGTGAAAACTTCATTTGGGGCGCCTAGATAGATTTTTCGTGGGCTGTGAATTGAATTATAGCGTCACGCTCGGGTAAGATAAGAAATTTTCGGGTGAACTCAGATGCTCCAGCGAGAATCAAAATATAGTGAACAAGTGCGTCAGACGGAGAAAAAGGATATGGTCAACTGCTCGTCGCTGTTATGTCCTTGTGTTTATTACATTATTCATGTTATTTTGTCGCAACATTAACTTCTAGGTACTAATTACTACCACATTAATTGAACCAGTCACGAAATATTTAATTTGCATTTCACAACCATTGCAAAAAAGTTTTGGTTGTAATATTAATTTCTGTTTTATCACAACACGTAAGCACACAATATGACACCTAGGTATTTTCATCGCAGTACTTACACGTACACTATAACACAACATAATTATCGAGCCTATTGCGGAAGACCATCGTCAGCGACAAAATGTAGGGTATTTCACTTTTTTATCGTAACGTTCAGCTAAAACCAACAAACTGATACCCACAGAATTAACAAAATCTGGAAATAATGTGAAAACCATTGAATCATTTCCAATCTGAGGTGGGATGAAAGTTACATAATTATTATTACAAATATATTTTATGCCCGAGCGCAAAGATAAGATACGATAAGAGAGATAAGAAAACTCTTTATTAAAAGCCATAATACAAAAAAAAAATTTACTAAATATAAAAAAATTACATTTCGATTGGCGGCCTTATCGCTTAGAGCGATCTCTTCCAGGCAACCGTGCACGGATTAGAAACAAAAGATAGTAACATGGCCCGTTTGATTAATACATTTCATTTATCAACACCATTATGAGTACTCACAACAGAAAATAAATAACAACATACTACATATTTACAACATAAATAAACTTACACATACTAATTGAAACATAATAAAAATACACATTAACCTAATATGTTATGTAATAATATACCACATATACATACGTGAAATAAAAATCATAAATGTACCAATGAATCAATCGATGTACTTAACTGGACCACCAAAATTGGTAATCATTTACCTAATTAACATATTTTATCCATGATATTGGAAGCCCTAGTCTTGAATTCACACTATTGTTCAAGTTTATGGTACGGATTTTGAAAAAAAAATAAAGGTGGCAACACTACGATACGAGAAACTATCGAAATCGAAAGTTCTAATTCAAAACATTACATACAAAGATACAAACAAAATAAAACAAAAAGGCCTTGCAAGTATTCCGTGCAGTTTTCGTTATTTTTCTTAATATAAACATGTGTTTATGCATAAAATTGCTGTATAAAAGTGATGGGAGATGGATTTGGTGAATGGCAAACCGGACCCAGATTTCCAGACTTTCCGAGTTATAAATAGGTGGTTCGAGTGCAAGCTTTGTGTGAATGATACATGCATATTTTCATTACAACATGGATGAAGCCATTGGGCTGAGCCACTATTATAATTATGCATTATTTCTAACGTACAAATATTCTATTACATTCAGCACCGGCAGCTTGAGCTGTTACCTACTGATCAACAAACACGGACCACTCTTGCAGTCCGACTGCAAGATGAAATTTCATAGTGCTGTTAACTATCCGAAGCAGATGCAACTGCTTGAGTGGTTTGTGTGTGTACATACATAGTACCTAGTATGTAGTGCACTATGCAGTTATAGCATGAAGCAGTCGATGCTGACTGCTTCAAGATGCCGTGTACGACCAGCCTAAGAGATATATTATGTACCTACAAAATTGAATTAGAGTGTTAAACCTACTTGGTCAAAACCAATACTCAGATACAAAGTTTGTTAGTAACTTGTCATAATGATGATTTAAATTAGAATATTCATTGTTCTTTACAGACCCACAATCCATTGCAGAAGGCTGTGTGCTGCGGGCTGTCCGACTAGAAGTAGTTGAGAGAGAGAGGGATCACTGAATTTCCTGGCGGCACTACTCTATATGTGTGGGGTTTTCAAAGAATATTCTAGAAGATGTACTTAATAAATTTTAATATACTTTCTAGATAAAATGGTATTTTATTTAATTTCCTAGATAAAATGTTATTTTAAAGTAAACAAAAACCCCCAAACACTAATTTCCAAATGGCTGGATGGATTTTTATGATATTTGGATAAGATAACTACAAGTTACATATTTGTATACTATTATAGGTTTACAGTTGCAGTAAGTTTTTCAGAGAAGATTGAAAGCAGCTGGAATTGGCCTGTGTTTTTAAATCTAAGTGTGAAATTTAAATTATTGTAAAATTAATTCCAGTTATAAAGGCTTAATAATAATAGGTTTACAGTTGACCACCATTTGAGCATTTGACTGATGTGAAACGACGATAGTCTATGGTGGAGCGTGCTAACCCAGAAGAAAACACTTCACTTTTGATTAGTAGATATCTACAATAGCTTATTTTGAAATAGCTGGAATGATTTTAGTAAAATGGTCATGAAAAACTACAATGAAAATTGAAATAAATCATTATATTGCATTATCATATGGGAGGAGGCCTATACCGAAAGGGGTCCTTAGCGTAAACAAACCTTATATGCATATACTATGTTAAATGTAAAAAAGGAAACAATAAAGGCTTATTATTATTATTATTGCATTATCATTGTACACAATGAGGTACATCAAAATTGGCTTACTTTGATAGTTATGACACTAAAGAGAGCTTGGCACATACATTTATAAAATCCTCTTTTTCCGGTGGGTTTATCATACATAAAGTTAGAAGCAGACTCGATTCTGTGATGCAGGCATAAACAACCCACTAAATGTTTCCACAGCTAGGACTCGAGGCCTTCCACTTCAAGGGTAGAGCCCCTTGCGAGAAGGCCATAATCCACCACGCTAGCCCAGTTCGGATTGGTGGATGACACATGACTTCAAATGATTTTAGGCAAATGTCGGTTTCTTCACATTGACCTTCACCATTTTAAGTTAGGGGTATTCAAGGGTGTCGCCAGCTAGCTAAAAGGAAAGCAATGGGTCAATATTATGGAGTTGACGGCATGAAGTGTTACATTTTGGAAGTCTTTGCCTCGATGACAATTGCAACAAGTATTAGTTCTAGTATCAATGTATAAAACTTCACAAGCCCTCGACAGCATAACAACTAAATCAAACTTTTAAACAAAGCAATAATTATTTATTCAAAAATAATATTCAATTAACACATAACTTTCAGGGATTTTTAAAAACTTTCAACCACTTTAAAATTAAAATTATTTAGGTTTTATTTATTATAGCTCTGTACACACTTATCATGGCCCATGGACCATAAGGCGATCTTCTGCTATGGTGCTTCTTAGCCATGTTTTTAGTCTTCTAAGGCTGCTAAAGGATTGCTGTACTGTACAGATGGTATCAATCAAAATGGCGATCAAAATTTTCAATGGTTTTTCCGTTTCGGGAAAGAAGGAATTTGTTTCTCTTAGGACATCAACCGGCATTACGCAGATGAGACTTCGAGAAGACTATGGTGCGCGTGGTTTTGAATCCATGGTCTCCGGACTCCGGATTAACAGTCGCAGTCTCCCATCTAGACCAGCCGTGACTTTCTAGGTTTCTAGGCACAACAAAGTCGTCAAACAATTCCCGGCTAAACATATAATTTCCTACAAATTCTAAGTCGGAAATTTGAATTATGTTAAGATCACTGCGCAGGCGACACCGGCTCTTTCTACGCTCCAAACGGTCTTCACGTACAGCAGCATCAATTAACATAACTTTTACAACCATATTATGTTATATTTTCCCAAAAAATCTAAATCCGCAAATCAAAAAGTAACACTTTTCATTTCGTTGATTTTGAGGTTAAAACTAAGAAAATTGATCTGTCAAATTAGAATCTTCGTTTCGACTTTCGTGAATTAGAGTAGGCTTAGAACATGTAACGGTCAAAAAATGTTCGGTCGGGCTAAACGACGGAACGAAAAAGAACGGGAGTAAGAATGTCGCGAAACTTAGGTCGAAATTTCGTTTTCGATAGAAAGAGAGTAGACCTCCTGGTACCTAGATATCTATTTCTGTTAGTAGGTACACATTCGCATTTTATTTTACACTTACCCATGAAGGAAACTTTATTCTGTCACTACAATTATTCCTCCCACATTTTGTTTTAGAAATCTGTGATTCCTCCAGGCATTATCAATCCGTGCTTGGGCACATAAGTTACTGGCTGTGTGAGTTACGAACTTTGAGTTAAAAACGACTTCATTATTATAAATAAATAAATATTGGTAGACAATTCACACACAACACCATCTAACCCCAAACTAAGCAAAGCTTGTAATATTATAAAGCAACGTTATTGAAAAGTTTCTAATCTTACGTTATTTTATCATTAGGAAATTAAATAAAGCTTTTAATCTTGTCCCGTTTAGTTGACGGACAGCCGTAAACAGCACTACAACCCACCATGATGATATTTCGTTAGGAATTAGATGTTCGATACCAGCCCTTCGTTGAGTGCTCCTAGCGTATCCGAAACGGCCAGAGGGGTGAGGAAGCTTGAAATTGGCGGGGGGTGGGGAGTGTCCGTTCTATCTATTCTATTCTATGGTTTTGGTCTAAATTTTTAAATGCTCAACGTGACCACCACCTTCGAGAACACAACTCGTAAACGGCGTTCAATGTTTGAACGCACGCTTGCCGTGGGATTTGTAGGGCATCGCCTAGTATTCCCATATCTTTCGCGATACATTCTTATCGCAAGTGCGGCATTTTGATGGGCTTCTCCGTAAAGTAAAATCATGTCAGCATACTCAGCAGCAGTAGGTATAATTCTGTGTGTTCGACATCTTTACTTAAATAAACACTCACAACACTAAAAGTAACAAAAAGGCGTCTTTATCGCTTTGACACTGAATCAAAATAACTTACACTAAATAAACAACAAAAAAATAACACGTACTTAATCGTCTTTTTCGCGAATAATTAAATTACCTAGTTAAGGGATTTACAGTAAAAGTTATAGCGCGCGAGAAATGTGTCAAGGACTTGACAACTTCGCAGCCCGGCTAGCACTAGCACAAAACTAGCGGAGAAAAGAAAAAGACAAAAGACTAACATTAGATGAGTACCTACAGTCATTTTTTTATTTCCGGCCATAGAATAGAAAATATAGATAATAATATAATAATAATAATAAAAGTTTATTCATAAAAAGAGGTACACTAAACTTATGTACGTGAATAGAATTTAAAACAAAAACATTGACTCAAGTTAATAGTAGAGTAGACTTACTCCCTAATAAAAGGGCAAAGCCCTGTAAACTTAGGATGAGTAGTATGCTCCACCCTTACATTTGGTACATAGTTATAACATTTTTATGTATAATTTTGTAAGCTTAAATACATTGAATGGACAGTAGTGTAGGTATTAATTCTATAAAAGTAAAAACTAAAAGAACATAATAGTGTGTGTGATATTATGTGGCATGTGTGTATGAGTGTGTGCATGGATGTGTGTGTGTGTGCATGGATGTGTGTGTGTATGAGGGTGTGTGTGTGGGTGTGTGTGAACGTACGCGCGGAGTAGTTCGTATGAGTTTGTGTGTATTTAGTTACATTAAACATTATTGGGTTTATTATCTGTATAGTTTTGTTTACACATCCTAAAAGTCACAATTTCTAGTAACGCTTCAGTCTCTTCATATGTTTTTCCTTTTAGCCAATCCAGTAATTTACGTTTACATTCATGCCTATTTAGATTCTTAATATCTATTTTTTTTTATTGACTACATTGTAAAGGTATGGACCCAAATATTGCAAGAAATGATTACTATAGCTAGTTTTAAGTTTTGGCAATTCGTATACATCATCTTGTCTCCTCTTTGTACGTTGAGGATTATCCCTATGCTCCAGCCTCCTACTGCTCGGAACTACCTCATGTTGTTTAAGTATCGCAGCCAAAACAAAGAGTTGTCTCACTGTAAGTACATCACACAAGTCAAATAATGTTGATGTAGGGAATCTAATAGGTTTAAAGATGCTAACCTTAAGTAATGCTCTCTGCGCCACTTCAAGCGTTTTCATCCTAGACTTATGAGCACCACCCCATGAAGAGATGCAATAAGAGATCAAACTCTCACAAAGAGCTTGATAAATATGTTTCATCAGTTGTGGCTGTAGTACATGTCTAAGGTTTTTGAAAACATACATTAATTTCCTCACTCTGCCTGCGATATGACTAATATGAGGACCAAACTTATAATTCCGATCAATGAGAACTCCTAAATACTTAATCTGCTCACATTTTTCTAGAGCATGACAAGAACATTGTTCTGTTAGAGAGCAGCCAGATGTATGTGGAGTTAAATTACCATCAATAGGTGGCTGTTTAGAATTTAATATTGAGAATGTCATGTACTTGGTTTTGCCACTATTTAAAGTTAAGATATTAGCATTTAACCAATTACAGACAAAGTTTAGACCTATTTGAGCATTCTCAAATGCGTCCTTCCAGCATTGACCTTGAAAGAGGAGAACTGTGTCATCCGCATAGGATAGCACTCGGCCATTGATTTGTAGGTTACATAAGGTATTAACATAAATCAAAAATAACGTTGGACCGAGTATACTACCCTGCGGGACTCCAAATGTCACTGGAAGATCAGCACTAATATACTCCCCAATCTTAACGCACTGATATCTATCAGATAGATAATCAGTGAAAATCTTTAAGGGTTGCCCACGTATTCCAACCTCCTGAAGCCTTTTTAATAGTAGGGGTATGGAGACGGTGTCAAAAGCCTTTGCCAGGTCCAAAAGATCGCGATTACTTTTTTACTGTTGTCAAGATTATTAGTAACAAAATTAGTTAGCTGGAGGACAGCATCGGTAGTAGATCTACCTCTACGGAATCCGTACTGGTTCTCAGAAAGAATTTTAAACTTTTCCAGATAGCCAACCAGCCTATTATTAAGAATTTTCTCCAGTAGCTTAGAAATAGATGGTAAAATTGAAATTGGCCTATAATTTTTGACACAGTCTCCATGCCCCGACTTATGGATCAGTATGATAACAGCCTTTTTTAATAACGAGGGAAATATGCCCTGAGTCAGACAGAGATTAAATATATGGACAAGTGCAGGAGTGATGACATGTCTTACGTGTTTTAGCAGTTTATTTGGTATCCCATCCCATCCTATGGAACATTCATTCTTTAGACCACAAATTATTGTTTCAATTTCTTTGGCGTCTGTCTCATCCATAACCATCGAGTACACTGGATTTTGGGAAGATTTAATAGGTGAGGTGTCAGATTCAGAATTGAATGATATATTTTCTGCTAAACCTTTACCTACATTAACAAAATGCTGATTAATTTTATTCACTTGTACCTGTTTATTTTCGTCACCTAGTAATTGTAAAGAGTTATTCCTATTAGTATTAGAAATTATTGATTTGATAGCCCTCCATAATAGTTTCGGATTCTTCCCTGCCTTGTCTACTTGTTCCTTTTCATATTGCCTTTTTGTCTGCTTAATTAAATTGAAATAAAAAATTTTATACCGCGAGTATGTAATTTTTAATATATTATTTTTAGGGTCATTTTTGAGCTTTCTGTGTAGATTATCTTTATCTTTATAGATAGAACGGACACTCCCAACCCCCCGCCAATTTCAAGCTTCCTCACCCCTCAGGCCGTTTCGGATACGCTAGGAGCACTCAACGAAGGGCTGGTATCGAACATCTAATTCCTAACGAAATATCATCATGGTGGATGTTTGTGCTGTTTATGGCTGTCCGTCAACTAAACAGGACAAAATTAAAAGCTTTATTTAATTTCCTAATGATAAAATAACGTAAGATTAGAAACTTTTCAATAACGTCGCTTTATAATATTACAATCTTTAATTAGTTTGGGGTTAGATGGTGTTGTGTGTGAATTGTCTACCAATATTTATTTATTTATTTATAATAACGAAGTCATTTTTAACTCAAAGTTCGTAACTTACACAGCCAGTAACTTATGTGCCCAAGCACGGATTGATAATGCCTGGAGGAATAGTTATAGTGACAGAATAAAGTTTCCTTCTTGGGTAAGTGTAAAATAAAAAAATGTGTAATGAAAGGTACCTGATCTATTTTATCATCGGTTTCGTTTCATTTTACGCGGCAATACAAACACCCATAGATTTCTGCAACAATTTAAAAATCTGTGCAAACACTGTCCGAAAATCTGTCCATTCTATTTATGTAACTCAACATTATAGCAAGTTTATAGACTACATCACCAGGTGAACTCAAGGGGCATAACTATTAAATAAAACAACTCAGTAGCCCTAGCTCTAACGCACACATTCACGCGTGTGTACGAACGACATCTGCGTAGTTGTGTGAAAAGTAGGTAGCTCCACAGCGGCGTTTGTATGGAATTTTAGTGGAGTGTCCGGGGTGTGCCTCTGACTCAAATTATTAGATACAGGTTGCTCTGATTTGGTGTTTTTGAAAATTGCGAATAACTCAGTAAATAAAAACGATACATGAAATTTAAGTTTACAGAATGTCTGAAAATATGATATGTGTTATGTGGTTTCATTTAATGTCGGCACCAAAGCGCCACGCTGTATTATCCTCAATTATATGAATCACCATATTTTTTTTGTCAATCGTAACACAACCTATATTATTATTACTGCACCCGCCGACCGATGCTACTTTTTTAAATAATTATACTAGTAATCGGATTTTTGAAATCGAAAAATAATTTACCCTACCGTAACGGGACAATGTGTCATGCTTTTTCGTGCATGCAGCCAGCGTTCATCGATTTATTAGACGTTGTCACGTCAAAAAAAGTTGGATCGGAAATTTAGTCCAAAGAAACGTCTATTTTTACTGGCCTATATACTTATATACTTCATCAATGGGCCTATATCATAGTTTGGTTAGGCCATTGACGCATAAATACATATCGTTAGGTTAAGCATATATCCTATCTGAAGTCAATATAAAATTTAATCAATGCGGGTCAATGGAAGATAAAGAACTGAACTAAAACATAAATATTGTTAATTTTTGTTTTGCTGATTAATCGATGGACCTAATTTTTCAGTAGTTTTTTTTACATTTTGAGTTGACTATTCTTTTGAATACTCACATACCGAGTAAATAAAACATACAAAATCTTTGAATACATTTAATTTAATGAAACAAACTTGTAAATAAAAGGTACTTTGGATTACAAGTACCCACTAAAAAAGTAAAAATATCTCACAAAATATAATAAACGTTCAAAACATAATTTATAAAGATTTATCTTTATCGAACTATACAACAGAGAAAAGGGGATCCGAAGACGAAGTCGCGCTACGTGAACCGTCCCATCTATTTACATACGTCACCACCGATATTTATATTTACAAGTGTTGTGGATTTAAGCGGCGAGTCGTTTGTCGGGCGGTGTGGGAGGGAGCGGGGTGGCGGCGAGCGGGGGCTGCGGTGCGGGCGCGGGGGGCGGCGCGTCGGGCGCGGGCGCGGGCACGGGCGGCGGCTCGGCGCGCAGCTTGGCGCGCGGCCGCCACGCGTCCAGCAGAGCCTCTACGCGCTCGTCCGTGGGCCCCCAGCGCGCGAACCCCGCCGCGTTCTGGAGCCACACCACCACAGTGCCGCCGCCCCAACGGAAGTACACCTCGCTCCTGAAACGGATCACGCTCTACTTTACAAAACATTTTTTTTTACGACTCGATTCGTTTGATAGGGGTCAGTCTTGCACTGACGTCCCGTTTGGGTTGTTTTATGCATTTCCCTTCAGTACCAGCGTTAATCCGCGCCAGTCTAGGTCCTTAAAATGCGGGAGACTCTGGATTGCTGATATAGCTGCTCCAGCGGTGTACATGGTGTTAATGTTGCCGTTTGCACGCTATTTTTATTAACCTAATCCGCAGCAGTTGATCACAAATTTTTACACAAAAGAGTCCCTATGACTGACTGTAGGTACATAAGTATACAGCGTGGCGCTATGGTGCCGACATTAAATGAACACACGGGTAGGGTTACTGACCAGTAATCATACAAAAGGAGTGAAAAATAAATATTCGCTTATTTAAAAAAAAAAAGTTTCTAACAAACTAAATAATTGTATCAAGCTATCGAATGAAAATCACCATGTGCACTAGATTCATTCAATAACTTCCGTTGTGTGAGTAAGTTGCGTGTGAGTAAAGCTGGCAACGCCGCATCTATCACGCCTTCTACCGCCTAACTAAATCGGCTTTGGCTTTGCTATTGCCATCTCTTATCATGTCAAACGAAAAAAAGAGAGAGAAACTACAAAGCTATGACAGTATTCGTTCGTGCGGCAAGCCCCCGAGTACCTATCAGCCGCCGCCGCCGCCGCGCCAAGCGGAGTCGTATGTACCTATCTACAGATACGTTTACATAATTTTTAGTTATTTAATTCTGATTAATTTAGAACGTGAGTGAGTAGGTACATCATGAAACAGCAGATTCAACATCTGTTCACCACTAATAAATCGAATACCCAATAATAAACAACAAAGGTAAGCAGTAAGCACACAAAATGTAAATAAATGCGTAGGTACCTAACCTATTGTAATTTTGGCGAAACATACCAAAATGTTGACTTTGAAATAATAAGATGCGTATTGTCAGTACTCATATCAAGGGCACTTCACATTTTTCATTATTCCCACTGGTGGGACTCGGGGCCTTCTCTAGCAAGGAGATAGCCAGCTAAGGCCATAATCCTGAAACCTGCTGAATTGGTTAGCCTACAACATTCTTAAAAATAAAATAAAAACAACTTCTCGCGATAGGTTTGGTTTGAAGATTTGAATTTCATAAATAATTTAACCAACCAAACCCTTTCAAATAAAAGATGAATTTGTTTGATAAAATTAAGAATGCCTTAAAAACAGTAACTAGGTAGGTACCTATTAGTTGTAGGGATAGTTGTAAGTTGTAAGTACCTATACACCTCTACCTCTACATGCCTCTACGCACTCGCACGGAGCGGCAACACCGCGCCTACTCCGGCGCGGCGCCGCGCCGGGTAATCCTTTGAAATTTTAGGTACAAACATCGGAGCGAAACTTTTTTGATCTGCATTTTTAAAATGGTCTACGTGACCGCCACTTTCGCGAACACTAAACCTTATTAAAAATGAAAATGAAAACGAATGCTTGCCAATAAGTGTCCAGGTGAAGCCGAAATCTGTGATGCATTTTTAAAATGGTCTACGTGACCGCCACTTTCGCCAACACTAAACCTTATTAAAAATGAAAATGAAAACGAATGCTTGCCAATAAGTGTCCAGGTGAAGCCGAAATCTGTGATGCTGTGGGAAACTTGCACTTTGTCGATGAACTTGCTTTGGGCGAGAAATCGTTATCGCAAAGGCAGCTATTTGATGGGTTTCTGTGTAAACTAAAGTCATGTCTGCATACTATGGAGTTCCACAACACCAATTAAATAACTACTCACAAAACAAAATCACAACACAAAAGTACATAACAAAAAGGCGTCTTCATCGCGGTATCTAATTGACACTGACTCGTACAATAAATTACACTAAATAAACGACAAAAATAATGCGTAAGTCTTTTTCGCGAATAATTAAATTACTTAATTACCTAGCTATTTAAAATAGTAAATTAGATATTTACAATTAAAGTTTTAGCGCGAGATATGTGTCAAGAACAACGGTCAACTAGTGTAGAGAAGCAGAGAAGGAGATAGAAAATTAGAGGAGCACATCCTCTCTGCATTTCATTAACTCGCACACAAACGCATGTGTTGTCTTATCTCTTTCTATTGTATTTGCCTTACGCCTGATTTTCATTGATAAACATATGGATCTGAGGTCTGCGACCTAATGACCTCGTGACTTACATTTTTAGATACAGGTTGCTTTAATTTGGAATTTTTGAAAATTGCAAATAACTCAGTGAATAACAACGATACACGAAATTTAATTTTACAGAATGCCTAAAAATATGATGTGTGATATGTGGTTTCATTTAATGTCGGCACCAAAGCGCCACGCTGTATATGTTCAGGTGTACAATAGGTGTCATCTGAATCAACTTTTTACCTTGACCTATAATAAATCAGGGGTTTTCTTTCTTTTCAAGATGGCCGCCACCACAAAATGGCAAAATACATTTCTTTTTTCACTACTTCCTCAATATGGGTATCAAATACAAGGACTTGACGAGTAACTAACGAGTACTATGAACAATGACAAATTTCAAATCCAAGATGGCCGCCACCACAAAATGGTGAGATACATTTCTTTTTTCACTACTTCCTCAATATGGGTATCAAATAAAAGGGCTTGACTAGTAGAATACTACGCACTATGACAAATTTTAAATCCAAGATGGCCGCCACCACAATATGGCGATTGTCATTATTTTTTTACTACTACCTCAATATGGGTAACAAATGAAAGAGCTTGACTAGTAGAATACTATGCACTATGACAAATTTCAAATCAAAGATGGCCGCCACCACAAAATGGCGAATATCATTATTTTTTACTACTACCTCAATATGGGTAACAAATGAGTAGAATTAGGATTCATAGAATATAGAATAGAATTAATAGAAAGGGCTTGACTAGTAGACTAGTAGAATTTATCACAGTGCGTGCGGGTGCATTTGATACCTATATTGAGAAGTAGTGAAAAATAATGACATTCGCTATTTTGTGGTGGCGGCCATCTTGGATTTCAAATTTATCATAGTGCCTAGTATTCTACTAGTCAAGCCCTTTAAATTGATACCTATATTGAGGTAGTAGTAAAAAATTAATGATGATTAATTAATATTGGAAGTTCGTTGCTCAAACACGTCGGAACGGTCATTGGTCATGGCCATTGCTCATGGTCATTGGTCATGGCCGTTCCTCATGGTCATTGTAATTGGTCATGGTATTGAGGTAGTAGTGAAAAATAATGACATTCGCAATTTTGTGGTGGCGGCCATCTTGGACTTGAAATTTGTGACAGTGCATAGTATTCTACTAGTTCCTTTCATTTGTTACCCATATTGAGGCAGTAGTAAAAAATAATGACATTCGCCATTTTGTGATGGCGGCCATCTTGGATTTGAAATTTGTCATAGTGCATAGTATTCTACTAGTCAAGTCCTTTCATTTGTTACCCATATTGAGGTAGTAGTAAAAAAATATGACGTTCACCATTTTGTGGTGGCGGCCACCTTGGATTTGAAATTTGTCATAGTGCGTAGTATTCTACTAGTCATGCCCTTTCATTTGATACCCATATTGGGGTAGATGAATGAAAATGAAGAAATATTTATTCCACCATTTTGTGGAAGCGGCCATCTTTAATCAATATTAATCCAACAAAGCTAAGATCCACCGCATGAAAATTAACCTTCACTTAATAGTATACATTCTTGAAATTATAATAGTAATCAGAGTTTAAAAAATGCAAGAATAATTTACCGTAACGCAATGGGACAAAGAGCGTAACGGGACAATGGGCTTAACGAAACAATGAGTTGTGGCGTACATGCTGGTATGTCGCCTCTGCGAATCCAAATTATAAGTTACAACTTTACTTATTGTTGCTGATTAACCGCTACCGTTTATAGCAAGTAGCAACCTCTTTACTCCGTTGGGTTCGCAGGGCGACATACAGATCGCGCATGCGAGGAGCTCGCGACAGTCGCTGTCACTCGGACGTCTTGCGCTTCTCGCCGTCTACCAAATTTTCCGAACTATTATTTTAATTTATATTGCTTCGTCTCATTGTTCTTCTATTATCTTACGTTTCATTATATTACTAACTGGATCAAGCAACGTGTTTGATTTGAGCACCCACTGCACTTCGCAACCTTCGAAATCGGTGACTAGTAGTCGGGAGGCCAGGCCGACTAACTACATACGCGACTCCCACACTAGCCACCACAAAGTCATCCCTTTTTCGTGCATGCGGCCAGCGTTCATCGACTTATTAGACGTTGTCACGTCAAAAAAAATGACAGATTCTGCTTCTTCAAGAAGTAAACAAGATCAAATGTGACGGTCCGATCCGAAAAAATCAGAATGAAATGTTATAAAACGCCAAACGACTTAAAATTTTGTGGTCGCGCTATAATTATTCTAGTTTATGTCATAAACGCGCGAAATATTACGTAACCGACTCCCACGCTAACTGACGCAGGACCTCCCCCGACGGCCGCTCGCGGCATACTAAATTGCGCAGCGTAATTTATTGTAATTTCGTCTGCTGGTAGTTTATATTTTTTGAAAAATTGACAACTATGATTTGAAAAGTAACTATAGAATTGGATTCTACAAAGAACAAAGTATTATCGTGTTTAATTTTTATTTTGGAATTATTGTGTATTTTACACAGACACAACGCTAAAACTGCAATATAAAACTTAAAGTTGGCTCATGATTTTGTTTTTTTAATAATAAATGGGACCAAAATTCAGATGTATGTAACATGCATCAATTAATAAAATATGTGTCTGATGTTCCCCATATTTTTTTAAGTATACATTTTTAGTATCACTTGTAGATTTAAAAGTCTGAAACTGACACGGCGGCGACTTTTCGGCGAAATGTCATGGGAGATCGATCCCTACGACCAATGGAATTATTATTAGTAAAATTGAAACAAGGAAACGTCAACAAGAAAGATCGGCCTATTTTTTTAACGTAATTATCTTTTTCTAAATAATACTAAAAAATGGAAAATTCGGAACACAAACTGTTCGAATTTCGTGCAACGCCGTAAAAGGCCTCTTAAGTATTTCTTATTTTAGTTTTCACTTCTACCGTGCGGCCTTAAGCGCACACATTTTTTTTCTTTATAACATTACTCACTTCGGCACTACGTGTTGGAATCCATGTCGGTACTCGTGTTCGAAAGCAGGAATCACCACCTGCAAATAGACAAATAATATTAATTATCAACCTGCCCTTCTACCGCCTAACTAAATCGACTATGGCTTTGCTATTGTTGTCTCTATGATTTCAAGTGTAATAAAAAGAGAGAGCAATATCAAATCTAAGACAGTTTTACTTAGGCGATAGACCCTCTGGTCACACTACCAATGCTCTTTGCTGAAGGGCGGAATGGTGGTCTCAGAAATTATATGTATATAAATGTTTCCAAAATCGGATTTAAATTAAAAACCTTTTTGTAACCTAGTGTCTCAACTGTTGAAGAGGACTACACTGGTTTTATCGAATCTAAAAGTACTTATTTTTTTAGTTTTTATTTAGTTACATAGTATTTATTTGAAAGTTCTTTCTGCCCAAACGGGGGGATCACAGGGGAACCATAATTCCGCCCAAAGTCGTATAACTTGTAAAATAAGAGAATGATAAAATTAAAAAATATATATATGAAGTACATTATGCATTACCATGAAAACTTCTACCGAAAATTGGTTTGAACTCGATTTTAGTAAGTAGTTTTTTTAGTACGTCATAAATACACTATTATTAAAACATTGATTAAGGTTACAACAAACTACAAGACCTTATGTATTATGTTCCTTGCTGCTACGGAACTTTTCTTGGCCGACCCCCCACAACGCCGCTTTTTTTTTATTATGTTGCATCCGTCCTTTCTGATATATTATCCGATGGAACTTCGTTGGTATCCGATGACACCGCATCTTTTTTGTGTAATTAACTGGAGATAGTGTATTATTATAGCGATTACCTCCAAAATTTGAGCTGTGACCGCTCCTAGTACCTGCTTCCTCTTGAAGTGGCTGGCCTGCAGCTCTGTGAGCGCGCCACCAGCGACCTCGCCACCGGCCGCAGCTCGAGGGGCGGACCAGAGAACGCTGAGTGGGGTATGGACCAGGGTGGTACGGTGACGGTACCTGCTTCCTCTTGAAGTGGCTGGCCTGCAGCTCTGTGAGCGCGCGCGCCGAGCGGTCGGGCCACTCGGGCAGCACCACCACGAAGGAGAGCGGCTCGGCCGAGTCGTGCAGCAGCCGCTCCATGTGCCGCAGCGCCGCCTCCACCAGCTCTTCGCAGCACGGCGGGTGCGCCACCAGCGACCCCGACACCGGACGCAGCTCCAGGAACGGCCTGGGGCAACAAACTTATAGCATACACTCAACCTACTCTCAACTGTTACAGGGTTATTGGTAGTCACCCTGCCATCAGGGCCGAAACTGAGTGACGCGGTCGCCCGCCCGCGTCTGCACGCGAAAGTCAGTTTTCAGTATAGACCGCGCGATGCGTGGTTTTTCGGCCCTACTTTGAAATGAAAGATATATTCGTGTAAACTCGGGACTGCCGAGTGTGTTAGAGCGAGAAAGATAGTAAGCTGCTGCTGTCTGTCTGCTGTAACTGTGTTTTTTTTAATTTATCTAGTGGCCAGTAGTCCTTCAGCCGCATCTGTCAATGTCGTATTGGTGTGTTTACTATATTCAATTTCTATGTAATCGTTTTTATTATCAAAATGATTTAATAGTTTTTAATAGTTTTTCCCTGAATGCCATACATTGTCTCAAAAAGCGACGGGCATGTATGATTGTGATACAACAATAATGTAAAAGGGCAAACTCTACTGGGAGTGCGAGCCTCAACACCATGAAACAGTCACCTCATCTGCTTATAGTCACCATGACTGATTGGATGATTAAGATTACAAAAAAAGTTATTTCTTGTTTTACTTTTCAAATCTGCCATGCGGTCTTAAGCACACACATATTTTTTAATTTATTAAATAATATCTTTTGTATAGCTCACCCTCTGGAACCGAAGTAAGAGTCTGTATCGGCGAACGCGGAGCAGTACTGGCGGAAGTAGCAGTCGAGCGGCGACGCGAAACACTCGAAGGAGACGCCGAAGCAGCGCTGGAGGCACTCGAGCACGGGCACGGGCAGCGCGCACTGCGGCAAATGCGCGTCCGCGCCGCCCGCGCCCACCCACGCCGCGTAACGCCGCAGCAGGCACCACACGCGCGACAGGAAGTGCTCGAACTTCTTGTCATCGAAACAGCTGTAGCGGTACAGGCATTCCTGCACACAACGACCGGACATTATTACAGAGCACGTCAAATCTATACTAATTTCACAGTATAAAGATATAGGTAAGGTCTTGAATCGAGCCGCCTGAATTTAGGGGGGGGAAGTGGGTGGAGAGGGGAGGGAAGGGGAAGGGGCAACGCCCCCTACCATTTTTCCTTGCCGGAACCGCATAGTTTTTTTAAAATTAAATATCAAAGATCATTTTCGCTACTCTACTAAAACACCTAAATTTAGGGAGGGGGGAGGAGGTGGCGGAGTGTGGGGAGTGAAGCTAGATGTATCTGTCACTAATTTCGATCTCACCGGTCTGAGTTGGACTCCGGGTGGGCTCCCGCCAGAAGCTCTAGCCGTCGCCCCTGAACGTTGCTCCGCCACACTCAGCTTTCGTTTCGCTACGGAGGTCGCCGGCTTGCTTCGCTCGCCACGTCCTTCCTTCGCTCAACTCGGCTTCATGCGGCAAAGCAACGTTCAGGACCTCCCTTGAGCTTCTAGCTCCCGCATTTTTTATAAACACTCTAGGGGTAGGGGCCACAAGACTAGGTGGAGTCGGGGTGCTCTGTGTCGGTTTTGTAACCAATTTCGACTTAACTGGTCTGAGTTGGTCTCTGGATATGGGTAATTTATTAATTTTTGAAGGGAGGAAAATGATGTAAGTACTGTGTATTTCGTTCATAAAATTGCTTATTTTAATTTATACACATAATTTATGATATTAATCATTTCTACAAAACTATATTTTTTGGCTTATACACATCTCCCTCCACAAATACTTTACTATAACATCACGAAATCGTTTCGTTTCACGCACATAGACATCGGAGACGTTCAAATTTATGCAATATTTCCTGATATTGCGTTCCATTTTTCGTGCGAATTTACAGAAACTTTAAATTTTAATTTATAATATTTTCGCGTAACGCCGGCAGCTAAAATTGAATTGGGAGGGTCAAGACAAATCCCTTTAACCATTCTACAGTAGGAAAATCCTCAAATTCAGGCGGCTCGATTCAAGACCCAACTCAAAGATATTCTAGCAGTAGTTCATCGTCTTTGATCTTGGAATAAACGCCGATAATGTCTAGAAGTCTAGATACACGTGTAATAAAAGTTTCCCTTTAAAATAGTTACCATTTTCTGGAGGTATGTGGCGTTGAGGAGCTGCGTGTCGGCGAGGTAGCGCAGCAGCACCTGGTCGCGGTCGAGGAAGTGCTCGACGAGCGGCGGCCGCGGCGCCGGCACCGCGAACTGCACCGGGTAGCACCACACCTTGCGCAGCGCCGCCTGCTGCAGCGGGCCCGCCAGCTCCTGACATCACACCACTCACTTACATACTAAATAATACAAAAGTGGTCAAGTGCGAGGCGGGCTCGCCCATGAAGGCTTCCGTAGCAGCAAGTAACATAATACAAAAGTTCTTGTACTTCGTTGTTACTATAATCAGTGAGACGATTTTCTTAGCATTCCATGGATTCACCGTGCGGGTGCCGGGTCCATCGTGTGGCAGATAGAGAAAACCCGAGTAGTTCCCGAGACTTGTGACTCGGGCGTAGGTTTAAGGGGCCCCTTTCTAACGTACATCAACACTCACCTTCACTACTCGTCCTTCTCTCCCTGCCCAGCCAAATTTGATATGAGCCTACTAGTGCAGCTTTACATACTCGTTCTAGTATAGAACTTACTGCACTTCCGGATAAGCCAAGGTCTTTCAGCAGGTTATAGAGAGATTTTACTGGTATACCTCTCGCTTCCACTTCTACAGCGTATAAACTAACTACATAGCCGTTTTTTGTTAATTCGTTTAGGAGATCGTAATACTTATTTTCTTTCATCGCGTGGTCTTTAGGTATATTAGTTTCCCACGGTACGGTAAGTTCTACAAGGACTATGCGTTTTGTAGCTCTAGAAAAAAGGAAAATGTCCGGTCTGGATGACGAAACACCCACATCCTCTAGGATTTTGTAGTGCTTTTCATACGTGTCCATTAAAATAGTCCAATCAGGTGCTGTACCCAGGATTGAGTAAGGCTTGTTCCTGGAGTTTGATGTTGAGCCTTCTTTTACAAAGTTAATTTGTCTTTTATTTGTCGTCAATCCCTTTTGGGCTCTAGCTACTGAAAGGCTCATGGCTTCACGTATGATTTCAAGTACTCTGTCATGGCGCCGTGAGTAATGACCCCCATTAAGGAGCACCTTGCATCCCACCAATATGTGCCTTGCTGTACATATCGCCTCTCCACAAGTATAGCAATATTTTTCAGAGGCTTTTCCCCACCTTACCAAGTTACTCTGGTCAGGGAGGGTCATTTGGAATGCATTTAGATAAAATTTTAATAAGGCAGGAGACCAGTCATAGATCAAGGTGCGCCACTTTAGAGCTAATGGGATACAGAACTCACCTATGGTTAACCACTCACTTTGCATTTCTAAATTCATAGCGTGCACTTTGTAACCGTTATTTTCGTCTTGTTGTAGGAAGGTTTTTACCATGTCTCGGTCTTCCCTTTTCCTTCTCGCACCCAACCCAGCAGTATTTACTTGTGCACCTGCCATAAATTGTTTATGGAATTGAAGTCTAGATTCCAAGTCTGAAGCAGTTTTGTTTTTTGGGAGAGATGTAATTAATTCGTTTTGCGACTTTCCCAAAACATGCGTTTTTGTAACTCTTAGGTGTTTGTAAAGTTCAGACGGTTTCTTTAGTTTCAGCCCAAAACTATTGTGATCCCTAAAAGAGTAGAGGGATCAGCCGGATGTGCCAATCCGAACCATGACTTCAATATCTTTATGACATTGGCATCTAGCTTTGCCAGGAGAGTTTTACCGATGTCATATACTAGGAAAGGCCAAGTGAGATGTGATGTGAGGTAGTTGTCATATATCCATGCTTTTTTGATATTGCTGATAGGCTGCTGGTCTACCTTATTGAGGTTGTTCATGAGATTTTCAACAACCACCTCTAATGATGGTGTACGTCCTTTGTGATCTATCTTTCTACCAAGAAATTTGAAAGGCACTGCCTCTGCAATTGTGGCAACTCCTTGGCCACTTATGGAGAGTCCCGGATCGTAAGAAGTATATTTGGTATTTCGTCTACCCAGATAAAGACAATGACATTTAGTTGGTTTTGTCCTCATTCCCTCCGTCCACGTACAGAACTCATCCACTTCGTTCAACAATTCCTGACACTGTTTGGGATTGCGTGTAAGTATTGCAAGGTCGTCCGCAAAGGCCAAGATTGACTCAGTGTACTTATTGTTGATTTTAAACCGGTAGCCCCATTTCTTTTCACGGGATATTAATTTGTCTACTAAAATATTTATAACTACATTAAATGCTATTGGTGATAATCAGCACCCTTGGAATAGTCCTACATTGTATTCAAGTGGCTTTGTGTATTCCTTGTTTAGTGCTATGACGAATTTTAAGTGACAATAATAAGAATTAATTATGTCAATAATTTCAGCAGGAAAGTTATACCATTTTAGGGCAAATATCATAAGTTCATGCTGGACAGAACCAAACGCGTTTTCTAGGTCTATCCAGCAGACTGTTATTTGCCTCTCATGTGTTCTGGCATCTTTCAAACTTTCTGCTAGTAATGTATTGTGTTCCAGGCATCCAGAAATACCAGGCAAGAACCCTTTCTGGTGATTGGGCCTGAAATACCTATTGCTAGTCATAAATGTGGTCATTTTTATTTGCAATATACTGAAAAAGATTTTAGAAATTGTATTGGTTAGGGCTATCGGTCTGGTGTCTTTGGGATGAGTTACTTCCTGCTTTTTAGGGATGACGACAAAAATTGCTCTAAAATAATAGTCAATTTATGACGTATTAAAATAAAAGTACCTGGTTGACCAAGCTTTGCTCGGTTTTATGATATTTAGGCAGGTACGAATTACGTAATGATGACGTACTTAGACCTACTTAGATACAAATTAATAAATGCGTTTATAAAAGGCTCTAAGTATCAGATTTTCTCAGAAAAAAAAGAACAAAAATAAAAATCCCGAATGTAACCATCAGGATTCGAACCGGGGCCTCTTGACTCCGAAGCCATTTAGACTTAAAGAACAGTGGCGAAATAAGTTATCGTATTCTAAAGACATTGTAGGAGTCTTTCATTGTCTAAAAACGCGCATAAAATGTTTAAAAAAAAAAAAATCTAGCTAGATTGATTTATCGTCCCCGAAACCCCTGTATACATAATTTCATGAAAATCGTTCTAGCCGTTTCCGAGATTCAGATTCTATATATATATACCTACAAGAATTGGTTGTTTAAAGGTATAAGATAAGATTATTTACTAGATATTATTCAAACCACTTTTCGTTGATAGTTTACATGGTAACGTACATCATACACTTTTTTTTTATTTTTGTCATTCTTTTATTTTAGAAGTTACAGGCCCCTCCTCTACAGGACACACTTTTTACCACTTTGGAAGAGTCCCACGCGCAAACTATTCAGTTTAGAAAAAAAATATGCCAGAAACCTCAATATCATTTTTGATGACCTATCCATAGATACCCCACACGTATGGTATTCATCAAAAAACTTTTTTTGAGTTTCAGGTCTATGTATGGGACACCCCTAAATTTTTTTGTTTTTTTCTATTTTTTTGTATCAAAATATTAATGCGGTTCACAGATTACATCTACTTACCAAGTTTTAATAGTATAGCTTTTATAGTTTCGGAGAAAAGTGGCTGTGACATACGGACGGACAGACAGAAAGACATGACGAATCTATAAGGGTCCCGTATTTTGCCATTTGGCTACGGAACCCTAAAAACGTTCATTTGTACACAAAAAAACTAAACTAAAACACTCACTGATTAACTTAAAATAAGAGGGTAGAGAAATTTTAGACAGACTATAAACTGAAATTTAAACTGAATCAGTTCGCACTCAATTCCCACAGTAGGGCGACCTGTGGGAGTTCAGGCTCTTCCGTTAATAATCCGTTCTGCATAAATACAGACATCTCAATAATGAACAAATTGCAGCTTCATCATGTTACATATAGAAAAGATTACAAATATTGATACCAAATCTGCTGATCTGATCTGATCCCAACCCAGTGTAAATATTTGTGTGATGTATAGAAATATTTGTACTGAATGTGGGTGTTGTAGTATTATATCAACTATCTGGCTTCCAAAGTACAAGCTTTGTTTAGTTTGGAGCTAGATGGTGTTGTGTGTGAAATGTCCACCAATATTATATATAGATATATTTATTTATAGAATTCACCTTTACCAATAAATATTAAAGCCAGTGGTGACAAAAAACTTGTATATATCTTAACTTAGAAAATCCTCAAGAGGGGATTTGAAACTACAATGATTCAAAACTGTCCAGCTAACAAAAAAAAATGTTTTGTATCCATAAAGCTCCGTAATAATAATACAATGCTTGTACAAGAAAATTGATCATCGCTCCTAAAAATTTATTGTATGTTTATGTTGGTCAGTGTTCAAATAATTGTAAAATTTATGTGATTAGTGTTCAATAAATTGTTTAATTGCTTCAATTGTGATTACCTGAATACCATTTTCTTTCAATAATGCACTATGTTTTTCTCGTATTTTGCGAGCATATTCGGCTGATAAATGGTAAATTTTCAAACAAATCCCTTCTACAGATGCCTTCACTGTTTCTGCCAAATGTGGTTGGCATTGCCGCTGAAATAATAAAACATTATAAATATGTATTCATTACTAACTTCTTCTTGTTTTTGTGGGAGTTTCTATATTTCAAAAGTATGTTTTAAAAAATTATTCATGAATTATATTAGCTGTCTGGTGCCCATAGTACAATGTTTGCTTCATTTGAGGCTGGATGGTGCTGAGTGCAACAAAGAAAAAAAAAGAAGAAAATAACAATAGACCTAAGGGATAAATCATAATATGGGTGCCTTTTTTTGTATAAAATTGTTGGTGTGACTTTTCAATAATATTAATTTATTTTATTTATTGAATGATAGGGGACCAGCATTCACTGATATGCCTATTTAAATATATCCTCAGAAATAAACACATGTTAAGTTGTTCAACGTTGTCACTCCTACACCATTTCTATAAGTATCTGATTCTTCCCTTTTTGAACTTGGCGAAAAATTACATTGAGCATCGCCCATAACATTTTCGACTACAGGAGCGCCGCGTCGTTTCGACACCACATGTGCCGAGACTAAAATAATTGCTCTCCTTGCAGTAAAGGGGGGGGGCTGGGAGTCAGAGTAAACTATTTAGATAGGTAGATAAACTATAACAAGCTAAGCAAGCCTAAGAGCATAATAAAGATTCAAAGGAATTGTGTTGTTGAATGTAGAAGTCAAGGCAAATAATATTTAAACAAGATATTTCTTTGAGACACACTGAATTGATCACTATTAATTTACCCGTAAATGTGCCAGTCGATCTTGGAAATCATCATAGGTGGCTCCCACTGTCCTTCGTAGCCACTGGAATGTATCTTCTGCATTCCATTTTACCACTTTCCGGCTCTCTGGTGACGCATTTCTAGATTCAATCATTTTTTTGGCAGCTTCTGCATAACGTGATAATTGTTTTCTAGCATCTCCAGTAAACTTAGGATGAGTCAATTTGATAGGAATGTCATTCATGATCTCTTCATACATAGATCTCGATATTTCTGGAAAGCAATGACTTGGTAAGAGAGGATCTGATCCTCCTTGATCGTTCACTTTCCTTTCCATCAACCAACGGTTAAATGAATCCTTGGGAGCATCGATTCCCTCTCTCGTGTGGCACAACTCTTGATAACACTGTCGCAGTTTATTGGCCATTGCAAACCTAAATCCTTCAATCTCAGGATGTGGATGAGGACATATTGTAGGTGGCCTTTCATATATCACAACATTTGTTGGCACTTCCAAATCCCATGGTCCTGCCAATACAAATTTCTTAGGAGGTGGGCCATTATCTTCTGAAGGGCGTCGTTTGTTTCCTCCGGGAGTCATGTTGCCGGCACCGGAAGGACCAGTATGACATATGCCGAGAGGATCAGTGATGGGATCAAAATCTCGTTTTACCGCTGGTAATTCCCACATCGATTCTCCTGATAGTTTGTTCCAAAAGTAGGGTCGATTTTCTCGTTTAGACCAATACTTGCGCCAGCCTTGTTGAATGAGATCAGCATGTAGGTCGGCGGCGAGATGGGGTGCCAGCGGAACTGGTGCACCCGGCGTCTGGGGCGTCTCACCGCTCGAGCTGGGGGACGACTGCACCTCTGGCGAAGAGTCGCTGTGGGCACCACCGCTCTCCCACGGCGAGCTGGAGCATCCGGCGACTACTTTATCACGAACATCATTCATGTTGGTGCGTTGAAGTACTCGCTAGTCAAAATACACTTCACTTAAATACTATTTTCCAACACATAAAGTAAACAATTATAGAAACTATTTATTTCTACACCTTTATAACTTTCCAATACGTTGATATTTGTAATCAGACTCGATAGGCGCCAAGAAGTACAGTGAGGAATAGACACAGATTTTTGATAAAAACATAATAGCAATGTAATATATTATTTCTAATTGGAAAAATATATTTACAATCACTTTGAATAACTAATTAAATGCAGTTGGAAATCGCGAAATCGTATGTTTTACGAATAAACTAGCAAAGCGTTCACCCCAACCCAAGCATCGCCATCACAAAATGAGTGACATAATGAGTTGACAGTAACTCTATTCTCATCTCAATTTTTTTTTTAAATTAACTCTGCAAACCTGTACCGTTTATCGGCAACTTTAATGCGAATTGTTTTAGAAATTGTTGTCGTTTTATTTTTTTCTTTTCAAATAATCACCACTATTTCAAGTATTAATGTGTAAATATTATAATGTATTCTGCTATAATAATAATTATATTTATATCCGTGATATTTATATTTAATTCAAAGTTCAAGTACATCCACTTATAAAGTTCAAATACCACCACTACAAACTATGAACCTTACCTTCGCCAGTTATTCTACCGCCAAGCGGTAATGTGCAAACATTACTGTGTTCCAGTTTGAAGGGCAATGTTTCCAGAGAAATTACAGGGCTTAGAGATGTAACATCTTAGATCTCAGGGTGACGAGCGCAGTGCAGTGCTAGGTAATAATTTGGACTCTGCATGTTCCAATAGTTGCGTATCACTGTGCTGTCATGTGGCAGGCATGTTGCTTACCATCAGGCACATGTCCTGCTCGTCTCGTCACAAACATGTTAAAGGCTCTGCCCCTTTTTTATATATGAATTGGCTAAACTGTCAAGATTCCATATAAGTTATTGTCATAATACAAAACTATGTAGGTAATCCTGTAGTCACAAAGTCACAATACAACATACTTTGTCATTGTCAAATCAAAATCACCATTCACCATTTTGTTCTTACATTGTACAGGTTCTCAGGTTCTTGAGGTTCTTTCTTGCTTGTATGGACTATGCAACAGTATATATTCTGCTGTAAAGTGTGAATTTTACTATATAGTGTGGTAAAAGGTAATAATATTTAGACACATAAATATTAACTCTATACAGTGGGAGTTGGTAACTGGTAACTTTATTGAAATGGACTAAAATGGCGTTATCACATCACAGTGTGAATAAATAGGATTTATAACGCAATAGCATAGGATTGGTAATTTTATGTAGTCTATATATTATGTTATCTTGATTTATATGCCATGTTACTGTACAATGCCATTTATATGCATCCAAAACCCCATTAATATAATGTAGATTCATCAAATATAATGTAGATCTTGTTGCAGAACATTGCTGTCATGGTTGATATAGAAATTAAACCTCTGGAAGAGCTTCCTCCAATTGACCATATATGCCAAAAATTTGTACCAGAAGCAAGTACCTATGACAACATCAACTATGAAGACTTTTTCAACAATCATATGCGTAAAAATATTCCTTGTATTATCAACAACATAGGAACTGACTGGGAGTCATCGAAAAAATGGGTGAATAATGATAAAATTGATTTTGACTACCTATCCAATAAATATGGGACTTTAACAGTTCCCGTTACTGATTGCAAAAATATAGCATTTGATAATCAACCAAGAGTCGATATGAAGTTCAGTGATTACATTAGCTACTGGAAAAGCAAAACAAGAGATAAAATGCTGTATTTAAAGGATTGGCATTTATGGAAATTCAGACCAGAAGATAGATTTTACAGTCCCCCCAAGTTATTTGGGTCCGATTGGCTAAATGAATATGCTCAAGACAAACATCTTGATGATTTTATGTTTGTTTATATGGGACCAGCGGGTTCATGGTAAGAAAATTATTTACTTTTGTAGCAATAACATTGTAATTAATATGATTAGATATA
The DNA here is from genome assembly GCA_017562165.1 of Ectropis grisescens. NCBI lineage: Eukaryota > Metazoa > Arthropoda > Insecta > Lepidoptera > Geometridae > Ectropis > Ectropis grisescens. The sequence goes on from CM029770.1 coordinate 21,155,628, forward strand.
AAAGTTTAAATATACCGCAAAGAAGACAATAATATGATAAATCCTTCAATTTTTATTTTGGTTATCATAACATTTAACTTTGTTAATATTTATGGTTAAACACTTTATCTTATCAAGCAATTCTTGTAGGTATATATGTATGTAGGTATATATATATATATAGAATCTGAATCTCGGAAATGGCTTGAACAATTTTCATGAAATTATGTACACAGGGGGTTTCGGGGACGATAAATTGATCTAGCTAGGTTATATTTTTTAAAACATCATTTTATGCGCGTTTTTAGACAATTAACACCTACAATGCCATTAGAATACGATAACTTATTTCGCCACTGTTCCTTAAGTCAAAATGGCTCAGACGGAAAATGCTCGCCCTCGGAGTCAACAGGCCCCGGTTCGAATCCTGATGGTTACACTCGAAACTTATCTTTTTGTTCTTTTTTTTCTGAGAAAATCTTATACTTAGCACCTTTTACAAACGCATTTAATTCGTATCTAAGTAGGTCTAAGTAAGTCATCACTACGTAATTCGTACCTGCCTAAATATTAAAAAAAACCGAGCAAAGCTCAATCAGTCAATCAGGTACTCATTATTGATGAAGGATAGTCAAACTAGTGTCATTCCAAAAATTGTATAATTGAATTCTCAGAGCCTACTTGAAGTACTTATTATATATGATATTTAATAATCACAAAACTCCTATAATTATAAATAATTTTTGACAGGATTCTAACAATACCTGATTATTGAATTCCATTCTAGAAGATAATATGTAGTAGTAATGAAATTTACACATGTAAACTTATAAGTTTTAAAAATCCAAAGAAGTTTAATTGTTATCACATAGTCATTGTCAAGTGACCTTTTTAGACCTTGAAGTCAACAAAATGATTGGTCTACATTTTCATATAAACATTTTGTATTAATCTCAATATTGCAGATGCAGACTCGGATGCAGTGCAGTAATAATCTGTTAATTCTGGACAAATATGTAACATCACTTAATATGATGATTAATGTGGATATATTTATTTGTTTTGAAACTTACAGGACTCCATTGCATGCAGATGTTTACAACTCATTCAGCTGGTCAGTCAATGTGTCTGGCAGAAAGAAATGGACATTTTTCCCACCTGGTGAAGAGGAAAAGCTGAAAGACAAATTCAATAATGTTCCTCTACGATTTGAACCAAAAAACTTTAAAGATAAAAATGTAACATACTATGAAATAATCCAAGGAAGTGGTGATGCGCTCTTTGTGCCTTCAGGATGGTACCATCAAGTTGAAAATGAATTAGACACTATATCTGTTAACCATAACTGGATCAACGGCTGCAATATAATAAAAGTATGGCAAGGTTTGACCAGGGTCCTACAATCTGTAAAAAAAGAAATTAGTGACTTAAAGGATCTTGAGGAATTTCCGACTATATGTCAAACTTTGCTGAAAAATTTATATGGCATGGATTGTGAGGCTTTTGTAAAACTGATAACACACATAGGTGAAAAGAGATTAGCCCTGATAGAAGGTGGTGCTAATGTGGCATTTAACAACTATACGCTGGGCAAAAACCATAGCTTGTATGACCTAAAACGTATACAGGAACTGATGAACCTAATTACGAAACATTCTACTTTTGTTAACCAGGAATATACAGTAAATGAAAATTTCATTAAGTTGCATGGTAACTTAGCATACATTTTTTAAACAAATTGTAGTCAACCTTCCAAGCTATGTGTATTGTTGGTAATTATGCATGGACAAATTCAATCATCCATTTAGTGTGACAAAAATTCTAAAATTAAAACTACTATCCAATATAATTTTTTGTTATTTTATATCCATGTGAAACAACTAACTATTGGCATGATATGCAAGCTCAAAGTTGCGCAACGGGCAATGGAGAGAGCTATGCTCGAAATTTTACTGCGTGACAAAATCCGAAACGAGGAAATTCGCAGAAGAACGAAGGTCGCCAAAATAGCTCTTAAAATTAGCAAGTTGAAGTGGCAATGGGTAGGCCATATAGCTCGCAGAACCGATAACCGCTGGGGAGTAAAGGTTCTCGAATGGCGACCACGAACCGGCAGACGCAGTGTAGGACGGCCCCCCACACAATTGACCGATGATATTGTCTCGGCCGCGGGAAGTCGGTGGATGGAGGCGGCACAAGATCGGTCATTGTGGAAATCATTGGGGGAGGCCAATGTCCAGCAGTGGATGTCTGCAGGCTGCAGATGATGATATCCATGTGAAATAAAATAAATCTAACATTCCCCACTGATTTTGATACTAGTGCAAAATTATGCTCAAAATTTAGTAAACTTTGTTTGGAATGTACCTTATTTTTGACACTCGGCATCTGCGAGTACATTTGATTACGTGACGTGCCTACATACTCATTAACGTGGTAACGTCTTCGATGAACGTCGCGTCAGATACACCCACGATAAGTGTCACGTTCCACCTGAGCGGAGTGTGCAAGCGAGAACGCGGAAAAAACGATAGAGAAGCAAGATCGGTGGCTTCTGACACATCTATTTCATACCCACTTCATCGACTGATGTGACCGAGTAGAAGAGAGACAACGGCATTATAGAAAATATTTTGTAGTGGTAGATGGCTGTAGGACTCTTGGCAGAGTCCGCCTGGGGAAGTACCACACATTTGCCAGTTATACTATCGCCAAGCAGTAATGTGTAAACATTACTGTGTTCCGGTTTGAAGGGCAATGTTTCCAGATAAATTACTGGGCTTAGAGATATAACATCTTAGATCTCTGGGTGACGAGCGCAGTGCAGTGCTAGGTAATTATTTGAACTCTTCATGTTCCAATAGCTGCATGTCACTGTGGTGTTATGTGGCAGGCATGCTTACCATCAGGCATATGTACTGTTTGTCTCGTCACTCTTTATTTAAATAAACTAGCTATACGTGTGAATGTGGATGGACATAATATATACAAAAGCATCTAGTAGGTATACGAGGGTCAAACTGAAAGTTCTTAGAAAATCAAAAACTGATTACATTAGCCAGTTATTAGTTTTATTATATCTTTTCAAAATATTGTCCATTCACGTCAATACACCGCTGCATGCGATGGAACCACTGGGAAAAGCACTTTGCCCACTCGTCCTTAGGGGTCTCTTCAATGGCATCGCGATACGCAGCCACCGGTTCTTCAGCATTCATAAACCGCTTTCCTTTAAGTTTTTCTTTAATTTTTGAAAATAAATAAAAATCACAAGGCGCGAGGTCGGGGCTATACGGCGGGTGACCCAGTAATTCAACGTTTGATGTCGCCAAATAGTCGATCGTTCGCTTGGCGGTAAGCGATGAGGCGTTGTCGTGGTGAAGGAGGATCCTACTGCGAGGTCGTTTCTCTCGAACTTTTTCCAAGACAAGTGGCAAACAATTGGTAGTGTACCATTCTGCAGAAACTGTTTTTTGATCCTCTAACACAATTGTTGCGAAATGACCTATCCTTCCAAAGAACGAAGCCACCATTTTTCCCCCGCACTTCGATCTCTCTTCACTTTAGTTGGCAACTCCTCGAAAGGAAACACCCACTGAGCAGATTGTCTTTTGGTTTCAGGATCATAACAGTAAATCCAGCTTTCGTCACCTGTTAGTATGTCAAACACAGCATTTGAGTCACCTCCGTTAAATCTTTCAATCATTTTACGGCACCAATCCACACGATGGAGTTTTTGAGCCTCAGTCAAATTATGAGGTATCCACCGGGCGCAAAGCTTCCTGACCGCTAAATGTTCGTGTAGGATTTTGTGCACTTGACTCATACCGATGCCTAAGCTTGTCCGAATCTGCTGATAGGTCACTCTTTTGTCAGTCTCTATCATACGCCGCACAACACAGATGTTATCTTCAGTTGTCGCCGTAGAAGGCCGTCCCTCACGTAAATCATCAGTGAGATTAGTGCGACCACGTTTCAACTCATTAAACCAGTTGTAAACAGTCGCACGAGATGGGGCTTCATCGTGAAAGGCCAATCGTAGTCTATCATAACTTTCTTGTTGACTTAAATGACATCGAAAGTCATAAAAAATCATTGCACGAAAATTTTCTCGTGTTAAATTCATGTTGACGTGACACAGACAATTTTCAATTTGCCGCCAAATCGTAAAACAAATGACAAATGAATGAAGTATATACTCAGTAATATTGGCAAAGAGTTCTATTTTCAAATTATAGAATTATTTTTTTATTATATTGTTTATAAGTGGCCAGTTCTAAGAACTTTCAGTTTGACCCTCGTATTAGACTACCTGTTTTCGTACGTGGAAGAAATGCATTTACGCATACCCTACCGCCCGGGGGACACGGCCAGGTTATGTTGCACTCTATAACATGTATGGATAGGGTCCCTCTATTTACTAAAACCTCCATAGGGTTTCAACTCTGTCGCTGATGGTGGGACGACAGAATCGCTCTCGGATTACTCCGCCTCGGCCACCCATCTCCGACTTCAAACGATTTAGTACTCAACTTCGGTCGAAAATCTATGATTATCTAGGTACTTACACTAAACTATTAAATTACACGCAGTAGAAAAACCTACATATCATATTACATATATACGAAAAAAGATGCATACTTTGTTGAGCATAATAACAGTCATAACATTGTTCGTAACTAAAAAGTATTAAATAAATATAATTTAAAAACTCGAATAACCCGACTGCATAAAAAGTGAACCAAACTACGTACTTACAAGACTTACATACTATAAAAACTGAAAAGAATAAAACAAGCACTTAGATTGTTGGTGATCTAGAATTCTATAATATGTTATTGAATTAATAGGTACTATTGCGGAAAATAAAATATATTCTAGTAAAGGAACATATCAACTGAACAGTCGGGATCCATTGAACAATGGCTGTAGAATAATAATCTATAATAATAAAGGAGAATAATTTCTAGACAGAATTTTCGTGGGCTGTGAATGGGGCGTTTTCAAGAAGGAAAAATACCTGTCAAATACAGTTCCCGATTACACCATGGGTGGCGCCAATGTTTTATTTTGTTACAGAAATTTCACAAAAACAAACAGTGGTGCCACAATTGGCAAAATTTAGAACTATTTTTGATAAGTGACAAATCAATTTGCGTCTGGAAAACGTCTCATTTCAATCGTCACGCTCGGGTATCCACCCAATGCTCCCTGGTCCCTTTGGGGACCACTTATTCAAACCAAACACGCTTATTTTGCGGTTGGGTTTTTGGCGCGAAAAAATATTTTTCGTATTTTTATTTGGGAAGGTATAGGTATATTTTTTTGTTTAATGGCGTCTCCTGGAATCTTCGAGAAATGACAAGCATGGAGGACTCGGTTTTAATTCAAACGTATAGTTGCTAACTGTTCTAACTTACACAAGCTTGATGTTAGATAGAAAGAGACGTAATCATACAGCAACTATCGTCTTGAACGGCGTGAAGCCACTTTCCACTTGTCAAAGTGACCAGCTCGTTGTGTTTTGGGATTTTTTAATTTATTTTGGTTCAGGAAGGATGCTGTGTGAAATAATTTGTTATATAATAAACTATTTTCGTACCAAAAATTAAACCGACTTCAAAACCACAAATAGGCACTCAAAAGCGAAAAATAAATTAAAATCATTATTATAAGCGCTACTCACTCATCTATTTGAAGTCGGTGCCCGCCAAATCTAACAGGTAGTGGATGGATACTACTTACCTGTGCCTACATAGCATTAATCTACTAACTTTTTGACCTGACTGGCACCGACTTCAAATGGATGAGTGAGTAGCGCTTATAATAATGATTTTAGTTTATTTTTCGCTTTTGAGTGCCTATTTGTGGTTTTGAAGTCGGTTTAATTTTTTGTACGAAAATACAGTAGAATTCATTTATAACGACGTCGCTTATAACGACGTCGCTTATAACGACTAACCGTTTTTAGCGTCGATATTATTTACTCGAGATCGGTTTAATAATTAGATACTGAGAAAATATAACCGTTTAGTGCGACTCCGGTTTGAGCGACAGACCGTTTATAGCGACCATTTTTTTAAATAATTCGTCCGTTTAAAGCGACGCGCCGTGTTTTGTTTCAATTTAGGTAAAGAATGACTAATACCTCGGCCCCCTCACTTTCCCCGCGCGCTTCACCGTTCAATTCTCCTTATTGGCGCGCGTAAATCACAGTTAGTATTTGTCACCTGTTATAACAAGTTCATAAAGCGCCATGAAGAGAAAGTGTTTTACAATTGAAGAAAAGAGTGCAATATTACACAGATTAGAAGCTGGTGAATCAAATGCGATCCTCGCAAAGGAATTTGGCGTATCTCATACTACAATATATATAATGCTGTCCGAAGTTCTTACTACAGAACAAAAGTCTTTCAAAACAAACCCAAATAACAGATTTCCTACGTTAGTGACAGTATTGCAGTTACGTACCGATGTTTGTAATTTGGTATGTATGTATTACTTATTTGTGTACATATAAGAATAATTAAATAAACATAAGTAACTGATTCCTACAACATGTTTTATTTACCTAAATGGGAAAATCAAACTTTCGCACTTATAATACATAATGTAAATATCCGTTTTATACGTCATCCGGTTAGTACGGCATAATATCGCCGGTCCCTTGAAGGTCGTTATATCCGGATTCTACTGTAGTTTATTTTACCTACCCTTTTTAGTGAACAAGAACAGAATTAAAAATTTTGATTAACCCCCGACTACCTCGGATTTATTATCTGTACAACATTCTACTAGTCAAGCCCTTTCATTTGATACCCATATTAAGGGAGTTGTGAGAAAAGGAATGTATTTCGGCATTTTGTGGTAGCGGCCATCTTGGAATTGAAATTTCTTATAGTGCAAAGTATTCTACTAGTCAAGCCCTTTCGTTTGATACCCATATTGAGGTAGTAAGTAATGAACAAGAACAAAATTAAAATTTTTCATTAACCCCCGACTACCTCGGATTTGTTACCTGTACAACATACTACTAGTCAAGCCCTTTCATTTGATACCCATATTAAGGGAGTTGTGAAAAAATAAATGTATTTCGCCATTTTGTGGTAGCGGACATCTTGGATTTGAAATTTGTAATAGTGCAAAGTATTCTACTAGTCAAGCCTTTCATTTGATACCCATATTGTGGTAGTAGTGAAAAAAATAGTTTAATTCGCCATTTTGTGGTGGCGGCCATCTTGGATTAGAAATTTGTTATTTTGTATTGTATTCTACTGGTCAAGCCCTTTCATTTGATACCCATATTGAGGTAGGTTGTGAAGAAATATTTAATCCGCCATTTTGTGGAGGCGGCCATCTTGAATCGCTATTAATATCGATTCAAGATGGCCAAACATAGCTAAGAACATCCGCACGGATATCAACCTTCAAATAAAAAAAAACGCATCGAAATCGGCCCATCCGTTTGAGCTCTACGGTGCCACAGAGAGACACACACACAGACAGACATCGACGTCAAACTTATAACACCCCTTTTTTTGGTCGGGGGTTAAAAATATAATATAATTCGCCATTTTGTGATGCCAGCCATTTTGGATTTGAAATTTGTTATAGTAAATAGTATTCTACTAGTCAAACCCTTTCATTTGATACCCATATTGAGGTAGGTTGTGAAGAAATATTTTGTCCGCCATTTTGTGGAGGCGGCCATCTTGAATCGACATTAACCAAACATAGCTAAAAACATCCGCACGGATATTAACCTTGAAATAAAAAAACCGCATCGAAATCGGCAAATCGGCCCATCCGTTTGAGCGCTACGGTGCCACAGACAGACAGACATCGACGTCAAATTGATATAACACCCCTTTTTTGGTCGGGGGTTAAAAACAAGTTTTTATTCATTCTTTTGCACAATTTCGTATTGACAGGATCGAGTTTCATAACTTCTGTGAAATCTTCAACTACGTCATCCAGAAAATTGTACGCAAATTTTAGTTTATGGTTCATATTTCAAAAACCACCCGACCGATTTCGATAAGATTTATATGGGATCATTCGGGAAGCATACCCATCCGAACACAAAAAGAAATTTTAAAATCGGTGCAGAGGTTCTCGAGAAATCAGGTAACATACTTAAAAAAAAACAGGCGTCGAATTGATAACCTCCTCCTTTTTTTGGAAGTCGGTTAAAAACTTAAATCGTTTTGTTGTGATGGCTTGTGTACCTTATGGCTGTGGCTGTGACAGCCACAGTTCAAAGAAAACGGAAGAAAATCGATTCGTATCATTTCACAGGTATGAGTTTTTTGGATTTTTCTGTGGAACCACTTAAAATTTCCATGAAATATTCGAATATGTTTAAATTCATTGTTTTGAGACTCAAACAACAACGCAATAATCTCTATCCAATCTCAAAATTCTAGAATAATGTGAATTTTAGAAAGTAATTTTCGTTGTTTGGTTATAGTGATGTGCCATTACGTAGGTACCTTCATTATTACTGATTCGTTTGTGGTAAACTTGCGGTAGTGGTTTCTTGAAATTTACTTATAGCAATAGCCAGTAAGCCAGTATGTATTTTCCGTATTCCCAATTGGTCAGATTGGTGGTGAGATTAGTCTGACCAACGGGATTTTTTGTTCCAAGTAGTGGTACCGAACTCAACCTGCCCCGGTAGGGTATTATAGACTCAGTTTTATCCCAAATTTGCCACGGGGAACTACAATTTCTGTTGTTTTTTTTTACTTTTATAGGTTTACACTTGACCGCCATCTCGCTTGATGTTAAGCGACGATGCAGTCTACGATGGAGCGTGTTTACCTAAAAGAAACCGATTCACTCTCAATTTAACTATCGGGAGAACCTCTCAGGCAACTCATTCCACAGCCTAGACGTTCTTATGGCTCATTCCATGACAAACGCTACTGGAGGTGAAAAAATAAATATCTTCCATTAGCATTAAATTTGATGAAATTTGAAAGAAAACATTCCAAATTATAACATGCTGCAAAAAAATCTAGAAAATATGCGTAATTTTTAAATTAATTAGACTTTAAAGTCTGTACTCAAGTGAACCAGCTGAATGACCGTTGTGCCTCTATCTATTACTTATTATTATTGGGAATACGAAATAAAATATAACTGTCGATCTATCAGTGATTTTCCACGTTACGATTGCAAGTAATTTATCGTAGTGTTGGTGGACTGCGTCACATTCCCGATTTTTTTAAAATTATCACTCACGATATAAGTAGGTACGTTTACTTATTACTTGGGCACTGTAACACCCGAAACGAAAAATCAGGTAATCGTTTTATTATTATATCTTACACATTGATTAGGATAGTGATATTTGGTAAAAGTAGTGTAAGGGTGTGGCTGCAATAACTTAAAATCCTAACTAATATCTGAATATTAAATTAATTTGATATAATTTTTTCTTGTTTAAAAACTGTAACACCCGAAACGTTTTGGTGTTACAGTTTTATCTATACTATAAATAAAACTGTAACGGGTCGAATTCTGTACATTGAAGATATTTTGAAAATTTTTTTTGGGCACTCCATAGTCGATACTGATGGCGAAACTGCATTTTTTTTCTTTCATGTCTGTCTGTCTGTCTGTCTGTCTGTCTGTCTGTCTGTCTGTCTGTCTGTCTGTCTTTCTGTATAGGGATCACGCATCACGCCGAAACTACTGATTCAATTCAGCTGAAACTTGGCATGATTTTAGCTTATGCTAAGGACATTGCTGTAGGCTACTTTTGATCCCCAAATTCTGATCGGTTTTCTTGCGGGAGGGGGTGAAAGTCAGAATGTGTATTTGGTTGTAACTCATGTTTGTGTTGTTTAATTTCATTAATTTTTTTTTGTTAGAAAGAACACATTTTTTTATTACCCCGTCAAAATTTGAACAATATCGGTCTGTTGGTTCGGAAATTACACAAACATTAAATAATAACGACACGCGCGGCGCGTTCGGTACATACTAACTTCTAAGTATTCTGTGTTTCACAGCCGATCCACAGAATATCTAGATTCTAGATTCTAGAAAGTGCCCACGTGATCGCGTCGCGTCCTCTTGGATGACAAAATAATTGTCAAAAATATATTTGTGTGTGGAAAAACAAACATCATTCGGTTATAATCGACTTCAAACAAGGAGGATGTTCTCAATCGGGTTGCATGTTTTTTTATTTGGTTTTATTTTACGCGATAACTCCGCTAATTGTTAGTTGATTTTGATAATTCGTTTTTTGTTTGGTAGAAAATACTTCAGAGGTGATCTTAGGTGATCGAAAACAGGGAGGTAGTTTTTCAAATATCAAGAAAAAACTAAAATCAGCTTAGAATTATCTGTACGAGATAGCTTCCTATAAAATTTAGTCGAATGACAGAATTAAATTACCTGTCATTGCAATAGATTTTTGTTATTTTGGAGAAAACATATCAGCATAATAAGTAGCAGCATAAACAACCCATTAAATGTTCCCACTGCTGGGCCTTCTCTCGCAAGGAGAGAGACAAGGCTATAATCCACCACGCTGGCCCAGTGTCGGTTGGTGGATGACATATGACTTAGAACTTAGATTATAGGTAGATTTAGATTTCTTCACGGTGTTTTCCTTCACCGTTTTAATTACCGGCATTACGTACATGACTCTGAAAAGATAGTGGTGCGCGTGGTTTTGAATCCTGGGTGTCCGGATCGACAGTCGCCGTTCTCCCGACTAGGTCAGCTGTAACTTACTACACCAGCCGTAACTTTTTAGCAAACGTATTATTTCAATCCAAATACTGTTTAAAATTTAAAGGTAGTGTTCAACAAACTTCGGTGACCGAAGCAGACCGTTGTTAGGGTTCCGTACACAAAGGGTAAAAACGGGACCCTATTACTGAGACTTCGCTGTCCGTCCGTCCATCTGTCCGTCTGTCACCAGGCTGTATCTAAAGAACGGTGATAGCTAGACAGTTGAAATTTTCGCAGATGATGTATTTCTATTGCCGCTTTAATCATGGCGGAACGTATCAAGTGATCGGGTTGAAATTTGAAATAGAATTAGATTACAGTCTGGAAGAACACATAGGCTAAACATTGCCTATGTATAAGTACTCTATGTATTACGTAACAAACATCCAAACAGTGACATTCATAATATTTACAGGACAACGTTGGAACGGCTGAACATATTTGGATGGAATTCGAAATACACGTAGTTTGAACTCAGAAATAGCAAATCGGTTACTTATAGGTTACTGTGACGTAGGAAAGACTAAGCAAATTTGGTAGAAAATTGAAACAGAGATAACTCATAGTCTGAAATACCACATAGGTATACCTATGTATTTATTACCTATCAACCTGAAAAGAAGCATGGGCCCTAAGGAAACAAATATTAACTATCACGTCAAAACGGCACAACGATATGGGTTGGGCTAATAAGTCTACATTTTCATTTAACTCCATATTAATATAAGCATATATTTTCGTAAGGAACTTGATGTGATGGCAAGGTAAAAGCCAAAAATTAAAAATATTTGCACCCGTTTTGGCGTAGATAATATAGGTGATTTGCGTTCACAATCAAAATAACGAGCAGCATAATATTCTCATTAGACGGCGCTAATGCCAGTTTAAATCTAAAAGCACTAAAGGCCATTTAAATCGATGTTTTGCTATTGTGGTATGTATTTTTTCTTTCATCACTAGGTGGCGTTACTGGTATTCTAAATTGTACTAATAAGTTTTCGCTGCTAAAATTTATGATGCCAAATTTGGATTCTTTCGTTCTTGATATTTTTCTGTGTTACTTACAATTAAATTCATACATTAACATTTCACTACGACTTGGCTTAGATTTACGGGTTCAACTTGCTTGAACATCATTAAAACTCAAAATTTTAATTATTTTGATTCCACACAGGCTTCGTTCAAAACTTTACGCCGGCGAAGTCACGGGTAACAGCTAGAAAACAGCTTGCGGATAAAAAGAAATAGGTAAGTAGGTATCAGATCATGCACATTAGCTTCAGACTTTTCATAATGTATCCTATAAAAATCCTACAAACTTAACACTTGCGGCTATGTTCGATACTACGAAACCTTACTAAGTATGTTTGATTTTGTTAAAAAAAAGAAAAATAAAGATTATAAAATTAAATAAATTTTTGTGTGGAAAAACAAATTCACTCAAACTCAAAGGTTTTCAATGACTACTTATCCAAATATTTGACGTACGATACTTCCAATTAATGTATAAGTCAGTAACATCTGCTTACGCGAACGAAGTAGCGGGTTCAGCTAGTATGATAATATAACTGTGTTTGTTGATTGAAGAATGCAATTATTATTATTTCCTAAGGGTTTTCGATAGCCCCACTATCGAAAAAACAGTCATAATTTTTATTTTAAGATATTTATCGAAATGTCTTAGTTAACTGTTAAATGTGAAAAATAAGTTAAAAAAATATTTTATTTGAACTAAACAGAGTAATTGTATGTATGAATAAGACAGACATGTTTAAAAAGATTTTTTTCATTTTTTTGATTATTTATTAAGTACTTTATTTTTTAAAGAAGTTTGTGATTTGGCAGTAATGTTACAGAAGACTTTTTGTAGTTAGGTTTATTTGTCCATCGTCTTTGTTTAACAAAATTGGGCAGCAAATCCAGCGATTAATTCCGTAAAATTAAAAGTTATCAAAAACTATTTAAGATTTACAATGCTCCAGCAAAGACTAAAATATTCAGCTATAGTTTCAACTATCAACTAGGTACTTACCTACTTCTTCGTAAACCCACTTCATAGTTCGCGTGCACTGTTATTGCGGACGTATCAGTAGGCCTTAAAAGCATTTCGATGAGTCCACTTAGAAAAATTGAACATTGTCTTTGCTTTTTTTTTTCAAATAAAAAAGTAATAAATATATTTATTACTTTTTTTAAATTCTTCTATATTTTTGACAACCTAGCCCGTTTACTAAATAATTTGCCAAAACCATTTGGCCAAACAGTTAGGCAAATAATTTGGACAGTTGACAACGCTAGTTTTAGTACTACCAGCGCCCTGGGCGAAATTTCTAACGACGCGACGTTCCCTTTCCTTCTGAACACGTAAGAGGAAGGAGCGCCGCGCCGCAACCGCAAGCGCCCCTTTGTACCCGGCACCCTGGGCGGTCGTTCTACCGCGCCCTACTCTAACGCCGTTACTGATCTTGGACATGTAATTACTTGCCTAGCCTGTTCATTTAATGTACTTACTTAGTTGCACTGCCTGCCACCTAGTGCACCGAAACCACCCTACAACCACGATGCCCACCCGTCAACATTGCGGCCCACCTCAGTTTGCACCAGTGCCCATACACAGTGTAACCTATGGCTCTCAAGCGGCTGTACCGATTTTGATGCGTTTTTTTCATTTGAAAGCCAGTTTCATTGCGTTGTGGCGGCGTGGTGCTCGGCTATGTTTGGTTAATATCTATAGCCGCTTCCTCAAAATGGCGAATTTCATTTTTTTCACTACTCCTCAATATGGTTATCAATTGAAAGGCTAGTAGAATACTGTACAAACTTCGAATCCAAGGTAGTCGGGGGTAAATCAATATTTTGTTCTTGTTATTGATACATTTTCTTCAAAAAACCAAAAACCGAGTTTAATTTGAAATTAAATTCAGGCATTTCACCATATTCAAAAGTAAGCAATTACTATGTCATCGAGGTAAATTTTAGCTGTTTTTTGTTCATATTTTCAAAACCACTCCACCGATTTCGATCATAATCATCATTCATCGATTGATAATTGACGGTACTATCACGTAACACACATAACAAAAAACCATACACCTGAATTTATAACCTCCTCCTTTTGGAAGTCGGTTAAAAACCTGAGTAGTCATGGGGCGTCATAATATGTATTGCACGCGGGCGACGAAATAGCGGCGCGGCGGCCCTGAGGAAAACGTAGTTTGTGAAAAGGATTATGTGATATATGGTTACTAAATATTATACTTTAACAGGCCTGAAAGTTTGAGGAATGGTTCTCTAAGAAAATTCGCTGATTTTTCAACATATGTAAAAATACTCAAAGCATAGAGGCAGAATCGTGTAACACCCAAAACGCACACTTTCCGACTTATAAAGCCGTGTTTCGATATGATAAACTACAATCATTTTACAATTGAGACAAAACAACTAAAAACGGGAAGAATAGATCACTTTCATTGTTAAAATATCATTGCAAAATTTTAAAAAAATTACAATTTTGTCGTACGAATGTAACACCCGAAACGATGGAATGACCCTTATCACAAAAGTAGAGTTAAACCTCTTCATCCGTGTCTTTGGAACATCAACCATGAAACGATGCCGCTTCTTCGAGCTACGAGAAGTTCGATAGAAAAATGGGTTAGGTAGTATTAAAACCCACACATCACAAACTTATTTAACGACATTTTAAAACAGGAGTACTTCCGGATCATTTCTGTCACTCAAACATTATACTATAGTCGGGGCATTTAGGTAACATTTGACAATTCATCAAAATTCGACAACGTAACCTTGTAACGGCGGGCATAAAATAATATATTTTTGCTTTTTGTTAGAACTGCATATTGTTTAATTTTTTTCTATTACGATTACATATTTGTTATATTAATGACTGATACTAGCAATTTTACGATTTGTTTTCACTTATAAACCATTCTAAAGATAATAAACAATATCTGATCTAAAGAACTGCACGTCGCTACAATGTTGCGTCAGTTAACCTTTTTTGTTTTTAACCACTAAGGATGTTACTGTAAAATCGAAAGCTGATAAGTTGAATCGAATGCAAGGATTACTTGTGAAGAAATATCACCATAAGTTAATGACCACGTTGTGACTATAATAAAACATAAATATATTTATTATTATTTTATTAACTACTAGCTTTTACCCGCGACTTCTTCCGCGTAAAATAAGTGAGTATTAAGGTAACTGAGGGAGTACATATTTACTTGAACAGTAGTACACCCATACAAATTTACTTTTACTAATATTAAAATATTTTTGTACCTACAATTTCATAAAAATCAGTTCAGTGGTTTAGGCGTCAAAACTTAATAGACAGGTAGAGTTACTTTCACATGTACCTATACTATAAAATATTAAGTGTCTAGCTTAAAAATTTTACGGTTTTCAACATTGACGAACTTCCATATAAATTTCATCCCCCATTTCAACTTCTATTTCATCCCCGTACGGTAAAGTTCCATGGTTTTATCTTCAACAACGACTAATTTCCACACAAAACTTTCATCTCCGTTCAGTTAATGAATAATTAAGAAATCGAAATTACAAAATTGCTACGCGAAGCTTATTATATAGCGAAGCGATTGCTTCGCGTCAAGCGTTTAGATACGAAGTCATGGTTTTATCTTCAACAGTAACGAACTTTCATATAAACCTTTCATCCCCCATTTCAACCCCGTACAATTCTACGAAACGAAATTGCTAAATGACCATTCCGCTATAGACGATTTCAATAAAAAAAAAATCAATCACGCTATTAGTTATTTTTATTGTTGTTTATGGAAAGAAGATAGTCTAAATTTAATAGTCATATAATGTTTATGTGATTTTAAACTATACCCTCATTTTTGTCGCGTTTTAAAATATAGTCATCCGAAGGATTGGTAGAAGTTGTAAAATCATGACTAGGAACACTGGCGTGAATCATTTGTTTTGGATGGTTTAAGGTTGAGTTTTACCGGCTAAACGTGAATTGACATTATTCGTTTATCTTTGCGTACTAAAACATTGAAGTATATGTTGTTAATTATTGAAAGTAATCGACTGCTTGAATACACTGTTAAGTTGTTGCACCCGCGACGCAAAAGATATAAAAGTTTACTTTTTTCACTGAAATAAAGAGCTAACATTCTGAGACTTTGCAAAAGTAAGAAGAAATCAAAACGATACTTAATGGTTTAGTTTTTAAGACTTCAATGATTTTTAGATTAAAATAATCGATAAATTAAATTGGTTGCACCCGCGATCTTGATGGGAGATCGCGGGTGCAACTTTTTTCTACGTCGACATTTTTGTGTGACTAATTATACAATTCGTCGTTTTGATATACCTTGACTAATTTATATACAGCGTGTGGCGGAAAGGTCCAACAATATTTATGGTAGTTCATCTATACTAAGTATCAAATCACATGTGTGAATATTAGACACGAAAGCTTAAAAAAAAAAATTCCATACAAAGTTAAAAATTCGTTGTTTTGGTATTTTATTTGACAACCCTAACCGGCTGTACGGCGCGTTCACTGACCGCCGCGCCGCCGGCCACTGCGCGCCGCTCCGTCGGTGTCGTGCACGCCGCGCCGCCGCCGGCGCCGGCGCATTGATACCTACTTATCTGTCGTTTGAAAAATCTCCCCTAAATAGCATAGAAGTCGAACAAGAGAGAAAGATTAGGCGTGGAAGCTATTGAACTGCCATATTCGATTGAGCCAGATAGCATAAAAACAGATGCTTTTTATTAGCACTAACCTAAAGCCTTATTACCCTTGGCTAAATTTGTTCGCTACTGAATTTAGTGAAGTGTAGTAATACCTAGCATTCAGTAAGCTACGAGCCTACGAGTAGCATACTACATTCAGAAGCGAGGTTTGCTTCTTTCTAACTTGCTTCTGAATTCAGTCGACTAAATTTTGTCAAGTGTAATAAGCCTTCAAACAATATTAGACAGGAAGGATGGAAGGAATGTCATATGAAATAAAACTAAGTAGGTACGTGTTTGAATCGAAAGTCAAATAAAAGTTAGAATAATTAATTAATTTAATTATTTAAACTCTCTAATAAGAATGGAAGATACCTACACTAACTACTTATTTTTTACTAAATTAACTAACCTTTCAATAATCTTATTATTATTTAACCATAGTCGCACTGTAATGTAACACTAAAATTTCAGTTGCACAACAACACAACACAAACATATTTATCCATTTCACACTGCAATCCAAGGTGCTTGCGGCGCGGCGCACCTTCCTCCTACGCGTAACGAGGGCGGCCTCAGAAGTATCAGTCCAGGGTGGTGGACCAGCACCCAGCACTGCTGGTAGTACTAAAACAGGCCCTGACTCGGGCGTCTTTAGTGCTGTTCAGACGTTTGCGGGAAATTTCACGTTCTTCATGGCGACTAACTAGGTACCATGTCTAGGGTACAGTGATGACATCGTAGATATCAATTTTGCGATAAAAACAACAACACACCACCAACGACGCTACAGAGCGACTGAACTTTCAACTCAAAAATTTAAACCTCAAATACTTCTAAAAATCATATTGGACAGCGGGCTTCGCCTTTCGGCATGGCGCGCCGCGCCGTTCCGAAAGGTGAAAAACCGCAGCGGCACAGCGCGTCAATCGGTTTGACTCCGTTTGACAAATGCCGACTTGCCGACAGTCCGCCGTGGACATTTCGCAAAGAATAAAATAAAATTAAGAAGTGAAAATTAATTTGAAATGGTACGAAATGTATCACAGTATGTACCTAACTGATTTTGGCATACATACGCTTTCTTTCGTGTTGTTGAATTTAAATATTCTACTATCACAATCAATTAAACAACATTAGCAATAGTGTTTTTAATTCATAAAATTGGTCGGTATAGTGATGAGCGAAAAGAGACGTACACATAAAATTTAGCCGAACTGGCTTAGAATTTCTAAACCAGCGCTGTATACCGTAGTAGCTACCTACTCCTAGACGTTTTTTCTCTATGTTATTTTTTTTTTTTTGAAGTAGGCAAAATAAATACAATACATATTCTGCACAAAATTTAGTCTTTGACAGGCAAGGTCGTTTGTCAGCTGTACATGCATTAGGGTTGCAGCTGGTCAATTTTACATCAAACTTTGACTCGTATTATCTCGCGATCTAAAGTGCTGAGGGGAAAGAGACCTTCGGAGATGAAGTCTTTATCAGTGTTGGAATGACCTGTTAAAATATTGTTGGACCTTTCCGCCACACGCTGTATATTAAAGACGATTGATGATATATATTTAATGTGTGTGATCCTGTCAATACACAATTTCGTATTGACAGGATCGAGTTTCATAACTTCTGTGAAATCTTCAACTACGTCATCCAGAAAATTGTACGCAAATTTTAGTTTATGGTTCATATTTCAAAAACCACCCGACCGATTTCGATAAGATTTATATGGGATCATTCGGGAAGCATACCCATCCGAACACAAAAAGAAATTTTAAAATCGGTGCAGAGGTTCTCGAGAAATCAGGTAACATACTTAAAAAAAAACAGGCGTCGAATTGATAACCTCCTCCTTTTTTTGGAAGTCGGTTAAAAACTTAAATCGTTTTGTTGTGATGGCTTGTGTACCTTATGGCTGTGGCTGTGACAGCCACAGTTCAAAGAAAACGGAAGAAAATCGATTCGTATCATTTCACAGGTATGAGTTTTTTGGATTTTTCTGTGGAACCACTTAAAATTTCCATGAAATATTCGAATATGTTTAAATTCATTGTTTTGAGACTCAAACAACAACGCAATAATCTCTATCCAATCTCAAAATTCTAGAATAATGTGAATTTTAGAAAGTAATTTTCGTTGTTTGGTTATAGTGATGTGCCATTACGTAGGTACCTTCATTATTACTGATTCGTTTGTGGTAAACTTGCGGTAGTGGTTTCTTGAAATTTACTTATAGCAATAGCCAGTAAGCCAGTATGTATTTTCCGTATTCCCAATTGGTCAGATTGGTGGTGAGATTAGTCTGACCAACGGGATTTTTTGTTCCAAGTAGTGGTACCGAACTCAACCTGCCCCGGTAGGGTATTATAGACTCAGTTTTATCCCAAATTTGCCACGGGAACTACAATTTCTGTTGTTTTTTTTTACTTTTATAGGTTTACACTTGACCGCCATCTCGCTTGATGTTAAGCGACGATGCAGTCTACGATGGAGCGTGTTTACCTAAAAGAAACCGATTCACTCTCAATTTAACTATCGGGAGAACCCTCTCAGGCAACTCATTCCACAGCCTAGACGTTCTTATGGCTCATTCCATGACAAACGCTACTGGAGGTGAAAAAATAAATATCTTCCATTAGCATTAAATTTGATGAAATTTGAAAGAAAACATTCCAAATTATAACATGCTGCAAAAAAATCTAGAAAATATGCGTAATTTTTAAATTAATTAGACTTTAAAGTCTGTACTCAAGTGAACCAGCTGAATGACCGTTGTGCCTCTATCTATTACTTATTATTATTGGGAATACGAAATAAAATATAACTGTCGATCTATCAGTGATTTTCCACGTTACGATTGCAAGTAATTTATCGTAGTGTTGGTGGACTGCGTCACATTCCCGATTTTTTTAAAATTATCACTCACGATATAAGTAGGTACGTTTACTTATTACTTGGGCACTGTAACACCCGAAACGAAAAATCAGGTAATCGTTTTATTATTATATCTTACACATTGATTAGGATAGTGATATTTGGTAAAAGTAGTGTAAGGGTGTGGCTGCAATAACTTAAAATCCTAACTAATATCTGAATATTAAATTAATTTGATATAATTTTTTCTTGTTTAAAAACTGTAACACCCGAAACGTTTTGGGTGTTACAGTTTTTTTATCTATACTTATAATAAAACTGTAACGGGTCGAATTCTGTACATTGAAGATATTTTGAAAATTTTTTTTTTGGGCACTCCATAGTCGATACTGATGGCGAAACTGCATTTTTTTTCTTTCATGTCTGTCTGTCTGTCTGTCTGTCTGTCTGTCTGTCTGTCTGTCTGTCTGTCTGTCTGTCTTTCTGTATAGGGATCACGCATCACGCCGAAACTACTGATTCAATTCAGCTGAAACTTGGCATGATTTTAGCTTATGCTAAGGACATTGCTGTAGGCTACTTTTGATCCCCAAATTCTGATCGGTTTTCTTGCGGGAGGGGGTGAAAGTCAGAATGTGTATTTGGTTGTAACTCATGTTTGTGTTGTTTAATTTCATTAATTTTTTTTTGTTAGAAAGAACACATTTTTTTATTACCCCGTCAAAATTTGAACAATATCGGTCTGTTGGTTCGGAAATTACACAAACATTAAATAATAACGACACGCGCGGCGCGTTCGGTACATACTAACTTCTAAGTATTCTGTGTTTCACAGCCGATCCACAGAATATCTAGATTCTAGATTCTAGAAAGTGCCCACGTGATCGCGTCGCGTCCTCTTGGATGACAAAATAATTGTCAAAAATATATTTGTGTGTGGAAAAACAAACATCATTCGGTTATAATCGACTTCAAACAAGGAGGATGTTCTCAATCGGGTTGCATGTTTTTTTTATTTGGTTTTATTTTACGCGATAACTCCGCTAATTGTTAGTTGATTTTGATAATTCGTTTTTTGTTTGGTAGAAAATACTTCAGAGGTGATCTTAGGTGATCGAAAACAGGGAGGTAGTTTTTCAAATATCAAGAAAAAACTAAAATCAGCTTAGAATTATCTGTACGAGATAGCTTCCTATAAAATTTAGTCGAATGACAGAATTAAATTACCTGTCATTGCAATAGATTTTTGTTATTTTGGAGAAAACATATCAGCATAATAAGTAGCAGCATAAACAACCCATTAAATGTTCCCACTGCTGGGCCTTCTCTCGCAAGGAGAGAGACAAGGCTATAATCCACCACGCTGGCCCAGTGTCGGTTGGTGGATGACATATGACTTAGAACTTAGATTATAGGTAGATTTAGATTTCTTCACGGTGTTTTCCTTCACCGTTTTAATTACCGGCATTACGTACATGACTCTGAAAAGATAGTGGTGCGCGTGGTTTTGAATCCTGGGTGTCCGGATCGACAGTCGCCGTTCTCCCGACTAGGTCAGCTGTAACTTACTACACCAGCCGTAACTTTTTAGCAAACGTATTATTTCAATCCAAATACTGTTTAAAATTTAAAGGTAGTGTTCAACAAACTTCGGTGACCGAAGCAGACCGTTGTTAGGGTTCCGTACACAAAGGGTAAAAACGGGACCCTATTACTGAGACTTCGCTGTCCGTCCGTCCATCTGTCCGTCTGTCACCAGGCTGTATCTAAAGAACGGTGATAGCTAGACAGTTGAAATTTTCGCAGATGATGTATTTCTATTGCCGCTTTAATCATGGCGGAACGTATCAAGTGATCGGGTTGAAATTTGAAATAGAATTAGATTACAGTCTGGAAGAACACATAGGCTAAACATTGCCTATGTATAAGTACTCTATGTATTACGTAACAAACATCCAAACAGTGACATTCATAATATTTACAGGACAACGTTGGAACGGCTGAACATATTTGGATGGAATTCGAAATACACGTAGTTTGAACTCAGAAATAGCAAATCGGTTACTTATAGGTTACTGTGACGTAGGAAAGACTAAGCAAATTTGGTAGAAAATTGAAACAGAGATAACTCATAGTCTGAAATACCACATAGGGTATACCTATGTATTTATTACCTATCAACCTGAAAAGAAGCATGGGCCCTAAGGAAACAAATATTAACTATCACGTCAAAACGGCACAACGATATGGGTTGGGCTAATAAGTCTACATTTTCATTTAACTCCATATTAATATAAGCATATATTTTCGTAAGGAACTTGATGTGATGGCAAGGTAAAAGCCAAAATTAAAAATATTTGCACCCGTTTTGGCGTAGATAATATAGGTGATTTGCGTTCACAATCAAAATAACGAGCAGCATAATATTCTCATTAGACGGCGCTAATGCCAGTTTAAATCTAAAAGCACTAAAGGCCATTTAAATCGATGTTTTGCTATTGTGGTATGTATTTTTTCTTTCATCACTAGGTGGCGTTACTGGTATTCTAAATTGTACTAATAAGTTTTCGCTGCTAAAATTTATGATGCCAAATTTGGATTCTTTCGTTCTTGATATTTTTCTGTGTTACTTACAATTAAATTCATACATTAACATTTCACTACGACTTGGCTTAGATTTACGGGTTCAACTTGCTTGAACATCATTAAAACTCAAAATTTTAATTATTTTGATTCCACACAGGCTTCGTTCAAAACTTTACGCCGGCGAAGTCACGGGTAACAGCTAGAAAACAGCTTGCGGATAAAAAGAAATAGGTAAGTAGGTATCAGATCATGCACATTAGCTTCAGACTTTTCATAATGTATCCTATAAAAAATCCTACAAACTTAACACTTGCGGCTATGTTCGATACTACGAAACCTTACTAAGTATGTTTGATTTTGTTAAAAAAAAGAAAAATAAAGATTATAAAATTAAATAAATTTTTGTGTGGAAAAACAAATTCACTCAAACTCAAAGGTTTTTCAATGACTACTTATCCAAATATTTGACGTACGATACTTCCAATTAATGTATAAGTCAGTAACATCTGCTTACGCGAACGAAGTAGCGGGTTCAGCTAGTATGATAATATAACTGTGTTTGTTGATTGAAGAATGCAATTATTATTATTTCCTAAGGGTTTTCGATAGCCCCACTATCGAAAAAACAGTCATAATTTTTATTTTAAGATATTTATCGAAATGTCTTAGTTAACTGTTAAATGTGAAAAATAAGTTAAAAAAAATATTTTATTTGAACTAAACAGAGTAATTGTATGTATGAATAAGACAGACATGTTTAAAAAGATTTTTTTCATTTTTTTGATTATTTATTAAGTACTTTATTTTTAAAGAAGTTTGTGATTTGGCAGTAATGTTACAGAAGACTTTTTGTAGTTAGGTTTATTTGTCCATCGTCTTTGTTTAACAAAATTGGGCAGCAAATCCAGCGATTAATTCCGTAAAATTAAAAGTTATCAAAAACTATTTAAGATTTACAATGCTCCAGCAAAGACTAAAATATTCAGCTATAGTTTCAACTATCAACTAGGTACTTACCTACTTCTTCGTAAACCCACTTCATAGTTCGCGTGCACTGTTATTGCGGACGTATCAGTAGGCCTTAAAAGCATTTCGATGAGTCCACTTAGAAAAATTGAACATTGTCTTTGCTTTTTTTTTTCAAATAAAAAGTAATAAATATATTTATTACTTTTTTTAAATTCTTCTATATTTTTGACAACCTAGCCCGTTTACTAAATAATTTGCCAAAACCATTTGGCCAAACAGTTAGGCAAATAATTTGGACAGTTGACAACGCTAGTTTTAGTACTACCAGCGCCCTGGGCGAAATTTCTAACGACGCGACGTTCCCTTTCCTTCTGAACACGTAAGAGGAAGGAGCGCCGCGCCGCAACCGCAAGCGCCCCTTTGTACCCGGCACCCTGGGCGGTCGTTCTACCGCGCCCTACTCTAACGCCGTTACTGATCTTGGACATGTAATTACTTGCCTAGCCTGTTCATTTAATGTACTTACTTAGTTGCACTGCCTGCCACCTAGTGCACCGAAACCACCCTACAACCACGATGCCCACCCGTCAACATTGCGGCCCACCTCAGTTTGCACCAGTGCCCATACACAGTGTAACCTATGGCTCTCAAGCGGCTGTACCGATTTTGATGCGTTTTTTTTCATTTGAAAGCCAGTTTCATTGCGTTGTGGCGGTGGTGCTCGGCTATGTTTGGTTAATATCTATAGCCGCTTCCTCAAAATGGCGAATTTCATTTTTTTTCACTACTCCCTCAATATGGTTATCAATTGAAAGGCTAGTAGAATACTGTACAAACTTCGAATCCAAGGTAGTCGGGGGTAAATCAATATTTTGTTCTTGTTATTGATACATTTTCTTCAAAAAACCAAAAACCGAGTTTAATTTGAAATTAAATTCAGGCATTTCACCATATTCAAAAGTAAGCAATTACTATGTCATCGAGGTAAATTTTAGCTGTTTTTTGTTCATATTTTCAAAACCACTCCACCGATTTCGATCATAATCATCATTCATCGATTGATAATTGACGGTACTATCACGTAACACACATAACAAAAAACCATACACCTGAATTTATAACCTCCTCCTTTTGGAAGTCGGTTAAAAACCTGAGTAGTCATGGGGCGTCATAATATGTATTGCACGCGGGCGACGAAATAGCGGCGCGGCGGCCCTGAGGAAAACGTAGTTTGTGAAAAGGATTATGTGATATATGGTTACTAAATATTATACTTTAACAGGCCTGAAAGTTTGAGGAATGGTTCTCTAAGAAAATTCGCTGATTTTTCAACATATGTAAAAATACTCAAAGCATAGAGGCAGAATCGTGTAACACCCAAAACGCACACTTTCCGACTTATAAAGCCGTGTTTCGATATGATAAACTACAATCATTTTACAATTGAGACAAAACAACTAAAAACGGGAAGAATAGATCACTTTCATTGTTAAAATATCATTGCAAAATTTTAAAAAAATTACAATTTTGTCGTACGAATGTAACACCCGAAACGATGGAATGACCCTTATCACAAAAGTAGAGTTAAACCTCTTCATCCGTGTCTTTGGAACATCAACCATGAAACGATGCCGCTTCTTCGAGCTACGAGAAGTTCGATAGAAAAATGGGTTAGGTAGTATTAAAACCCACACATCACAAACTTATTTAACGACATTTTAAAAACAGGAGTACTTCCGGATCATTTCTGTCACTCAAACATTATACTATAGTCGGGGCATTTAGGTAACATTTGACAATTCATCAAAATTCGACAACGTAACCTTGTAACGGCGGGCATAAAATAATATATTTTTGCTTTTGTTAGAACTGCATATTGTTTAATTTTTTCTATTACGATTACATATTTGTTATATTAATGACTGATACTAGCAATTTTACGATTTGTTTTCACTTATAAACCATTCTAAAGATAATAAACAATATCTGATCTAAAGAACTGCACGTCGCTACAATGTTGCGTCAGTTAACCTTTTTTGTTTTTAACCACTAAGGATGTTACTGTAAAATCGAAAGCTGATAAGTTGAATCGAATGCAAGGATTACTTGTGAAGAAATATCACCATAAGTTAATGACCACGTTGTGACTATAATAAAACATAAATATATTTATTATTATTTTATTAACTACTAGCTTTTACCCGCGACTTCTTCCGCGTAAAATAAGTGAGTATTAAGGTAACTGAGGGAGTACATATTTACTTGAACAGTAGTACACCCATACAAATTTACTTTTACTAATATTAAAATATTTTTGTACCTACAATTTCATAAAAATCAGTTCAGTGGTTTAGGCGTCAAAACTTAATAGACAGGTAGAGTTACTTTCACATGTACCTATACTATAAAATATTAAGTGTCTAGCTTAAAAATTTTACGGTTTTCAACATTGACGAACTTCCATATAAATTTCATCCCCCATTTCAACTTCTATTTCATCCCCGTACGGTAAAGTTCCATGGTTTTATCTTCAACAACGACTAATTTCCACACAAAACTTTCATCTCCGTTCAGTTAATGAATAATTAAGAAATCGAAATTACAAAATTGCTACGCGAAGCTTATTATATAGCGAAGCGATTGCTTCGCGTCAAGCGTTTAGATACGAAGTCATGGTTTTATCTTCAACAGTAACGAACTTTCATATAAACCTTTCATCCCCCATTTCAACCCCGTACAATTCTACGAAACGAAATTGCTAAATGACCATTCCGCTATAGACGATTTCAATAAAAAAAAAATCAATCACGCTATTAGTTATTTTTATTGTTGTTTATGGAAAGAAGATAGTCTAAATTTAATAGTCATATAATGTTTATGTGATTTTAAACTATACCCTCATTTTTGTCGCGTTTTAAAATATAGTCATCCGAAGGATTGGTAGAAGTTGTAAAATCATGACTAGGAACACTGGCGTGAATCATTTGTTTTGGATGGTTTAAGGTTGAGTTTTACCGGCTAAACGTGAATTGACATTATTCGTTTATCTTTGCGTACTAAAACATTGAAGTATATGTTGTTAATTATTGAAAGTAATCGACTGCTTGAATACACTGTTAAGTTGTTGCACCCGCGACGCAAAAGATATAAAAGTTTACTTTTTTCACTGAAATAAAGAGCTAACATTCTGAGACTTTGCAAAAGTAAGAAGAAATCAAAACGATACTTAATGGTTTAGTTTTTAAGACTTCAATGATTTTTAGATTAAAATAATCGATAAATTAAATTGGTTGCACCCGCGATCTTGATGGGAGATCGCGGGTGCAACTTTTTTCTACGTCGACATTTTTGTGTGACTAATTATACAATTCGTCGTTTTGATATACCTTGACTAATTTATATACAGCGTGTGGCGGAAAGGTCCAACAATATTTATGGTAGTTCATCTATACTAAGTATCAAATCACATGTGTGAATATTAGACACGAAAGCTTAAAAAAAAAAATTCCATACAAAGTTAAAAATTCGTTGTTTTGGTATTTTATTTGACAACCCTAACCGGCTGTACGGCGCGTTCACTGACCGCCGCGCCGCCGGCCACTGCGCGCCGCTCCGTCGGTGTCGTGCACGCCGCGCCGCCGCCGGCGCCGCGCATTGATACCTACTTATCTGTCGTTTGAAAAATCTCCTAAATAGCATAGAAGTCGAACAAGAGAGAAAGATTAGGCGTGGAAGCTATTGAACTGCCATATTCGATTGAGCCAGATAGCATAAAAACAGATGCTTTTTATTAGCACTAACCTAAAGCCTTATTACCCTTGGCTAAATTTGTTCGCTACTGAATTTAGTGAAGTGTAGTAATACCTAGCATTCAGTAAGCTACGAGCCTACGAGTAGCATACTACATTCAGAAGCGAGGTTTGCTTCTTTCTAACTTGCTTCTGAATTCAGTCGACTAAATTTTGTCAAGTGTAATAAGCCTTCAAACAATATTAGACAGGAAGGATGGAAGGAATGTCATATGAAATAAAACTAAGTAGGTACGTGTTTGAATCGAAAGTCAAATAAAAGTTAGAATAATTAATTAATTTAATTATTTAAACTCTCTAATAAGAATGGAAGATACCTACACTAACTACTTATTTTTTACTAAATTAACTAACCTTTCAATAATCTTATTATTATTTAACCATAGTCGCACTGTAATGTAACACTAAAATTTCAGTGCACAACAACACAACACAAACATATTTATCCATTTCACACTGCAATCCAAGGTGCTTGCGGCGCGGCGCACCTTCCTCCTACGCGTAACGAGGGCGGCCTCAGAAGTATCAGTCCAGGGTGGTGGACCAGCACCCAGCACTGCTGGTAGTACTAAAACAGGCCCTGACTCAGGCGTCTTTAGTGCTGTTCAGACGTTTGCGGAAATTTCACGTTCTTCATGGCGACTAACTAGGTACCATGTCTAGGTACAGTGATGACATCGTAGATATCAATTTTGCGATAAAAACAACAACACACCACCAACGACGCTACAGAGCGACTGAACTTTCAACTCAAAAATTTAAACCTCAAATACTTCTAAAAATCATATTGGACAGCGGGCTTCGCCTTTCGGCATGGCGCGCCGCGCCGTTCCGAAAGGTGAAAAACCGCAGCGGCACAGCGCGTCAATCGGTTTGACTCCGTTTGACAAATGCCGACTTGCCGACAGTCCGCCGTGGACATTTCGCAAAGAATAAAATAAAATTAAGAAGTGAAAATTAATTTGAAATGGTACGAAATGTATCACAGTATGTACCTAACTGATTTTGGCATACATACGCTTTCTTTCGTGTTGTTGAATTTAAATATTCTACTATCACAATCAATTAAACAACATTAGCAATAGTGTTTTTAATTCATAAAATTGGTCGGTATAGTGATGAGCGAAAAGAGACGTACACATAAAATTTAGCCGAACTGGCTTAGAATTTCTAAACCAGCGCTGTATACCGTAGTAGCTACCTACTCCTAGACGTTTTTTCTCTATGTTATTTTTTTAGAAGTAGGCAAAATAAATACAATACATATTCTGCACAAAATTTAGTCTTTGACAGGCAAGGTCGTTTGTCAGCTGTACATGCATTAGGGTTGCAGCTGGTCAATTTTACATCAAACTTTGACTCGTATTATCTCGCGATCTAAAGTGCTGAGGGGAAAGAGACCTTCGGAGATGAAGTCTTTATCAGTGTTGGAATGACCTGTTAAAATATTGTTGGACCTTTCCGCCACACGCTGTATATTAAAGACGATTGATGATATATATTTAATATGTGTGCCTATATTATATTCTGTATTTTGAACAGAAATATAGTTTAAAATGACAACGGAGCAACGTAAGGAAACTGCTTCACAGAAATACAGACGGAAATTGAAAGAAAATGCTGAGCTTCATGCTGAACACCTCCAACCGTTGGAGGACGTTGAAATCACAAATCCTTTCCTCTTGGAGTCCAACGGGAAAGGATTAGTGATTTCAAACAGAGAGAAGTAATGAAAACGAAGATGGAGGCAGATGGAGATGTAAAAATATTGGCTAGAATCAGATTCAAAAAACGAATGCAGGCAACTAGAAAGCGACGTAAGGAAGAACAAACAATCATCTACTAGCTACAGAAGTCCTCGCATACTAGGAAAGGCGGTGGCAAAAATAAAACGTTATCTACCAGCCAGTCCCACCAAAGCAGTGGCAGTTGTAAAAAAAATTGCTTCTGAATAAAATATTGCTGTATTTCACGAAAATAACGCCCCTAAAGCAACGCCTCGAAAGCTAACGGATGAAGTAAACAAACTTATTTGTGATTTTTATAATAGGGATGACATAAGCAGACAAACGCCTGGCATAAAAGATGCGAAAACAACATGAAAACAATCAAGTCTAAGACAGGAGAGAAAATGCGGATCCAAAAAAAGAACAATGATTATAAACATTAAAGAAGCCTAAGAAATTTATAAAGAAGCTCACCCTGAAATATCTGTAGGCAAGACTGCCTTTTAAAATGAGAGATCAGCTCACATTCTGCCAATTAATGATACTCCTCATAATGTTTGCGTATGTACAACGCACTCAAATAATATCAATCTTCTACTGGCTATTTCGAGAATTTTATTCAGATATTGACGTGTTTCAAAAGAAATAATTAATATGATCAACAACAAAAGTATAATTGTACCTAATAAGTATAGTTTGATCTCAAATTTAGTTCATATTTAAGTAAAATTCATGTTTATGTTCACTTAAATTAGACGGGTTGCACCCGCGATAATTCGGTGTTGCACCCGCGATTCGATGAAAAATTAATAAATAATTGTTTATTTTTACTTTGATTAGAGTTTTAATTTTATGTTCTTTGTTATTTTATTAAGTTTCAATTTATTAAGGCATAAAATATTGAATGTATCAGATGTATTTTAATGTAAACAAATTTATATGTTTTTTTGTTTGTGATCTGGATAGGTTTGGCCAAATGTGTTGCACCCGCGAAGGCACTTGCACTTTGAACATTTCCCCTGGCTTTTAAATAAATATTTATAAAAAATGGTTAGTTTATTTAAAAAGAACATATTGAAATGTAGTGTTTCAAAGACTAATTTTATTTAAAATGTTTTTTTATTTAATAAGGATAAACTAAAATAGGCGTCTAAACGTTGCACCCGCGATAATGGAATGGCCCTAAAATAAACACATATTTGCTTCGCGTTAAATGTCTAGATACGAAGTTTCATGGTTTTGTATTGAAAAATTACGAATTTCCATATACTTTTATCCCTCATTTCAACCCCTTTTTCCGTAATAAAAAGTAAACTATGTCCTTTTTTGAAATTAAGTCTATCTGTGTACCAACTTTCATTAAAATCGGTTATGTGTGGATCTCATGCTTATAACTTTGAAAATTACGATTCATACAACCGTCTATCCCTTGTTTCACCTCGTTAGGGGTTGAATTTCACAAACCCCCGTCTTAACGAGCGCCTGCGTGCTAAAAGACACCTCCATGCAAAATTTCTGAGTTTTCGTGAAGAGTGACCTATCGCTTTTATATACCTAGTACCTGGTTGACCGAGCTTTGCTCGGCTTTTGAAATTATATTTACGCAGGTACGAATTACGTAGTGATGAAATATAGTATATAATACAGGATGGCCCAAAAGTCCTTAGAAAAGTAAAATAGTTTTATCATATATCGGCCGCATCGTCCATTTACGCGACCTTTAGTTCACCTGCGCAGGTAAACTTATACAGGTAACCTCTCCGGTACACCGCAGCGTGTATAGCTTACTTTAGTCTTGCTTACCAGCGCCATCTATTGTTAAGTAGCTTTAATGTTGCTGTTTTTACATTCTCTTTGGTTGCTGTGTCGGTACATCAGTTGTTTCTATACAAACTATTGTATATGATAGATATATGTATAGAGACATCACCAATAGTCGCGTAACATCGCGTTATAGTCTAACAATCATGCAATAAATCACAGCGGAACTTGCACACATACACATATACCTACACTTCTATTTGGATTAATAAATAAGACGCGGAAGAAAGAGACAACATATCCAGAATATCGGTAGTTGGAAAGGAAAAGATATAGGTTTAGCAAACAGCATCATACCACAACACAATCTGCTGCCATGCTACTAATCGGGAGGTTTACCGCCGAACGAAACATGTCTTAGCTTTGATATTTCTCTCTCCTTTTCTTTCCGGTTGAAATGATAGAGATCGCAATACAATGGCAAAGCGAAAGTCGATTTAGTTAGAAGGCCGATTCTCTCTTACACTCTCGTTCTAATCTGACTATATCCATCTCGCTCTATCCATTCGTAGGAATAAACAGCCAAATTAAACAACAAATAATTTGAAAAATAATTACAGTGTTACTTACGCATGAAATGAAACATTTTTCTCTTTAACAGTTGCAGTATAATTTTTACAATGTCTAAAAACACAGGATGGCATTTTTCCTTCTGTTCACATCACAATGTTAACCGAAAATACCTACAAGCGATACGGACTGCTCTCGACACTGGAGAGTGCATGACTGAGCGGGAATAAGGTAATTACCTCGTTTTCGTCTTGCCAAAGTTTTGCTTCAGGAACTCGTCTATTAATAATAGGTCATTGATTTTCCCCCTTTTTTTTAGATTTTGTGCGTTGATAAAGAAATTATCATTATCGTTGCTTTTATCAGAAAAGAAAGAACAAAAAATAAGATGAACGACAAAAAGACGAGATCAGGGTTCAAACCGAGGTGTCTGAATCTCCTCCTTTTTTAAATCGGTTAAAAAATATGCCATTTAATAAGCGAATAATTGATAATCATTTTTGGTCTTGTCTCAAAGCAAAGTTGTGCAGCGCCATCTATACAACAGTTTTTTGTTTGTGCAGATGCATCGTCAATAGGTTTTTTATGTTTTTTGTTAGAATATGCACCTACTTAGACACGAATTAAATGCGTTTTATTATAAAAGGCTCTAACTATAAGATTTTCTCAGAAAAAAAAGAACAAAAAGAAAAACTCCGATCAGGATTCGAACCGGGGGCTGTTGACTCCGAGGGCGAGCAAACTCCGACTGAGCCATTTAGACTTTAAGACCAGTGGCGAAATAAGTTATCGTATTCTAATGACATTGTAGGAGTTTTTCATTGTCTAAAAACGCGCATAAAATTATGTTTAAAAAAAATAAAACCTAGCTAGATCGATTTATCGTCCCCGAAACCCCCTGTATACATAATTTCATGAAAATCGTTCGAGCCGTTTCCGAGATTCAGATTCTATATATATATACAAGAATTGCTCGTTTAAAGATATAAGATGATATAGATAAAAATGCTAAAAATAACTGTGAGAATAGACAATATTATTGAACATAATTAATAATTTCTTTGAGTGCTCACACCAATGATGAAGATGGCAATACTAACTGTTGTTCAGATACTGCTTAATAAATGCATTTTTTTTTGTTAAATTATGCACGGCAAGGATTTGCCTGATGATTTTTAAAATTCACATATTTGTGTTTCAAGTCCGTATCGATTCATTTCACTTTAATCGAGGTTTTAACCAGGTCACCTCACTATGACGACATAACTGACAAACTTCAAATGTTACCTATTAAAATTACCCGAGTATACTCGTACTTCATAAGAAAGGTGGTAAAACTGATCTCCAAAATTACCGCCCCGTAAGCCTTATTTCCCACTTATACAAATCCTTTATTAAAGTAATAGAAAACAGAATATCAGACATACTTGATCAACAGCAACCACCTGAACAGGCAGGATTCCGTCGTGGCTTCTCCACTACAGACCACCTTCAAACAGTCAATCAAATCATTGAAAAACATATCGAATGGAATATTCCGATATACCTATATCGCATTAATAGATTATTCCAAAGCTTTTGACAGTATAACGCATAACGTAATATTTCAAGCGCTTAAGGATCAAGGTATAGACGACAAGTATATTCAATTACTCATGCAAATATATTTAAACAGTACTGCATCAATAAAACTTCACAGTACAGGACAAAAATTTGACATCCAAAAAGGCGTGAAACAAGGCGACCCACTATCTCCAAAATTATTTACCGCCACTCTAGAACAACTTTTTAGAAAACTTACCACCAAGTGGGAGAATAGAGGCATATGCGTTAGAGGAACGAAGTTAACGAATCTTCGTTTTGCCGACGACATTATCTTGTTTTCTCTGTCCGTTTCTGAACTACAAACAATGCTCGAAGACCTGAGCACAGTGAGCCTTGAAGTTGGGCTCCGAATGAACATGTCAAAGACCAAATTAATGACCAACAGCGTCAAACGCAGAACCTATGTTGGGGATGTGGAGATTGCATATATCGAAGAGTACATATACTTGGGCCAAATAGTTTCATTCCAGGCGAGACAAGATAATGAAATTACTAGACGCACCGAAAACGCCTGGAAGAGCTTTTGGTCCATGAAAGACCTGATGAAAGGAAACCTTCCTATAACCTTAAAAAGAAAACTTTTGGATATGTGTATTCTCCCCATACTTACGTACGGCGCACAGACATGGTCTTTGACACGCAAACAGACGTTCAAACTCGGGGTCTGTCAACGCGCAATGGAGCGCAGTGTACTTGGAGTTAAACTCACCGACCGCATACGCAACACAACAATACGCTCAAAAACAAAAATAATAGATGCCACTCAAAAAGCAGCCATGCTCAAATGGGACTGGGCGGGTCATGTATGCCGAATGCCGGAACAACTCTGGGCCAAACAAACAACTATTTGGGTCCCACAATATGTACGACCAGCCGGGCGACCCAGGAAGAGATGGCGGACCGAACTCGATACATTTAGGGAAGACTGGTGGACTGTTGCTCTGAACAGGGAAAATTGGAGGGAGGGGAGAGAGAGGCCTTTGCTCTGCAATAGGACAATATATAGGCTGTGATAATAATAATAAGTATTAAAACATCAGCAGATCAGTTGCACACTCTCCGAAGCGTATCCGTAAAAAACTGATAAGCTAGCAATTTTGTGGCGATGTTCAGGACTTTGATTTCTTTCAACTTAAATTTTGACATAGAATAGATAATATAAAATTATAGATAGAACGGACACTCCCAACCCCCCGCCAATTTCAAGCTTCCTCACCCCTCAGGCCGTTTCGGATACGCTAGGAGCACTCAACGAAGGGCTGGTATCGAACATCTAATTCCTAACGAAATATAATCATGGTGGGTTGTTGTGCTGTTTACGGTTGTCCGTCAACTAAACGGGACAAGATTAAAAGCTTTATTTAATTTCCTCATGATAAAATAACGTAAGATAAGAAACTTTTCAATAACGTTGCTTTATAATATTAAAAGTTTTGCTTAGTTTGGGGTCAGATGGTGTTGTGTGTGAATTGTCTACCAATATTTAGTTATCCATACTAATATTATAAATGCGAAAGTAACTCTGTCTGTCTGTCTGTTCGTCTTTACCGCCTAAACCAACCAACAGATTTTGATGAAATTTGATACATAGATAGAATAGATCCCGAGAAAGGACATAGGCAACTTTTTGTTCCGAAAAAAGGGTTGAAAGGGTTAAAATAAGGAATGAAAGTTTATATGGAAAACTTCGTCATTGTTGAAGAACTATGAAACTTTACGTCTAGATATTTAACACGAAACCATAAAATGTATGTTTTAGCAGTTTTGTAGTTTCGAACTGTACCTACGGGGGTGGAATTGGGGGTGAAAGTCTGGAAGTTCAATATTATTGAAGATAAAACCATGAAACTTTGTATCTAGACACTTGAAATGGAGACGATAAACGTTTGTTCCAGCAATTTTATAATTTCTAACTATACGGGGATACTTATATTAGGGGATTTTGATTAACGTCGCGGAACATCGCAGGACGCGTCGCCGGCGCCGCGCGCGGCGCGACGGGGCGTGACGCCGCGCGGCGTAGGAGGAGAAATATCGGTAAGTATGCTTACCCGAACGGGCAGACATGTGAGGGCAGACGACTGTAACACACGCGTCCGATATATAAGGTTTTTGGTTAGAAATTCATTTATATTGACTGAATATTGATTTCAATTCGATTTACACGATTTTATTATTATTAAAAAAAACATGAAATAAATAGTATATTTAGGTTTCTGGATTAGATTGTTGAGTAATTATTTTCTTTAGTTGGGTCATTGTATTGCTTTTTTTGTTCGTCATAAGTTTTTGATCGTATATCTGGATGCTGTAATTTGGTGGTTTTGGTTTGTCGTTGTTAATTTTAAAATTAGTTTGCGTGTGTATTTTCGTGATTCTATAGTTTAGTGTTATTTTGTGTGTGTATTTTCGTGATATAGTTCTTTATTGTTGTTATACACATCGTTATTTAGTGTTGTTTTTCATTGTTCTCAAAAAATAATACTTTAAAAAATTGTATTAAGAAAGTCTATTAGTTTTGATTACTTTCTTAAGTTAATACATATTGTTAGTTATAGGTAGGTACTTAGTATAAAAGTTTGTTTATTGTCGGTAAAAATAATTGAATTATTTAAGTTCTTACATTCATAATAGGAAGCCCTTTTTGTATTCGCTGAAATAAAATGAAGTGCAAATAGTTTTAAAGGAGGTTTGTTAAATTGTATATGTTTTTTAATCAAGAGGTAGGTAATTAATTCGTGTATCTACTATTATATATAGTATATCATTTTTTCTTTGTTTAATAGGTATGTTATTTTTGTTCTAATATGAAGTTATATACATGAAAATAACTCTCTCTGTCCGTTACCGCCTAACGCCTAAGCCACTTAAAGAGTTTGTTACAATTTGGTGCACAGATAGACTAGACTTAGGAAAGGACAACGGCGACTTTTTATCACAGAAAAAGAGTTGAAAAGAGTGGAAATGAGGAGTAAAAGTGTGCATGGAAGGATCTTTGCACTCTTTGTATGCTATTTTTAACCCACTTCAAAAAAGGAGGAGGTTATCAATCCAGTTGTATATCCAATAGTGAATCAATTTAGATGGTTATTTTTTTGGTTGGTAGATTATAGTTCAGAGGTGGTCATATAAATTTTATCGAAATCAGTGCGGCGGTTTTTGAAATATGAACAAAAAACTAAAATTTGCGTTATATCTACTAATAGAGTCTAATAAAATTTGGTGGACCGTCCCAATATGATTTTAAATTAAAGTCTGTTTTTGATTAATTTTTTGAGAACATAGTTTTTTTTTTAATTTGTCGTGTAAATTGTACATTTATTAATAAATATAAAACCTTTGACTTAGACCGATTTTGATTAGGAAACGTGAATTTGTATGGTAGTAGAAATACGAGTAGGTACTGCTTCAATTACTTTAATAAATATGTGGCGCGGACGAAGTCGCGGGTAAAAGCTAGTTTATAATAACGAAGTCATTTTTAACTCAAAGTTCGTAACTTACACAGCCAGTAACATACGTGCCCAAGTACGGGTTGATAATGCCTGGAGGAATAACTACAGTGACAGAATAAAGTTTCCTTCATGGGTACGTGTAAAATAAAATGCGAATGTGTACCTACTAACAGAAATAGATATCTAGGTACCTGATCTAATCTATCATCGGTTTCGTTTCATTTTACGCGGCAATACAAACACCCACAGATTTCTGAAACAATTAAGAAATCTGTGCAATCACCCTTTACATTGGAATAGTATAATTTGGCTCCATACTATTTATGTAACTCAACATTATAGCAAGTTTATAGACTACGTCACCAGGTGAACTCAAGGGGCACAACTATTCAATAAAACAATTCAGTAGCCCTAGCGCTAACGCACACATTCACGCGTGTGTGCGAACGACATCTGCGTAGTTGTGTGAAGAGTAGGTAGCTCCACAGCGGCGTTTGTATGGAATTTTAGTGGAGTGTCCGGGGTGTGATTTTGATCAACAGGTAAAGTATTGCCTGGTGCACGAGTTTGTCTATCGTCAGGTACTATTGTTTTTAAATAATGTTACTGTCACGAATTCTCAAAAACTGCTGAGTGATATTTCTAAAGTAGGTTAAATTACCTAAGTACTTAATTAATTAAGTAAAATTAAAGTTGACCCATAGTGCAAATAAATTTCCACAGAATTTGACATGCATTGAAATTGAAATAATTTAAAAAAAATGTACTTAAATTGAATTGACAATTGACACAATGATGTCCAAAATGTATTCAATCTGAGTCCAAAACTGTATCTATCTATCTATATAAGTATATTTATAAAAGGCAAAGGTGATTGACAGATAGATCAATCCACAGCCCAAACCGTAAGTGGTAGAAACTTAAAATTTCGCACACATATTCGCTTCTTATAACGTAAGCACCCACTAAGTAAGGATTTTTCGAAATTCAACCCCAAGGAGGTTAAAAACAAAGATTGTTGAACTGAGGTGTGTAATCAATGGTTGAACCAACGAAGTATTACAAATAGAAGCGTTATAGTCTAACAATCATGCAATAAATCACAGCGGAACTTGCACACATACACATATACCTACACTTCCATTTGTATTAATAAATAAGACGCGGAAGAAAGAGACAACATATCCAGAATATCGGTAGTTGGAAAGGAAAAGATATAGGTTTAGCAAACAGCATCATACCACAACACAATCTGCTGCCATGCTACTAATCGGGAGGTTTACCGCCGAACGAAACATGTCTTAGCTTTGATATTTCTCTCTCTTTTCTTTCCGGTTGAAATGATAGAGATCGCAATACAATGGCAAAGCGAAAGTCGATTTAGTTAGAAGGCCGATTCTCTCTTACACTCTCGTTCTAATCTGACTATATCCATCTCGCTCTATCCATTCGTAGGAATAAACAGCCAAATTAAACAACAAATAATTTGAAAAATAATTATAATGTTACTTACGCATGAAATGAAACATTTTTCTCTTAAACAGTTGCAGTATAATTTTTACAATGTCTAAAAACACAGGATGGCATTTTTCCTTCTGTTCACATCACAATGTTACCCGAAAATACCTGCAAGCGATACGGACTGCTCTCGACACTGGAGAGTGCATGACTGAGCCCGGCTAAGGTAATTACCTCGGTTTCGTCTTGCCAAAGTTTTGCTCGAGGAACTCGTCTATTAATAATAGGTCATTGGGTTGAACCCAAGATTTTTTTTTTTTTTTTTTTTTTTTTATTAAATATAGAGTGACGAGACGATCAGGTCATGTGCCTGATGGTAAGCAACATGCCTGACACATAACAGCACAGTGACAAGCAGCTATTGGAACATGAAGAGTCCAAATCATTACCTAGCACTGCACTGCGCTCGTCACCCAGAGATCTAAGATCTTATATCTCTAAGCCCTGTAATTTCTCTGGAAACATTGCCCTTCAAACCGGAACACAGTAATGTTTGCACATTACTGCTTGGCGGTAGAATAACTGGCAAAGGTGTGGTACTTCCCCAGGCGGACTCTGCCAAGAGTCCTACCACTACTAAACATACTACTACCCTGAACATCTTGACATTCGTAACAAACTGCGTCTGTGACATATGTCACTATCTAAGACACCTCTGTCTCTGTCTAAGACATCTATTTCGCTCGCGCTAGTTATCTCTCTCTGTCACACGGTGATGTGTAACCGGCGACGGCGATGGACTTAAGTAGGTAGCCATTTTAAAATCGTAATGGGTATGTAATTAGCAAATATTTAAAATAAATTTAAATGCTGTACTTACGCATGAAATGTAATTCTATTAGATTTATTTGAGTTTCTAGAATTATTAGGACACTTTTTGAATGCACAGGAAGGCATAATCTTTTATATTTATGTTCAAAATGATTAAAATCAGTGATAGGATAAACGACCGGCGTCCCCCGCTTCCTACAACCGACTAGCATGGAAAGAGTGAGCTCACTCTTCACAACGTTAACATGATTCCGTGCGCCCTGAAGTTTGTGAGGGCTAATCTTGAGTTCTACAATCTATGGTTAAAAAGGGTATGAAACTTTTTATTCCTTGGACATATTTGCATGAAAAATCGCTATAATTTATAATCTTATAGCTTCAGACTACTTGAAAACTCGAAAAAATTTCGACTCAAGTGTCAAAAATGTTAGTTTACATTTCAAGTATGTACATTAATTATAAACAAAATATACCGCTTAAAGCGTCTTGAAACGCTCTTTAGAATAATGAGCTCAAACACGTACAAGTAAAGCAGCACTTCATATGCCGAAGCGTAAACAATGCACTTATAAGTAACCTGACACCCGTTTTCCCGCCAAAATTGTAAACGCGAAAAGCGGCGGGAGTATCGAGTGCACTGTTGCCAGATTGGGGGGGATTCCCCCCAAATTTGGGGGGTTTTAATAGCCATGGAGGGAAATTTGGGGGGATTAACGGTGGGAAAAAATTGCTTGTGGGGGGAAATTGGGGATTTTTCATTGCCGAGTTTTGTAGTTTTTTAGCGAATATGGCACTTATCCAAGTGAACTTAGTACAAAAATTTAATCGGCTTTTCTTATGGGAACTTGTCGAAATACTATATGGAGTAATAGAAGTTATTTCTGAAATAGCGTTATATTGTGTTTTAAGGTAATGTTTATCAATTTTGGGTTTTTTTTCTTGAAAACCGGTGTTTTGGGGGGATTTACACATAAACACTTTGGAGAGAAATTGAAGTGGTCGTCAGCGTAAAATTATGTTTTAGGGGCAAACGAATGTATAATTTACTTTGGGGGGTATTTTTTCAAGAAAATCCGCTATTTGGCTGTCTATCAGGGGCTGTCTATGTCAGAAATAATCTAGAATCGTACAACACGCGAGGAGAGAGACATTCTCGTAACATACGCAACGCCGACAAGTTGGATGTTATACCACACTCTCTCACGAGGTCACAGAAGTTGACTCACATTATGGGACCGGAAGTTTATAACACTCTTCCGAATATAGTTATATATCGGCCCCAAGTTTTGGCAGCTTCAAAAACAGATTAAAGTGCTGGATTATCGATCAAGCTTTTTATAGTTACAGCGAATTTTTAGAGAGTGATGGCAAAGTTCCCATAAAAATGTAAAGAAATAAATTTGACATGGGTCAGTACACTTGTATTAAAACCATATTAAACTCGTATAATGCTTGACAGTTTTCTGTACAATAATTATTATAATACAGCAAAGTAGTCATTTCAAACTTTGAAAATGTATACAATTTGTATGCTCTTTCTTTTGTTTTTGTTTTTTATTAATTGACGTGTAAATTGTACATTTATGAATAAAGTACTTTGACTTTGGGGGGATTTCGAGCGCCATTTTGTGGTGGTGTTCATTTAGATTTGAAATTTGTTATAGTGTATAGTATTCTACTAGTCAAGCCCTTTTATTGGATACCCATATAGGTCGATTGTCAAGAAATATTTTGTCCGCCATTTTGTGGAGGCGGCCATCTTGAGTCGATATTAACCAAGCATGGCTAAAAACATCTGCACGAATATCAACCTACAAATAAAAAAACCGCATTGAAATCGGCCCATCCGTTTGAGCTCTACGGTGCCACAGACAGACATCGACGTCAAACTCATAACACCCCATTTTTGGTCGGGGATTAAAAATAGGAGGAACTTAAATAAATAATCAAAAACAGGGTAATAAAACATTTATTTCAAATTATACTTAACATTGAATAGTATGGTTCGCCTGTCAAATTTATACCATAGTAGCAGCTCGCCCAGGCTTCGCACGGGTAACTCGAAACTTAGGGATAGAACAAAAACTTAACTTTTTCAATGTTAAAAGACCTTGTTGTAGGTAGTATACTGCACTAGTAGGTAGGTAGTATACTGTGATTTATTCTGCACTTCATGAAAAATTATGCTTTTTTATTCACACAATATGTTATCCTATGCTTCAGAGTGGCAAGTCTGCGAAATGATAATTAAATTGAATAAATACATCAATTCAAATTACGACTAGAAATCTAGTAATTTATTCAAGCTGCATAATTATTTTTGTAAAAGTTCCAACAAAAGGGTTAAATTAGAGATGAAAATTGTAGAAATAATCTTTTATTTTTAAAGTTTTGACCTACCTACTATTATACCTACTCACACAATAGACATACATACTTATTACTAAAGGCATCATTTCAACTCGTTAGAATGGGACTGGGACGTGATCTGTTAGTAGGAATCAGAAGGATAGCGATAGTGTGTGAGTGTGTAATCGGTAACGGGAAAAAGACTTGGCAGTCATAGGGACTACCAATTTTCTCAATTCTGTCAATCAATTTTTTAAATCTTCCAAAGCACTGTCATATAACTAAGTCTTCTAAGCATGGCTATCTAGACTAAATATGTGTCATGGTAACCATGGTAACACGCCATGGCCATCTAAAATGTTTACGCATTTCTGGCCATAGTCCCGACTTCATCCGTATATTTCTTTCATTCCCAAGCGTGACGTTTGAGCGCAATTTACGGCCCACAAAAAATCTGTATGTGGTGCGCCAAATGAAGTTATCACTTCAATAACTAACGAATGCGAATCCGCAGGCAAAATATCATTATTAAATGGGCAGTAAAATAATTGTGGTCAAGTGCGAGTCGGGCTCGCCCATGAAGGCTTCCGTAGCAGCAAGTAACATAATACAAAAGTTCTTGTACTTCGTTGTTACTTTAATCAGTGTTTTAACAATGGCCAATTTATGACGTATTAAAATAAAACTACTTACAAGATATCATTAAAACCAATTTTCGTTGATAGTTTAAATGGTATTTATTGTACATTACACACCTTTTTTTTATTTTTGTTATTCTCTTATTTTAGAAGTTACAGGGGTTAGACTGATTTAGTTCGCTCTTACCCGAATTGTATGTTACGTATTCAACGATTTTATTATATTTCGAATTTTTGTAGTGAACTTTTCTTTAGCAGCGTTGTGATTTGAAAATCATTGAAACGAAAAAGCGACAGTAAAAAGAATGTCAAACATTTCTAAAGTATCATTTCTACCACGTATTTTTTTCTAGATACAGATTTTCTAGACATTTTCAAGAGTTTAAAACGAAGAAATGATAGATGGCGCTTATATTACGTCTAACATTACTTAACATTTCTGTCCAAATCTAAGGTTTTGACAATATCCGTATATTGAGATAGATGAAATTTTTAAATCAGACAAGTTAGCGTTTCCGAGTTTGCAGATGTTCATAAGCAATAGCAACCAACAACACAACATCAGTAGCAAATAACAACAATCGTAGACATCTACGGTCAGGTAGCAAAAATCCACCAAGCAGCCCACTAATTGTTCCACACTGGGGTACACTCGGGCCTTTTCTTTTTGAAGTTAGCAAAGAGATAGGATACCAATCGGCAATCCAGACCACGCTGGCGCAGTGTACCAATCCACGATGACAATAGTCATGACCTCGAAGAATTCTAGGTACATGTCGGTTTCCTCATGAAGTTTTCCTTAACCGTTTTGAAGTTAGCGGCATTACGTACATATTATTATCTTCGAAACGATAGGATACCAATCGGCAGTTGCCATTCTCCCGACGAGACCAGCCGGAACTTTTCTCAATTCATGTGAAATTTTTGTCTTTTACATAATATGAAATAGTTAAATATTGGAGCGCAGTATGAATTAAATAATTGCAATATTGTCTTCTAAAATATTTAAAAAGACCGAACGAACGAAAGACGGGAGCGAACTAGTTCGACACAGGTGTGCGAGCTAAGTTCAGCGTGCCCAGTGGACCTCACTATGTGGCTCATTAGTCCACACAGATATATATCAGTTCCAAATATTTTTTCAATATGGCGATGTTTCTTATAATATGGTTATGATGAGGCATTTGAGACTGGTTGCAATGTTGCAATTTTAAAATTTAAATCTCTCCTTTTGGGGGTAACCTTGGGGGGTACTTTTAGGTCGCCAAAACTATACCAGAATAATTTTTGAGGGGAAAAAAGGGGAAATCTTAATTGACAAGTTTTCATATTTCACAAGGCTATGAAATTCCAAAACCATTTCGAGATATTGCGATGCTGATGATTATGCTTATTTTTCCAAAATTATTGGTGCAGTTACTACAAAGTTATTAAATAAAAACTATCCGCCAAGCCGTTTACGGAATCATAATTCATGTTCAGTTGCCTTTGATAAAAAAAAAACACTAGCAATATAAAATGACAGTTGACACTGACTTTCGGTTACGTTCTGTTACGTGAATGTTTAGTTGTGAATTCATGAATGTTTTGATTGTCACACTACTGACAGTGACAGCAAAGCATGCGCCTTTTTTTTTTAGAAAGTGGCTACAGCATTACTCTTTATGAATCCAGACTTATGCACTTACGACCTTTTGGAATAAGCTCATTTTCAAAAATTAATTTTGCGGAAAATATGAGTCATATCGAAAAAATAAAAAATACGTGTTTCTTAATTTTCCATATTCTTGCAGAAAAAATTAAAAACAAATACGTAAAATATTTGAAATGTTGTCAATTGAGGCGAGGGGAAAGGACATAATTAAAGTGGAAACACTGGTAAAGTGTAAGTCTGTAAGTGAAAGAGGCAAGAGGTTAGGTTAGAAAATAATTAATTAATTGATAAATATACTCTGAAAAATCAATTTTTAATTCGTACAGTGAAGAAAATATTACTACAAGAAAATGGCAACGAGTAATCTGAAACTATTGTGCAGCAAGCTTTGCAAAATGAGGTAGATATATAGGATAAATAAAATTGAGTATTTAAATTTCAATTTAGAAGACTTGATTGCACCTAATTCTTCTACCCTTGGCATAGGAAGAACACAATCATCCCACCCTCTACCTTATGGCAGATTTTCCCAGTACTATTACTTAATATTAAAATGATGTAGGTATTGTTACTAAACAATTAAGTTTCAAAATTTTATTTCAGATTAGACGGTGTACAAGTGAGATCGTATATACCACCTAGGTATCGTCCCCCATATTGGTATATGCCCAAAGAGCGAGTGGTAAATCAGTTTAATTTTGATTTCTCTTGAAGAACTGAATTTATAGACAAACATTTTGCTAACATTTAGTTTTTTCATTTTTTAGTTAACTGAAGAACATTTAACTCAAGATAATAAACAGTTTATTAATGAGGTAATACAAGACAAGTTGAAGAGTCAAGCAGCGTTGGAATCACCACTTATTGAGAACAAATCTGTTTCTGCTGCTCAGTGGGTTCCAAATAGTCGGAGAGTTGGACTGATTGCTAGAAAAATAGGCAATTATCCTCTGTGGACTAAGGATGGAAAGAAAATGCAAACAACTCTAATGCAGGTGTTTAAATTTGATATTGGTCTTGTAAAGTTTAGATATCCATTAGTTCTGTCTGCCAATCCATGTAGTTCAGTTTCAGAACTACATTACAATTTTGATATACATTGTACAATTATTAAGTCACCTGTATATTACACATTTCATTGTGATCAATTTTACACTATTCTTATAACAAGTGCATTTTATACACAGGTTGTAGATAATCATGTAATTAAATATATACCCCCCGAAGAATTCTGTCCCATGAAGATAAGAGACACAACTTGGAAGGAGAAACAAAGATATGGGTGTGTATTGGTTGGAGCAGAGACTATAGACCCAAACAAAGTAACTAAAGGGTATTCTGGTCTGTTTGACAGTGTGGGGATGCTCCCTAAAAAACATTTGTGCAGATTTATTGTCTCTCCTAATGCTGCATTGCCATCTGGAACTCCTCTATATGCTACACATTTCAGAGTTGGAGATCATATTGATGTTCGTGGATTGACGTAAGTTTGTCAACTGTTTGATTTCATGTCTAAACATTCTCAAACCTCTTCATAAAATTGCTTTTTGTGTTAATATACCGGATGCAATATGAACCCAAACAAGCCTTCTTTGTTTTTCTACTATATGTGACATTTCAAAGTGGTAATGACAAAGTTGTACTAATACTTTTGAAAAAATACTTCAGAGGTGCAGAAAGGGTTCAAACTGCCTACTACTATTACACTCTGAAATTAAAGGTGATG
The DNA here is from genome assembly GCA_017562165.1 of Ectropis grisescens. Classification (NCBI taxonomy): domain Eukaryota; kingdom Metazoa; phylum Arthropoda; class Insecta; order Lepidoptera; family Geometridae; genus Ectropis; species Ectropis grisescens. The sequence continues at coordinate 21,200,110 of CM029770.1, forward strand.
GAGCCACCATTTTCTTGCCAGCAGTATTGAGTTTTTTTTTAATGCCCAAATATAATTTATTTAGCATTTGAATAAATAAAAAATATTGAAAATAAATATAATAATAAATTGAAAAATAAGCAATTTCTAAATAATTACTGGATTGAAAATTAACTAAATTAATTCACAATTTATGACAACAGACTATTTAACAAAATGTGATTTTAACGTTTCAGTATTGACAGAGGATTTCAAGGAGTAATGAAGAGGTGGGGCTTTAAAGGTATGCCTGCCTCCCACGGTGTCACAAAAACTCACAGACGTCCCGGTAACATAGGTGCAGGTGGAGAAAAAGCAAGAGTATGGCCTGGTACAAAGATGCCAGGACATATGGGAAATAGGTGGGTAAACATTTGCTACTTATGGAATTTAAAGCTCCTTTATCCTTTTATATACATTTTGTCTATATATTACCAATCAAAGTAATATATAGATAAAATAGCATTACAAAGGTGACTATGATTTTGCAGTATGTGTGTTAGTGATGTAAGAATTCCGTTTACTCTCAGTATTTTTAAAGTTTGGTATGGACTTTATCTGAAAGTAAAATATACTTGTAGCTATAATATTGTTTATCTAATAATTCTTAATGTAACTTTCAGATGGAGAATTAATCGTGGTCTGAAAATTCTAAGGATCAATACAAAGTATAATGTAATTTGGACATTAGGAGTTAGCATACCTGGAGAAACTGGTGGACTGTGCTATTTATATGATTCGGTTTTGCCTCTGAAGAAACACACACACAAATCTTACCCGCCATTTCCCACAGTTATGCCTTCAAAAGAATCAGAGGAACTTCCTTTAGAATACTTTGATGAATCTGTTCACCAGTTTGAAACATCCTCAATAGCATATGAAGAATCTTAGATTGTTCCATTTAGTTTGTAATAAGCAGGTACAATTTTAAAAGAAGTGTTGCCATTAAAGTCTGACATGGGCATGATACAAATCAGTATTTTATTTTATAAAGGAACCTTTGGCTTTGTTGGCCCCAAGTGGCCTCTACTGCCTACCTAACTTTGGTCACAGGGCCCCAAAAATATTTAATTCAATTATGTAATGCTTAGGGTATTATTGATGAAGTTTTTCCAGCAGTGGGACAACTACTCTTTGATTTTACCTAGTGAAGTACCACACCTTTGCCAGTTATTTTAGTGCAAATCAGTAATGAGCAAATATCACTGAGATGTTTCAATAGCTGCATCACACTGCTGTTATCGGCTGGCATGTTACCACCAAGCACATGTTGTATACAATTATCAATAAACTACTTTCGTACAAAAAATTAAACCTACTTCAAAACCACAAATAGGCACTCAAAAGTGAAAAATAAACTAAAATCATTAGTATAAGTGCTACTCACTCATCTATTTGAAGTCGGTGGCAGCCAAATTAACGGTTCGTTGCCACTAGTTCCATTCACAGATTTCGATAAGATTTATATGGGACCATTCGGGAAGCATACCCATCCGAACACAAAAATAAATTTTAAAATCAGTGCAAGGGTTCTCGAGAAATCAGGTAACATTCATATAAAAAACAGGGGTTGAATTGATAACCTCCTCCTTTTTTTGGAAGTCAGTTAAAAAATATCAAAGTAGAAGAAATATGTCCAACCATTCTGTAATGCAATATTTTAATTTATTAAATTTGTTACAAAATAATTCCAGGTGTGACCAATCCACATTATAATATTTTGATGTTAGATATTAATGATGAAAATAAAAGGTTTCAATTTATTTTTGCAATTTATATTCAAAATTCAATGTCAAAATGGGTCTTAATACCTATATAAAATAGTCCCTAATATCTAATTACATTACAATCATAAATAAAACAGTTCATATAAAAGAAAAATAATCAAATTATCAGATTAGCTAAAATAAAAATTAACTGCAAAACAGGTTTTTAAAATAAGAACAATTTCATTATGCTCAAACAAATTACTTACCTACATGATTTATAACTAAGCATCATCTTAACCAGTTCATTATGTTATAGTAACTAGAATTTAAATTTTATTACAAAAATGTTTACTGCTGGGTTGGTGGCTGGAAGCCGTATCCAGGGTACGGCTGCGGTGCGCCGGGTGGTGGGGCGCCCGCGGTCGGCGCGCGCGTGTACGGGTAGGGAGACGGCGGGTACTGCGCCGGTGGGTAGCCCTGCTGATACGCGTGAGGGGGATACGCGCCTCCACCCGGTGGAGGATAATTCTGAGGATTCTGTGGATAGTTTGACTGTGGCGGCGGCGCTGTTGACACTGACGGCGCTGGGCTGCCGGGCTGGGATGACGGATTAGAATAAGGAGGTTGAGTTGCGGGAGGGTATGGGGATGGCTGCCCTTGAGGAGGGTATTGTTGTCCGGGAGCACCTCCTGGTGCCGCAGGCCCAGTAGCAGTTGTTGATGTGGGAGCGTTATTACCATGAGCACTAGAATTATAAGTAGGAGATTGAGCAGATGGAGAACCATAACCTGAGCTTGGTGGATTCTGTGGGGTATACCCACTGGGTGGTGGCTGTGGGGAACGGTTTGGTTGTGGAGTGGGTGCTGAACTGTAAGCTGATGTAGGAGTAGTATTAGGAAAAGGTTGAGATTGGTATGGCTGTGGTTGAGATGTTGTTGAATTATAAGAGCTGACTCCTACATTGGGATAATTAGGGCCAGACTGTGGTGGAGGGTAAGCAGAGTTACCAGTATAAGGAGGTTGAGCCGGTGCACGGACTGGATATGGTCCCCCAGCATTGGCAGGACTACCTGGTGGAGGAGCATACTGCTGCTGAGCAGATGACGGTGGATAACCAGTACCAGGATGTGTTGCAGGTGGATAGTTGCTTGGTGCAGTAGTGATTGGGGGCCCATAATTAGAATTTGGAGGATACCCTTGTGGTTGTTGACCTGGATTTGGTGGTCCATAACCCTGAGCAGGTGGGCCATAACCACCTTGAGGTGGGTACCCAGGAGCTCTCTGATATTGTCCCTGATACTGGTTCTGATATGGTTGCTGTCCATATGACTGTGTTGGTCTAGTTGGTGTGGTAGAAACTCCAGCTGGTGGTCGGTATGGTTGTGGGCCTGCACCAGGACCCTCGGGTGCTCCTGAAGGTGAATTTATAGGAGGTGGTTGTGGTACATTTCCAGCTGCAAGCTGATGTGGAGGCTACAAACATTGAAATATACATAAATAATTTGAAAATTTATAACAATAGCAATCTTTCATATTTTTAGTATGCTTTTATAGACCAAAATCCTAGGTTGACTTGAGAAGATATTATCAACCAGAATCATAACTTAGCTTGAATTATATTGAGCCAATTTCAGTGTTAGTAAAAATATAATAGACTACAGGCCCGTGAACAAAATTTATGGGTCAAATAAACCAGCAGGAGACCTATGTAGGATGATAAAGGGGTATAAAGTAATAAGATTCAGCACTATGCCGTCACTTGTAAGCTGTCCAACTGAGTATAGTTGAAGGGGTTGCAACTCTCGATCATTTCTCCTTGTCACATGATTTTTATACAGCATTGAGAAATAATGGATTAGAAGAAGTTTTGAAACTGCATGGAACCAATCCTGTTCTTCATCAAATGGCCAATTTTACTCAGTAAATCGTCAGAAAATCATGAATTTTTCCAAAAAACTAATAATTAAAATTTATAGTTTTTATAGTTTCAATACCTCTTCTAATCTATTATTCCGCAACACCATACAAAAATCATGCGACAAGGAGAAATGATCGAGGGTTGCAACCCCCCTCTTCAATTGCACTCAGACAGCTTACAAGTAATGGCATAGTGCTAAATCTTATTACTTTATACTCCTCTATGATCCTACATAGGTCTCCTGCTGGTCATTTGACCCATAAATTTTGTTCACGGGCCTGTAGTCTATAAGAAAAGTTAGTATGATGACAATAATGACATGACATGACAAATCAATTATTATAGCTGGATGTTCTTCGGATGGGACAGGTTAATCAAAGAACACATTTTTCTTTTTCTTTAATAGCTAGATACTTACTGGCAAAATAGCTTGGATATTTTGATTAGCATCGGCCACTGACGCCAGATAAACGAGATTCCTGTGTAACATCTGTTGATATTGATGGCACTCCATTATTTGCCCTTTAGATTGATATTCCTGAATAGTTTGGATGAGCTGAGCATTTTCATCCAACATTTTTTGTATTTGAGCCGGATTTAATGGAGGCCGATTGCCTCTCGCAGCGAATGCAACCGACATTATCTGTTTTTGCTGAAATAAAACAAGTTACATACATTGTTCATAACAAACAATTTTTAGCTTGTCTTCTGTTGGCGTCCGGTAAGTACATAATACAAAAAACAAGGTTTATTTTGCTTTCTACACTTACTATTTACTGGCTCTATCAAAATACAATTACAAATAACACTGTATTAAACTATTGATTAGGTATTCCTAATAGTCCAATAGAATAATAAAAGTAAATCGTGTAAAAATACTTTATTTTGCTTCCAAAAGCAAAACTCCCACAGCTAGTACCACAGACTACGTAAACGTCGTAAAAAGTGTTGCCGATGGCCGATTTGCTAATTCCCCAAAATTTTATGGAATATTCCCCTAATTCGGGGAGAAACCTATGCCAGTTCCCCACATAACGAATTATAGTGCCACCAACTTAACTGTTCAGGTGGGCGAAATGGGAACTACAGCCGCGTCAGCCGCCATTTTCTAAACGTCATTCCAGCATTCCACTGTCAGTTGATGTCTAGTGCGAGTGCTCCCGTGTTATTTTATTGATTTCATTGTGAAAAAAGCAAATAAAATGCCGAAACCTCTCAAAAGTGATGCACGGCTAATTATTTTAAAAGTTTTATTTTTTATGAAAGAAGAGAAACGCCTCCAAGCTCCATTAATACCATTTGAAAAGCTGAATGAACGCGTTGCTGCCGCGACAGGTCAGTGTAGCCAGATATGGAAATTTTAATCACTCATTTAAAAAAAAATCATTTTTATAGCTGGTGATTATATTTTAAAATATATAAAATAAGCTAAACATATTCAAATAAAATTGCCACCTGAGTATATTTTAACCGACTTTAAAAACAGGATAATAATTATCCTGCTATGTTATTGCTATGTTCGATTGCATGTTTTTTATGTATGTTCACCGACATCTCCGTCAATTATTATTGTGGATTGATTTAAATTTTTTTTTTTTTTTGAAAGGTATACTTTTAGGTGGTCCACACAGTAATTATTTCGAAATCGATTTCGTAGTCAAAATTTTGTTTATTATTTATCCTGATTGGTCGGAAACAATCTGAAAGTAATGTTAACTTTTAAAGCGGTTGCTTTATTTTATTTTATGGTTGTTCATTAAAAACCTATAAAATATTAAATTGTTCTTTTGTTACAGGTGTTTCAGAACGGTTTGTCTACAAATTAATCAATGAAGAAAAACAGGCTCAAGAAACTAATTCAAAAATTTCTACCCTGGCAAGAAAAGGAAAGAAAAACAGGGAAACTGGATATTGATGATTTTGACATTGGTGTTATAAGAAGAAAGATACATGAGTTTCATTCAGTAAAAAAAGAAATTCCGACCTTACAAAAGTTACTGACTGTTCTCAGGGAAGACATAAATTTTCAAGCAAAACGTGAAACTCTTCGAAAATTGCTCCACAAAATAGGGTTTCGTTTTAAAAAAACAAAATCGAATAGAAAAGTGCTGTGTGAACGCAACGACGTAGTTGCCTGGCGGGCATCCTATCTACATAAAATTAAGGAAAATGAGCGAGGAGAAAAAAAGCCTGTTGTTTATTTAGATGAAACTTACATACACTCGTCTCGCTCAACTGGCAAATGTTGGCAAGGTCCTGAAGTTGACGGCGATTTGGAACCAGTTTCGAAAGGAAATAGGTGGATCATTGTTCATGCTGGCGGACAAGAAGGTTTTGTCGAAAATGCCCTTCTCGTTTTCAAATCAAATACAAAAAGTGGGGACTACCATGACGAGATGAACAATAGTAATTTCAAAAAATGGGTTCTTGAAAAATTACTGCCAAATCTGCGTCAACCCACACTTATTGTGATGGATAATGCGCCATATCATAGTATTTGCGTAAATAGGTGTCCTAACTCAAACCACACAAAAGCTGATATGCAAAAGTGGCTGGTAGAAAACAAGGTCGAGTTTTACGAACAAATGACAAAGCCTCAGCTTTACGAGTTAATAAAAAGAAATAAACCTACACCTGAATATGAAATTGACAACATATTGAAAAGCCATGGTCATGACATTCTTCGATTGCCTCCTTATCATTGTGATTTGAATCCAATTGAAATGATATGGAGCTTGATGAAGAGGAATGTAGCAGAGAAAAATATCGGAAAATCAAGTGCACATATGCCTCAATTGATTGAAGATGCATTCCGCAAAATCACACAGGCAGAGTGGAAAAACCATTGCGATCATGTAAAAAAAATTGAAAATGAATACAGACAAAAAGATGCGTATTTAGATGAACCTTTTATCATTCAATTACAGAGTGACAGTGAAAGCGATTCGAGTGACTCCGAAGATAAATTGTGGGAATCAGCAGATGGTTCAGGAACATCGACCGGAATTCCTGGAGTGCGGCCGCTTGAGCTCAGAGACCATGACCACAATTATTTTTATCAAATATAAATAAAATCCTATTGTGCCGCATTATTGTTTATTTATGTAGTTAATAAGATTCATAGCTATATGTTATATTTATTTATTTGTGAGCCTGTCGCAAATTTTGACCTGTTTGATCACTATCTCACCTGATGGTAAGTGACGATGTGATCGAAGCTGGTAATTATAATTAAGCCATATTGAATCTATACTATGTTAGTTAGGCTTTGTATGATTGATATTGTAGTTTCTTAAATTTTAATGATATCTATAGACTGACTTGCAAGACATGTTTTAATTACCTTTGTTTCTTGGTGAATTTCTTATATGGCAATACCAAATTCTCCACTAGCGACGCTGTCAACTGAACAGATAAGATGGTGGGACTGTAAATGGAAAATTAAGTATTTATTCATATCTATTGGGCCATTTGTCCCATCTTACAGTTAAACATTGTTTTGAGTGATAAAAACATAACAATACTGTTCTGTATTTTTATTGTTTGAGTAATTTGTACCTTAAAAGGAATGAAAATAAACTAAAAAATAGAACATGTCCAAGTAAACTAAACTAAACCACAAAGACATACCCCAAGTATACTCTAAGCCTCAGACATAGACTAGATAATATAGATAGAACGGACACTCCCAACCCCCCGCCAATTTCAAGCTTCCTCACCTCTCAGGCCGTTTCGGATACGCTAGGAGCACTCAACGAAGGGCTGGTATCGAACATCTAATTCCTAACGAAATATCATCATGGTGGGTTGTTGTGCTGTTTACGGCTGTCCGTCAACTAAACGGAACAAGATTAAAAGCTTTATAATAACGTAAGATTAGAAACTTTTCAATAACGTTGCTTTATAATATTACAAGCTTTGCTTAGTTTGGGGTCAGATGGTGTTGTGTGTGAATTGTCTACCAATATTTATTTATTTATAATAACGAAGTCATTTTTAACTCAAAGTTCGTATCTTACACAGCCAGCAACTTACGTGGCCAAGCACGAATTGATAATGCCTGAAGGAATAATTATAGTGTCAGAATAAAGTTTCCTTCATGGGTAAGTGTAAAATAAAATGCAAATGTGTACCTACTAACAGAAATAGATATCTAGGTACGTGATCTAATCTATCATCGGTTTCGTTTCATTTTACGCGGCAATACAAACACCCACAGATTTCTGAAACAATAAAGAAATCTGTGCAAACACCCTTTTTAATTAGAATAGTATAATTTAGCTCCATTCTATTTATGTAACTCAACATTATAGCAAGTTTATAGACTATTTTACGTCACCAGGTGAACTCAAGGGGCACAACTATTCAATAAAACAATTCAGTAGCCCTAGCGCTAACGCACACATTCACGCGTGTGTACGAACGACATCTGCGTAGTTGTGTGAAGAGTAGGTAGCTCCACAGCGGCGTTTGTATGAAATTTTAGTGGAGTGTCCGTGGTGTGCCTCAGATTAAAAATCTCGAGATACGTTCCCTACCTAACCCTAAGTTCATGCTACTATAGATAGTGCTTCTCGTTCTTTCAATTTCAATGAGCTGTTTTCCAACGAGATAGAAAAAATGGTTCGAAAAAAGGACGATAGAAGGCGCTTGTAAGTTTTAGATTGCGATGTCAATGTCAAAAGCCACTGAGCCACATAGTGAGGTCCACTGGGAACACTGAACTTTGCTCGCTTACCTGTGTCGAACTAGTTCGCTCCCATCTTTCATTCGCTCGGTCTTTTTTAAATATTGCAATTATTTAATTCATACTGCGCTCCAATATTTAACTATTTCATATAATGTAAAATACAAAAAATTTCACATGAATTGAGAAAAGTTCCGGCTGGTCTCGTCGGGAGAATGACAACTGCCGATTGGTATCCTATCGTTTCGAAGATAATAATATGTACGTAATGCCGCTAACTTCAAAACGGTTAAGGAAAACTTCGTGAGGAAACCGACATGTACCTAGAATTCTTCGAGGTCATGGCTGTGTCATCAGTGTGGATTGGTACACTGCGCCAGCGTGGTGGATTATGGATATGACTCTCTCTTTGCAAAAGAAGGCCCGAGTCCCAGCAGTGGGAACAATTAGTGGGCTGCTTATGCTTTTGCTACCTGACCGTAGATGTCTACGATTGTTGTTATTTGCTATTGTTGTTGTGTTGTTGGTTGTTATTGCTTATGAACATCTGCAAACTCGGAAACGCTTTGTGTACATGCATTAAAATTCAAGAGAACTATAAATTGTCTGATTTAAAAATTTCATCTCTCTCAATATACGGATATTGTCAAAACCTTAGATTTGGACAGAAATGTTAAGTAATGTTAGATGTAATATAAGCGCCATCTATCATTTCTTCGTTTTAATCTCTTGAAAATGTCTAGAAAATCTGTATCTAGAAAAAAATACGTGGTAGAAATGATACTTTAGAAATGTTTAACGTTCTTTTTACTGTCGCTTTTTCGTTTCAATGATTTTCAAATCACAACGCTGCTAAAGAAAAGTTTACTACAAAAATTCGAAATCTAATAAAATCGTTGAATACGTAACATACAATTCGGGTAAGAGCGAACTAAATCAGTCAGTTGACCATGCGGAATTACTGAACAATAGTGGATCGCCGAAAAATAACGGTCACGGAACCAGATAATCGATGAGCTAATTCGCATAGTTCACTAAAACTTAAACTTAAGGAGCTGTTCTGTATACTCATGGTTTGGTAACTAATGTCCCAACATTATTATTTTTTTATTTATTCTTGGCCATAGATACCACAAAACACTTGATAGATACCACAGACTAAGTAGAGAGAATAGATACTAGTCCTTCGGCCACAGAAAAATATTTTCGTATCAGTGTTGCTATTTATATTTTTGAATCTTCCTTTTACTTGTGCTTAGTTTGTCTCTGCATCGAGAGTTTTAAATATTTCTAATGAAAATCGAATGTGATCAGTAACGATTTTTTATTGCATTATCAATTTAATTAATTATTTTTATTCCCAATATTTTAACACTAAAAAAGAAGACAAATTGTTTAAGTATGAAATTTTTTCTTCGAGTACTTAGGGTTTATAGAAGGTAAACAAACCAAACACAAAAGCTGAGCTCAGAAGAAAATTATAATTTATCTTTAAATAAGTGATGTGCTAGGGAAACCACCAAAATTTTTAGTTATCGAAAATAATTTAGATTTACACTTTTTCCCTGAACATTGGGAGGAGCTTCATAGTAATAACACTTTCGAGAGTCTATGGTAGCGACAAATCTTTTTGAATCCACACTATCGCCATCTAGTGCGTACGTTAGAACCATTTTTGTTTTGTCGGAAAACGGCTCATTTAAAAAAAATCTTGTTGCCAGTATGAATAATTCCATTGACTTCAGCGGCTAAAGGACTAGTATCCATGGCCAAGATTAAATTAAAAAAGAAAAGCTTTGTTTACAAAGTTTACGTTGCTATTTTCTACATTTTAGCACTTAGTCTGTGAATTTTAGACTTTGTTTACTTTAGTAGCGTAGTCTATCTTTAATTTTATTTTATTTGGCACCAATTTTACGTTCCAAGGCTTCAGTATGTTTGATAAAATAGTAATATTATTGTGTTTTATCATTCCATTGTCTATTCAGAGCCTAATCGACGTTTTCGGTCCCGGTTTACGACCAGATCTTATTCGTTTGCCGGCTAGATATTTTTACGTTAATTTTACATTTGTTGATGAAAATTCGTAAGTGAAATTATCAATTCTTCTTTAATCTTCACTATAATCACAATTTACGAATACACCTAAATTTATCTTCTAGGTACTCTCCAGACTTAACAAAACTTCTTGCTATAGAAATAAAAGGAAAATCAAAATTAACCCCGCATTGCCGAGTTTGGGTTAATAAATTAGATCGAAAGGATGGCAGCTTCATTGTGCGGTACAAAACATACGAGACGTGCTATGATTTCTCAATTAACATTTATTATAACAGCAAACACATAAAAGGATCACCATACCTTCTAAAAGGTAATATAATTAACCTAGTTAAAGCAATGATTTCAAGAGGATACGCAGTAATATATAAGTAAATGAGTTGTAACCGAAATGAGTGTAGGATATAAATTTTAAAATAAATACTACAAAATATACTATAGATAATACTTTTTTATCTCTTTATGAGGTAGGAGCAAATCTACTCACTTATTTTATTATTTCTAGATCCTGTCCAGCCTGACCAGTGTGATTGTCCTGAGGAGGATTTTGAATTATGGTATAAACAAAATGGTTGCTTAAGCACCTACGAACAAATCGAAAAAGACTTCCAGCCATTTCAAAATGTAGACATGAAAGAAAGTATCAAGAAAATTATAGCAAAATATCATCATCCAGAAAGTACTAGCTTTTGTCATTATGTTATCAAGAAAAACAAAATTTACAGAGATTGTTATGGAAAACATGTGGGTTTCAACATGTTTTCTGACAATATCCTATTATCTTTGTCACGAAAAGTAAATTTACCTGACATAGAATTTGTGATGAACTTGGGTGATTGGCCATTGGTTCGTAAAGGTACTGAGCCTTTGCCCGTGTTCTCATGGTGTGGCAGTGATGATACAATCGACATTGTCCTGCCAACTTATGATTTAACTGAATCAACGTTAGAAAATATGGGAAGGTGAGTACTTACTACTACTCATTAATACTTATTTAATCATTCTAGACCGAGCTTTGCTCGGTTACTTAGATACATACTGATACCTCAAAAAAAAAATGAACTTGAAAAAAGAAAGGCGGCCGGTTGGTCGGACCTACCATATTATGACCACCCATCTTTCCGACTGAGCTAATATACTGTCGCGCGACGTCGCGAAATTTTTACCGTTGCATTCTAATCTTTATGTAACAGTTTTTCATTGTCTAAAAACGCGCATAAAACGGCGTTTTTTAATAATAAATCCTAGCTAGATCGATTTATCATTCCCGAAACCCCCTGTATACATAATTTCATGAAAATCGTTCGAGCCGATTCCGAGATTCAGATTCTATAAATATATACATATACTAGCGGCCCGCCCCGGCTTCGCCCGTGGTACATATATATAACCTACAGCATTCAAGGATTACGTCCATATGAAAGAACGGTCAACGATTTTTTTAAATCGATCCAGTTGTTCCCGAGATTAGCGTGTTCAAACTATATATATGCTATAGGCTACTTTTGATCCCCAAATTATCGTGCTGTTTACTGGGTCAGAAGTGACACCTGTATGCAACTGGCGGGGATAACTAATTAAATGACGATTGATCAGTTATCGACCGGGGATGAAAAATGATTAAATTACTAAAATGGCTATTAAAAATAGGGGTTGATCGTAGAAAGGTGAAAATTGAGGATTGTATGTATTTTTGTATGTTATATCATAAAAAAATAAAAATAAAAATTTTTGTCTAAAAAATAAAATTTAGGGGTGGACTACCCCTAACATTTAGGGGGATGAAAAATAGATGTTGGCCGATTCTCATAGATACCGGATAAGCACAAAAATTTCATCAAAATCGGTCAAGCCGTTTCGGAGGAGTATGGCAACGAAAACTGTGACACGAGAATTTTATATATTAGATACCTACAAGAATTGCTCATTTAAAGGTATAAGATTGGGTACCCCAATTTCTTCCAGATTGAATGACCATGGGAACTCAATGTACAAATTTTTTTTGGTAAATTAAGGTCTGATAAATCAACTTCTTTTCTCAGGTGCAAGCATTGGTAGGATGGAGATAGATCAATGCTTGCACATCATAAAATATATGGTGATGATGTCTGTTAACTTTTTAAGATAAGTACCGGGACGTCCAGAGAGGGCAGATATAGTTTAAGGGTACAGCCTCAAGTATGGATATTAGGATATACCTATGTATAGTTTTTAGTTAAGAAATATTTTAATTAGAAGCTAATAGTATCCAGCGACAGTCTGTATAATAAATAAAGTTTTATGTATATGTACCTTAGTACACTATTTATTTATTTATTTACTGTGTTTTGCATATCCAGTAATTACATGCTCTTTGTGGCAAACACTTTCTGTTGTATTTCATCCATTTATGCATGTAACTTTGTTACTGTAAAATTAAAAAACTGTCAGATTACAATCTGATGTTAGATTTTGTGTAGGCTGTAGAATGCGTTGCCGTATTGTTTTTTTTTCCTAATGTTTACAATCTTAGTGTCTTCAAATGGAGAATGAATAATGTTTTTCAAGGTAACCACATTCCATCTAGGACTGCATCACCCTTAACATCAGGCAAGATGGCGGTCAAGTGCAAATAAAATAAAAAGATTACAAACTATCCAAACCTACCATGGGTATAATTCACATGTTATACTGGAAATTGACAGTGATTGCAATTTTACAGTGATATATCAATCAAGTTACGCAAATGTTTACTTCTTTAAAATAAACTAAAATACTGGATTCGTAGTATAGATGAGTTTGTGGTCCAGGGTTTCACTGGACGTGCTGTCGGTGCAGTGGCGTGGAGGCCCCGTGGGCGCAGCGCTCGGCGCGCGCGGTGTGGCGCGGCCGCGACTCCCGCGCCGAGCGCCTGCAGCTCGTCGACATCGCGCGCGCCCACCCCGACCTCTTCAATGTTTCGCTTACCAACTTTTTCTTCTTCCGCGACAAGGAAGCTCAATATGGACCCAAACAACCGCATATTTCCTTCTTCAAGTTTTTCGATGTAAGTACTTGTGACAGTTGCCCGAGTGAGTTTTTCCCGATGCGATGGTTATTTCTTGGTGTCGGATTTCTTTTAGGTAAGGACGCTCCATTGTAGAGCGCATAGTCGTTTAACATTAGGTGATATAAATAAATATTGGTGGACAATTCACACACAAGACCATCTGACCCCAAACTAAGCAAAGCTTGTAATATGGCGGCCACATAGTTGATATAATATTTATATCATTTTAAATACATACTTATTATACATAGAAACACCCAGACACAGTGCAAATATTTGAATTCATCACACAAATATTTGCACTGGGTGAGAATCGAACCCACAACCCTCGGCTTCGCAGGCAGAGTTACTGCTCACTAAGCCACGAAGCCAGTCATGATATGTGAGATGGCGGTCAAGTGTAACCTTAAAAAAGTCTAAAGTTTACAGATACCTCTACTCTCTTTATAGTTCATCTGTGATAATAAAAAAAAAACCTTTACAATCCCTCTTTTCTTTATTAATTAAATTTTATTTTTTCAGTACAAATATCAAATTAACATAGATGGAACAGTAGCCGCTTACCGTATGCCGTATCTTCTAGCGGGAGGAGGTATGGTTCTCAAGCAAGACTCTCCATTCTATGAGCATTTCTACAGTCAGCTCCAGCCATGGGTACATTTTGTGCCTTTTAAAAGAGATCTGTCTGATTTAACTGATAGAATACACTGGGCTCTGGAACATGATGAAGAAGCTCAAAATATAGCGAAAAAAGCAAGGCTTTTTGCTAATGAACATTTACTACCACAGAAAATAATATGTTATCATGCAGCATTATTTCTGGTAAATCTGTTTTGATGTTAATTATTTTCATATGACTTATGTTGCTGACAATTGTGATAATGAGATATGGTTTCTTGCAGGAATGGAGTAAGAGAATAACAAGTGAAGTTGTGGTTAAAAAAGACATGACTCATGTCCCTCAACCACCATTTAAATGTGATTGTCAGAATAAAAAAGGGCATGATGAATTATAATCAACTGGGTACTTCTAAAGTATTCATACCAGTGGAGGCTGAAACTCAAAAGATCAAACATGTATTATAAATACTGCCATGTAATAATTAATAATAAGCCATTCCTATTTAGTCTAGAAATGTAAATCTAAGATTTAGGTAGGTAGCTGTGATCCGAGTTCACCTAACATACAGTAATATATATTAGCATAATTACAAATTTTGCATAATAAACTAGCATAATAAGTACAAAAAACATTTTTAGAATGATTTTATTTTTCAATAAATATATTAACAATTTAATAGCATTTTATATATAAATTACTCCTAAATGTTTCACGTCGAATATGAGAGTAGGTTGTTCTTCAACGTCTTTTAATGAACTCACCAAACATACTATTTTAATACTAGTCCTTTCTCTGTGCAATCACTCTTTGTACAACGGTACATATTTATGTAATATGGGTAACTAATAATTTAATACATTAACACTTTAAAGCCATGATAAAAAGTGTATGGGGTCTTAATACAAAAAAAAAATATAGGTCCACACAGTTCTAGATAACTTGACTAAATATTAAGTCACAATGTAGTAAATCTTCTTTTAGTCACTAAATCTCCTAGTGGAAAGCGGCGTTGTGGCCGTTTTGGAAGCCGACCTTTTAGTTTGAGCCGGTGGTAGGTTAACTAAGTAAGGGTGGTACCTATTATAATTTAACCGATATTGTTGAACCGCACACTAACAAAACGCAGCGAGATCCGGGCCGGGGCAGAAAGAGCACGAGTTCAGATGAAATCGGTACTGATTCTGTAACGATCAACGCCATCTGATGATGAACGCGATCCGAACGACTCAAATTCGGAATGACAATCCTTGTCTCTGTCATTCTATACGGATAAGTGGAGTACGACCTAGAGATTGGATTCCGTGTCGAGATCAATCCGATTGTGTGGTGAATCAGGCTACAGGTTCTGTTCTTCTAGATTAAACGGACTTATGGCGGTTGGCCTCGACCGCGTTTAACTCTAGAACACACTCTAAAATGTGATCCAACGAAAGCTGCCAAGCAATCCATTATGCGCCGAGAACAGTTTGTACATTCATGACGCGTACCTATAGTTCAAGCTGTTTTGTGTATCGGTGCGTACGGGATATCCCGTAAAGCAACGGGCGGCCAACATGGGCCGCTCTGCGACTGTACTACCAAGCGGCGCCCGGGATCCGTATGACTACGGCTACGTGTGACTCATCGGTTGATGTTCACGCTAAAGTAGTTTGTGAATGTGTGAAAATAAGGTGTAAAGTCGAACGGTGTGTTACGGGATGTGTCGGATCACCGGTACATGGCGACGTCGGGGCTGCGGTAGAAGCACATGTACGCGTCGGCGAGCAGGCGGCGCGCGTGCGGCTGCGAGCGCGCGTCGCGCGCCGGCGCCGGCGCCGCGCCGCCCGCCGCCGCCGCCTCCGCGCCTAGCCACGCGCCCAGCTCCGACATGCACACGATCTCCGGGATGTTGTACCCGTTGCGCTCGCCTGCACACACACACACACTACATACGCCTGCGTTCTGCGTGGAGCGCATCAAACACAATCAATAGTAAAATAACGGGTTTTGTAAAACTTAAATGGTCTACACTTGACCGCCATCTCGTCTGATTTTAAGCGACTATCCGGTCTAAGATAGAGCGTGCTAAGATAGAGCCCAGAAAAAACGGATTCACTCTTGATTTGAAGACACAAAGATTGTAACCATGGGGCAAAACACTCTCGGGCAACGTATTTCACAGTCTAGACGTTCTTATCACAAAAGTAGAGTCAAGCCTATTCGTTAGTCTTTCAAACGTCAACCATGAAACGATGTCGCTTTTGCGAGCTACGACAGAAAAAAGGGCAAGGTGGTATTAGATTATAGAGATCAGTGGCACACTCACCGAAGTGTATCCTAAACCGATAGGCTAGCACTTTTGCGGCGATGTTCAAGACTTTGAAGTTTAGTGGGTTAGGCCTCAAACGGGCCTGGACGTGGCGAGCTATGCCCAAACTAGGTCACTTCAGTCCTACTAATGGTATAACCGCGAAAATTTGATGTTTGTAAACAGGATAGGCAAGTAGATAATAATTAAATTTCAACGGTCCAAGTTTACCTAGCTGTTTGATCCAATAGCTGATCATTCAGGAAGCTGGTTAAATGGCGCTGTTTAGCAGAGATGCTTGGCTGTTGAATGAGTTAATTAAACTAGTTGGCTGCGACATATAATACGAATACCTCATGGAAAGACTTCGGTGATGATGATGCCGGTTCCATAATTTTTGCTCATCCGAAAAGTGCTCAACGCGCATAGAGAAGTTTTCACTTCAAAAGTTACCTTTCCTATCAGCCATCGAGTCGAAGAAGCACCAGGGCGCGTCGATGCTCTGGCCGGCCTTGACGAAGGCGACGTAGTGGCTGGTCTCGATACACAGCACCGCGAATAGCTCCATGTAGACGCGCGGCGGCGGTGCCGCTTCCAGCACTGACAGGTATTCTGAGCTCACTGCTAAAGGCGTCGCCTGCAACACAAGACTTTTTGGGTATAGCAATTTGGTACTATTGACTTTTTCCCCCATAGCATCGATAGCCCACCGCTACTCACTCAAGTTTTTAAACCTAACCGCCATGTTGGAAGAATCCCGTCACATGCAGAAGTGGTATAGAAGAAAAAATAATTTTTCTCCCCGCGTGAAATGGACACTTCGACGATCAACGACCAAAAACTAATCCACATTTCCTGAAAAGGGCTAAGGTTTTCCTGATCTGCAAGATGGGCTGAGTCATGAAGATGACCCTGATAATTAAATACGAACACTGTTACGAAGAAATTCCGCTTAAAAATAATCTGCCGTAATTATGAGCTAAAAGAAGAGGGTATATTTTATTTTCATTTATTAACCTCAATTCGAGCATTTACTTCAAGAAGAAAAATGAAGATAGATTGCGCATTAACATCGATAGTTGCAATCTGACGCAATCACGCGTCAGATTTTTCAATATGCTTCAATACACGGTCAGGAGATCCCATCGTTATTGCTACCGATAATACTGCATCGGATATTCACCACTATATCAATAAAGCCAATCAATCAATAATCAAGTAATCAATAGTAGATACTAGTGCATTGCGACTAGATAGTCGCACCGGAGATTTCACCTATTCGTTCCAAGACAAAACCCACTGGCGACCGATCTTCCTGCCTGCTGGTTGGTCTCTGCACGTGCTCCGCCAGCACGCCCATGTGCTTGCCTATTTGCCAGCATGTCTGTTTACATGCTACCTGTCACCTGCCCACATGCCTGCCCGCATATCCAGAGATCAAGTCCTGAGGCGATCGGGAGCCTCAGCCCTCGGCGTGAATCAGGCGTGTTCATTTGTAGCTGTCATTATTGTTAAAGATTCCAGCAATAGCCCCGGTACTGTATGTAGGTTGAGTGGTGGTGTGGGTACCTTGTGGTGCCCCCCTAGTGGCGTGCAGCCGTCGCAGGCAGGCGGTGCAGGCGGCGCCCGCCTCGAGCGCGCCGTCGGCCGCCGCGCACGCGCCGCACTCCCACCGCGCCAGCGCGCCGCACACCGCGCACTGACGCGGTACTGCCGAACCGAAATTATGTCAATATTTGCACATGTAGCTGAAAGTGCGTACTTAACGTACGTAAAATTTGCAGCAAATGAAGTCCCATACTGTTCGAATCTATTTCAGTAGCGTCGTGTTCCGTAAGAAATGTAACTTTTTACACGGGTTAGGTACACATTGCGGGTTTTTTTTCATGCCCGATAGGGGGATTCTTTACATTTACTAGACTTTGACAGAAACTATGTAGTAGGTATGTATACGTTTGTCGCGTAAAGGTTTACGGTGGCGACGTAGATATAAAATCTATGCTAATGTACATTTACGATCGATGAGCTTTTCTGTTTCTTTGAACGCGCTAAACTCAGGAATTTCCAAATGGATTTGAAAAACTATTTTCATCAGTGATTTACAAAATTACCTCTACAGTTATTTTGCTGCATACTTATTCGTTGTGAGTCATAAAAAAACAACAATGAAGAATGAAATACTCACAGCCCTCTATGAGATCAGTGACGTCCAGTAGTGGCGAGGGCAACACTTGCTGGTACAATTTGTAGTTCTTACCGAACCGCGGCATTTGAATAATAAACGTTGACGGTACCTGGACGAAAGAAAATAAACATGGTTGTAATGGCACAATGCATTTCATTGAGAAGTATATCTCTTCTCTCACATGTTAACATTTAGTATTCTGAAGAGCCCTTAAAATAGTTGATAGTTTTTTTTATCTTGTTGTTCGAATTTTTTGGGGCTTTGTTCGTTTTTAGGGCAATTTTCCGTTATTTTCGAAATTACCTTTCACAACACAACAGTGCCCCTTACAAAAAAAGCCCTGCTTATGTAACGGTTCGACTCAACCGCCCCTTAAAATATCAAAGGAAAAATTCACCGTCTCGGGATACTCTAAAATTATAAAACTACTACAACATACAACGGAACGTTATTCGCTGACCAATGAGGACCGATTCAAATTAACCAATGACGTCGACCGACGCTCATTAAATTATATAATATAAATACCAGTGCATTCCCGGCAAGGAACTGTTACAAGTAATTAAAAATATAAAATAATAAATACAACAATACGGACAGTATTGTTGTATTTAGTCCTGAATTGCTAAAACTCTAAAATACTAATTAAAAAGTGACAGCCGTCGTTTGGGATTCACCCACTACGCGCTTCACCCACTACGCCCTTCGTCCACTAAGATGGTCATCCATTACGCGCTTCATCCACTAACTACTGCACCTACTACGTGCTCTAAGCAGAGGACCTCTTCGAGAAGCTGACATCCTCGCCGCCGCACTCGGGCACTTGCAGTCACCTATCATGATGACTGCTAGCTGACCTACTTGAACCTGCTCCAGAAGTACTGTGACACGGCTCACCCCGGCTTCCCCCTCTCGGAGTTTATTCCAACCAGGCCAGCGTGTCCACCCCTATTAGCAAGAAGGCGATTGCAAACCAACCTTGACCCGTTCTATACTTTTGTTCTCTCTACTATTCAAAAGAAATAAATCTAAATTAAGAGAACCTTTTGGCTGTTTCTCTTACTACCTACTACAAACTTCAAACGTAACAGCTGAAAAACGTTACCTACCCAGCAACTATTGCCTATTGCTACACTTATAGTCATTATGAGGATTGTACCATAGGCCCACTGGGAGGAATAATTTCGTAGCAGAAGGAAACAATCTAAAGGGAAGGAAATTATCGATGATAGGAATGATCAATGGACTGGCGAGTCCATAAATAATTCCTGCCCTGCTTTGAGTTAGGATTCGATAGGATAGCCTGTGTTACGCCTTCATTGGACTCACTCACATTTACTATAGCAAAAATACGTTCCTTTTCATATTGATTTTGGGCACACTCCATCAACACGTGAAATAGATCTTTGGGGTTAATACACTTCTTATAGTTGTACCCTTTTCCCATATATCCAAAAGTATTTAATGGAATGTCACCAGAGCGGAATTCTAGACAACTACTAGTTTGCGGTGGATTGCACCAAGAAACCAAAGCTCAGGTTTTGTAAGTTTGTAGTTTTTTAACTTTTTTGACTTACAAAAAAAGGAGGAGGTTATCAATTCGACCTATGTTTTTTTTTTATGTATGTTACCTGATTTCTCGAGAACCCCTGCACCGATTTAATTTTTTTTTTGTGTTCGGATGGGTATGCTTCCGGAATGGTTCCATATAAATCTTATCGAAATCGGTCGGGTGTTTTTTGCAATATGAACCATAAACTAAAATTTGCGTACACTTTCTGGAAGACGTAGTTGTAGATTTCACAAAAGTTATGACACTTGATCCTGTCAGTACGAAATTATGTAAATGGATTAATAAAAACTTGTTTTACACTAAAAAGGGTAAAATAAACTATTTTCGAACAAAAAATTTAACTGACTTCAAAACCACAAATAGGCACTCAAAAGCGAAAAATAAACTAAAATCATTATTATAAACGCTACTCACTCATCTATTCTTATACAGGGTGACTGGTGCAGGACCGGCCATAGCAAAATCACGCATGGAGGAGGTTATATGCTACCTATTAAAGCTTACTTTCCCTAACTAAAGTTTTATAGTTTAGGAGATAGGTTAATTTTTAAACCTTTTTAAAATTTTCCCGAAATTTGACCTTAAAGCTGCTATAACTTTTTTTATTTAAAGTTCTAGTGAATTATTCTTTTTTTTTGTTAGCACAGACAAATGTTTGATCAAACCTATGTCGGAACTCCGCTTAAACAAGGACAAAAAAAAAGATATTACGCTTGAAAAAGGAAAAATTACCGAAAATAAAAACATTAAGATCATTTTATTTTTTAATAATTAAAAAACCACTAACTTTCAATAATTTATAAACTCTAAATAAACTTCTCTAGTTCATCACCTATCCAACGGTACCAAATGTATAACAAAAAAATGTACAAACTACATGTACATATCTAAAACCTCATCGTACAAACACACGTACTACAAAATGTGGATATTTAGCAGCTAGTAATTGATAGGATTTTCAGATTTCTAAAGCTAATTTAATCAATAATAGTAAACAAAATTTGGTCAGTGTTGGTATTAGTAATTTAAATAAAACAAGTGCTTAATAGTACATTATTTATTTTGACGAATACAATGAAACGAGTAAGAAAAAATTGTGAATTGGAAAAGATATCGGGCATTGAAAGGACATTGTTATTTTAGGTTCTGCTGGAATTGCTGTCCGCAATTTCTAATACATGCCCGACATCTCTTCCTAATTTCTGTCGTAGTTAAATTTAATCTAATCTCTTCTTTCATAATCACGAAAGCATCATTAATTTTTTGTATCAACTCCTCTTTTGTGTTAATTTGTCCTTTATTGTAGACCAGCTCTTTGGCTCGTGTTAAATCTGGGGATCGGGCCGGCCATTCAGTTGGTCCACCTCTCCCTATCCATGACTCAGGAAATGTGTTGTTGAGTAGTTCTCGGACTTCCAGCCTGAAATGCGCCGGGCACTCATCGTGTTGAAACACAATGGGCATTTCGTCGTTTAAAACTTCCGACAGCAGATCAGGCAAGACGTCCATTAAAAATTCTAGATAATTTTCCCCATTTAAGATGTCAGGTAGGAAATGGGGCCCAATGATAGTCCGACCAATCACACCGGCCCATACATTCACAGAAAATTTCCGCTGGAATGATGTTACCCTCTTATTGTGTGGGTTATTAGGGGACCAATGGTGTAAATTGTGGAAGTTGTGAATTCCTTCTCGGTTGAAATGTGACTCATCGGTCCACAATATGCGTTTGAGGAATGTTGGGTCGTCGACATCTCTGTGCAGAATCAAGCAACAAAAATTCGTCCTCCTTGCATAGTCACCAGTTTCAAGCCCTGTCAACAAGCCAAAACCAACTCTTAATGGTTATTAAATTTGATTCGTGAATGTACTTTTCACATAGTTTAGCGACTAAAAAAAAACATTGTTAAATACATTGTAACATCTAAGCTAATTAATCTAAATAAATTAATTAAAAATTACCTTGAACTGGTGTGTAATGATATGGGTGTTGATTGTCACGATGCATTACTGTCCAGACCTTCCATTGGCTGACGCCCAAAGCTTCAGTTACCACTCTGGTACTAGTAGTGGGGTCCTCCTCAAATGCTGCCAAAATCTGCTCGTCAATTTCGACAGGTAATTGAAGTGCACTGTTTCGGGGTTCTCTGGCGTTTAAGTTACCCGTTTCCCTTAACCGACGATATGTTGTAGAAAATGTGTTTCGGTGAGGTACACTTCTATTTGGAAATCGCTCCTGGTAAATACGCCGCGCTTCACGGCCATTACAGTCAGCAGCGCCGTACGCCAACAGCATATCGGCGTATTCTTCGTTTGTGTATTCAGGCATTTGAATACGAAAACAAACAATAACGAAACTTAACGAAAACAGTCAATAACAAAACAATCAACAAGATAACAGTTCACTAATAACAAGGAATGGTGAAACAGAACAGAGCACGGTCGGTAGTACGTAGGAGCGGTAAGACACGACTGAACATGATATTCAATGCAGTGAATTCTCTCCAAAATCAGATTGGCGTGGCCCTTCCTTTTCGTAAGAAAGAGACAAAACATGACATCGCATTCCTAAGCTCTGACGTCATGCTAAGGGACCATTGCCGCTGTTTGTTTAACAATAGTAACAATAAACCTTTACCTGAGTAGACCGGCATTTACAATAGAAATCACGATTTTTATAATTTAATAACTTTTGGATACAAATTTGGTACCGTTGGATAGGTGATGAACTAGAAAAGTTATTTATAGTAAAATAAATTATTGAAACTTAGTGGTTTTTAATTATTAAAAAATAAAATGATCTTAATGTTTTTATTTTCGGTAATTTTTCCTTTTTCAAGCGTAATATCTTTTTTTTTATCCTTGTTTAAGCGGAGTTCCGACGTAGGTTTGATCAAACATTTGTCTGTGCTAACAAAAAAAAAAGAATAATTCACTAGAACTTTAAATAAAAAAAGTTATAGCAGCTTTAAGGTCAAATTTCGGGAAAATTTTAAAAAGGTTTAAAAATTAACCTATCTCCTAAACTATAAAACTTTAGTTAGGGAAAGTAAGCTTTAATAGGTAGCATATAACCTCCTCCATGCGTGATTTTGCTATGGCCGGTCCTGCACCAGTCACCCTGTATAATTCAAACAAAATCAAAATTTGTTCATCCATTCGGGAGCTACGATGCCACACACTCATACAACCAGAGAGAGGGAGAGAGATACACGTAAACTTAGAACATCTCGTTTTGTGTCGGGGGTTAAAAACATACATACCTCACTGAGTTTAACACCAGAAGTGGCAAAAGACTGTTCGAGGAGTTGCTGTACTGTGGGCAGCGATACGTGCTCATCTTTCTCCACGAACAGTTGATAGCAGTACGACTCTTGCCCCGAAGACAGCTTCAAGAAAGGCTCAGCCCGAAGTAGCTGCGCCACCAAACCGTTTAGGAATTCCTCAGGATCCTGGATGTTAAAAATAATTCAGTTAAAATTAGATCTCCTAACTATTCGAAGTAAGTACGCTTAAGGGTTTTGGATTTTGGCAAGACTCAAACAAAACATTTCGGCCCATTTCACGTGTACAAGTTAATTATTGGCTAGGTATTTTTTTAATCTCCATTAAATACTTACTCGTATGAGACGTCGGCGTCGTTGGAACCTCAAATCTTCTGACGATATCCGTGAAAGTTTCGTGAAAATTAGTAGAATGTTGCAGTGTATGCCCTTCCTTCGTATTTACATAAAAACAAACATACATACTAGCAGATCATAATCATAATCTTTATTGGTCTGTGAAATTAGGTGGTATGTACATATTAGGTATACATAGATGGTACAAGTCTACACAAATTCGCTAATTTCTACCACAAATGGTATACAGACAATTGAGGTTGAGATTGAATAAATGTCAAAATATTAAATTTAAGAAGCTAAAAGATTAAAACCAAAAAACAACATATTAGACTAAAATAATAAGATTAATACACAATGTCATTGTTAATACATAAATTATGTCATGTGAATTCAATTTGTAATTTAGAATGTCAGTTTCGAACGATACATCATTAATTTATTTTATTTTTTTATCAGATAGGAACATGTCATCATGTCAATGCTATAGTAGGCTTTTTGAATTAGAAATTCATTCAACATGACCTTAAAAATCTTGATGTTTTGCTTGCTACGAATGAATTCAGGAATCTTATTATAGATAATTGGAGCCATACAAAATATACTCCTGTTTAGATATGTCGTTCTAGACGGCAAACATTTCAACATACCCTCACGTCTGTTTCCCACAGGCCACATTTCGAAGAGCTCAGGATTTGACTTTATGAATATTGCAATTTCACTAATAAATAAACATGGAAGAGTTAATATTTTAAGCCGGATAAAATGTTTTTTACATGAGTCTACCATTTTTAGTCCGCAGATTGATCTTATGCAACGCTTTTGTGCTCTAAATATTTTAAGGCGGTCCGTTGAATTGCCCCAAAAAATTACGCCGTAGCGGAGGATAGAAGCTACATGACCGTGATAAGCTGTTAGCAAAGCAGACTCGTTAACAACCTTACGTAATTGGTAAAGAGCATAAGCAAAACGATGCAGTCTCTTTGTGACTTCGTCAATATGAGGTTTCCAAGTCAGCTTATTATCAATATTTAGTCCAAGAAATCGTATTGTTTCAACCTCAGTAACTTTTTTGTCCCCATATTCAATGTCAAAATTATAAATGTCATTATTCCTTATTCTGAAGTCCATCAAATGTAGATCCGACGGACGTTATCCTGTACACACGTCTTCCATACAATAATTTGCTAAACTAAATCATTCTCGAATCTATTTAAACACATCTCGTCTTCTCCCGGCTGAGAGCGTCCACTACGGCTGCATTTCTATTCCTGATGATCATCTGTATATTGTAATCTCGTACTGTTTTCACGCAGACGCTTACCGTACCAACCAACCGATGGTATCATTGGTATCGTCAGCGAAGATACCTGTGTGCCGTGGAATTAATGGCGACAACCGCATGTGACGCCCTAGGTTCCTAAGCTAAGATAAGCGTTACCTTCTCCTCGGAGGTGAGCCCAGCGACGGTGGACAGCCGCTCGAGCAGGGTCCGCAGCTTCATGACGCGGTCGGCGCGCACGTACCCGTGCCGCCGCAGCGGGTTCACGATCTCTTCGCGCAACACGCGCTGCACCTCGCTGTAGTGCGGGGAATCCTGACACACACAGACACACCCTTCTCTTAGTATTTCATGTTTTTATTTTTATACTACACCTGCTCGGAAAGTACCTTGATACTTTATCAAATTTACGGTAGAAAGTACGTCATTGCATATCGAACAAATATGGGGCGAGAAAACGCATCTGAGCGGTTTTTCTTTTTTAATTTTGGGTAAGACTATGCGCTGGTAACCTAAATCAAAAGCCAAAAAGTTTTTACAGTGAGTTTTTATCTCCAAGTTCGCAAAATGACACTGGCCACTAGCTGTGTGTTGGATGGTGTCAAACAATTTGAAAAAAGAACGTGAAAATTGCAGACGCCATTGGCGCCATTTTCAATTTGTGTGTTGTTTGAGGATTCAGTTTTCGTAGAAAAGTAAAATAAAAAGATTTAGTTTTATATTTTCCTCGTAGGTGTAGTATAAAGCACTATGTATCACTCGAGAGAAAGTGCGATTCCCGATCTCGGGTGTAGGCGAGGGCTTTAAAATGTACTATTATAAAATGAGTGGTAAAAACGTTATGTTCACAGTATAGAGTGATGTGACGAGCAGGACATGACTGTGTCTGGTGCGAGGTAATAATGACTTCATGTTCCAATAGCTGCATCAGGAACATGTCCTGCTATCAAAAAGATATTACGAGTAAATTGAGGCAAAGACCGAATAGTAGAATAAATAGTTTTTAACCCCCGACCAAAAAAAGGGGTGTTATAAGTTTGACGTCGATGTCTGTCTGTCTGTCTGTGTGTGTGTCTGTCTGTGGCACCGTAGAGCTCAAACGGATGGGCCGATTTCGATGCGTTTTTTTAATTTGAATGTTAATTACCGTGCGGATGTTCTTAGCTATGTTTGGCAAATATCGATTTAAGATGGCCGCCTCTACAAAATGGCGGATAAAATATTTCTTCACAACCTATGTACCTCAATATGGGTATCAAATGGCAAATCAAAGGGCTTGACTAGTAAAATACTATACGGTATAACAAATTTCAAATCCAAGATGGCCGCCACCACAAAATGGCGAATTACATTATTTTTTTCACTACCACCTCAACATGGGTATCAAATGAAAGGGCTTAACTGGTAGAATACTATGCACTATGACGATTTTCAAATCTAAGATGGCCGCCACCACAAAATGGCGAAGTACATTTCTTTTTTCACTACTCCTTCAATATAGTTATTAAATGAAAGGGCTTGACTAGTAGAATGTTGTACAAATTACAAATCCGAGGTAGTCGGGGGTTAATCAAAATTTTTACTTTTGTTCTTGTTACAGGGTTACTTAGCATGGCCGTATTAAAACCACAAGGTAAGCTGGGGTCACATTCGTTAAATCCAAAAATTTACAAAATATAGAATTCTTTATACATAGGCTATTTTTATCGCGGGAAAACAACTGAAACGGCAACTACGCACGTAAAATCGCGGGGCGCTACTAATAAAGCATTTTTACTCAAAATATTGTATTATCATTAGTGACTTCCTCAAAAATCAAAATTTGAGGCTGCGACCACTCCTGCGTCGATGAAAATAAATAGTTTATTCCTCATACTTTGTGTACATGTCATATTATTAATTCTATTAAAATCAGTGAACTGTAGGTACAAGTTTAATTATTAAATTAAAATAGATTGTTTTATTTTTTTATAATTATTTGTACCTCTGGTTCAGGCGGTCGGTAAAGCAGCGCGTCGAACACGCTCGTGAAGGTGAACATCGCGAAGAGCGTAGCGTCGAGGTAGCATGAGTTGTGGTGGCCCTGGATGCCGCGGTTCTTGCCCGGGAGCTCCCCCAGGGCGCTCCGCGGCGGCACCACGCCCGGTACCACCGGGCAATCCGGCTGCAAAACATAATGACTAATAAGGAATAGGGGAAGTAAGCGTGTCTGTATGCCTTTGCAAGGAAAAGTATGGATAATTTGAACAGAGAACTATCGGACGTAGCATAACCAGGCCACTAAATGTTCCCATGGCTGAGACTCGGGGCCTTCTCACGCAACGAGAAAGCCTAGACTCTTATGAACCACGCTATCCTATTGTGGGTTGGATGACACATGGCGTCGAAAGATTCTAGATACATGTCGGTTTCACGTTTTTTTTCCTTCACCGTTTTAAGCTAACGGGATTATGCACATGACTTAGAAAAGACAGTGGTGCGCGTAGTATTCGAACCAGGGGCTCCGGATCGGCACTCGCCGTTAGACCAGCTGTGGTTTACAGACAGGTTATACAGACCTAGCAAAAACGACACGACGGCTTTACACCTGCACGTTCATACGTAAGTAATCTGCACACTGTATCAAATCCATTGATAAAACTCTTGAGATTATAGATTTTGAAGTGTTTGTTTACCCCCACGTTAGTGTATTGTAAGGCAATAATTTTAAAAATGTAGCTAATCTAAAAGTGTTTTATCAACTTTGACGGGAAAGCGTTGACGGGAAATATCACGTGCTAACACGAGACTTAGGTACTTTTTTTTAATGCATGCCATTATTAGGGTCATACAAGAGTCTCATTATTTCATTTTGTCAGTGAAAAGGAAAAACAATAATTTTATTGATATGTCGCAGCCGAGTAACTTAATCAGCCGTGTAATTAACAGCCTAAGTGATATTCAGCCATTTGACCAAACAGCTAGGCAAATAACTTGGATCGTTGACGTTTAATAACCTGTCTAGTCTGTTCAGTTCATTTGTACCTAACTAGGTTCGGTTAGGTAATTAGGTGAGGGTTAGTTTTGTAAAAAACACTTTTTTTTAACTTTAACAGGTTTGCACTTGACCGCCATCTCGCCTGATGTTAAACGATGATGCGGTCTACGATGGACCGTGTTTACCTAGAAGAAACCTATTCACTCTCGATTTGAATACACAAAGATTGTAACTATCGAGAAAAACCTATTCAGGCAACGTTTTTTGTTGTTTGCGCACTATCCATTTTCTGCCACCAAGTGCGGAACTCCCCAAACTGCCAAAATGGCGTCGGCAAACAAAAAATTCGATTTTCATGATATAACCTAACCGTGCCTAGTTCCATTTTATAGCATTAAATTACAAAAATCTCACGTATAAGATGTTTCATCTTTTTTAATTCTGTTACATGTTCACCCTACACTACGAATAGCCTAAACATTAGCCAGCAAGATTAAACGAAACAAACGGATACAGCTGAACATCATTCAGGCCGTTAGTTAAATGGCACTGTTTAATAAACAGGTTAAGCTGTCAATTACGCTAATTAAGAACGTCTGATTGAGCTAGTTGGTGGCGACAGATTTAACATAAGCTAATGATTATTAGGTGCATGACTTATCGGGGTCAAATCGGTGTTAAGGTTTTTTTTTTAATATTGAGTGTCGAGACGAACGTGACATGTACGTGATGGTAAGCAACATGCCTGCCACCAGAGATGTACAAAATGGTTTTAAAAAAGCATTTAAATACAAAATGCAAAATACTTCTCAGATTTACTATTTCAAATGCAAAACACAAAATAGTTTTGAGTTTTGTATTTCAAATGCTAAATGCAAAATAGGTATTTTCAAAATAAAATACCTTTTGACCAAATCTCAGATATTTATTTTTATTTTAAGTATTTATCATGAGAAATAGAGACACAATGAACCGAACAGAGACGTCTAATTATATGGCATCTTATGCATGACATTTTGGTCATGGAGGGATCAAAATATGAGAATGATATAAAATATAGTTACTTTTGATAACTTAAAAATGTATTTTTGTACATAGTCTCCAAGTCTCTCTACACACCTAGTCCAGAAGAACTAGACTAACGAAAAGAGAGCCTCCATTTTGTGAATTGTGTTGCCATTTATTTCGGTTGGTTCTGTAACTTATTTTATTATTATTACACTGTTCTTAATAACAACTGGACCCTGACCTGTCTACATTGACATTGTCTGACACTAGTCAGACATAAGGCGCTCACTCTGACCAAAGAAGAATAAAAGTGGTCAAGTGAGAGTAAGTTCTTTTATCTACAGTTCTAAGTATGGGACACCCCCAAAATTTATTGTTTTTGACGTGACAACGTCTTATAAATTGGTTTGCCGGGTGAGACTTCAAGAAACTGCGTTACGCTCCGCTCACGTTATGCGCTCACAACGAGAGCGAGTGAGAGGCACGCGTCCCTTCCACTCGGGCATGGTTAGCCCGCCTAAGAGCGAGAGAGACAGACCTAAAAAGTGAAAGGCACGCGTCCCTTCCGTAAAATTATTTTACCACTCGAAGTCGTTGTCACGTAAAACTTTCGCCCGTATACCGACTTTACAGGCAACCAATTTTTTTCTATTTTTGTATGAAAATCTTTATGCGGTTCACAGAATACTTTTACTTACCAAGTGTTAATGGTATAGCTTTTATAATTTCGGAGAAAAGTGGCTGTGACATACGGACGGACAGACAGACAGACATGACGAATCTATAAGAGTCCCGTATTTTGCCATTTGGCTACGGAACCCTAAAAATGAACTAAATTAAAAATTTTGATTAACTTCACTGTACAACATTTTACTAGTCAAGCCCTTTCATTTGCAACCTACATTGAGGGAGTAGTGAAAAATAAATGTATATCGCCATTTTGTGGTGGCGGCCATCTTGGATTTGCAATTCGTCATAGTGCATAGTATTCTACTAGTCAAGCCCTTTCATTTGGCAACCGTATTGAGGAAGGTTGTGAATAAATATTTTGTCCGCTATTTTGTGGAGGCGGCCTTCTTGAATCGATATCAATCAAGCATAGCTAAAAATCACCGCACAAAAATTAATCTTCAAATAAAAAAACCGCATCGAAATCGGCCTATCCGTTTGAGCTCTACGGTGCCACAGACAGACAGACATCGACGTCAAACTTGTAACATCCCTATTTTTGGTCGGGGGTTATAAAAAATGGCGCGCATAGGTAGCAGGCAACTCTATCGGACAAATTTGGTGATATCCGTTCGTTTCACATTTTTTTGGCTAAACTTAATGGCAAAGTATTTTGTATTTTGAAATGAATATTAAAATGCAAAATACGTCTCAAAAGGTATTTCAAATAAAATACAAAATGCTTTTTCCTAAAAGGTATTTAAATGCAAAATACAAAATAGGTATTTTGCATTTTGTATTTGCATTTTAAATAGAAGTATTTCAAATAAATCGCATCTCTGCCTGCCACATAACAGCCAGTGACACGTAGCTATTGGAACATGAACAGTCCAAATCATTACCTAGCACTGCACTGCGCTCGTCACCCAGAGATCTAAGATGTTATATCTCTAAACCCTGTAATTTTTTTATTGTTGTTTAAATATATAAATGCTCCAAAGCGTGCTTGGCTAGAAGTTTATGTGTTATACTTGGCTCGAGGTTAGCTTTTTACTTGCGTTCTATAATCTCCGCATAAAAACCGCAGCATCCAAATGCATGCATGTTCAGTGCGAGCTAAGCTTTGCGGTCCAAGTGGTCACTCACTATGTGGCTAAGTGGCTTTTGACATTGACATCGAAGCATAAAACCTACAAGCGTCTCCTATCGTCGTTTTTACGAACCATTTTTTTTGTCTCGTCGGAAAACGCCTCATTTTATAATACACTTTCATAATCGCTTCAAGCTTACGGCGACGACGTACCTACTTTTGTAAAAATAAAATATTTTTATGCAAAACATTTTACCGCCTTAAAAACTACAAATAGACACTCAAAAGTGAAAAATAAATTAATATTATTATTATAAGCGCTACCCACCCATCTATTTGAAGTCGGTGCCAGGCTGTATTTGTAAGTAAGTGGGTTTAATTTTTTGTACAAAAATATTTTATTTTCCCTTTCTTAGTACAAAACAACTTTTTATTAATGCATTTATACAATTTCGTGTTGATAAGATCGATTTCATATTTTTGTGAAATCTATAACTAAGTCATCCAGACAAAATGTAAGTAAACTTTTGTGTTTTCTTCATATTTCAAACAACCGCCACACCGATTTCAGAAAATTTTATATGGGTTTATATGGGTAGCATACCCTTTGGAACAAAAAAATTAATAAATATCAAAATCCGTTCAGCGTTCCGGAGAAATCAGGTAACTTACATAAAGGTGGTCGAATTGTTAACCTTCTCCTTTTGGAACTCTGTTAAAAAATTTTTTTAACTTTATTTTAAATACACTTTATTTTAAATAATGATAAGCACATTATTTAAAATAAAGTGAAGTAGAATTATATAACACGGGGGAATTTATTATTAAAATTGATTTTTTAAATACTGATAAGCAGCCAGCGGCAGGTTACCGGTGAAAAGCTGGCCTTTGATGAATGTTCCTCTGACAAAAACGAAACCACTCTCGTGAAACTAAGAATCAAGAAGTATACAAAGATAACTCCAGTGAAAATGGTCTTTCTAATATTAGGTACCCCGACACAAATTAAATACGGTATAATCTAAATCGGTATATATGGTACAAACGATGTGTTGCTTACCGTCAAACCCATTTATTGCTCGTTCCATCACTCTATATTATATTAAAATATCAGTCTAACGAGATCGTTATTCTTTTATGCAAGTTTTAGGTCTCAATCGATTTAGTAAAATCACCATTACTTTCATTTACATAATCGTATTTATCATGATTTAAGGATTGTACCTACAACAGCTAAACTTGAATCTATACAAATAATCTAGCTAGAAACATGTTATTTGGCTGAAGATTCTAGGGTGCTGTGTATGTTAATAAGAAAGGATTTTCTCTTTAATGAGAATGTAAATGTGTCTCTTTAATGAGAATAAGTAGGTGACCAAAATTGGGTTGCAGACGAAGTGTACTAAAACTGAGATGGTCTCAAGACTTTCGAGGCCACCTCATTGCGCCGCATTAGCTTAATTTTACGACGATAAAATAATCACAACACCCATCTCATCTCTGAACAACCGTCTTTTAAAATTATACAAACAAACTGATCTTTATCAAGACATAACATTTGACGTATGGGATTTATTAATCTTTAGAGATAAATCTCTTGAGCGACGGGTAAAGATATATATAAAAGTCAAGTAAAAAAAAATTGTGACCATTGTACTTTCCTAGAGAAGGGTTAGACATGTTACGTAAAATAATGTAAGTACACTCAATATTATTGATCAAGTTAATTTTAGTGTTATTACCTAGCGCTATATTCTAATTTAAGTTTTTTTACAGTGTCATCTGTTTAGGCATATCATTATGCGAATGTAAAACAATTCGCGAAGATGCCAGAAGTTTTCCTGAGGGATTTTTTATTCGGAACCGCAACAGCTTCGTACCAAGTGGAAGGAGCTTGGGATGAAGACGGTAAGAATTGATTCAATGATTACTTCATATTTTAACTGAGGTGTACATTATCAAATTAAAATATCAAATAATTTCTGAATCAATCAAATCGTTTCTCATCTGAAGTTTTAATTTTCAGGAAAGACGCCAAATATCTGGGATCATGTAACCCATACAAACCCTTGTGTAATCAAAGACTGCTCCAATGGGGACGTTGCGGATAATTCCTATCATTTATACAAAAGAGATGTAGAGATGATGCGGGAAGTTGGAATCGATTTCTACAGATTATCTTTGTCTTGGCCTCGAATTTTGCCCACCAGTTTCCCTGACCAAATCAATGATAAAGGTGTCGAGTATTACAATAATTTTATTGATGAAATGTTGAAATACAACATCGAGCCCATGATTACTCTTTATCATTGGGATCTGCCGCAAAAATTACAAGAGTTGGGTGGATGGACGAATCCTCATATAATCGACTGGTTTGCGGACTATGCGAGGACAGCGTTCACACTCTTCGGAGACAGAGTTAAATACTGGATAACAATGAACGAGCCATACCAGATTTGCTACCAAGGATACGGTGACGTCAGTAAGGCGCCAATGGTAAACATCAAGGGTGTGGCCGAATATATGTGCACCAAGAATTTGCTCTTGGCCCATGCCAAAGCCTACCACATTTACAATGAAGAGTTTCGACCCAAAAACGGAGGGATTATTTTTATCGCTTTTAGTGCGCAATGGTACGAGCCTGAAAATGAAAACGAAGTAACAGCAGCTCATGACGCCAATCAATTTCTGGTGAGTAAAACTTCTGAAATTGAATATTAGACGAGTAAAATGTCTCTTTTGAAGAGTTAGAAACTGATGAATGTTATTATTTCCAGTGGGGTCTCTATACACATCCGATCTACATAGGCGACTATCCTCCAATTGTTAAAGAGAGAGTGGCAGCTAAAAGCAAAGAACAAGGTTTTCCACGAACCCGGCTAATGGAGTTGACTCCTGAAGAAATAGAATACATTCGGGGAACTTCCGACGTATTTGGGCTAAACCATTACACTACGAATTTGGTGTATCGAAATGAGTCTGCATTACAAAATTATGATACCCCCTCAATGTATGATGATATGGAGGTAATGCTATACCAACTAAGCGAATGGAAGATCGGTAAATCAGAGTTCGTCAAGGTAAGCGCCTTAATCTTTTAAAAGCTTTTTGGTAAAAGTAAAATTTTCTAATAAAATCTTTTTATAGCACTGAATGTATTGTATTACTATATACTTTTAAAACAAACTTGGGAATCTCGGTCTGAGATCAGTATTTTGTCACGAGGCACCTTGTCCACGAACACGATAGTCTTCGATTTGCAGTTAATCAATACACATGTAATTAAAATAGTCTAATAAACTAGTGGTTTGTATTTTAAGTGTTTAATATAATTAAAACATAAGTTGTATAGCTTAACATCAAATATCGAAGCAACCTGTAGCTTTTAACATTAAATATCTATATTATTGATTTCAGTCAGTGCCATTGGGATTTTACAAACTACTAACTCAGATCAGAGAGGACTACAACAACCCTCCAGTATACATAACCGAGAACGGTTTCGCAACATACCCCGGCCTAGACGACGACGACCGGGTCCAGAACTACAGGACCTATCTGTCTGCTATGCTCGACGCGATGGATGAGGGGATCAGATGTCAGGGCGTACACTGCGTGGAGTCTTATGGACAACTTCGAATGGCTGCAGGGATACACGTAAGTATTGAGTTTTGAACTGAGACAAGATGCACTTATTTGAAAATGTTGTTCTAAACTCATTTACTCGTTATAGGTACATACTACACAAAATAATAAATTTCTATAATCCGGAATTTTTTAAACGCAGTGTGAAGTGCGTGTGCAGTGGAACTCTTCTGTGCTGGTATTTTATCATAGACCTTATCTATATCCTGTGTGACTGTTAAAATTAATCTTTGAAATTAAATTGCAGAGAAAAGGAAGTTCTCAATTTGTTTGTATGTATGTTACGCTATAGTTCCGCATAGTAGTGAATCGATTGTGATGATTATTTTCCCCATATAAATTTTATCGAAATTGATGTGGCGGTTTTTGAAATATCAACAAAAAAAGACGATCTTCTTAGCATTCCATGGATTCGCCGTGCGGGCACAGTAAATAAATAACAGTAGGTTATCTAAGGCCGCCCGCCGAGTTATTAGCCTACTCTTGCGTTGATCCCCAGGGTTGTCACTTTTACTTTTAGTAAATAATTAATTAGTAATATTTTCGAACAAGCAGCACTTGATCTAAATGTATGCAATAAAAAGCATATTATGATTGAATATTTTACCAATTTATAAATTTAGTAAAAATAAAAAGATATTTACTAAATTGGTAAAATATATATCTAATATATATTGGTATACATTTGACTTTATTCACATAACATTTATTATATTATTCTGGTTCAGTAGGAACTATGAAGAATGATAAGTCCGGGTTTGCGAAATCGTTATTGAGGCTCCCGAAAACACTACAATATTTTTTTCCCCTTTTTGAAGTCATGATACTCGTAATAATTAATATTATGGTAAGTGGCCGGCGAGAGTGCCACAGCCGGCCGTGCTCACAGTCGCGCTGCACAGCCTGTACTGCCGCCACCTTATTCCCCCATATATTATGCTAGCGTGTGCGCGAAATCGCGTGCCGACACGGCGCGCGGCGCGCACGCATGCATTCAAACCGAGAACGGCACGTTTGTATGAAGATGTTTTACTGTATATTTACTGTGGCGGGATTTCTCTCTCTGGCACATGATGGACCCGGCACCCGGGTCCATCCCGAGAAATCCCGAGTAGGTCCCGAGACCTGTGACACGGGTGTAGGTTGATGATGCGATCTACGATGGAGCGTGCTTACCTAGAAGAAACCGATTCACTCTTGATTTGAAGACACCAAGATTGTAAGCATCGGGGAAAATCCACTCAGGCAACGCATTCCACAACCTAGACGTTTTTATCACAAACGTGGAGTCAAATCTCTTCGTTCGCGTTTTTGGAACATCAACCATGAAACGATGTCGCCTTTTTGTGGAACGAGAAGTCTGATAGAAGAAAGGGCAAGGTGGAAATAGATCATGCAGATCAGTTGCACACTCTCCCAAGTGTATTCGATTTGATTTACGGAGATAATTCCCGGGAGAGACGGTCGGGTTATGTCGGACTCGATAGTTTACACATTTTCTAAACCAGAAAATTCATAAAAAAGTGATCTGCTATGGACTGACGTAAAAGTGACAAAAATTGTGTTTTTCAGGGAACGCTTCGGTCTGTACGAGGTGGATTACGAGAGTCCGGAGCGCACGCGCACGCCCCGCAAGTCCGCGTTCGTCTACAAAGACATCGTGCGTACCAGCAAACTCGACTTCAGCTACGAGCCTGACACCATGACCATGACTATTGACGAACGACACTGATTAAAAAACTTGAAAAACTAAACAAATACATTCCTGCTGAGAAAGTTACTGTATTTTATTTTATTTATTTCAATGCAGGACTTTTCTCCTGCGCCTTTTCTTAGAACTTTTGACTGCAACCATGATACGAGTAGGTACATCAATTGAAAAGAAACCTACATTTATGGTTTGTGAGGTGTCTTAGCTACCAAAGATAGCCCACCGTAGAACTAAGAAAGTACCAATTTTTAATTCAAGTTTCTGGTTATAAAATTAAAAAAAATTTGGTGTCCTATTGGGGAGATCGTTCGATTTCAGAATACCGAGATCGTAGGTTCGAATCCCGTGTGCATCTCTGAGTATTTTTCCAAGAGATCTACAAGTTCTTTATCACCGCTGGTTTTAGTGGTGAAGCAAAATGCAGCAAGGGCACAGACACGCTCTAAAAAAGTTCTACCGCTACTCTGAGTTACGTCCTACATTTTTATGGGTGCAGTGGTGTTAAAAATATCATAAACATTTTAGTAAGGCCTTTTCGTTTTCGAACTTAAAAGAAAGGTAAGTCGGTCCATCCTTTCGCCATAGACGTTTTCCTTCGTCGCACATAGACTTAGCAAGTTTCATAATCCGAACACTAAAAATGTGGAACATTCTGAAAGCAACAGTGTTTCCACATTGTTATAATCTAGAAAACCGAAAACGAAGAGTGAAAAGGATCTTCGGGGCAAGCTTGTTTCATCTTAGACCTTTTAAGCTACGTTTTGGATCTCGCCCGGTGTTACGCGAAGACGTGGTCTAGGATTGTTATTTATAAAAAATTACGAGACAAGCAGGAGATGTGCCTGATGGTAAGCAACATGCCTGCCACATAACAGCACAGTGACACGCAGCTATTGGAACATGAAGAGCCCAAATCATAACCTAGTACTGCACTGCGCTCGACACCCAGAGATATAAGATGTTATATCTAGCACTGTAATTTCTCTGGAAACATTGCCCTTCACACAGTAATGTTTGCCCATTACTGCTTGGCTGTAGAACAACTGGCAAAGGTGTGGAACTTCCCCAGCCGGACTCTGCCAAGAGTCCTACGAGGGTCAAACTGAAAGTTCTTAGAAAATCAAAAACTGATTACATTAGTCAGTTATTAGTTTTATTATATCTTTTCAAAATATTGTCCATTCACGTCAATAAAAGCACTTTGCCCACTCGTCCTTAGGGGTCTCTTCAATGGCATCGCGATACGCAGCCACCGGTTCTTCAGCATTCATAAACCGCTTTCCTTTAAGTTTTTCTTTAATTTTTGAAAATAAATAAAAATCACAAGGCGCGAGGTCGGGGCTATACGGCGGGTGACCCAGTAATTCAACGTTTGATGTCGCCAAATAGTCGATCGTTCGCTTGGCGGTGTGCGATGAGGCGTTGTCGTGGTGAAGGAGGATCCTACTGCGAGGTCGTTTCTCTCGAACTTTTTCCAAGACAAGTGGCAAACAATTGGTAGTGTACCATTCTGCAGAAACTGTTTTTTGATCCTCTAATACAATTGTTGCGAAATGACCTATCCTTCCAAAGAACGAGGCCACCATTTTTTTCCCCGCACTTCGATCTCTCTTCACTTTAGTTGGCAACTCCTCGAAAGGAAACACCCACTGAGCAGATTGTCTTTTGGTTTCAGGATCATAACAGTAAATCCAGCTTTCGTCACCTGTTAGTATGTCGAACACAGCATTTGAGTCACCTCCGTTAAATCTTTCAATCATTTTACGGCACCAATCCACACGATGGAGTTTTTTGAGCCTCAGTCAAATTATGAGGTATCCACCGGGCGCAAAGCTTCCTGACCGCTAAATGTTCGTGTAGGATTTTGTGCACTTGACTCATACCGATGCCTAAGCTTGTCCGAATCTGCTGATATGTCACTCTTTTGTCAGTCTCTATCATACGCCGCACAACACAGATGTTATCTTCAGTCGTCGCCGTAGAAGGCCGTCCCTCACGTAAATCATCAGTGAGATTAGTGCGACCACGTTTAAACTCATTAAACCAGTTGTAAACAGTCGCACGAGATGGGGCTTCATCGTGAAAGGCCAATCGTAGTCTATCATAACTTTCTTGTTGACTTAAATGACATCGAAAGTCATAAAAAAATCATTGCACGAAAATTCTCTCGTGTTAAATTCATGTTGACGTGACAAAGACAATTTTCAATTTGCCGCCAAATCGTAAAACAAATGACAAATGAATGAAGTATATACTCAGTAATATTGGCAAAGAGTTCTATTTTCAAATTATAGAATTATTTTTTTATTATATTGTTTATAAGTGGCCAGTTCTAAGAACTTTCAGTTTGACCCTCGTACCACTACAAACCTAGAATAATTTTAGTGTGAACTTGCGTAATATTTTACTTTATTATTGCGCTTTGTCTTTATTGTCATTGGGTCCGACGATTTTTTTTATCATAATTTAACATAGATTAATTATTATAACCTTGACATAATTATCCACAATGTACTTTGTTTAACTTTAATTTGATTTAATTCTCATTAGTGTAAGTCGTCATCTACGAGTATAACATTGAGTGATTGCAAATAAATAGAAGAAACTGAATCATCGACGGTTTACGTCGTGCGTACCTGTTCGTGCGAGGGCGGCGCGGGCGCGTGGTGCGGCGGCGGCGTGTCGCGGAAGCGCGCGTCGCGCCGGCACAGCGGCAGCGGCACGAACAGCGCGCGCCCCGCGCCGCACGTGAACAGCCGCGCGCCGCCGCCGCGCGCGCCGTCTCCCAGCCCGCACACGCTCTCCTCCAGCTCCACGCCGGCCATGGCCGTGTCTGAGAACATACAAACATCTCTCGAGAATCTGCGTAGCCATTATATTATAGCTATTATGGTTGTGAATCGCAAATTGGCGCTAGGTAGCGGGCAGACTCAGGTCGAACCCGCAACCCACACACGCTTTCCTCCAGTTCCACTCCGGTCCTGGCTGTTCATAAGTACATCCTACATAACTCGAGAATCTGCGTAGATATTCACAATCCAGTCGGTTCGGCGTGAGCCACGGAATGGAATTTGTGAACCGCAAATTGGCGCTACCGATCGGTAGCGGGCAGATTCCGTGGTTCAGGCCGAACCCGCAAATGGCACAAGGTTTCCTCCAGCTCCACCCCGGCCACCGTGGCTAAGAACATCCAAACACTACTCGAGAATCTGCGTAACGAGTCACAATCCAGTCGGTTCGGCCTGGGTCACGGAATGGTTGTGAATCGCAAGTTGGCAGTACCGATCGGTAGACCGGGTAGATTCCGTGGGTCAGGCCACAACCCGAGTAAAACGTATCAAAATCGGCTCTCTTTTGAGTGCTACAGACAGAGACATCAAACTTATGACACATCTCATTTTTGAGTTTAAATGTGTTTTGAAACTTACCATCAATGATGCCTATCCATCTGACTACGCCATAGTGATGTTGATCAACGTCTGTCGCTACTTCCACCAAAGATCCTACTCCAATCTCATCCTGAAACAAAATATAATTAGGGGTTACATTTTAATCTTCACCCATCATATGTCTATGGATTAATATTGATAGTATACAGTACACTTTGTATGCATAGGTATTTTAGACCTATGCATCTATGCATGTGATTATTATTAGTCAGTGGTGGGGCATTGTCCTATTCTCGCCATCTCCTTATTTATCAGTGTACCCACCTATCATTCTAATTAGACCATCAGCTAGTCTATGGAGGAATATGGGAGAAGTATTTTTGTTTTATCTTATTATAAAAAATCCACAAAGATATAGATCATCAAACTTCCTGAGTGGGGGTTGTGACGTCACGTCTTCGTAAAAATCGTACAATGAGGTGCCGTCATCAAAACTTCTAAGCACTGTATCATCGTCATTTTTTGTTTACGTGTACAATATTTTTTTATAAATCTAACTGACGGACTTATTTTTTCGTCATAATGGCAATTGCTCCATTGCAGACTACAGGGATATTGCCTTTTGCAATGTGTCAGCACCCCGCATACAGTTTACATCAATGACTGACCTGAATATGCTCAACGGGCGAGGACTGTGAGAGTTGCGCCGGCGCCACCCGCGGCTCGCCCAGTGCCGGAGAGTCGTAGACCTCATCTTCGCACCGCACATCTGTAACAGGCGCTATAACACCTAAACCTCAGGTCGTCCACTTTTTCACTAACACTAAGGCTCTACTTAAACTTATCCTGAATGGTGGTCCTGTCTTATTATGTGGCCATTCGAAACCACACAAAGTCCAGTTTTGGTCTACGGAAAGACGACATCTAAAGCTACGGTTTATATATGACCAACATGCGTACTCACCATCAGGATACGATTAAATAGACCCATACAACTCCCAGAAATCAGTACCATCTAAATACTCCAATACGCATAGCGGGATCTCGTCGAGAGATAGCGGTTGTAAATATTGAAATACGGACATTATGCAGAAACTGCGGCTAATCAGGAAATACTTTCGTTCATAATAGATTTAGTTAGATTATTTTTAATATAAATACATCTTTAAAGAGTAACGTGTAGACACTGTAACTAGTAAACAAGAAATAAATAACGCACAGAATACAACGCGGACAGCGCTGCGGATGCTACCAGCACGCCGCCCGAATTGCGGCTATAATTAGAAAATAGGAAAGTTAAAATAGGACACTCTGTGAGAGTTGTACTACACACACTACAGCGTATCTGAGCGTTTCTTTAATTCGTGCATAGACAAATGCAGTGTCATAACATTAAGTTTGTGATTGTGAGATCTTATATATTGGACATTCAAACTATTTGTGGTGTTAAACTTGTGCGGTGATTTATTACCAGCAGTGTACAAATTAGAGTCAAAAGTGCAGGAATCTGCAAAATGGTTAGTAGAATTAATATTAAGAAAATGTTATTTTGTCTATGTTACATAATTTGTTTACACACAAAATTATTTATTTACATTGTAAGACAGACAATTAAATTAATTCAAGAAAAAATATTTTGGTGCTCACTCACCCACCCATCTCACATTGTTGTAATGTTGCTCTGATTCAATTCTGGGAACATTATCCTGTAATTAACAATACAACAAAGTTTTAATATTAATACAACATTTATTGGTATTTCACAGCTGTTGACTAATTTATTTCAAAACCGCAACACAATAGCATCACATTTGCAAACTTACACAAATTTGCATCTTAAATCTAAAACTACTGTTTTCTTATTCTTAGCATTTAAACATTTGCAAGATGATTTTTTTTACAAGTCATAAGTTAGCTTCAAAGTAAAAAATCAATTTCATATATATGGACCATACATAATTAAGATTTCATCAATGTGTTGAATAATATCTAAACATCTTACAAGGTATTTCCCAAGTTAGGTATACCTGGGTTCTGCTCACAGGTCTAGTACTGAGAGATGAGGTTGGTGGAGATCCCAATGTCGAGGAGCTGTGCAATCCTTGTGAACTATCACTACTAAACACATCTGTAAACAAAAAACATTAAAATTAAAACTTATTTTTAAGCCCTTTATGTTCAGACAACATTTATTTTTGACTTAAAAAAATTCACTATAATGTATTTTTCAGTTATAATAGTTTTATTGTAGCTTGGCAGAATAACACCCAACTGATACACATCATAAACCAAGAACAGATTCTGTGTTATAGTAGTAATCCCGAGTAGCTTACAAATGACATAGATGGAAAGAGCACTCCTATAAGAGAACCATGTGAAATAGTTCTTGAATACTCTCACTTAGATTTAATGTTTTTTTTATATTTCTCACCTTTGCTCAAATTGTGGAGTGGCACTATATGAACAACCAACTAACTTATCTTTGTTTTCACCCAAGTGTTTAGTTAAAGTCCATCGGTAAAATTTTGTTAGTTCATAGGCATTTGTGCTGACAGACAATATTATTGTAAAAAATATAGTAAGCTTTGTAAGTACTTATGATTACTTGTTTTAATTAGAAATTGAATGTACCTTGAACAGAAATTGAAATTTAATAATGACAAAATCATTTTTTTTTAATAAAACAGAAAACTAAATAAATCTAAAAGTAATCTAATTTGAGTTGCTCCAATGGTGATCTATTATGCCAAAGACTAAGTGAGCTTTAGAAATTGATAATTGATTGAAATCCAAATTGCAATAAACCACTGTTGTTGTCAAGTCAATGTAACTTATTTAAAAAAGGAATTTCATGTATTCAGTTTATTTTTATAATTTTTTCCACTGTTAAAGTCTAAATGTAATTACTATCTCATAAAAAAAATTAAATAGCTTACCAACTAAAATTCCAGTCTCAATTTTCTTCGGTTCATGTACCATTGTGTTTTTTTGTGGTGAACTATCAGTCACATGAAGATTGTTGGCAGCAACTTGTCTATTTCGTCTCCGATCAGGCACGAGATGTTCGATGAGGTTCACAGATTTGATCCGCTCATTCTGTGAGGGTCTCTGCATAGTGTGTTGACGTGGGAGGGGAGCAGACCTGTACTCTGGGTGGGTGGGCTCTCGGGGAGCTGGAGGCCAGCTTCCTCCAATGAGACTGAATAAATCTATCTAAAAATGTACATAACAGTAAAGTATTTCTTTAACAATTTATTACTGTTATCATCATGCGTGTGTGTTCAGTATAAAATCATGTGAATTATAAATGTAAAAACATAACAGAAAAATTATTAAATAGGTAAGATGAGATATGGTTTCATCGGTCAGCATTGACTTATTAATTC
The DNA here is from genome assembly GCA_017562165.1 of Ectropis grisescens. Lineage (NCBI taxonomy): Eukaryota > Metazoa > Arthropoda > Insecta > Lepidoptera > Geometridae > Ectropis > Ectropis grisescens. Next base: position 21,242,972 of record CM029770.1, read on the forward strand.
TCTAAAATATTTTGTTATTTCTGTATATTTTATTCATATTATTTCACTAAAGACACAGTTCTTAAACACTAAACTTTATTAATGGTGTTTGTGAGTTGACATTGTCTGGTTTCAAGCAATTCACCCTTTGTTAAATGTCATTGAGTTGGAACATTGAGTCATGAGTTGTCATTGAGTTAACATTACCAGTTAGTTGTAATAACAATAACATTTGTATTGTAAATAACATGAGATCAATAATATGTATGTTTCTTACTATTATGTTTTGTAAGGTTTGATGTTCAAGTCAAAGAAAACCAATTTGTTTTAGTATTTTTATTTTTATTAATGTTGATTGATGACACTGTGCAAATAATTAATGTGCATTAGAATTAGGCTATTAGTAAAGTTTTATGAAGCGTTTCATGTCAATGGAGAATACTTTTTAATCCAGTCCAGTTAGATCAAGATAAGTAGTAAACATAAATATCATATTGTAAAAAACCTGTGCATCTTTACGGGAGTTGCCGCCGTGGACATCCTTTTCCTCGTTCATTTTAGTTGCCAATTTTTCTTACAAAGAATTTGTAGAAAAAGTAAAAACTAAACACAAGTGAACAATTTAATAAAATGTTTGGGATAGCTGTATGAAGTGTAATTGGATATTTAACTCAACCTGTTCTCCAATTGAAATCAATTTTCTGTGCTTTGTGTCTTGAAGTGTGTACGTTTCATTTGTGTTTATTAAATTACGTTCGCTATGATAAAGAGAATTTGTTATTGAACTGAATTTTCATTGGAATGAGCCGTTTTCCGACGAGACAAAAATAGTTCCAAAGCACGCACTAGATGGCGGTGTAAAATTTCAAAAAGATTTGTCTGTACCATAGACTCTCAAAAGTGTAATTACTGTGAAGCCCCTCCCAATGTTCAGGGAAAAAGTGTAAATCTAAATTATTTGCGGTAACTAAAACTGTTGGAGGTTTCCCGAACACATCACTTATTTTAGATAAATTATAATTTTCTTCTCAGCTCAGCTGATGTGTTTGGTTTGTTTACCTTCTATAAACCCTAAATACTCGAAGAAAAAATTTCATTATAAATCTAATTTTCTTCTTTTTTAGTGTTAAAATATTGGGAATAAAAATAATCAATTAAATTGATAATGGAATAAAAAATCGTTACTGATCACATTCGATTTTCAATAAAAATCTTTAAAACTCTCGATGCAGAGACACAAACTAAGCACAAGTAAAAGGAAGATTCAAAAATATAAATAGCAACACTGATACGAAAATATTTATCTGTGGCTGAACGACTAGTATCTATTCTCTCTACTTAGTCTGTGGTATCTATCTAGTGTTTTGTGGTATCTATGGCCAAGAATAAAAAAAAATAGTGTTGGGACATTAGTTACCAAACCACGAGTATACAGAACAGCTCCTTAAGTTTTAGTGAACTATGCGAATTAGCTCAACGATTATCTGGTTCCGTGACCGTTATTTTTCGGCGATCCACTATTGTTCAGTAATGCCGCATGGTCAACTGACTGATTTAGTTTGCTCTTACCCGAATTGTATGTTACGTATTCAACGATTTTAATATATTTCGAATTTTTGTAGTGAACTTTTCTTTAGCAGCGTTGTGATTTGAAAATCATTGAATCGAAAAAGCGACAGTAAAAAGAAAGTTAAGCATTTCTAAAGTATCATTTCTACCACGTATTATTTTCTAGATACAGATTTTCTAGACATTTTTAAAGAGATTAAAACGAAGAAATGATAGATGGCGCTTATATTACGTCTAACAGTTACTTAACATTTCTATCCAAATCTAAGGTTTTGACAATATCCGTATATTGAGATAGATGAAATTTTTAAATCAGACAATTTATAGTTCTCTTGAATTTTAATGCATGTACACAAAGCGTTTCCGATTTTGCAGGTGTTCATGAGCAATAGCAACAAACAACACAACAACAATAGCAAATAACAACAATCGTAGACATCTAGTGTCAGGTAGCAAAAGCATAAGCAGCCCACTAATTGTTCCCACTGCTGGGACTCAGGGCCTTATTTTGCAAAGAGAGTCAAGACCATAATCCACCACGCTGTCGCAGTGTACCAATCCACACTGATGACACAGTCATGACCTCGAAGAATATTATTAAAGAAATAGTTAAATATTGGAGCGCAGCATGAATTAAAAAATTGAAATATTGTCTTCTTAAAAAAAGACCGAACGAACGAAAGACGGGAGCGAACTAGTTCGACACAGGTATGCGAGCTAAGTTCAGCGTTCCCAGTGGACCTCACTATGTGGCTCAGTGGCTTTTGACGTTGACATCGCAATCTAAAACTTACAAGCGCCTTCTATCGTCCTTTTTTGGAACCATTTTTTTTATCTCGTCGGAAAACGGCTCATTGGAAATGGAAACTCAGAAAACTGGAAAGGTGGAAAGTGGAACAAATTCAACAAATGGAAAATAGCAATATCAAAACAACAAGACAGTAACAGCTTGCCAACATTGACAACTACAAAAAAAGGAAAAAACATCACTATACATCACTACGTCACGAGGTTTTTTTTTGTGGATGTATTTTTATTTACGATTACGAACTAGATGGCAATAGTGTTTTTTATAGGAAAGATAAAGAGAGATAAGATGAGCAGGACGTGTTCCTGATTATAAGCAACAGGCCTACCCATAACAGCACATTTTCATAATGGCATGGCTCTCATCGTTTTAAATTATAGTACATTTTTTTTGTGACAAATCTTGGAATAGTAGTAATTGATTCGGAACGTTCTCAATCTCAACAAACATTGTTTTTTGCAAATTGGCAAAGACACAACATTAAATTTGAAAGTTGACAATTTAGTTTTCCAACTATTTGGAAAAAAAAGATAGGTAAATAAGTTTATAAACAAAACAAGTTTTGTAAGGAAATATTTGATTTCGAAAATCTAAATAAGGAAAATCAAGTTCTGCGATATTAATGCTCTGTGAGTACTTGAGCGTTACCTATAATTTTCTATAAATACTAAATATAAAACTTGCAATTGATATGCTTAACATTTAGGGTTAAGTACAATATAAGGTTTTTTTCTCTCATTCCTGATACTCATTTTCCAGTTTGGCCCGTTCATCAATATTTAATACGATCCTAACGGATACCTGCGTATAGCGTATTGCATTACACTTCTAAAAAGGACAAGAATATTTCAAGAATATTATGTGACAATAACATAGATATCCTTTCTTATAATTATTATTAAAGGTAATAACAATTCTCATCCCACCGTAGGAGATAATGTTATATTATACACATACATCTATTACCTAATTGTTAAGTTATAAGCCAATTACCATGATTTATATACTTACTTATTATTGTTTTCCAGGCTATACCAGATAACATGATTCGGCAAGGCAGCATAGATGATATAAATGCTCAACAGTTTCTAAAGATATCAAACTATGAAGATACTGTACGACAACTGGACATTTATTATGCTATTGGTGTGTATAGATTCAACTCTTTAACATATAAACTAGGTCATTTTAAATTGACACTCAATTGGTCTTTATTATTACATAAGGTTGCTTATATTCAGAAGGATCACATGAGTACAAAGTCAGTAAAATACATGCAATGCAGATTTTGGTAGCTATATCAAATCTCTGAGATATCACTGCAATATATATTAATAATGATTGGACTCATGATCAACACTTGCCTCAGTTGGCAGTGAGTCTCTTCACCTAACAGTAGAAACCAGAACAAATATTTGTATGTTAAATATGAATGTTTGTTGTGTATCTTAAGTATGTATTTACAATCATACATTTATAATTTCAGCAATTTGGTTCACATAGTATAAGGCTCTGACTAGATTAGGGTTATATAGTCGAAACAAATGATATCACAGGTAATATGTTAGGTCATCAATGCATTTTTTTTTTAAATAAGGAGTGACGATACGAGCATGACATGTGCCTGATGGTAAGCAACATGCCTGCCACATAACAGCACAGTGACACACAGTTATTGGAACATAAAGAGTCCAAATCATTACCTAGCACTGCACTCGTCACCCAGAGATCTAAGATGTTATATCTCTAAGCCCTGTAATTTCTCTGGAAACATTGCCCTTCAAACCGGAACACAGTAATGTTTGCACATTACTGCTTGGCAGTAGAATAACTGGCAAAGGTGTGGTACTTCCATAGGCGGACTCTGCTAAGAGTCCTACCACTACAAAATATGTAATATTATTGATTTTCCTGGATATTGCTCCCAATTTTATTGATTCTTTCCAGTCAAGAGACAACTCCTGAGATACCAGAGTCCAATCACAGGTCTGTTCCCAGTACTATCATCAGACCTGCACATAGGCAGTGTCAGAGACAGTATTTACTGTGCATCAGCAGTGTGGGGTCTTTACCAGGCTTACAGGTTGGTAACCTACTAATATAAAAAATGTGGGAGTTTATATTTTTTGTTGCTAAATCACTTGGCTGAATGGCTGAATGTATCAGGTTGCAAATCAATCTGGTTGAAAATTGGAAAACTGTTTATATTGTAAAATGTTTAGAGAAAATTATGAGAATGGCAACAATTCCTCCAAACCTGTGTGGATTTGTATATTTAATGCCCAAAAGGATCTAATAATATCTTTAAAAGTATTCAATTGTAAAACACATATTATTTAAATTTTTTTATATAAATAATGGCCTGTTCCAGGCTTGCTTAGCAAAAACCAGACTATCTATCAAGTTGAATCAAACTGCAAAGTGTGCAAATTTGATTAAAATAGCTTAAGTAGTTTAGAGAGTTTGTCACGGACAAACAACGTGGCGCGTAATTTATATTATAATCTATATATAGATATATATAGGATAGGAAAAAGCTCTATTTAGTTTAGCTCCAGTCCAGATATTAAAAGCTGTTTTTTATCTCTAGGTCGAGAAATGTGTTTAATTTCAGTCAAGGTGACCTTCAATAAGTGTAGAAGTTGCTCAGTAGATGTCACTCTCAATCTACAGATACAATTAACCAGTGAAGTACCAGTTATATGTACAGCGTGTGGCGGAAAGGTCCAACAATATTTTAACAGGTCATTCCAACACTGATATAGACTTCATCTCCGAAGGTCTCTTTCCCCTCAGCACTTTAGATCACGAGATAATACGAGTCAAAGTTTGATGTAAAATTGACCAGCTGCAACCCTAATGCATGTACAGCTGACAAACGACCTTGCCTGTCAAAGACTAAATTTTGTGCAGAAAAGAATTTTTTTTGCCTACTTCGAAGCTGTGAATGGAATAAACATAACTTGGTTAAATTATTAACTGTGAATTTAATCCTTAAATACAATAGGTAATGACTAGAACTGTTTGACGTTTGGAGTCTATTCGGGCGGTCTACAACTATGATACCTAGTTCATACGAATAAAATAAAAAATAAATCAGGTTTTACGAATAATGAAACAAACGCTTAATTAGAATTTCCATGCAAGCTCGACTACCTATACCTTATCCACCTCGGATTTGTAAACTGTACAACTTTCTACTAGTCACGCCCTTTCCTTTGGTACCCATACTGAGGAGTAGTAAAACAAGATAAAATTAAAAATTTTGACTAACCCCGACTACCTCAGATTTGTTATCTTAACAACATTCTACTAGTCAAGCCCTTTCATTTGATACCCATATCGAGGTAGTTGTGGAAAATGTATTTCGCCATTTTGTAGCAGCAGCCATCTTGAATTTCAAATTGGTCATAGTGCAAAGTATTCTACTAGTTAAGACCTTTCGTTTGATACCCATATTGAGGTAGTGGTGAAAAAATAATGTAATCCGCCATTCTGTGGTGGCGGCCATCTTGGAATTGATTTTTTATAGTGTATAGTATTCTACTAGTAAAGCCCTTTCATTTGATACCCATATTGAGGTAGGTTGTGAAGAAATATTTTGTCCGCCATTTTATGGAGGCGGCCATCTTGAATCGATATTAACCAAACATAGCTAAGAACATCCGCACGGATATTAACCTTCAATTAAAAAAAACCGCATCGAAATCGGCTCATCCGTTTGAGCTCTACGGTGCCACAGACAGACACACACACAGACAGACATCGACGTCAAACTTATAACACCCTTTTTTGGTCGGGGTTAAAATAAATGTATTTCGCCACATTCTTATACCCTTTATTTTGGCCGGGGTTAAAATACCCTTGGTAATGTGTTTTAATTGATTGTGATAGTAGGGTTAAATTCAACAAGATGTAAGAAGCCAACTATCCGTCTTTTAACGCTTTTCATAAAATTCCTTACTAAATTTCACTTCATATCGTAGATATTTATTCTTTGCGAAGTTGTGAAATTCCCCGACGGACTTTCTTTGACGGAATTGTCGGCATGTCGGCTTTGTCAAACGTATTGACGCCGTGCATCGCCGCCGCAGCGCCGACCAATAGCAGAACAGAAGCTCGCTCGCCGGCCGTGCCGAAAGGCGAAACGTCGCGGCGGTACTTTACCGAAAAGCCAAGCTAGAAATCGTCAAAAATGGATTTTTAAAAGTTGGGGGTTCCGTCAATTTTTTTTTTATGTTTTGTTTTATCTTGACGAAGAAAACATACTTACGGCTGAGCACGGGAAATCGTGAGTTCGGTTCTTGGCTTTTTCGATATTTGAATGATAAATTCGATTATTTTCCATGGGTTTAAGATTTCGTTGTCCTTGTCTGTGTGAACTACCTACAGGTTCTCCAACACAGAACGACCTAGTGGAGGCTACGATTGTAAAGAGTTTTTATTTGGCACAAAGGTAGATTATAGCCTGGAAATAGCACATAGGATACCTGCCTACCTAGGATATCTAACTACACACCGATACAAGTAGTAATAGTACTAGTGGTCGAAGACTCCGTCTGGGGAAGTACCTTTGCCAGTTATTCTACCGCCAAGCAGTTTTGTGCTTTAGATCAATTACAGAGCATAGAAATATAAGATCTTATATGCGGTACGAGCGCGGTGCAGTCCTGGGTAAGGATTTGGACTCGTGTTTAATAGCTGCGCACATACAGCACGTAGCTGTTATGAACAGGCATGTTGCTTACCATCAGGTACATGTCTTACTCGTCTCGTCACTCTTCATTGTAATAAAAGCATGCGTGATTTTACGCGACCTTTTACGTGGCTTGGGGTTTTTAAAGTACGGAACCCTAATTGTCAACATTTTTTTTTTTGAATATTTAATTTTTGAGTTGAAAGTTCAGTCGCTCTCTAGCATCATTGGTGGTGTGTTGTTTGTTTTATCGCAAAATTGATATCTACGATGTTATCACTGTACTTAGACATGGTAGGAGGTAGTCGTCATGAAGAACGTGAAATTTTCCGCCAACGTCTGAACAGCAAGGGAAGCGTTGACTTGCCACAAAACGAAAAACGACCCAATCAGGCCCGGTATTAGTACTACCAGCAGTGCTGGTGCTGCTCCAGCACCCTGGACTCAGACTTCTAACGCCACCACCGGAACGCGTCGGAGGAAGGTGCGCCGCGCCGCAAGCACCTTGGATTGCAGTGTGAAATGGATAAATATGTTTATGTGTACATAGTGTTGTTGTGCAGTGAAATGTTGGTGTTACAATGCGACTATCGTTGAATAATAAGGAGATTATTAAAAGGTTAGTTAATTTAGCCAAAAATAATTAGGTAGTGTAGATATCTTCCATACTTATTACAGAGTTTAAATAATTAAATTAATGATGTATCCTAACTCTTTATTTGACTTTGATTCAAACATGTAGGTACCTACTTAGTTATTTATTTGATATTCCTTCCAGTCTAATATTGTTTGAAGGCTTATTAGGTACTTACACTTGACAAAATTTTGTCGACTGAATTCAGAACCAAGTTAGAAAGAAGCAATTCTCGCTTCTGAATTTAGTATGCTACTCTTAGCTTACTGAATGAAATGCTATTATTACACTTCACTAAATTCAGTAGCAACCAAATTTAGCCAAGGGTAATAAGGCTTTTGGTTAGCGCTAATAAAAAGCATCTATTTTTATTCTATCTGGCTCAATCGAATACGGCAGTTCAATAGCTTCCACACCTTATCTTTCTTTCTTGTTCGATTTCTATGGTATTTAGGAGATTTTGAAACGACAGATAGGTATCAGTGCGTCGCCACCGGCGCGGCGCGCGGCGGCCGGCGGCGGCGGTCAGTGATCGCGCCGCGCCGCCGGCCGGTTAGGGTTGTCAAATAAAATGATAAACAACGCATTTTTAACTTTGTATGGAAAAAAAAATATTGGCTTTCGTGTCTAATATTCCCATATGTGATTCGATACGTAGTATAGATGAACTACAATAAATATTGTTGGACCTTTCCGCCACACGCTGTATAATACCATTTATGCTGGAAAATATGTCTTTTTTGTTTATCATGAAAACATGATAAAGTTGATATCATGAAAACATGATAAAGATGCTAGTAAATGCTAGAGTTTTAAAGAAGTTTATATACAAAGTTAAATGGTATGCATTGGACTAATCATTATAATCTTTCTTTTTAACCCCCGACCAAAAAAAGGGGTGTTATAAGTTTGACGTCGATGTCTGTCTGTCTGTGTGTGTGTCTGTCTGTCTGTGGCGCCGTAGAGCTCAAACGGATGGGCCGATTTCGATGCGGTTTTTGTTATTTGAAGGTTAATATACGTGCGGATGTTCTTAGCTTTGTTTGGTTAATATTAATTCAAAATAACCGCCTCCACAAAATGGCGGACACAATATTTCTTCATAACCTACCTCAATATGGGTATCAAATGAAAGGGCTTGACTAGTAGAATACTATACACTGTAACAAATTTCAAATCCAAGATGGCCGCTGCCTCAAAATGGCGAAATACATTTCTTTTTTCACAACTCCCTTAATATGGGTATCAAATGAAAGGGCTTGACTAGTAAAACGTTATACAGATAATTCGAGATCCGAGGTAGTCGGGGGTTAATCAAAATTTTTAATTTTATTCTTGTTTGTAGTATAAAGTGACGGGACGAGTAGGACATGTGCCTGATGGTAAGCAACACCCCGACCCATAATAGCACAGTGTCGCGCTGCTATTGGAACATCAAGAGTCCAAATAATTATCTGCACGGCGGCGCTCGAAAGATATAACCCTGTCATTTCTTTGGAATCGGCAATGTTTCACTCCATACTATTAAAAAAATCTAATATATAAAATTCTCGTGTCACAGTTTTTGTTGCCATACTCCTCCGAAACGGCTTGACCGATTTTGATGAATTTTTTTGTACTTATCCGGTATCTATGAGAATCGGCCAACATCTATTTTTCATCCCCCTAAATGTTAGGGGTAGTCCACCCCTAAATTTTTATTTTATTTTTAGACAAAATTTTTAATTTCTATTATTTTATGATACAACATACAAAAATACATACAATGCTCAATTTTTACCATTCTACGATCAACCCTTATTTTTTAATAGCCATTTTAGTAATTTAATCATTTTTCCTCTCCGGTCGAAAACTGATCAATCGTCATTTAATTAGTCATCCCCGCCAGTTGTCTACAGGTGTCACTTCTGACCCAGTAAACAGCACGATAATTTGGGGATCAAAAGTAGTCTATAGCATATATATAGTTAGTACACGGTAATCTCGGGAACTATCGGACCGATTTAAAAAAATCATTCACCGTTCTTTCATATGTACGTAATCCTTGAATGATGTAGGTTATATATATGTACCACGGGCGAAGCCGGGGCGGGCCGCTAGTATTTATATAAATTGGATTTACGTTCTTGAATTTTAATTAACATGTAATTAATAACTGTCAAGCGTAGAGTTAAAACTAAATTTAAACAGCATAACAATAATTTATTTGATCCGAAAAAACGGTATACTCCCAACGTCCACCACTAAAACCGGCCCCAGTGGGGGACGTTGGAACAGTGGATTATTTTCTGTGCCAACGGCCACCAGTGGCGGACGTTGGAACACTCTAAGTAATATTTGTGTCAACGTCCACCACTAAAACCGGCCCCAGTGGTGGACGTTGGAATAGTGAGTTATTTTTGTACCAACGGCCACCAGTGGCGGACGTTGGAACACTCTAAGTAATATTTCTCTCAACGGCCACCACTAAAACTTGTCACTATAAAAAAACTAGTAAAAAAATCATCTGGTATATGTACAATAATTTAATATTACAATCCTTCTACGTTTGTTGTCTGGTGAAAAATGAATATATAAAATAAAATTTATTTCAATAACATAGATCTTAACCATACAATATTTTCTTACAGCTATACATAGATATATTAATTTTATCATAGAATATTTACCGGTGTGGAATATTTTTGGAGAGCAACTCCAAAAACATTTCACACCGGTATTTTCCCACACGATATTGCGTCTCTGCGAGTCATGAACGCATAAATGAGCGGAATAACATTCGTTTTATTTTGAGTGCTCTTCAAGTCACCATAGACTGTGTAAATTTGATTGAACAGCTTTGGGCAACTTTTAAATATACCGCCGCTAAAAAATTATTTAATTCGATTTTCATTAATTTATTTAGCTTCTTGTATGCAAAATACTATTATGCGATTACCGGCATGTATATAGTCTGCTAAAAGAATTTTGTTGAATTGTTCAGGAACTTTAATTTCTTCAACATTTTTGAACCGCATTTTTGATACACCCGCCGATTTATTTTTACTTCCATATAGTGATGACTTTATGTCGTTTAATGCAGGTAATTTTTCTATCAAATCCATCCCAGAATTTGTTTGCTCATAAAGTGGCTCTAATTTCCCCGCAATCAGGTATATAATTACACCTGTAATCAAACTATGACTTTTTTATTGGTTGAGTTGCTTTGTTCTTAAAAAGTTTCGCTACAATAAGAGAGATCGTGTTCAATTACAAACACCTACATTTCATTATTTGCTATAGTTAGATTACATTGACAAAACACTGAAAATAATAATTATTTTTAATGTCCCAACGTCCGCCACTGGTGGACGTTGGCACAAAAAATAATGCACTGTTCCAACGTCCCCCACTGGGGCCGGTTTTAGTGGTGGACGTTGGGAGTATACCGAAAAAACAAAAACGTCTTCAATTTAAAATTAAATTCACACACTTCACCAAATTTCTTCATCTATAAAAGGCATCTACGTCGGGTCGCCAAAATAAATTAAAGAAAATTTTACTTTTTTTGTTGATATTTCAAAAACCGCCAGACTGATTTCGATAAAATTTATATGGGGCCACCTCTGCACTTCGATCTACCAAACAAAAAAGTATCATCAAAATCGATTCACAATGGGGAATGTTAATAGGTATCTAAAATCACTTGAAACTGTTATAGTAAAGCTTCTCTTATAGGATGTCTCAGTAAGAGTGCACATTTCATTTTAAAATAAAAAAAAAGTATTTTATGACAGAGTTGTGATATTTTTGTTGTATTGTAAAGAAAACATGTTCCAACGCGTCATCGGTGAGATGTGAGATACAGCCACATCTCTGTGCAAAAGTCATGGAATATTTCATGAAAAGAGTAATGGCCTGTCATCGGAGCCGTGGGGATCATTTGCCGGATATTTTATTCCATACTTAATCGGAACATGTCTTCTTTACAACACAATAAAAATATCACATCTCTGTCATAAAATACTTGTTTTTATTTTAAAATAAAAAAGTTTACTCTTACTGAGACACCTCTATATATAACCAGTTTACTTGAATGAACTTGGCTGGCCACTCTGCCGTGTGTCTAGATTTTACATACATTCAAAGTTCGCAAAAATATCTACCGCGTGTGACGTCATTACACAACGCTCCACTCCGCTTAGTCGCAATTCTCCAGCAGTCACTTACTTGCGCAGTGATTTGTTTTGTTTCATCGCTTCCAGTTGTGAACAAATTGAGCGAGTGTTGTGGTATGACGTCAAGCGCATCTAACTCGGACCGCTCACTTTAAAATGATATAAGTATCTTGGAAACTAATTGACGGATTGAAATATTTTTTCACGAGTATTTATTATGTTGAACGGAGAGTACAGAAAGCTAACATTCATAATTAGTGAACATTTCTCATTGGTCGAGCTATCGCGAAACATACATTTAGAAAGAAAAAAATAGCAGTCATGGGGATTGCCGATAGAAGTGAAAACTTATAACTTAGAATTTGATAACTCATTATGGAAACTACGCGGGTGAAACCGGAGGGCGTGGCCATCTAGATCGTTTGAATTTACTGGAAGATTTCTTTCATTTACGACCGTGACGTAGCCATAGCCCACGGAAAATCTGTATGTGGTGCGCCAAAAGAAGTTATCACTTCAAAAAAACATACCTACAACTAAATTGACAAACCTCCTCAACAAAAAAAAACTCGTGGTTTATGCTATAGTATAGCTATGGTATAACTTTCCTGCTGAAATTGTTGACATAATTAATTCTTATTATTGCCACTTAAAATTCGTCATAGCAGTAAACAAGGAATACACAAAACCACTTGAATACAATGTAGGACTATTCCAAGGGTGCTGCTTATCACCAATAGCATTTAATATAGTTATAAATATTTTAGTAGACAAAATAATATCCCGTGAAAAGAAATGGGGCTACCGGTTTAAAATCAACAATAAGTACACTGAGTCAATCTTGGCCTTTGCGGACGACCTTGCAATACTTACACGTAATCCTAAACAGTGTCAAGAATTGTTGAACGAAGTCGATGAGTTCTGTACATGGACGGAGGGAATGAGGACAAAACCATCAAAATGTCATTGTCTTTGTCTGGGTAGACGAAATACCAAATATACGTCTTACGATCCGGGACTCTCCATAAGTGGCCAAGGAGTTGCCACAATTGCAGAGGCAGTGCCTTTCAAATTTCTTGGTAGAAAGATAGATCACAAAGGACGTACACCATCATTAGAGGTGGTTGTTGAAAACTTCATGAACAACCTCAATAAGGTAGACCAGCAGCCTATCAGCAATATCAAAAAGCATGGATATATGACAACTACCTCACATCACGTCTCACTTGGCCTTTCCTAGTATATGACATCGGTAAAACTCTCCTGGCAAAGCTAGATGCCAATGTCATAAAGATATTGAAGTCATGGTTCGGATTGGCACATCCGGCTGATCCTCTACTCTTTTAGGGATCAAAATAGTTTTGGGCTGAAACTAAAGAAACCGTCTGAACTTTACAAACACCTAAGAGTTACAAAACGCATGTTTTGGGAAAGTCGCAAGACGACTTAATTACATCTCTCCCAAAAGACAAAACTGCTTCAGACCTGGAATCTAGACTTCAATTCCATAAACAATTTATGGCAGGTGCACAAGTAAATACTGCTGGGTTGGGTGCGAGAAGGAAAAGGAAGACCGAGACATGGTAAAAACCTTTCTACAACAAGACGAAAATAACGGTTACAAAGTGCACGCTATGAATTTAGAAATGCAAAGTGAGTGGTTAACCATAGGTGAGTTCTGTATCCCATTAGCTCTAAAGTGGCGCACCTTGATCTATGACTGGTCTCCTGCCTTATTAAAATTTTATCTAAATGCATTCCAAATGACCCTCCTGACCAGAGTAACTTGGTAAGGTGGGGAAAAGCCTCTGAAAAATGTTGCTATACTTGTGGAGAGGCGATATGTACAGCAAGGCACATATTGGTGGGATGCAAGGTGCTCCTTGATGGGGTCATTACTCACGGCGTCATGACAGAGTACTTGAAATCATACGTGAAGCCATGAGCCTTTCAGTAGCTAGAGCCCAAAAGGGATTGACGACAAACAAAAGACAAATTAACTTTGTAAAAGCAGGCTCAACTTCAAACTCCAGGAACAAGCCTTACTCAATCCTGGGTACAGCACCTGATTGGACTATTTTAATGGACACGTATGAAAAGCACTACAAAATCCCAGAGGATGTGGGTGTTTCGTCATCCAGACCGGACATTTTCCTTTTTCTAGAGCTACGAAACGCATAGTCCTTGTAGAACTTACCGTACCGTGGGAAACTAATATACCTAAAGACCACGCGATGAAACAAAATAAGTATTACGACCTCCTAAACGAATTAACAAAAACGGCTATGTAGTTAGTTTATACGCTGTAGAAGTGGGAGCGAGAGGTATACCAGCAAAATCTCTCTATAACCTACTGAAAGACCTTGGCTTATCCAGAAGTGCAGTAAGTTCTATACTAGAACGAGTATCTAAAGCTGCACTAGTAGGCTCATATCAGATTTGGCTGGGCAGGGAGAAAAAAAACGAGTGGTGAAGGTGAGTGTTGATGTACGTCAGAAAGGGGCCCTTAAACCTACGCCCGAGTCACAAGTCTCGGGAACTACTCGAGTTTTTCTCTCTCTGCCACACGATGGACCCGGCACCCGCACGGTGAATCCATGGAATGCTAAGAAGATCGTCTCAAACAAAATGACAGCCCGGAGAGACGGGATGACGCTGGAAAGACAGATGGCTGGTGGAAAAGACATCTGACGGATGGAAAGACATCTGACTGTTGGAAAGACAGCCGAGGGTGAAGGCCTAGCAAGCCAAGCCCGGGAATTAAATCGCTAAAAGTCCAAATAAGAATAATACCCTGGGACAGTCCGAGAGGCGGGGCGGAAGATCTGTCCACCGTGTGATAGTAATAACGACCCTGGCGCGAATACGGATTTGAGATGCCCTATGTGCGGGAAAATTTACAAGAGACGAGCCTGGTACCAAAAGCATTTAAAGACACACGATGGTGTTGAAGCACGACAGCCGTCGGTCAGTACTTCGACAAACACTATGGATAGAGTTGACCTCATATATCCCAAGGTGAACCATCGAGTGAAAACTACCAGGAGTCCATTGTCATCAGGACACGTCTTGGCATTCCCAGTTTAAAAACTCTACCTGGAAAGTTCATGACGAAAACTTGGCGATCTTACTAGAACATCCTGGGCCAAAACAAGACCTAAACAGCCAAGTAGAAACTTTCCAGGACACCATATATACATACTTCTCGGAACATTACCCACCATCAACTTGTTATGCTCAAAATAGCAAGGAAAATATGTTCAAAATGAAATTGCGGAGGAAGAAAAGAGAGTTAATAAAACGTCTTCGTGTAGCTAAAACCATGGGCGATAACCATCTAAGTCACCAACTGTCCAGGGCTCTAAGATCAATCCTTAAATTAATACAAGGAATATCGCTTCAAATTAGTAAAAATCGTGATAATTTTAACAGAGCTAAACACGAAGTAGACTTTGATAAAACCCTTTCAATACTCCAAAATATTTTCAGGGAGCAAAATGGAAAGCTTATCTTGACTAACGCGCAAATTTACGATCACTTTAAAAGCACATACGAAGTGCCTAAACGCGGGAGCTCGTACGTAGAACCAAACATCCAAAGACCTAATGATCCTCTGACAAACTTTCAAAGCACCCCACCTAGTGAAGAGGAAGTAAACTATCAAATTAAAAAGAAAACTACTAAATCAGCTCCTGGCCCAGATGGCATTCCTTACTTAGTGTATAAAAAGTGTCCATCAGTTCGTAAACATATCTTGAATATATTCATTAAGATCTGGTCAAGAAAGCAAGTCCCAGTAGCATTCGGAAGAGCAATTTTGTCCTCATCCCTAAAAAGCAGGAAGTAACTCATCCCAAAGACACCAGACCGATAGCCCTAACCAATACAATTTCTAAAATCTTTTCAGTATATTGCAAACAAAATGACCACATTTATGACTAGCAATAAGTATTTCAGGCCCAATCACCAGAAAGGGTTCTTGCCTGGTATTTCTGGATGCCTGGAACACAATACATTACTAGCAGAAAGTTTGAAAGATGCCAGAACACATGAGAGGCAAATAACAGTCTGCTGGATAGACCTAGAGAACGCGTTTGGTTCTGTCCAGCATGAACTTATGATATTTGCCCTAAAATGGTATAACTTTCCTGCTGAAATTGTTGACATAATTAATTCTTATTATTGCCACTTAAAATTCGTCATAGCAGTAAACAAGGAATACACAAAACCACTTGAATACAATGTAGGACTATTCCAAGGGTGCTGCTTATCACCAAATAGCATTTAATATAGTTATAAATATTTTAGTAGACAAAATAATATCCCGTGAAAAGAAATGGGGCTACCGGTTTAAAATCAACAATAAGTACACTGAGTCAATCTTGGCCTTTGCGGACGACCTTGCAATACTTACACGTAATCCTAAACAGTGTCAAGAATTGTTGAACGAAGTCGATGAGTTCTGTACATGGACGGAGGGAATGAGGACAAAACCATCAAAATGTCATTGTCTTTGTCTGGGTAGACGAAATACCAAATATACGTCTTACGATCCGGGACTCTCCATAAGTGGCCAAGGAGTTGCCACAATTGCAGAGGCAGTGCCTTTCAAATTTCTTGGTAGAAAGATAGATCACAAAGGACGTACACCATCATTAGAGGTGGTTGTTGAAAACTTCATGAACAACCTCAATAAGGTAGACCAGCAGCCTATCAGCAATATCAAAAAGCATGGATATATGACAACTACCTCACATCACGTCTCACTTGGCCTTTCCTAGTATATGACATCGGTAAAACTCTCCTGGCAAAGCTAGATGCCAATGTCATAAAGATATTGAAGTCATGGTTCGGATTGGCACATCCGGCTGATCCTCTACTCTTTTAGGGATCAAAATAGTTTTGGGCTGAAACTAAAGAAACCGTCTGAACTTTACAAACACCTAAGAGTTACAAAACGCATGTTTTGGGAAAGTCGCAAGACGACTTAATTACATCTCTCCCAAAAGACAAAACTGCTTCAGACCTGGAATCTAGACTTCAATTCCATAAACAATTTATGGCAGGTGCACAAGTAAATACTGCTGGGTTGGGTGCGAGAAGGAAAAGGAAGACCGAGACATGGTAAAACCTTTCTACAACAAGACGAAAATAACGGTTACAAAGTGCACGCTATGAATTTAGAAATGCAAAGTGAGTGGTTAACCATAGGTGAGTTCTGTATCCCATTAGCTCTAAAGTGGCGCACCTTGATCTATGACTGGTCTCCTGCCTTATTAAAATTTTATCTAAATGCATTCCAAATGACCCTCCTGACCAGAGTAACTTGGTAAGGTGGGGAAAAGCCTCTGAAAAATGTTGCTATACTTGTGGAGAGGCGATATGTACAGCAAGGCACATATTGGTGGGATGCAAGGTGCTCCTTGATGGGGGTCATTACTCACGGCGTCATGACAGAGTACTTGAAATCATACGTGAAGCCATGAGCCTTTCAGTAGCTAGAGCCCAAAAGGGATTGACGACAAACAAAAGACAAATTAACTTTGTAAAAGCAGGCTCAACTTCAAACTCCAGGAACAAGCCTTACTCAATCCTGGGTACAGCACCTGATTGGACTATTTTAATGGACACGTATGAAAAGCACTACAAAATCCCAGAGGATGTGGGTGTTTCGTCATCCAGACCGGACATTTTCCTTTTTCTAGAGCTACGAAACGCATAGTCCTTGTAGAACTTACCGTACCGTGGGAAACTAATATACCTAAAGACCACGCGATGAAACAAAATAAGTATTACGACCTCCTAAACGAATTAACAAAAACGGCTATGTAGTTAGTTTATACGCTGTAGAAGTGGGAGCGAGAGGTATACCAGCAAAATCTCTATAACCTACTGAAAGACCTTGGCTTATCCAGAAGTGCAGTAAGTTCTATACTAGAACGAGTATCTAAAGCTGCACTAGTAGGCTCATATCAGATTTGGCTGGGCAGGGAGAGAAAAACGAGTGGTGAAGGTGAGTGTTGATGTACGTCAGAAAGGGGCCCCTTAAACCTACGCCCGAGTCACAAGTCTCGGGAACTACTCGAGTTTTTTCTCTCTCTGCCACACGATGGACCCGGCACCCGCACGGTGAATCCATGGAATGCTAAGAAGATCGTCTCTAAGTATATTAAATCAAAAATAATTCATAATTTTCAGACGCATAGACGACGACCGCGGTAAATCGCACGAACTGGGCCAGAGTACTGTGAAATGTATGCGCGGGATCCTCGAGTGCTGGATCAAGCAGGCGGCCCGGGTGGAGGCGTTCAAGACGCGGCAGAGCGCCGCGCACGCGCTCCACGTCAAGTTCCACCTCACCACGGGCGAGCCAGTGCTGTCGGACGAGCAGTACCACCACCTGCAGATCGACGTCGTCTCGCTGTATCTGCTGTTCCTGGTGCAGATGATCACGTCCGGTCTCCAGATCATTTATACGCAGGTAATATCGCCGTAAAAACCGTTAGATTACTTCAACTTTTTCTTATGGCTTCCATTCGGTAATGTTACCGTAATTTCGCCAGTGTCTAGCGTTTCGTCATTGGGATAGTCTTCTAAAGTTTTATTCAATGAAGAGGTAGGAGTCCTCGTCTGTTTACAATCTGACACCGCTAGATTCTAAACTAAACTACCGTGGGCTTATAATCTCACGCGTTATATTGCCAACTGACAGTGATTGCTATAAATATTACAATACCTGGATTACTGAACTTTGCTTGCTTTTTCATTGCTTACCCCTTCAAACTTTACAGGTTAACAAATTGGCATTAAAAGTGTGGATGTACCTACATAACACCAATTGTTAAAATAAAAGTAGGCACAGGTAATCTATAAATCTTGAAAATATTGGGAAATAATAAGCGAAACCATAAAAATATGTCCAATAATTTGTTGTTCAAAAGTCTCAATTAAAAAATTGGTTATTTTCAGGATGAAGTAGCATTCGTTCAGAATTTGGTATATTACGTAGAACGTGCGTACAGAACCCCAGACTATGGCATGTGGGAGCGCGGATCCAAATACAATGATGGAAAACCAGAAATCCACGCGTCATCTATTGGTAAGACTAGCAGACCTTTTTATAAGATAGTAATGGGACTAGGAAGTTGTGTGGCCTGATGGTAAAGAACACAACTGGAAAACTGGACTGGACACATAGATGTATTTGATAGGACGGTGGCACACGTCTATTTAAACTTAAAGATTTCAACACTGTACTTGTCGCATATCTAATAAAGAGCCTAATAAACTATTTTCGTACAAAAAAATTAAACCGACTTTAAAACCACAAATAGGCACTCAAAAGCGAAAAATAAACTAAAATCATTATTATGAGCGCTACTCACTCATCTATTTGAAGTCGGTGCCAGCCAAATCTAACAGGTATAGGATAGATACTACTTACCTGTGCCTACATAGCATCAATCTATTAACTTTTTGACCTGACTGGCACCGACTTCAAATAGATGAGTGAGTAGCGCTCATAATAATGATTTTAGTTTATTTTTCGCTTTTGAGTGCCTATTTGTGGTTTTGAAGTCGGTTAAATTTTTTGTACGAAAATAGTTTATTTTACTCTTTTTAGTGTACAAGAACAAAATTAAAAATTTTGATTAACCCCCGACTACCTTGGATTTGTTATCTGTACAACATTCTACTAGCCAAGCCCTTTCATTTGATACCCATGTAAAGGGAGTTGTGAAAAAAGAAATGTATTTCGGCATTTTGTGGAAGCGGCCATCTTGGATTTGAATTTTTTCATAGTGCAAAGTATTCTACTAGTCAAGCTCTTTCGTTTGATACCCAAATTGAGGTAGTAATGAAAAATATAACATAATTCGCCATTTTGTCGTGGCGGCCATTTTGCATTTGAAATTTGTTCTAGTACATAGTATTCTACTAGTCAAGCCCTTACATTTGATACCCAAATTGAGGTAGGTTGTGAAGAAATATTTTGTCCGCCATTTTGTGGAGGCGGCCATCTTGAATCGACATTAACCAGACATAGCTAAGAACATTTGCTATGGTATTAACCTTGAAATAAAAGAAACCGCATCGAAATCGGCTCATCTATTTGAGTTCTACTACGGTGCCACAGCAGACAGACAGACACACAGACAGACATCGACGTCACTTATAACACCCCCTTTTTTGGTCGGGGGTTAAAAACAAGTTTTTATTAAAGCATTTACACAATTTAGTATTGACAGGGTCGAGATTCATAACTTTTGTGAAATCTACAACTAAGTCATCCAGGTAAATGTACGAAAATTTTCAGTTTTTGGTTCATATTTCAAAAACTACTTGACCGATTTCGAAAAGATTTATATGGGACCATTCGGGAAGCATACCCATCCGAACACAAAAAGAAATTATAAAATCGGTTCAGAGGTTCTCGAGAAATCAGGTAACATACATAAAAAAAAAAAAAAATCATAGGTGTCGAATTGATAACCTCCTCCTTTTTTGGAAGTCGGTTAAAAATTAAGTTTCAAGCTTTTATCTCTGAAATGACGAAACTTTCAACCCATCCATTTATTTCAACTTTCAGTCCGGATTTCAACTATTTTTAACCCCGACCAAAAAAGGGGTGTTATAAGTTTGACGTCGATGTCTGTCTGTCTGTCTATCTGTCTGTCTGTCTGTGTGTGTGTGTCTGTCTGTGGCACCGTAGAGCTCAAACGGATGGGCCGATTTCGGTGCGGTTTTTTTTATTTGAAAGTTAATTACCGTGCGGGTGTTCTTAGCTATGTTTGGTTAATATCGATTGAAATGGCCGCCTCCACAAAATGGCGGATAAAATATTTCTTCACAACCTACCTCAATATGGGTATCAAATGAAAGGGCTTAACTAGTAGAGTACTATACACTATAACAAATTTCAAATCCAAGATGGCCGCCACCACAAAATGGCGAATTATATTTTTTTTTTCACTACTACCTCAATATGGGTATCAAACGAAAGGGCTTGATTAGTAGAATACTTTTCACTATGACAAATTACAAATCCAAGATGGCAGATATCACAAAATGGCGAATTACATTTCTTTTTTCACAGCTCCCTTAATATGGGTATCAAATGAAAGGGCTTGACTAGTAGAATGTTGTGTAGATAACAAATCGTAGGTAGTCAGGGGTTAGTCAAAATTTTTAATTTTGTTCTTGTTACGCTTTAAACGAGTCTCTAGATGATCTCTGTACGAAATTTCATTAAATCGCTTTAGCAGTTTAGGTGTGAAAGCGTACCAGACAGAGCAACTTTCGCATTTATAATATTAGCAAGTGTCATCCAATATTTATTTATTATTTACTGGTTTTGAATAAATTTATTTAAATTATCTACATGAATAGGTGTTTAATTCCTAGGAATGGCAAAGGCAGCACTGGAAGCCATAAACGGATGCAACTTATTTGGTGACAAGGGCGCGTCATGGAGCGTTGTTTACGTGGACATTGATGCTCACAACCGGAACAGAAGTATTTTCGAAACGATGCTCCCGCGCGAATCCAGCTCAAAGGTAACGTTAAACTATTATGTATTAGCTGCGCCCCGCGCTGTGCCATCTGATATGTTTTCTAACGTATAGGTATAGCTGATGCTTTCTCTTTCTCTATTTCGCTTTTTCGTGAGACACATACCTGCACACTACTCACTAATTTTTCCGATAGTACGTCATGGTACCAATCTCACGCAAAGTGGATTGACACCATCTCACAACTCACAGCATCTCTCCGCCACAGCGCACGCTCATTGGTCTAATCAAATAGCGCGCGCTTTCCGGTTTCCTGTAACTCATTTTATTACAATAATGTTAATGGTGTGTCTATTTGTTTAAGGGTGTAGACGCGGCCCTTTTACCCACTGTATCATTCCCCGCTTTTGCGACCCATGAAGAACACTTAGTGCAACTTACTAAATCAAACATACTGCGGAGGTTACAAGGCAAATGCGGCTTCAAGAGATTCAGTCGAGACGGATACAAGTGTGTGTTAGAAGACGCTAATAGAAGGTACTATAACGAAGGGGAACTAAAGGAGTTTGACGGCATCGAGTCGGAGTGGCCCCTTTTCTATGTGATGATGATTATTGACGGCGTGTTTCGAACGTTACCGGACCAAGTGGAAGAGTATCAGAAGTTGCTCAAAGCGCGGATTTACATGGATGAATATGGAGGTACCTAATACATAACCTAACATATTATTTTTTACCACTAATCCTGATTTTTTGTGACAATGTGGTCTTATAACAGAGAGTGTTGACCTAGAAGAAACCAATTTATTACTACATGCATAAAACTGCATTGAAATATCAGGACTCTCGCCTCCATACAACTACGATAAATGTAGTAATTAAGTTATTAAGATAAATCTATGATTTTGAAAACATTTTATTCTATGTCTAGGAAATAAATAGATAAACTCTTTATTCCCCTTTAACAAAAACATGTTAAGAAAAAACTTAAATTATGCAGTTACTATTACCGCTAAAAGTGACCTCTTCCTAATATTAGTTAGCGTGGGGGACAACCGTAAAAGTTTAAAGCGATACACAATCTTTATTATCTGTGTAGTGTTGAAGTTGAAATTAAAATTTATTTCCTTAGTATTCCGTTTTCTTAACTTTTTTTTATTATTCAAAAATTTCAATCAATTTGTACAAGCAAACAGCACTATTAAACCTCGGAGAGGTTTATGTTAGTGCTAACATTCTCGAAAACTAATAAATACAATTATAAGAAAATACAAAATTATAACTCAAAAAATATATACCATACCAAAAAATGTATAACAATATCCCTACATCCAGAAAAAAATTGATGGCACGAAAACTCACCAACCACTAAAGACTTTCGTCGCAGGTATAAAACCGGTTTCGACGATCTTAACGCAGAAAGCTTATACAGGGTGTTCCGATAAATTATTAATATTATGTCCCTTTAATAGTTTTTAAAATTGAGTGTCGTTATTTTATCACGAGTTTCACTCGGTAGATTGTTGATCAGGCGCGGAATTAAATACACTTGTAATAACAGAATGCTTAATTTTGTTTTTAACCCCCGACCAAAAAAAAAAGGGGGGTTATAAGTTTGACGTCGATGTCTGTCTGTCTGTGTGTGTGTCTGTCTGTGGCACCGTAGAGCTCAAACGGACGAGCCGATTTCGATGCGGTTTTTTTTATTTGAAAGTTAGTATCCGTGCGGATGTTCTTAGCTATGTTTGGTTAATATTGATTCAAGATGGCCGCCTCCACAAAATGGCGGACAAAATATTTCTTCACAACCTACCTCAATATGGGTATCAAATGAAAGGGCTGGACTAGTAAAATACTATGCACTATAACAAATTTCAAATTCAAGATGGCCGCCACCACAAAATGGCGAATTATATTTTTTTTTTACTATTACCTCAATATGGGTATCAAACGAAAGGGCTTGACTAGTAAAATACTTTGCACTATTACAAATTTCAAATACAAGATGGCCGCTACCACAAAATGGCGAAATACATTTCTTTTTTCACAATCTCTTATTATGTGTATCAAATGAGAGGTTTGACTAGTAGAATGTTGTACAGATTACAATCCCGAGGTAGTCGGGGGTTAGTCAAAATTTTTAATTTTGTTCTTGTTCATTTCGGTTCTAAAATATTGTTCACACAACAAATGAAGGTCAATTTTATTTTGTATTGGCATCACTCCACAATATTTAAACTATATCGTTGATTTTGATTGTCGATTGCTGCGTTTTATACATTAAGGCTAACCAACAATGCTAATATCTATTGTTTCCTATATAGATCCCGTCATACCGTGGTACTACTATGTCCCTCGCGAAGGCATAGAGAATGAGCGCAGCGAACCCAATTCAGTGCGCAGAATACCAGCCAGTAAGTATTACCTACCTTAGTAAATGTTACGTATTGAAAACATTGCTAGTAACAAATTATTTATTAAAATATTCCCTATTTGGAATAGGGACTTGTTATTTCTTGTAGCGTATTAGTCGCGGTGGTGCATTAGAACAGAATTTACAGAATAAGCGGCTCACTTTATACCATCTTATGAGATCCGGTAACGTTTCTCAAACGAAGGCAAGACTACCCACGCAGATACAGCTCCGCGAAAGTACCATTTCTTGGAACACGCCAGTTTCCCGACGATGTTTTCCTTAATCGTAAATTCAGTGGTGATGACAAATATGTACCTACATCAAATCTGCACTTGGAAAAACACGTAGAAGTGCAGGCGGGTTCCGAACTTAGTATCTTGCCCTTATGAAATCGGACGTTCTCACCGTTAGGCAACTACGTCTTCTCATTTCATGTGCAGTTGATAACAATTAATTTAAAAGCTTAACTGTAATATTTGCAGACGTACCCAGCGATCAAGAAAATAAAGGTAACTTAGTTGAAGTGAAATATCTGTTTCTTGTCTAACATTTCCTATAGAATAGTGTGTTTTTTGTAACAAAAAAGATTTATATGCACTGCTCATGCTTTTCTTTTGCTTACCAAAGTTGATAACATAACATACTATACTACAAGAAAGTTTGCTTTCAAATGGACGGTTTTATTAACGTCTTGATTTAATGCTATCTATGCAGGTGGAGGATTTTGGAAATTTTGTGGGGAGGGGGTTTGGGCGTAATGATAACATTGGATCTCAAATTCACGTTGAAATACTCTTTTAGTTTGACAGTAAACATTTAAACGTAGACCAGAAGGACCACCGACCAATTTGGGTCCTCTTTCCTCTTACTTACAGCCTTAAGAGTGGTTGCCGGCTTCATTGTTCCCTGAGAGAATCAATCTAGAACTTTTCAAGGTCAAAGTGATTAGGTATTTTCAAGGTCAACATGCGTCGTCTTCGACCACACAGTCACCTACCATCAGATGAGTTGATGGTCAAAGCGGACCCATAGCGATACAAACAGCCAACGAAAAAATCGCTAGTTTTTGCTGTTAAAATTAACTGTAACTGTAACAATAAAATGTGTTTTATGTAATATTTCAGTGTGTCTAATCTATTATAACACATACGTACTCTCACAGTCACAGTCTTTAGCCTCGTTGTTGTACACACTACACAAACATATATACACCATTGTAATTATAATGACAGATACAGATTTACCATTGCATTAATATTTCAATCATACCAAATGTTTCTCAGAAGTGGTTGTATAATATGTATAGACAACTTTGTGGGCAATAAGCATCAACTAATTCGTCTCACCATTAGAATCTGGTTTCCCTTAGTTCACTTTAAGTAATTATGATTTGCCTCTGTGATTTGTCTAATGCATTAGACAAATCACAGAGCTCAAACTTCACCAACATGCCAATGTCTATTACGATGTGAGTTCTACTAGATTATTCGTTAACTCTTATAGGGCAAGAAAGAGAAAACTATTTTAATAATAGCTTTGTTTTGAATCGATTTCCACTAAGGGTCTGCGTTCCCGAATGTTGCAAGCCCATGACGAAAATTGATTTTGTCATTTATTTCACTCCCCTAAAAGTGGGTGCTCTCACGCTGAGTTATTACTGTTTTTTTTAATAGGCTTCGTACCAAGCATTTACATAGGTACATATTATATACATGGCGGTGATCCTACGTATTGTGAAAACTAAAGTCTTTTTTTTATTATTGATGCCTCCGACCGCCTCCGGGCTGACAAAACGTCGTCAGCCTCTGATGTTACAGTTTATTTATAAACGAAAACTACACCTTATGAGGCGGATCGTATCTTATTCCATTCATCATACAAAAAATATAATTGATTCTTTGTAAGAAATGAGTGTTTGAACCAGACACGGGCGGGCTGTTCCTATGGGCACAGGCGATGTTCGTCGTGGCTCAGCTGTTGACGGGGGGGCTGCTGCATGTGAACGAGCTGGACCCCATCCGGCGGTACCTGCCGTCCTACAACCGGCCGCGGCGCGCCGGACGCTACTCCGCCTTCCAGGTACGTGTGTGTACGATGTGGGGCAACATTTGTGTTAAAAAGAATGTCACTAGCAGACAGCGACTCCATCTGGTTATAGCAACCGAGCGGAGCACATCGCTACTTCGCATTCCAGCAACTTGTGTCCTTGTCTTAAATTATATTAATAAGAGTTTCACGATGCAGACGCCCTATCCGGTCCTTCCCGGCTTTTTAATTCCAGCTGGGGAGCCAAATACAAATACATTTTTGTTGCTGTTTGCAGGTAAGATAACATGGTACAAAACATTTTAAAAGTTGACCTATATAAACTGGCTGGCAAAACAATATGTATTGGTCTGAATTTATACAATGATAAAAATAATAGTAACGACTCGACCTTCCAGTTGCGCTGGCGCAACGTATGCTGTGGCATACAACACACGTACTCGTATTTCAATAAATGAGTTAGACAATTATGTCACATGATGTGTGAGGTAAATAGGGAACACACGGAATTTTTCTTCCTTGGACGAATAATGGGAGTACTACAAGCGCGTCGCGTGCGACCAAATTGAACCTTTGTGGTTTCTAAACCTATTTTGACGCATACATCGTAGTTAAATTAGTATAATGACAGATTTATCCTTCTACATAATTATGTCAATTTGTGTATGAATTAGTTATGATAACATTCGAAATATATATTTATTTTATGCCTTCCAGGCAAAGCCGGGCTGTGTGAGTAAACATTAAAAAGCTTGCATGATACTATAGTTATGGCCTATATTTTTATTTTTGAAAGTAACTATTGTACCTACTTGTATGGGCATGCGATCACAGTTTTTTGTAGAGTATCTATCTACTTAATTTTAATGGACGACTAATTGTGTTGCCTGTTAAGTTATGAAATTCAGCGCCATTAGCTACTTGTGAACAATAATGGCATAAAATGTTTAACGAACTGCACGTTATGATAACGAGCACAGGTGCCTTACAAAATACGATGGCTTCTTAGCGTGTTTATTAAATATGTATATATTTTTTTATTGTATTGGCATGATACGAATCGCCAGACTTGTTATTTGTTATTTTTGGTATTTATTCTTTGTAAACCGACCCGAATCTCATGTTATATTTCTATATACATACAATACCTTATCCATACATCTCATTAATGTATAAAAAATGTAACATTTTTTTTTAAAAAGAATTGGCAATCTTAGGAACTGCCAATATAAGTGATAAATATAATATATTACAAAAAAACCTTGTTTCTTACGTCAGTATTAAATAACGAAGTGAGATGTTGTATCTTTATTTACAGCAGGTTTTTTTATGCAGGGTATAGCGACGGACCTGGTAGTTCAGGTGGTGCTGATCGCGGAGTCCATGCGGCTGCAGGCCATGATGGGCACGTACGGCATCCAAACCCAGACCCCGCACGAGGTCGAACCTGTACAGGTAACTTACCAACTCTAGATTGTAGAATTACACCCTTGTATGATGCCAGATTGTTGATATTCTCTATCCGCTACCGGACAAGCCGAGGTCGTAGCTTCTGAGGTCCGCTAGTCTTCGTACCTACGCGATGTAGTTCTCGTTGAGCACGGTAATATTAGGTTCGTCCTGCGCCGTCTGCGCTGGACCATCGTGTGGTAAACAGACGTCGCAAGAGACTAACTACCATAGGTATCTTTAAAAAAATATTTGAGAAGTACATTTCGGAGTGTCGTCTTGGCTGTGGAATGCGCTGCCTGTTCACTGCTGCACGCTCCATCGTAGACCACATCGTCACTTAACATTAGGCGAGATGGCGGCCAAGTATAAGTTTATAATAATTTAAAAAAAGTGTATATACTTATGTATGCACGCTAACCCGAAGTTAGTTACAATGTTTACTAAAAGACCAAAATTAAACATTTCGATTTACCCCCGACTACCTCGGGTTTTTAATCTGTACAACATTCTACTAGTCAAGCTCTTTCATTTGATACCCATATTGAGGGAGTTGTGAAAAAAGAAATGTACTTATTCCTTTTGGGGTATCGGCCATCTTGGATTTGAAATTTGTCATAGTCCATAGTATTTTACTAGTCAAGCCCTTTCATTTGACACCCGTATTGAGCTAGGTTGTGAAGAAATATTTTGTCCGCCATTTTGTTGAGGCGGCCATCTTGAACCGATATTAACCAAACACAACTAAGAACATCCGCACGCACCTTCAAATAAATAAACCGCATCGAAACCGGCCCATCCGTTTGAGCTCTACGGTGCCACAGATAGACAGATTGACAGACGACAGACAGACATCGACGTCAAACTTATAACACCCCTATTTTTGGTCGGGGGTTAAAAATATTGACTAGCTAACTTCAGGGTGTAGATTTACTCATACTTATAACGTTATCCCCAATGCACCAAAAGAAGCATGTACTACTGAAAGAAATCTATGTTTCTTTAAGTACTTATTTGTCGTGTTTTAGGTGTGCAGCTCCACGCAACTCGTGCATGTGTATCGTGAGCTGGGCGTGGCGTCCAAGTTGAAGCTCACCGGGCGACCGATCCGGCCGGTCGGCTCTTTGGGCACCAGCAAGGTAACATATCACTCCTTATAATTCTAACATGGTCATCTCCATACACGTCGGATTTCGAGACTTGCTGTCAAATGTGGTAAAATTGTAAAAATATATATTTGATTAGGTTGGTTTAATCCTACTAATATTTTAAATACCAAAGTTTGGATGGATGGTTTTTGTTCCGAGAAAGTAAAGGGAACGGGAACTACGCCGTTGAAACCGCGGGGCGCTGCTAGTAATCAGTAGGTAAACAACAATTTTTACTATAAATAGCAAGCATAATTAATAAATTTACTAAAAAAATCTACTTTTCACCATTGCAGGTTTTCTGGTTTTGGTATGATTATTACATTTTCAAAGATTTTTCAGTAACACTAAAATAAACACAATTGTTTTGTAATTTTCAGATATACAGGGTGTGCGGGATGACGGTGCTTTGCTACCCTCTCATTTTTGAGGTTTCCGAGTTCTATCTGTACAGAGACATGGCTCTCTTGATCGATGATATTAAGACTGAATTGCAATTCGTTGGGAAGTAAGTAGCTACTACCCGTTTTAATTTTAGCATTAATTGTTATATTTACCCCTGACGCAAAATCGACGTGTTATTCTAAGTTCGATGTGTCTGTAGCTATGGCATCGTGACCCCTGCACGCATGAACCGATTTAGATTTTGTTTAAAAGATGAATTAGTCATTTTAAGATGACAATAAAATATTAACAATATCTCGAATCTATACTAATATTATAAAGCTAAAGAGTTTGTTTGTTTGAACGCTAGGATCTCGGGAAGTACTGGTCCGAATTAAAAGATTCTTTTTCTATTGGATAGTCCATTTATCGAGGAAGGCTATAGGCTATAGAATATAACGCTACTATTAATAGAAGCGGAGCATGAATCAAGAATGTAACAAAATCGGGAAAAGATATTCCTTTTGGGAGTTTTCGTACGTTTCGTGCTTTGACATGACACATGACAGCATGTGTCTAAGATTGCGTCATTGAATATAAACCTTTGCCACAGATTACATACCTCACTTTTGCTCACAGATTAAACACCTCCCTTTGCTTTGCCTTTCTAAATCTGAGTTGGTACGACCAATTTCCGACAGGTGGCATAGTAGGTAGCTGAAGAGGTGTTTTGTTTGAAAGCGATATTCTCAGGAATTAATGAACCGATTTCAGTCATTCTTTCACCGTTGGATATGTACGGGATCCTGATGAGTGCTATATAATGTACCACGGGCGAAACCGGGGCGGACATCTAGTAACAAATAAAATTCATCATGGCTGGCTTTTTATCTCGGACGGTTGTAAATCCGACCACAGAGACGTCGTCGACGGTTGTGTTTTTTTTTTCAATAGTAAAGACTGACCACACAGAGCAAGACATGTGCCTAATGGCGTGTCTATGGACGTGTGCCATCACGCCTGCCCATAACAGCACGGTGTCACGCAGCTATTGGGACATGAAGAAGCCAAATCGTAACCTAGCACTGCACTGCGGTTGTCACCCAGAGATATAAGGTATTGTATCACAACATCGGACCACAACGCAATCACCTTCACTTTGCGTCTAGTTAAGGCTCTCGAACAACAGAGGCCAATAACAACACGCAAATACAACACCAAGAAGGCAAAGTGGCCAAACTTTATGTCACGACTAAAATCTTCCCTTAAAGAAAGAAACATCACGCCGGAGTCAGTGGGGAAATGTGAAAGTCCTCTAGAACTCGAGTCGATGATTACGAGCTACACATCTAGTATACACGAAGCCTGCGAACACACTATTCCATTAGTAAGCTCGCCGAAGGGAAATCCAACCCTCCCATGGTATACCAAAACGCTCGAAAATCTGAAGAAAGAAGTTCTCAGAAGAAAGAGAAGGATCAGGAATGCCGCCCCTGACAGAGTTGAACTTGTAGTCGAAGAGTACCAAATTGCTCGGCAAGACTACAAAGAAAAAGTCAAACAAGCTCAGACGGAAAGTTGGAAGGAGTTCTGCACGAATCAGGAGAAAGAAAGTATGTGGGACAAGATCTACAGAGTGATGAGAAAACTTCGACGAGACAGGAAGAAATACTCCTAAGAGATACCGAAGGTAACACTCTATCCCCGCAACTATCAGCAGAACTACTTGCCAAAACTTTCTATCCCGACGACTCTGAGAGCACAGACCAACCGTGTCATGCAGAGCTACGGGAGCAAACGATGGAAACGCCTATAGGCTTACCGGAAAATGATCCACCATTCACATCAGCGGAACTGGAATCAGTATTGAGAACTCTGAAACCGAAAAAAGCCCCGGTACAGACGGGCTAACCGCTGATATTTGCGCAGCAGCCATACGTTGCGAATGGGAGGTTTTCTTGGCGATAGCAAACAAATGCTTGTCACTGAAACACTTCCCAAGCAATGGAAAGAGGCGCACGTGGTCATATTACGAAAACCCGGTAAGACAGATTACACACATCCAAAATCTTACCGCCCCATAGGTCTTCTGTCCGTTCCCGGAAAAATCGTGGAAAAGCTTCTGGCAAACCGACTCCAATGGCATCTCCTCCCAACCATCAGTAGGAAACAGTACGGCTTCATGCCCCAAAGAGGCACCGAGGACGCCCTCTATGATCTGGTAGAGCACATCAAAAAGGAGTAGACAGTAAAGACACCGTACTCCTAATCTCCCTGATATAGAAGGCGCTTTCGACAATGCATGGTGGCCCGCCCTCAAAAATCAATTAGCGAAGAAGAGGTGCCCAACAAACCTCTACGACATGGTAAACTCATACCTCAGCGGCCGTAAAATCAAGGTCAACTATGCAAGAGCAGTCTATGAGAAGGAAACAACCAAGGGATGCGTCCAAGGGTCCATCTATGGACCAACCTTTTGGAATGTGATCCTAGACTCGTTACTGCGAATGCTAGAAGCTGAGGGAGTATACTGTCAAGCATTCGCGGACGACGTCGTTCTCGTATTTACAGACAGTCCGAACATCATCGAACAGCAAGCGGGCAGGGCGCTGAGCATGACAGTGGAATGGGGTAAAATCAACAAACTCAACTTTGCAGCGCATAAAACCAACGCGATGCTTTTCACAAAAAAGTTGAAGTACGAACCTCCAAACATAGTCATGTCTGGCGTCCGGCTCAACCTGGTCGAGGAAGTCAAACTGCTAGGCCTACTGATCGACCGACGGCTCAACTTTAAAGCACATGTGACCGCCCAATGTAAAAAAGTGGCGAACATTTATAAACAGCTAGCATGTGCAGCGAAGGTGACCTGGGGATTAAATGGCGAAATCACGAGAATTATCTACGTCGCTGTGGTGGAACCTATCATCATGTATGCCTCAAGTGTATGGGCGCAAGCGGCAGACTTCGAGGAAAACAAGTCTCAGTTGAACGCTATCCAAAGAGGTTTTGCCCAAAAAATCTGTAAGTCTTACCGTACTGTTTCTCTGAAAGCAGCACTTGCTCTTTCCGGACTGCTTCCCCTGGATCTGAGAATACAGGAAGCGGCAAATTTGTACAGAGTAAAAAAAAACCTCTCCCAAGACTACCTCCCACCAGAAGTGGAACTCGAACGGAATGTTAACTGCCTGGACCAACCTCATCCGTCAACGCAGTTTTCCGTAGAGTACGAGCTCCTAGAAGACACCTCAATCTTCCACAAGGGCCTCAAATTTATACTGATGGCAGTAAAATTGAAGGTAAAGTCGGAGCTGCTCTAACATGGTGGGAGAATGGCAGAGAGGTCAAGAACTCGACCTTCAAGCTCCACTCCGAATGCACAGTCTTTCAATCGGAACTTTATGCTCTTTACCGGGCAACTCAAATGGCGTTAAAGAGCAAGGACCCGGAAGTCAATGGCCTGAGTGACTCCCGAGCGTAAAGGAAAACATTGGACAGATAAATGCTGAAGGGAGATCTCTTCGTCTTTTCTGGGTGAGAGCGCATGTTGGCACCGTCGGCAACGAAAGAGCCGACGAACTGGCCAAATCGGCGGCACTCACGGAGTCACCCAGGGACTACGAGGGGATCCCCTTGTCCTACGTCAAAAGGAAAATCCGTGAAGAATCGGTCAAGAAATGGCAGGATCGATATGAGACCTCGGACACCGGAAAAGTCACCCAGACGTTCCTCCCCGATATAGCAAACGCATATCGGGTGATGAGAACCACGAAACTGACTCTTTTCCAGGTACAAGCGTTGACGGGACACGGAGGAATAGCAGATTACCTGTACAGATTTAAGCTCAAGAACAGTCCGGCGAGTGTGACCCCGACCAACCCGAAACGGTCTGGCACGTGCTAGTCGATTGTCCCCGATTCATGGTCGCAAGACATGAGCTCGAATCTATGATCGACAGAAGGCTGGTTGTCTCGGATCTCCACAACATCTTAGTAGATCCAGACAACAGAACACGGCTCCTGTCCTTCATGGAGAGCTCATTCCGCATAGCGGCCATGAGAAACTCCACTAACTCAAATACGCGCCCTCCATCGCCACCACACCCTGCCCCGCTGTCTGTGGACGCCACGTGGCATGCGGTTTCCGCCCAACATAACTCCTCGAAGAGCATCTCCGTCAAACAACTACTGGAGAACGCAGACCGAGGAGAAGCAGGGATCCGTATCCGCGGAGTGCTCTCTTCATGGACAGCAACAAAGAAAGATTCGAATAAGCTTTTGCTTCGCCTGGGAACGGAA
This sequence comes from Ectropis grisescens, assembly GCA_017562165.1. NCBI lineage: Eukaryota > Metazoa > Arthropoda > Insecta > Lepidoptera > Geometridae > Ectropis > Ectropis grisescens. The sequence goes on from CM029770.1 coordinate 21,276,067, forward strand.
ACGAGCCCGTTTGTCACCTGGATTGTCTTGCCTGCTCAATGGGAGTACCGCAAAAGTCACAATGAAGCGGAAAACCTACGACGCCATGCCGGTGTGCGGGTAGACGGCCACCGATTTCGGTTGGTGCGATCGAAAAACAAAACGATTGCACTAATAGAGTACTCGGAAGGTCGGACGCCTTTCACACAAGCAAGTGCGCTGCTCGCACATCTGAGCAGAAATGCAGGTGAAGCACCCCGGTGATAAGCGTGGATGCGATGGCAATAGAATATTCAAGAGCAAGAGTCGCAGACCGGCTGGGTTGCATTGAGGCCTCTAAACATCATGAGATTGTCGTATACGAAGACAGGGAGAAAATCTGAGCTTCCTCAGAGCCCCTTCGCACGACCAAACAAATGCAACCGATAGCTGGGGACATCCTGTTCCTAGTTCGACCATCCAAACCGGCTCCGAAAGAGCACAGCAGAAGGCAGCCGCGGAAAAGCCTCAGCCAATCTAACTGGCAGCCGAGGCACCAACACGGCGTTCGTGACTGCCTTCAACGCAGCAGCAAGGAGCGTACTCCGAATCACATCCCATTCATCACCCCTTGACGTCAAAGACCCCAAAGCAGCTTCACAGCAACAAATGAGCCGAACGAGAGCCGACATGGGACAGGTGGAACCGCCCCGCTGTGTCACGGCTTCGGAGCCGCGGAGCCATGCACGTAACGCCTTCATCGAATTCATAGCCACACTGAGCGCGACACGACAAGTCAACCTCAAGACCTGCGAAAACATCATGCAGTCCTATAGGCTAGGAAGTGAAAGCCTTTTAAAGGCGAAACTCGAGGAGGCCGAAGCAGCCATTTACAATAATGTCACTTCCCGGGTCATCGAGGGAACCATGACAGGACAGTATATGGCAGCTTACAGTGCAGAAAATGGCTTCGTGACACTGAACGAGAGAGAGACAGAGCGCGCGGGAGTGCCTGTTTATGCGACACCACCAAACGACCCAATTGTAGTTACTGCCCGATGCACCAAGATTATGCTGGACGATAAGATCCTAGAGATGGCCAAGATCATCGAAGGGAACGGAAACGTCAAAGCAGGTTGGGAAAATTGGGAGGTACCGAGAATACAGTAGGTCAACGGAGTTCCAGGATGTGGAAAACAACATGGGTGATTAGACACTTCGACGTGGACAAGGACGCCATCATCACTACAACAACTGAGGCAGCAAAAGATCTAAGAGAAAAGCTATCGCACCGAATCGGAAACCTGGTCAAAACCAGAGTGCGAACCATGGCTTCTGCTCTGGTAAATGGTTTCGGTAGAGAAAGTTTCAGCCGCCTCATGGTGGACGAAGCTCTCATGAACCATTTTGGAGCCATTGTGATGGCTTCAAGGCTGTCTGGTGTTGGTGAAATTGTCCTCATTGGAGACGTCAATCAGTTGCCTTATATCGACAGGGAAAATCTCTTCGAAATGAGGTATCATCGCCCGAACCTGGTAACAAAGATCAGCCAGGAGTTGCTCTGCACACATCGAAACCCAATGGACGTCGCATATGCGCTGAGGGAAATATACTCCGGTATGTACTCCTCAGCGCCCCGTATAAAGTCCCTAGAGCAGAGAAGATATAAGGGAGCGCAAATACCCAACAACCTACCAAACACCCTCTTCTTGGTTCACACTCAAGAGGAGAAGGAGACCCTGACAAACCAGGGTTATGGGTCAGGCACCGGGTCACGCATCCTTACCATCCATGAAGCTCAGGGACCAACATACGAGTCGGTAATCGCAATCAAAACCAAGGCAAACATGAAGCTGCACGAGAGCGTACCCCATGCGGTTGTTGCAATCTCACGGCACACGGGGACCTTCACATACTACGCTGACGACACCGACGACGCCATCGGTCGTTTCGTGCGGCGAGCGTGGGCTGCATCACCAAAGACCATCCGAGATTTCAACCTACAGATGGCCATCAGGGACAGAAATGCGGCCGTTGTGGAGGCTCTGGGCCGGGAGGAGGCAGCTTAGGCAAATGGCAAAAGGCAATTAGGCAAACACTCGATGTCGAGTCGATTACTAGCGGAATCCCAGCCGGTAGTGATCGGCTCTACAGACGAGCACTAGAATTAGATATTAAATGTACCCAACTCCCTCCTATTTTCCTCTTCTTCTCCTTATCCAAAATATGTGTAAAAAATAATAATATATAATTGTAATGACAAAGATCACGGACCCCGGAGTCTGTGGAGTGGCTAATTTAAATAAAAAAAAAAAAAAAAAGGTATTGTATCTCTATGCCCTGTAATTTCTCTGGAAACGTTTCCCTGCAAATCGGAACACAGTGATGTTTAGATATACTGCTGTTCGATGATTCCCTATAGGCATAGGACTCCTTTTTTGTGTTGATTATGTAGATCGCGATCTACATAATCAACACAAAATCTAGTTCCCAAGGTTCAGTGTCCCGCCAGGTACTGGCGGCTGTCGGGGCGGCCCACCGTGTGCCTGCTCGTGCGGGAGGAGCACATGCGCGACCCGCACTTCAAGCAGATGCTGGACCTCTTCGCGATGCTCAAGAAGGGCCACTGCGACGGCGTCAAGGTGCGCCTCGGACGCCTGCAAAACCTCATATCCAGCTCCTGTATGGGTGAGTTATCTCTGTGTTTTGTTTTTAAAGTGAAAACTCTTTTGGCGCACCACATATATATTTTATCGTGGGCTGTGAAATGAGCTTTAGCGTCACGCTCGTAAGTGAAAGAAATCTTCGAGTAAACTCGGAACCTGAAACATGTACCATGGTTACCATTACACATTTAATCATGATCATCTAGTCTAGATGGCCATGGTTAGAAATGTAAAAATAACGCGGACCGGTCCTACGCTGGTGAAACTATAGGGTGTTCTTAGTAACGAGTACATATATACAACATCAAAGTAAACAATAGGCAACATTGTGGACAATAATAAGAACTAGCGATCCGCCCCGGCTTCGCACGGGTGCAATGCTGATACTAAGTATAAGTACCTACTAATAAAATTCCGGTCCGGCGGCAAGACGTTTCTATTTACGTAGTCACATAAGTCACAGTTTTTTGTGATGGATAGGTACTGTTTTGGCGCGACGGACGCACGCAATATTGATTGATGGAACGAAACGTGCTTCACACTAAAGATGGCGACAGCGGGTTGTTTGTCAGTGCCATCAGAATTTAACGAAATTCTCCATAATCCGAATTTTGTGGACATATTTATGTTGTTGACTCAAAATCAATATTTTTTTATGTTTTGTTGTTCATATTCGATCAAGTCTACCGTACCCCTTGACGAAATTATTAATATAGATGGTTCGTCCCCAGAGCACCTAGACTTCATGAGCCAGGGCGAGTTCCCGTCGGAGATGTTCACCCAGTTCCGGCAGCTGCAGCACGACTACATCGGCTACCAGTCGCTCACCGACGTGCCGCGCACGCTCACCTACCGCGAGGATCTGCTCGACTACGAGTCCTTCAAGAACAGGTACCAATTAGTGCGTTAGCCCGGTACACATACATATATACGTATACACATATGCGTGTGTATGCGTATACACGTATATCTTTCGTTGTGTATCTTTCTACTTTATAATCACGATCGTCACACGTCACCACCACCACAACGTCGGAATAGACATTGTGGAAAATCTAGATAATTTTAATTTTATATAAAACTAGCTGCGCCCGCCGATTCACCCGCGTAGTTTCTGATCCTGTTGTTTTCGCGGGTTAACAAATAGCTTATGTGTTATTCCAGACCTTTATCTATGTACCAGATTTCGTACAAATCCCTTCAGTAGATTTTACGTGAAAGAGCAACAAACATCCATCCATAATTACAAACTTTCGCGTTTATAGTATTAGTAGGATTACGTCCACCTTACCAGTAACTGGTATTTTCTGTAGAACCTTGTGCCTTAAGAGTTATCTTCACACGAGCTTTTATTTTTAATTCATGGTCAATAGAGCAAATAGGAATAACTATCTATCTAACTTAGATCTTTGGGTGACGAGCGCATTACCATCAGGCACACGTCCTGCTCGTCTCGTCACTCTTTATTTAAAAAAAAATGCTGATAATATATTATGTTCATCAGATCTACTCCGGATGTCGTGACTGCTCTACGGAGTACCGATAATATCTTTGGCCAGTGCCAACTCTGGGGCATCCTAATGGAACGCGAGGGACCCATGTACGAGGTAAATCTTACATTTATCGACATTTTTAAACCCCGGCAAGAAAATGGCGGGGTTTTTAAGTTTGACGTGTCTGTTTGTGGCATGGCAGCTCTCGAACGGATGAATCGATTTAGATTTTTTTGTTGGAAAGGTGATTTGGGCGGGATTGTTTTTAATAGCTGTTTCATCAATATCGATTCAGCTGTTTCAAAGTTATCTGCTCTTTGGTTAGCTATAGTTGGCATTTTAGACGCATAGATAGATAACTCTTTATTGTGACACAAAAGCAGAAATTTTACACAGTACAATTACAGTAAAACACTTATGAACTAGCACCACAAATGACGGCCTTATTGCATAGAGAAATCTCTTCCAGCCAACCAGCTTAAAGGAAATTCGCCTACAAAAAAGTTAGGCGAAGCGAGGTGACATTTTCCTAATACTAGGTACTAATTAAATACTAAGTATAACATAACAGAAGTATAGCATAATGGGTCTTAATTGCAAATATACGAGTGACCTAAAATTTTGAACAATTAGGTGTTTTTTTTTTTCAAGATGTAAAGTATTCTTTGTTAATCAAGAAATCATGTTTCTATTTAGCTGCTAAAAACTATAAACATTTATATGTGGTCAGGTGAACGGCACCAGTGCATTAGAAGCGTTGAAAGGCCTTTACCAGTCAGCTGGGGTTCTCCGCCACTGGCGCGCGGTGCGCTACTGCTCCTCTCTCCTGAACCACACCGTGGACTCCATCAGTCCCTTCATCACCACTGTGCTCGTCAATGGGAAGCAGGTATGTACTTATCTGGAAAATCTGTATGGAAAATTGGATAAGTATTATACGTCTTGTCTTTTTCTTGGTCAATAACTTTGTGTAAACCTAATGTTTAAGAACTGTTTCATGTTTTTTTTTTAAATAACTTTTTATACTTTTGCAAAGTTTGTTTTATTTTTTTGTTTCGTTTTTCTAAAATTAGATAAGTATTTGGGGCATTTCACGCCAAGCGAACAACCAACAAAATATGAGGTCGTGAATTTTGTTTATACGCTGGTCAGTTATACTTCTAGTAGACGTGGGTTTTTTTGTGGGACACACAAATTTTTTTCGTGTGATGCTTAATTGCCGAGTTATTATATATGAGCTTTTAAAAATTAGCTAAAAATTATATTATGATTTTTTCAAATCAATTAACTATTTAAAAAACTAAATAGTGTTGTTTCTGATAGTTAAAAGGTTTACTTTTTAAATTTTTTTGTCGAATTCGTCATTTGAATTGTTTTACGTGTTGTAAACCGGAAGTGAACATTTCAAATCGATTTTTGAGTAACTTGGACAATTGAAAAAAAAATTAAATGAGATCTCTCATAGTTTACGACTTAGAGCAAATAGAGTAGTCGGTTTTATGCGCTAAGCTACTAAAAAAACTATCTTATTAAAATTTTATTCCTTCATTATGACATGCGAAAATATAAAATAAACGATTTTTCAAAAATAAAATATAATTAACTATATGAATTTAAGCATTTGTATTTTTAATAGTTAATTAATAAATAAATTTAAAAATAAAAATAAAATAATTTTTTAAAAGCTCATAACTCGGCAATAAAGCCTCACACGAAAAAAAATGTGTACACACCCACGTCTACTAGAAGTATAGCTGACTAGAGTATGAATAAAATTCACGACCTCATATTTTTTTGGTTGTCCGCTTGGCGTGAAATGCCCCATTTACAGTTTTTTTATTTGCAGTTTGCGGTTAGCGAGTTAAGTCGGTTCTGGTGCCACGAGTTGGGTTGGGCCCGAAACCAATTTAGTGACTTCCATGTCTTGTGCTACTCTAAATTACCACGTGTGGAAAGTTCTTAGAAGGGCCCCATGCTCATATTTCTCTCCCTCCCCTCTCACACAGTTTCTCTCTGACACTCTGCTTGGGCCACACATAATCATTGTGCGACTCATTTCACAAACATTTTGATTATAGGGGCGTTCGATGTCGGTTTCTTGTTTTTTTTTCTTCTACAGAACAGGATAATATATCTCTCATCAACCACGGATCACGCCTACATTATTTAATATTGTAAATTGTCTGTTTTATTAAGGTTTGCAGATTTTATTCTCTTATTGCAGTTAACAGTAGGAGTGATCGGCCAGAAAGAGACGGTATTCGACAAACCGATGACTCCCGGCGAAATCCAGTCGGTCATGTACTCGACTATCCAGCCATACGACGTTATCGGAGCTGTACTGCAACAGGTTAGTTATTACCTTGTAACTTATAGGAACAGTTATACTGCGGCATAAAATTGTAACTTTTGCGTGTGAAATATATTTGTATTCCTTTAGATGTGCCTATCAGGTTTCAAGGCATCCATCTAAGAGATGCTTATTCATATACGATGAGAAAGCCTTACCGTCATATATGCCCGAACGACACGAGGTTTTTCAAGCTAGGGTAGCAAGCTAGTATTAGCAAGCCAGCAATTACTTCTTGTAACAACGCTACGTAATGCTAGTTTTATCTACACGAACATCAGGAGATGGCGGTCAAGTGTGAGCCTATAAAAGGTAAAAAAAGAAGAAAAAAAAACGAAGTACTGACTTGCCACCTTACTAACACTAGCTCGGGCAATATAGTGTGTGTCCCTTTGCCAGCTATTATCAAAGCCATCTCCACTCCAGGTAAATATATCTTTTCTAATAATTTCGTACTTTTAAAATGGACTTGCCCATCCAGCTTTGAATGATCATAAAGTAAGTTAAAGTAAAAAAATTAAAATTAGTATGTACATTTTCTATTCTATTTAAATACATACTGTCATATCAAATAATTTCATATAATTGCTGGACTTGTCGTCACGCCTATTCTAATGCTAGTCCGATTTCGTCTATATAGCCGATCACTATCGGTTGGGTTCCGCTAGTAATCGAATCGTCACCATCATTTGTTTTTTTTTAAGTCGCCCTCTTCCGGCTCAGACTACGGCTGCATTTCTATATTTGATGACCATGCAAGTTGTACTCTCAGATGGTCTCCGGTGGTGCAACCAACCGGCCGTACAAGTCGACCGAAGGCGTCGTCGGTAATGTTACTGGTGTGTTCAGGAGATCGTGCTGTACTGCGGCCGACTGATCGGCACGAGCCCGGAGATGTTCCGCGGCATCCTGAAGATCCGCGTGGGCTGGGTGCTGGAGGCGCTGCGCATCTACCTGCGGCTGTTCCCGGCGCGCGGCGGCGCCTCGCTGGCGCAGCTGTCGCCGTACCGCCTGCGGACGCTGCTCACCACCGTGCTCACCGTCTCCGAATGGGCGGAGGAACAGGGGTCAGTATCTCTACTCTGAACTCTATACGTTGACTTTTGGTTTTTGTTAGGGGCTCTGATGTTAGGGCCTACTATAGTTGAAGATTAATTTTACTCACTACTAAATTAATTGTAAGATTGAAGTTATGACTGTTCGCTATGACTTTCTTGTGACAACTGACTCGCAGTCGAAAGAAGCGCTACCCTTTTCTTCATGTACACGTGTGTGCGTGTACAGTTATTCTAAGACTCAAGTTACTACGCCACGGAATGGACTGGAACTTGTCTTGGAACTCTCTCCTTGTGAGAGAAGGCCCGGAGTCCCCAGCATTGGGAAAATTTAAAGGAATGTTTATGCTAGGTGACTACTACATGAGACTTGCATCTGAATGCAGCTAGCTGTCCCTGGGTCGAGTCGGGTTTCCTTTAACTATAAATTCTATTACGAGTAGATTTTGGTTTTGTAGTCATGACGCTATTATATTTCCTGTGTGCAGATTGACACCACTACAACGAAGACAGTTGGAAGGTTGCCTTTGCCGAGTGCCAAAACATTTCTACATACAAGTGTGGGATATCTTACTCAGAACGCCCAAGGGTATCATTGTGCAGGTGAGTTGCGCTTCTTACTTTAATACCATCTTCTAGACTACAATTTACGGACAAAACAACTGAAATGGTTAGCTATAGGAGTATATCACTATTTTAAAGTTATGTACTGTTCAGATCCCACTTTAAAAACAATAGCTTAAGTAGGTTATAGGGTAATCCAGGAGTGTGTTTGTTGCGGTCAGGGCGTGTGCATCCCGGCGGAGCCGACGCTGGTGAACATGTCGCGGTCGGAGCTGTCGTTCGCGCTGCTGGTGGAGGAGGCGCTGGTGCGCGTGGCGGCGCCGGCGCGGCGCCAGCTCTGCGTGGAGCTGCTGTGCGTGCTGGCCACCATCCTGCGCCGCAACCCCGAGCTGTACCTGCGCCAGCCGCTGCACCTCGACCGCCTCATCGACGACGCGGAGCGCACCTACGCGCAGGTACCGCCCGCATTGCGACCGCCGCGCCAACGCTCTGGCTCCGGAGTCGGGAGCTGTGACGTCACGTATTCGTAAAAATCGTACAAGTGACGTCACTTCGAAACTATCTACAATAAACTAATGTATCTTCGTCATTTTTTATTTGAGAAACAAAAGTAAAAATACGTGTACAATATTTTTTAATAATGAACTGACGGGCTAATTAGTTTTTTTAGTCATCATGCCAATGAGTCTCAAATCCTCCAAAAGAGCAGCGGCGCAGCGCAGCGACGAGCAGTTTCATTGTAATGCGATTTAACACTTTATTTTCATTGTTAATAGACACCTCTTAAAGAGGTGTACCTCTATTAGAAATACATATTATATGCAGCGGTAGCGTGCGATTTCTCAAACGATACTGTGTATTATATCAATGAGTAGAAGGTTTTAAATCGCAATACAATTTAAAAGTTCTTGCTATGAGTTGAGGCTGACGTTGTTTGCACCAGGACAGCGGGCTGGAATGCGGCGAGAGCCCGCTGAGCGCGGCGCCGGTGCAGGTGTCGGCGGGGTACCTGGCGCGCGCCGTCGTCAACTCCGTGCTGCAGGGCGCCGCCACCGACCTCGTGCCCTCCGCGCACCCCGCCTGCCTCGTCTCCTAACTCGCCCTTCACTACTTCGAGACGTCCCGCTCTTTTGTATCTAAGTATTGACTCTACTAACGGCTTATGCTCATCACGTTTTTTAAACGCGCCGATGATATGCATGTTAGAAATATCCGTCGTCGGCGCGCTTTTATTCTATAGAGTAAGTTTATTGTCATCTGTATAAAATGTTGATACATAGGCCTACGCACGTTTAGCATTGCGTTTGTATTGAGTCAAACGTGCCCGTCGCAGTTACCCCGCGACGAGGGAAGTGTACACGCTTGCACACTTATACTTGTATCATATTTTACACTTTAAATTTTTACAGGTGTGCAAAGGTCTACAGCTACAGGCTGCGTCTGACTCGCGTTTGTATCGCCACTAACGCATGTCGACGGCGCTTTTAAAAACGTGATGTGCATAGGCTCCATGGTTTTAACTCAGCTGTCTAACCTGTGAAATGCGGCGCCATAGTGGATTTTTCCTGATGTATACAATCTTGGTATATAGATAGATAGATACTCTTTATTGAACACACCAAAATAACAATAATTTACAAATTGAAACAGGTTAAACACTTAAAGTTAGTGCGACAGACGGCGGCCTTATCGCTAATAGCGATCTCTTCCAGTATATCAAGAGTGAATAGATTTCTTGTAGGTAAACACGCTCCATCGCCGGCCGCATCGTAGCTTAACAATAGGCGAGATGGCGGCCTAGTCCACGTGTATTAGTGTAACAAAATAATTTGTTTTAGTTGGGTTGTTTGTTGATCTTTTCGTTGGCTGTGAACCTATTCCGATCATACCAGTATTATTCGATACAAGGTATGTCGGAAATTAACTGCCCATGACATGTGAGGATGCTATAACAACTATTTATCTGTAATATAAATTACTAAATTAGAAAACAAACAAATTAGAAAACTTACCAAGTAGTGATACTTTGCAATTTGTCTGAGTTATCCTATGTGTCAATATTACTGTTTAGGTTAGAAAGATATTTTTTCTAAATAAATGAATGACAAGAAAACTATCATCATTTATTGTTTATGACAAGCGTAATCCATTGAAAGTGCTATTTTCGAAAAGCAGGCACAGTGATTGCTTTGAGGCAGGCTTGTTGCTCAATGCTCATGTCGTAACTCTCATTTTAAAGAAATGTATGTACTACACATATTCTATATTCTACACTCTTTAGCTTTTCTTCTTAAGGTGTTTTTCTTCAAAATCAATGTATATAGTCTTAAGTTTGTTGGGACGAATTCGAATCCAAGATTTTTATTGAATGAACGTCCATAACATATGATGTTACTATAACTAGTGCCAGGTTAAAAATTAATATGTACTCATCTAGATAATTAGATAAGTTTTAAATTTAAATATTTCATTAAAAAAAGACATTGTTTTGTTGGTTTCCTATTAGTTTAGGGAGTAATTGAATCCTAATTATTAAGATAAAGAATATGGTATCCTAAGAGATGTTGTGATAGTGTAATTTAATCTATTTTTGTATGTGTTCTATTTTATTGTATAATAAAATCATTTACTCAGTTATATAATTGTTTTTATTATGAAATCATCTGCACAGAAGTTATTTTTAAAGTGTCAAATAGGGCACAGCATTTTAAATTTTAACTAAATTTGCAGTCTGACACACCTACACTTTTGTTATATAGTAATTTGAATCTGGATTTGATATGTGAATTGAAACTGGGTTATGATTCAAATTTCTTTATTTTACAAAATCAAATCACATACGTCCAGGTAACAACCAATCACACGCACAAGACTTTGTTCATTCCATTGCACTCATTTCACTACTACAAATAAATTAGATTGGCAATAATGCTACTACAGTCCATTGTATACTTTATTATTTGGTTGCTGCTTCAGTATATTTCTCAGAGCTGAAACAAAATACATTTATTAAAATTAATTCGAACAGGAATGCTCTAAGTGGTTTTTGTTTTAAGTTTTATCAGGTAACAAGGTGGTCCAGTATTATAGTTAAAAGAAATAAATACTAAAAATTAACTGTTTAATATAAATAGGAGTGATATAAATTTCAATAAGTTTTTTTAGGAAAACCATTTTCTGTCTATAAATCAAGATTATGCATAAAAGATGTGAAAATAAATGTATAGTATACTGCATTCATGAGAATCAGTTCAGCATTATTACATACAATTTCTTATAAACGTACATATTAATTCCCATAAATAAATATTGGTTGACTTTTTTAAGCAAAACCATCTAACCACATAAATAGTGATCTTTTTGTTTTAGTCTCAATTGAAAAATTGAGCATTGATGTAGAAATCGGATAACATTTGGTTTTCTTAGGATAATTCATATTTTAGTAATAAGCAAAAAGATAAACTCACCTTCCTTTTCTTGGTCCGTGAAATCTTGCTTGGGGAAGTCTATGTCAAATGTAATGTAAAGATTGCCATGCAGGTTGTTGTTTTCAAAGTTAGGCATGCCTTCTCCCTTCTTGCGAACACGGGCACCTGCCCATGTCACCTTGTCTCGCGATACTGTCACTTTGTGACCGTCTAAATGATCCAATTCTAGTGTGAAGCCAGTCAAAGCATCCTGAAATTAGTTATAAACAATTAATACTAATTTGCAAACTTTATCAGGATAGGATATTATTATTCGTGGTTGTAAAGAATCATGGACAACAATATTATTTTATATACTAATTTTGTGCAAATTGGTTTTTGTATGGAAGTTCAGTGTATACAAAAATTTACTTTGTATGTTTATATTTTTCAGTTCAGGTTCCAAATATTGAATAATCACCACAACCAAGAAACATATATTTTAATTGAGAAAAATAATCACTCAAGCTTATCAATTTAGGTCTGTTGTAGATTAAAGTCATAAAATTCATTTAAATGGCAGTTTGTGATAACATTTAATCACATCGACAAGCATACATACAACAAGAAAAATGTGGGTAATTATGCTGTCATCTATAAATTAGAACAAGTTAAATATTTTATGCCTTCGATACAATTTCAGTTGTTAGATGATTTCTGTATTTTTATGCTATTAACAAAATAGTAATAATCATGATTAGTTTTTATTAGGATTTATATCTTGCACAAATGTCATTAAATATAATTTTGTCATAATCTGACCTGTAATGATATGGTGACATTTGTGTAAAGGTCATCACCCTTGCGAGTGAAGTGTGGGTGTCTTTCAGTTTTGAAAACGAAGATGAGGTCTCCAGGGTCACCATCCACATGAGGTTCACCTTCACCTCGTAATCTTGACTTGTGGCCATCAGGTGCACCAACTTCAACCTGAAAATATAAAAATGTACAATTTAGCAGCTTAACTATGTCGCAGAGATTAATTCTCAAGGGTATTTAAAATACAGAATAGTTTTTATTTTACTAATTTACAAAAGCATTTGAACAAGATCTAATATGCTTGAACAATAACAGGTAATAAAATTATGTACATTTGAACCATGACAAATTGTATTAACCCATTAACCGCCTACGTCGGATCAATCCGACAAATATTTTCGAGCCCATTCCGCCAGAGTCGTATATATACGACCAAAATGTCACTGCTCGTTTAATCAGCTTTTCTATTTAATTACGGTGTATTCTATCAAAAATATGTTTACATTAGGTAAATAGTAAACTAAGTAATCATTTACAGTTTAATACACTTTAGTCTCTTAATTAGAAGTCCTAAAAATAATGTCCAAAGTTAGATGAATTACTAACATTGTTATGGACCCACGTTCCGGCCCCTTGATGTTCGATGTGGACTGTATTAAAAAATGCTCGATGATAGTTCGTAGTTTATTTCGTACAGGTACATACAACAGGTTCATACAACGGGTGCATGTCGAATGCGCTTAACGCTGTATACTTATAGTATTTACAATGTTTATCTTAGCCTAGCTACTGCGCCGCGCGCTCGGAGGCCGCCGGCCAATCAGAGGGCGCGCTGCACCGTATCTCCGTCTCGCTCGCACGTCGCGTCGTCCCGCTCTGCCGTGGTGAGGTCCGCCGTCCGCAACATCCTCCCCTCGGCGTAGCTTGCGCAGCCCTCTTGCACCTTCTCCAGGACGGCGAGCTTGTAGGCAGGGCGACGAAAGATTCCCATCTTCGTGCGGATGTCGACAATGCGCACGCCGCCGTCGGGCCCCGGGTACGTTCTCTGGACGATTCCCATCGGCCAGACGTTCCGGGGGCAGCGTGCGGTCCACCAGCACGACGACATCTCCGATCTCGATGTTCTTGTTGCCGCTCGCGGCCTCGCCTCGCGGGGTCAGCGTAGGTAGGTACGCGCGCACCCACCGCCGCCAGAAGCTGTCCGCGAGCGCTTGGCTGGCGCGCCACGCACGTCGGTCCGCCGCGTCGCACGGGCCGGTGGCGGGCAGGCCGCCCGACGACCCCAATAGGAAATGATTGGGGGTGAGCGCCTCGGGGTCACGCGCGTCCACGCTCACGTGCGTTAGCGGGCGCGCATTCACGGCGTACTCGGCCTCCGCCAACACGGTGCGTAGTACCTCTTCACTCGGTGCCTTCTCATGCAGTATCGCCGCTAGCGCCGCCTTAACGGAGCGCACTAGTCGCTCCCAGGCACCGCCCTGTCTTGGCGCGCCAGGTGCGATGTACCTCCAGCGCATGCGATGCCGCAGGCCTTCTTCTCGTAGCAGCGGAGTCCATTCTTCGTAAGCGGCCTTTAGCTCGCGGTCCGCTCCGCGGAATGCAGTGGCGTTATCGGACCACATCTCGCGCGGCCATCCGCGTCGCGCCGCCATCCGCCGTAGGGCCATAATCGCCGAGCAGGAACTTAACGACGCCACTTCTTCCAGGTGTACGGCTCGCGTCGTTAGGCAGGTGAATAATGCCACCCAGCGTTTCTCGCGCCTTCGCCCGATTTTCACCCATAGAGGCCCGAAGTAGTCACAAGCGCTGTAGGTGAACGCTCGTTGAAACGGCTCAAGGCGCGCTCGCGGTAAGTCTCCCTTGGTTGGCGCGTTCGGTCTCGCTCGCTTCACGCGGCAAAATACGCATCGGTACTCTGCCGCTCGTACCGCCGGTCGCAGGTGAATGACCCAGTACTGTTGCCGTAGGTCATTTGTCACGCGCTCTCTGCTCCCATGCCCGGCGGCGCAGTGCGCCTGATGTACTATTAACTTTGTCAGCGCGTGTCGTCCGTCCAAGATGATCGGTCGCTTGGCCGCGACGGGCGCGTCCGCTGCGTTTATACGTCCGCGTAGTCTTAGTAGTCCATCTTCAATCAGCGGGTCGAGCTTGTACAGCCGGCTCGCCTTAGGTATCGGGCGAGCGGCGTGTAAGTGCTGTAGTTCGGCGGCGAAGCTCTCTTGCTGCGCTCGTTGTAGCAAAAGCTTCTCAGCGCGCTCTATGTGCTCTAGCTCGAGGCGCGTCGCTCGGCGCCGGCATATGTCGATGAATGCCAGCGCGCGTCCCACTGCGCGCACTAGTACCTCGTACCGCGAGCATCGTTCCGGCGCGGGCAGCCAGGCGTAGTTCGGCGCGCTGTCCTCCGTGACGTGCAATATCTCTTCGCTGTCTTCATTCGTGGACTGTGCCGCCGGCCACTGCGTTTCGGGCCGATAGAGAAAGCCCGGCCCGCGGAACCAGCGGCCCTCAGACGTGATGTCGGTCGTCGCGAATCTTGTTGCGTCATCGGCGACGTTCTCCGCGGTAGGTACCCAGCGCCACTGATTCTTTTCTGTGACCTCGGAGATCTCGCCTAGTCGATGCGCGACGAATGGTGTGTAACGCCGCTGATCGTTGCGTATCCACTGTAGGACGGTAGTTGAGTCCGTCCAATAGATCGTGCGGCTCACGTTCAATCTATGTTCTCGCAGTATAGCGGCGGCCAAACGCGTAGCTATGACGGCCGCTTGTAGTTCAAGCCGCGGGATGCTCTGAGCCCGGCGCGGCGCCACCTTCGCTTTTCCTGCGACTAGCGATACGACGATTTCACCGTCGGGTCGGATCGCTCTCCAGTAAGCGACTGTCGCGTAGGCTTCTTCGCTTGCGTCGCACATGACGTGCAACTCGATGTGCTCACACGCCTCTAAGTTGTAGTTGCGTCGAAGTCGTAGATTCTCGATGTTTCGCAGCTGTTGTAGCCACGAAGTGAAGCGTTCGGCGTGTTCGTCGGGAATCTGCTCGTCCCATGATATCTGCTCGTTCCACAGGGCTTGCAGCATGATTCGCCCGCGGATCGTGTAGATTGTCGCTAAGCCAATGGGATCGAATAACGACATCACGGCGCTCAACGTCTCTCGCTTGGTCGGCGCGCGAGCTTGAGTACGTACTTGGTCAGGTACGCGATGCATGCCGGTGTTGAATTCCAGCTCGTCTTGTTCGGCGTTCCAACAGAGCCCGAGTATCTTATTGCTCGAGGCTCCCCCCCCAGTCGAGTGGGCGCGTCCGCCCGGAGTGAGTCCGGAACATCGCTTATAGCGGCTGGCGTGTTCGAGCTCCAGCCGCGTAGCGTGAAGCCGGCCGTAGCGTGCACTTGTCGCACCTCCTCTATTGTCGCGCGGGCTTCACTCTCGCTGTCGTAGCTGTCGACGTAGTCATCCATGTAATGGCTATGTGTTATGGCCATGTGCGCTCGCGGATGCGTGTGCGCATGCGCGCGCGCGTTGTGATCGCGCACGCTATGCGCGAGAAACGGCGAGCTCGCCGCGCCAAAGATTAGACTCGTCATCTTGTAGGCGCGCGGCGGGCTTCCTCGGTCGCTTCCTCGCCATAAAAATTGCTGTGCGGGTTGATCTTCGGGCCGCACCTTTATTCGCAAAAACATTTCTTGTATATCGGCGGTCACGGCGATAGGCTTTTCTCGAAATCGGAAGATGACCCCCGGTAGAGATAACAGCAGGTCGGGCCCCCTCCAGGAGTTGGTCGTTCAGGCAGATCTGGTTACTTCGGTGCGCAGCGTCGAATACTAGGCGTCGCTTCCCGGGCTTGTTTGGGTTCGTAACGGCGAAATGCGGTAAGTACCAACTGACGGCACTTTGTGATTCTGTGCCGTCGCATGGTGCCGCGTAGCCCTTTTCTAGTAGGTTCTCAATCTGTGCGCTATATTCGTTCGCGAAGCTCTGATCTCGATCCATCTTTTTCTCGATTCCTTTCAGCCGATGCAATGCCGCGTCGTAGCTCGCGGGCATGGTGACGTCATCGCAGCGCCACGGCAAGCCGACCTCGTATGCGCCGTCGATCTTCTTTATCGTTTTCTCGAATATTTTCACGGCTCGTTCATCCGCTTCGCTTACTCGGGGCTTGAGTGATACGCCCAGAGACTCGATCTTGAAGTGGCTTTCGACGAGTTCGTGAAGTCGCTTATCGTGCGTCTCGCTCTCACGTATGCGCGGGTCAGGTGCGTACACGTGTAAGACGCTCTCGTTCTTGTAGATGAAGTTACGCGGTGCAGTTCCATGCACTACCCAGCCCAGCTGAGTGCGTGAGGCGGCTGGTTCATTTGCCGCGCCGATGCGTAACTCTCGCGACACGATGAGCTCCCAGTAGTCGGCACCCACCAGTATGAGCGGGCGCGCTTGTTCGTAGCATAGCTCGCTCCCGATGTCTTGTAGATGTCGATACTTGAGTAGCGATCGCGGTGCGGTTTGTTCTCGTAGTTGCAGATCTCTGATTGTTCGCGCTTTCACGGTGTATAGCGCTGTCTCGCTCTTTCCCCTTAGTTGTATGGTCACGAGTTTGCTGTCTCGTTCCCGTTGACTCATATTCACGCCGTTCATTTTCAGGGGTTGGCTCGGACCGTCGGCGCCGATGCACGCTGCCAACTGCTGGTCGATCAGTGTGATGGTCGCGCCTTCGTCGAGCAAAGCGTATGACGCTACTTCACCCTTAGGGCCGGAGATCACGACGGGGCAAACTTTCAGTAGTACCTCTCGCTGGCCGGTGGCGTTTGAGGTCGCCACCGATAGTACTACGCCGTCGTGAGTCGGCTTCGATGGCACAGTGGTTCGCGCGTCCGGTTCAAAATGCGCGACTTTGGGTTCGTCGTGTAAAGTCGCGTGATGTGGGCGGCGACACTTGTTGACGCCGCACGCCTTCTCTTTACAATGCATTCGCCGGTGTTTCTTAGTGATGCATTTAAAACAGAGACCTTTTTCTTTGACAAGGTCCCATCTCTGCTCGTAGTTCAATGCGCGATATTCGGGGCATTGAGGTAGCCCGTGTTGATTACTGCACTTCGGGCAGCGGTCGAGTTGCTCGGCGTCCTCTTCCCGACTTGTGTTGTAGACGGCTGTCTTCTTTCTTGCGACGACGGTGATGTTCGGCTTCATCTCGTTCCTGCTGGCTGTCGCGCAAGTAGCCGGCGGTTCGTACGCGTAGCGCAGCGCTATTTTCGCTTCGTGCATTAAAAAGCGTGACAGTATGACGATGTCAGGCTCTCTCGTGTCTTCATGCGCATGTGCGTACTCGTACCACTTGTTGCGTAGCGTCGGTGTGAGTTTCGACATAATTTCTCTAGTGAGCTGCTGGTCGTATAGGCAGCCCCGGCGATCCATACTCTGTAGCGCGGATACAGTGTTTTGTACCTTGATGGCGAGTTTGTTTAGTTCTCTCGCCGTTAACCCCAGCTTCGGGAGTCGCTTGATGTCCTCCGTAATTTTGTCGATTATGGTTTCAGGTGACCCGAAGCTCTGCTCCAATGTCTCCATGATGCGGTCAGGTGTGGTGTCGGTCATGAGGTGCGCCGACACGGCTTCCAGCGCATCTCCGGTCAGCGCTGTTTGCAGGCGAAGAACGTTCTCGACGGGCGGGATCTTGAAGAGCGCCGTCGATTCTCTCATCGCTGCCTTGAAGCGTAGCCACTCGGTCGGGTTGCCGCTGAACTTCGGCAGGTCGCCGTTGTACCGACGCTGCGGCCTAGACATCCGGTCTAGGGCTTCCGCGATCTGCGTCCCGTAGCCACGTGCGCGACCCGGAGTTAGCGATCGGTCCCGACGCTCGTATCTTCTCGTTTCAGGTTCGGCGGGGTGCGGCGGTTCGTGACGCTCCCCCCGTGTTGCGGCGCCGTGGACCCATTCGTGGACCCGCTGGCGTTGTTCCTCGGTGTTGATCGCCGGCTCTTCTCGCACGCTCCCGTCGGCTTCGACTAAAGCGAGCTGAGCGGCGAGCTTTCGCTTGATGAGATCCGCTTCGATCTCGAGCTCCTTGCGCTTGATGGCGGCGAGCTTCTCGGCGGCTTCCAACTCGGCCAATCGCACTTGCAGCGTAGAGTTCGTGGTACGCCGCGATCGGTGCGAATGGTTGGAGTGCTGCGGTGAGACAGCCCGTTCCGGCCGTCGCGTGTTTGAAGTGGTGGCTGCGGCTTGGAGAGTACCCCCCGGCACGGTCGTTAAGCCGAGGGTACAGGGTTCTTCCGTGGGCATCGACGGTGACGCCGGCGGAAGCGTGTGCAGTCTCCGCAACCTTTCTTGCTCAACACGTCGGAGCTCTTCAGCGCTCATCTTCTCCGCTTCAGATCTTGTGATGACCATCGTTGTTGACGAAATCCTCGCTGTACTGGTTCGTTCTTCAATCCGGTCGCGAAGGACCAAATGTTATGGACCCACGTTCCGGCCCCTTGATGTTCGATGTGGACTGTATTAAAAATGCTCGATGATAGTTCGTAGTTTATTTCGTACAGGTACATACAACAGGTTCATACAACGGGTGCATGTCGAATGCGCTTAACGCTGTATACTTATAGTATTTACAATGTTTATCTTAGCCTAGCTACTGCGCCGCGCGCTCGGAGGCCGCCGGCCAATCAGAGGGCGCGCTGCACCGTATCTCCGTCTCGCTCGCACGTCGCGTCGTCCCGCTCTGCCGTGGTGAGGTCCGCCGTCCGCAACAAACATTATTTTTAGAAAATTGTATTGATGTACAACGCCCATGACGACAAAATCCGACATGAGGGACGGGACATATGCCAAGATTTACCGATACAAATATAAACATAAATCAAAATATTTCTCGTTAGACTGACTTATTAACTTTAGAACAAATACAGCAATTGTTAATAAAACATTTTTTTACAAATATTTGCGAGTAATTCATTTAATTCCTTTAAAATTAAGTAAATTTACTTATGAAAAGTCAGCGATCGATATGATAGTTCCCATCCCTAGCCTACATGTTCCGAAACTTACTTTGTTAGGACGCCCCGCGCTTCGGTCGGATAAAGACGACCGCTTCTTACGTCATGAGCGAGTGCCGACTTCTGGAATTTTCCATCAGTGTTGTGCTTGTCCATGAAGTTACACGTTCGTATGTCGATAAATGTACATGATAGAAATGTATCATGACGACTACTGAAGAGTTAATACGAATTCTAGAAGGCGATGAAAATGAAGAATTTTTATCAGACGAAGAGCTTGACATTGATGTAGAGGTAATTTTTTTTATTACATATCTAGTTAAATGTATTTTAATTTATTGTGTAGTATGGTGGTGATGTTTGAATGGAAATATTAAACTTAATTAGAGTGAGTGAGATGGCGAGAGCGCGCCGTGCGATGATAATGCGCGCGCGGCCACTCTGGAACGATGATTCTGATTGGTTGGAGCGCGAGTCACGTGTGGGCTCGCTGACTAGCTCGTAGATACCTACATAGGTAGAGTTTATCTTGTGCGTGCCGCCGCGCTGCCACACACCTCACTGAATCGCACTGCTAATTTTGCTTTTGTAGGCTATTCAAATTTCCTACCTTGAGACCGATGTATTTTTATTACTCTACAATTATTTTTTTGTTATTTCAGATTCAAGGAAACAATGTCGCAACAACTAATTGGACAACGCAAATTGCTACCCCAGTGCTAGAAGAATTCGACGACTTTGTTTGTGGACTGTCGCCTGCTGTCAAATTAGATGATACCTCCACGGAATTCGAATTTTTCGAACATTTTTGTAGCAAACTCTTAAGAGATCATAGTACTCATCATTATGAACAACTTTGACTATGGGACCAAACCTAAAATCGTTAAAAAAAAATCAGCTGTTCCCTACATTTATGTTCGTATTACTCGCCAAACTCTTCTCTGGACTGATTTTATTGTGAATAGTTTTTAGTGATAATTAATAAATCGTTCAAATTTTTAAACACTTTTTGTTTTACTGGCTTGCGAAAAATGCCGAATAATTTCGTAAGGTAAGTATTCAAGTAGGTAGGTATATCTCCACCAAGCTAAATTTACACCTCGCTGGAATGCGGCGTGTACCCGCGTACCTACGTATAATATAATGTTTAAAACAATAAATGCAAAGTAAAATCTAATAAACGTTTGTTTACTGTTTTAAAGTCATAGCGAATAATTTTTTGTAGCCCGTACCTAAGCGTCAGTGTGACGTAAACGACGCGAGGTGC
Source organism: Ectropis grisescens (assembly GCA_017562165.1). Lineage (NCBI taxonomy): Eukaryota > Metazoa > Arthropoda > Insecta > Lepidoptera > Geometridae > Ectropis > Ectropis grisescens. Next base: position 21,296,631 of record CM029770.1, read on the forward strand.
AAACTTAGCTTGGTGAGATGTCGTTGTTAGTTAATCACGCTAGCAAATGCAAATGTCGTTATTAGAACGAAATATCGACATCGCAAAGTTAAGTATTGTCACACCCCGGACACTCCACTAAAATTCCATACAAACGCCGCTGTGGAGCTACCTACTCTTCACACAACTACGCAGATGTCGTTCGTACACACGCGTGAATGTATGCGTTAGAGCTAGGGCTACTGAAGTGTTTTATTGAATAGTTGTGCCCCTTGAGTTCACCTGGTGACGTAGTCTATAAACTTGCTATAATGTTGATATAGTTGTATGTTTACATAGCTAGAATGGAGCCAAATTATACTATTATAATTAAAAGGGTGTTTGCACAAATTTCTAAATTGTTTCAGAAATCTGTGGGTACCTAGATATCTATTTCTGTTAGTAGGTACACATTCGCATTTTATTTTACACTTACCTAATACCTAAGAAGGAAACTTTATTCTGTCACTATAATTATTCCTCCAGGCATTATCAATCCGTGCCCAAAACTGGCTGTGTAAGTTACGAACTTTGAGTTAAAATGACTTCGTTATTGTAAATAAATAAATATTGGTAGACGATTCACACACAACACCATCTGACCCCAAACTAAGCAAAGCTTGTAATATTATAAAGCAACGTTATTCAAAAGTTTCTAATCTTACGTAATTTTATCATTAGGAAATTAAATAAAGCTTTTAATCTTGTCCCGTTTTGTTGACGGACAGCCGTAAACAGCACAACAACCCACCATGATGATATTTCGTTAGGAATTAGATGTTCGATACCAGCCCTTCGTTGAGTGCTCCTAGCGTATCCGAAACGGCCTGAGGGGTGAGGAAGCTTGAAATTGGCGGGGGTTGGGGAGTGTCCGTTCTATCTATATTATCTATTCTATGGTATTGTACATCCCTCTTTCATGTAGGTATTTAATTTTCGATTCATTGTGCCGGGCGCTTGGGACACGCCAAGTGTCTTGAAGTCGGGCGGTTAAAGGGTTAATTAATTGAGTGCTTTTCCTATGAAATATTTGAAATGAAATTTTATTTTATTGTACATTTAAAAACATATTTTGTGAAATCTTAATTTCTAAAGGGTTAGTTAGTAATGATGTGGATGAGTGAAAGAGTTACCTGTATCGTGGGATGAAGTGCCGTCCATTATGAAGTTGGCGTTATGTCCATGTGTGTGAATGGGTGAATGCATGCACATGAATGCATGTCATTGCACAGTTGTGAAAGTGAGAATAGAGCATGTGTGAGGGTGTATGTGTGATTGGGGTTTAATCTGATACCCACTTAGACAACCAAACCATTTAAAACAGAAAATGTCTAAATTTTGAAAATGCTTTGCAAATTATAATTCAACTTGACAATGGCTCTCTCACAATATTCCATCAAGTAGAAAGTTTTTCTACCAGTTCTACCTGTATTATGTTTGTGATAAATATGTATTATATTTTTCTGTGTACTTTAATTGAATAAATGAACACACGTCAGCAATGAAATCCTCCTTTCAATAAAAATATTAGTACTATATACTTTTTCATGCTGAATTTAGATCTGGTTTCTATTTTTTGCTATCACATTTTTTTTAAATAGTTTAAAATTCAGGATTTTTTGACAGTTGTTCTTGTGTTATGATCAAAATACTAACCTCTACTTCAAGTAACCTTTCTTCATTGACAAACTTTACATTGGGGCATTCATCACACACTGTCTGCTGCATCATCTGGAAACGTCCTGGGCCCAGGTTCCTCGTCACCATCTCTTGGCGACAGTTACATTTACGAGTGCCAGATGCGGGCTTTATTACTGGTTTGTTGCGAGTTATCTGAAAGCAAAATATATTATTGAACATTAGATATTTAACAATAGTGATATCTTTTTTTGCACACATTCTTTTAAACTATTTAAATCTGCCTTGCTAGATGTTTTACTAAAGCCAGTTTCTAAATAAGCCTTGACTACTTGAAGAAATTTAGCTGGCTTAAGAACTACACCAGTAGTTACAAATCAGCTACCATGATGGAACAGTGAAAGTAACTACTATAGTCATACCTTTCGAATTCCGGTTAATAGAGACGGATTTCTAACTTACCTCTATGAAATTCCCATTGTACAATTCTTCAAGACTAACAGTAAGTTCCATTAATACATCCGCCCCCCGCGGGGTTTCGTGGTGTTGTGATTCTCCTCCGAAATGAAAACCAAAGTCTCCAAAGAAACTAGCGAAGGGGTCGTTATTGTTCATCATACCATCTTTCTTCAAACAATCCTCACCGCACCGGTCGTAGAGTTCTCGTTTTTCTGGGTCCGATAGGGCCTCATACGCAGCACCCAAGTCTTGAAACTTCTGAGAGGCGTCTGGGTCATCCTGATTCTTATCTGGATGTAAGGCTTTTGCTAATTTTCTGTAAGCTTTCTTAATTTCATTTGTGTTAGCTGAACGAGAAACACCGAGTATTTCGTAGAAGTCACGGCCAGCCAAAGTTAGTACTATAGCTGTAGATAAATAAATTAAACACACGTATGCCGCATTCGTAATCATTGTTAAACTTTAAACCCTAAATACTAATTTAGAAGTTAGAATTTGAATATAAAATCTGGAGTACACCCTCAGTGAGTCTAACACATTTCGCGTTTTTTGACAACATGCCATCATTGAATTTTCATTTTGACATCTAAGACAATTCGTCGTCTCTTGATTGGTGCGATTTTAAACTCGAAACTGAAATGTCCAATAAATTACTTAAATTTAAAGAAATTAGAACCAAAAACGCTTGAGATACGGACTACTTAGGAACAGAAAATGGATCTCTGCCAAATATCCAATCATGGGCAGCCTCGTGAACATCAGTGTTGCCATGTTGAAATTTTGAGAGCCCCAGACACAGTCAATGAGCCGTTTTCCGACTAGACAAAAAAGTCTAACGTACGCACTAGATGGTGATAGTGTGGATCATGTGGATTCAAAAAGATTTGTCTCTACCATAGACTCTCAAAAGTGTAATTACTATGAAGGCTCCCAATGAAAACTCCCGATGTTCAGGGAAAAAGTATAAATCTAAATTATTTGTGAAAACTAATAAAAATTTTGAAGGTTTCCCAAACACATCACTTATTTTAGATAAATTATATTGCTGTTTGGTTTGTTTACCTTCTATAAACTCCAAATACTAAAATTCTTACTAAAAACAATTTTTCTTCTTTTTTAGTGTTAAAATATTGGGAATAAAATAGTCAATGAGGCGTTTTCCGACGAGATAAAAAAAATGGTTCGAAAAAATGACGATAGGAGGCGCTTGTAGGTTTTAGATTGCGATGTCAATGTCAAAAGCCACTGAGCAACATGGTGAGGGACCACTGGAACTGGACTGACTGAACTTAGCTCGCATAATGACTAAGATGCAATGGCCAATAAAAGAATCTTTAAGATTCCGTATCCACGGGTTACCACGAGTTTTGCACGACGTTTTGGTAATTCCATTAGAACACATGTATACAATGTAGTTGATAAACACTGTCAGCTTAAGGATAAAACTATGAGGCCAAAAAGGCTACTTTTAGATTTCTAACTACACTAAATTATAAACAAACAGAAGACTTAATTAGATTTTTCTCATAAGTTGTTTCTTATCTTTTGTGTTAATTTGTATTCGTTTGTATGTTGTGTATTATTGTGATTTGGTAGGTAATTGGTTCGCGTATAACATGTGTTTGTTTAATTGATGCGCATTATACTTATGCATATGATATGTGTGAATGTATATTTTTACATTCATGTTAGATTATTGACGTAGGACGCGCAATTATTTTTAATTTTATATCTAGAGGTACTAAATCTATATAGGACAATCGTATCGGCTTCCGCGATACAGGCCAAGCCTAGTGCGGAAGCTATAATTAACTATTTTATTGTATGTGTTATTTTGGCAAATAAATATTATTTTTCTTTTCTTTTCTTTATACCTGTGTCGAACTAGTCCCCTCCTATCTTTCGTTCGTTCGGTCTTTTTCAAATATTTTAGAAGACAATATTGCAATTTTTTAATTCATACTGCGCTCCAGTATTTATCTATTTCATATTATGTAAAATACTAAAATTTCACGTGAATTGAGAAAAGTTCCGGCTGGTCTCGTCGGGAGAATGGCAACTGCCGATTGGGATCCTATCGTTTCTAAAATATGTGCGTAATGCCGCTAAATTAAAACGGTTAAAGAAAACTTCGTGAGGAAACCGATATATACCTAGAATTTTCGAGGTCATGACTGTGTCATCCACCAATCCACACTGCACCAGCGTGGTGGACTATGGTCTTGACTCTCTCTTTGCAAAAGAAGGCCCTGAGTCCCAGCAGTGGGAACAATTAGTGAGCTGCTTATGCTTTTGCTACCTGATCGTAGATGTCTACGATTGTTGTTATTTGCTATTGTTGTTGGTTGCTATTGCTTATGAACATTGGAAAATCGGAAACGCTGTGTGTACATGCACTAGATTCAAGAGAACTATACATTGTCTGATTTAAAAATTTCATCTATGTCAATATACAGATATTGTCAAAACCTTAGATTTGGACAGAAATGTTAAGTAATGTTAGGCGTAACATAAGCGCCATCTATCATTGCTTTGTCTTTATCTCTTCAAAATGTCTAGAAAATCTGTATCTAGAAAAAAATACGTGGTAAAAGTAATAGTAACTCAACTTCAAACTCCAGGAACAAGCCTTACTCAATCCTGGGTACAGCACCTGATTGGACTATTTTAATGGACACGTATGAAAAGCACTACAAAATCCCAGAGGATGTGGGTGTTTCGTCATCCAGACCGGACATTTTCCTTTTTTCTAGAGCTACGAAACGCATAGTCCTTGTAGAACTTACCGTACCGTGGGAAACTAATATACCTAAAGACCACGCGATGAAACAAAATAAGTATTACGACCTCCTAAACGAATTAACAAAAAACGGCTATGTAGTTAGTTTATACGCTGTAGAAGTGGGAGCGAGAGGTATACCAGCAAAATCTCTCTATAACCTACTGAAAGACCTTGGCTTATCCAGAAGTGCTGTAAGTTCTATACTAGAACGTGTATCTAAAGCTGCACTAGTAGGCTCATATCAGATTTGGCTGGGCAGGGAGAGAAAAACGAGTGGTGAAGGTGAGTGTTGATGTACGTCAGAAAGGGGCCCCTTAAACCTACGCCCGAGTCACAAGTCTCGGGAACTACTCGAGTTTTTCTCTCTCTGCCACACGATGGACCCGGCACCCGCACGGTGAATCCATGGAATGCTAAGAAGATCGTCTCTTATTAATAGTAAACTTACATTCCTATCTAATTACACCAGGACGTCATAAGTAAAGACAGAAGAAAAATACAATTTCAGCTTCAAGGTGTTCACTGAAACCCACACTAGGTTATCCTGTGTCGTGGGTTTCAGGCTCTCCTCTAAACAGAGTAACTTTGAGGAAGTTACAGATAAAATTTCAAGTAAGATTAGAACTAAAGAACAACCAAATCTAAAATCTAAAAAAAAGCTTATATCTAGAGTAAAATATGTCTCAAGAATCATAATAATATGACCACTACAAATAAAAACTAAATAAATACTTTGTATGCTATTCAATTATTCAACTTTTTAGATATTTTTATAATAAGATAAATATACATATATATATATATATATACATACAATTATACATAGTACTAGTACAATATTTCAAAAAGGCTAAAAATAAATACATTATAATAACAAGATAATGAAATGGATGGCAATTGATGAATTTTTCGGGTATAAACCAAAAACATTATCGAAAAGAAAAGATACATGAATCCAAAATGATCATATTACAATAGTTAACAAGCTCTCCGTTTTCATATAGCCTAGGGTCAACAACCATGAAGTTACCGTCTTTCTCACCATAAAACGAGACAAATACATTATGCCTAATTTTTCATCAAGGTTCTGGTAAAGGTATGGCCCATAGAAGGAGAACGAATTCTGTGAAAAAGTGATACTTTAGAAATGCTTAAGAAATTATATTTATATTTATTTATATTATACAATTCGGGTAGGAGCGAACTAAATCAGTCAGTTGACCATGCGGCATTACGGAACAATAGTAGATCGCCGAAAAATAACGGTCACGGAACAAAATAATCGATGAATTGCTATAATGCTAATTCGCATTGTTCACTAAACTTAAGGAGCGGTTCTTTATACTCGTCGTTTGGTAACTAATGTCCCAACACAATTTTTTTTTAATTTATCCTTGGCCATAGATACTAGTCCTTTAGCCACAGATAAATATTTTCGTATCATTGTTGCAATTTATATTTTTTGAATCTTCCTTTTCCTTGTGCTTAGTATATGTCTCTGCATCGAGAGTTAAAGATTTTTATTGAAAATCGAATGTGATCAGTAACGATTTTTTATTGTATTATCAACTTAATGAGCCGTTTTCCGACGAGAAAAATAGTTCTAATGTACGCACTAGATGATGATAGTGTGGACTCAAAAAGATTTGTCTTTACCATAGACTCTCAAAAGTGTAATTACTATGAAGCCCCCCTCCTAAAGTTCAGGGAAAAAGTGTAAAGCTAAATTATTTGCGATAAATAAAAATTTTGGAGGTTTCCCAAACACTTCACTTATTTTAGATAAATTATAATTTTCTTTCGAGCTCAGCTGATGTGTTTGGTTTGTTTACCTTCTATAAACCCTAAATACTCGAAGAAAAAACCGAACGAACAAAAGATAGGAGCGAACTAATTCGGCACAGGGCGTCTACTCTCTTTCTCCGCATCCGCACTTCGCAAACGGCCGTAAACGAAAACGAAATATTACCTGTAACCTTACTCTATTTCTCTTGCGGATCGGGCTACGGACTTTCAAATCCATAGAGTCTCATCGTGAACGATGTAATTGAATGAAAAACAAAAGGTTCCACAGACTAAGTAGAGAGGTTATTTTCATTGCCATTGCGGTAATTTACGGTTTTTTCTTTAACATCATATTTATGATCCGTTATGCCGTATTTTTTTAATTTAACTAAAAAATACGATATCTGATCTATTTGTTTTAAAATTATAGCAATTGGTTCAATGAAACGAGTGCAAATCAAATTATTTACGCAATTAGAATCGAGGCACTAGAATAGACCTTATTATGCGGCTAAATATAGGAGTTATACAGCAAGCACTCGTTTGGACTACAACTTGTGACAGTCAAACATATCCGCTTAATACTTAAAACTCATATTGGCATTGACGTTTTGTCGAGGGACAGTAAATCTAGTGTTGCCCTTCGTACAATTTAAGTCGTACTTATACGGCTTTTTTACCTCATGTACGATCGAGAAGTCGAAATCGTACGCATATGACCTTTGAAAGGAATCTTGCGAATTACTTAAATAAATACAGTATGATGATGGTGTAAAAACAAGCAGAAAAGTTGAACGAACTTGAAATTCTTCAATGTATTTTCTTTATATATCCAGTTTATCCTGTGGTATTAGCCTCTCAATGTGGCCCACTTCAAATTGGAAATCCTCTCACAATCAATATTTTTTATGTCATTTTAAACCAATCGATTACACTACGTACGTAAGGCGCTGAGAACTTTGTTATATTTTAATTTCTTTCATGTAGCTTGATAAATAATTGTATTATCACTAGCATTATTATTAGTCTTACTAGCATCATTATTACTAGCAGCACCCCGTGGTTTTCCCATGTAGATCTCTTCTCCTTCATATTCCCGTTATAAAAAAAACTATTTTTAATCTTCCTTAATCATATCGTAACATCTGAACGGCCGAGCTGAAATTTGAAACACATTATTTTAGATTACAATCTGGACTATTACACAGGCTACTCTTCATTCTGAGAAAATAATGGAAACGGCAACTACGCAGGTAAACCCCCAGGGCGCTGCTAGTTTTATTATATTAATAATATACGTATTGGTGTGCTTAATTCCTAGGTTTTATTATAAAGTTTGCCATATTTTTGTGTTTAAACGGTTTAAAAGAGCCGCCGTAAAATAATGACAGTTTCTCTTGTATGACGAGGTAAAATAAAACTTTTTACAGTGAAAACTTCATTTGGGGCGCCTAGATAGATTTTTCGTGGGCTGTGAATTGAATTCTAGCGTCACGCTCGGGTAAGATAAGAAATTTTCGGGTGAACTCAGATGCTTCAGCGAGAATTAAAATATAGTGAACAAGTGCGTCAGACGGAGAAAAATGATTTGGTCAACTGCTCGTCGCTGTTATGTCCTTGTGTTTATTACATTATTCATGTTATTTTGTCGCAACATTAACTTCTAGGTACTAATTACTACCACATTAATTGAACCTATCACGAAATATTAAATTTTGCATTGCACAACCATTGCAAAAAAGTTTTGGTTGTAATATTAATTTCTGTTTTATCACAACACGTAAGCACACAATATGACACCTAGGTATTTTCATCGCAGTACTTACACGTACACTATAACAAAACATAATTATCGAGCCTATTGCGGAAGACCATCGTCAGCGACAAAATGTAGGGTATTTCACTTTTTATCGTAACGTTCAGCTAAAACCAACAAACTGATACCCACAGAATTAACAAAACTGTAAATAATGTGAAAACCATTGAATCATTTCCAATCTGAGATGGGATGAAAGTTACATAATTATTATTACAAATATATTTTATGCCCGAGCGCAAAGATAAGATACGATAAGAGAGATAAGAAAACTATTAAAAGCCATAATACAAAAAAAAAACAATTAACCAAATATAAAAAAATACATTTCGATTGGCGGCCTTATCGCTTAGAGCGATCTCTTCCAGGCAACCGTGCACGGATTAGACACAAAAGATAGTAACATGGCCCGTTTAATTAATACATTTCATTTATCAACACCATTATGAGTACTCACAACAGAAAATAAATAATAACATACTACATATTTACAACATAAATAAACTTACATATACTAATTGAAATATAATAATAATACACATTAACCTAATATGTTATATAATAATATACCACATATACATACATGAAATAAAAATCATAAATGTACCAATGAATCAATCGATGTACTTAACTAGACCACCAAAATTGGTAATCATTTACCTAATTAACATATTTTATCCATAATATTGGAAGCCCTAGTCTTGAATTCACACTATTGTTCAAGTTTATGGTACGGATTTTGAAAATAAAGGTGGCAACACTACGATACGAGAAACTATCGAAATCGAAAGTTCTAATTCAAAACATTACATACAAAGATACAAACAAAATAAAACAAAAAGGCCTTGCAAGTATTCCGTGCAGTTTTCGTTATTTTTCTTAATATAAACATGTGCTTATGCATAAAAATTGCTGTATAAAAGTGATGGGAGATGGATTTGGTGAATGGCAAACCGGACCCAGATTTCCAGACTTTCCGAGTTATAAATAGGTGGTTCGAGTGCAAGCTTTGTGTGAATGATACATGCATATTTTCATTACAACATGGATGAAGCCATTGGGCTGAGCCACTATTATAATTATGCATTATTTCTAACGTACAAATATTCTATTACATTCAGCACCGGCAGCTTGAGCTGTTACCTACTGATCAACAAACACGGACCACTCTTGCAGTCCGACTGCAAGATGAAATTTCATAGTGCTGTTAACTATCCGAAGCAGATGCAACTGCTTGAGTGGTTTGTGTGTACACACACAGTACCTAGTATGTAGTGCACTATGCAGTTATAGCATGAAGCAGTCGATGCTGACTGCTTCAAGATGCCGTGTACAACCAGCCTAAGAGATATATTATGTACCTACAAAATTGAATTAGAGTGTTAAACCTACTTGGTCAAAACCAATACTCAGATACAAAGTTTGTTAGTAACTTGTCATAATGATGATTTAAATTAGAATATTCATTGTTCTTTACAGACCCACAATCCATTGCAGAAGGCTGTGTGCTGCGGGCTGTCCGACTAGAAGTAGTTGAGAGAGAGAGGGATCACTGAATTTCCTGGCGGCACTACTCTATATGTGTGGGGTTTTCAAAGAATATTCTAGAAGATGTACTTAATAAATTTTAATATACTTTCTAGATAAAATGGTATTTTATTTAATTTCCTAGATAAAATGTTATTTTAAAGTAAACAAAACCCCAAACACTAATTTCCAAATGGCTGGATGGATTTTTATGATATTTGGATAAGATAACTACAAGTTACATATTTGTATACTATTATAGGTTTACAGTTGCAGTAAGTTTTTTTTTCAGAGAAGATTGAAAGCAGCTGGAATTGGCCTGTGTTTTTAAATCTAAGTGTGAAATTTAAATTATTGTAAAATTAATTCCAGTTATAAAGGCTTAATAATAATAGGTTTACAGTTGACCACCATTTGAGCATTTGATTTGACTGATGTTAAACGACGATAGTCTATGGTGGAGCGTGCTAACCCAGAAGAAAACACTTCACTTTTGATTAGTAGATATCTACAATAGCTTATTTTGAAATAGCTGGAATGATTTTAGTAAAATGGTCATGAAAACTACAATGAAAATTGAAATAAATCATTATATTGCATTATCATATGGGAGGAGGCCTATACCGAAAAGGGGTCCTTAGCGTAAACAAACCTTATATGCATATACTATGTTAAATGTAAAAAGGAAACAATAAAGGCTTATTATTATTATTATTGCATTATCATTGTACACAATGAGGTACATCAAAATTGGCTTACTTTGATAGTTATGACACTAAAGAGAGCTTGGCACATACATTTATAAAATCCTCTTTTTCCGGTGGGTTTATCATACATAAAGTTAGAAGCAGACTCGATTCTGTGATGCAGGCATAAACAACCCACTAAATGTTTCCACAGTTAGGACTCGAGGCCTTCCACTTCAAGGGTAGAGCCCCTTGCGAGAAGGCCATAATCCACCACGCTAGCCCAGTTCGGATTGGTGGATGACACATGACTTCAAATGATTTTAGGCAAATGTCGGTTTCTTCACATTGACCTTCACCATTTTAAGTTAGGGGTATTCAAGGGTGTCGCCAGCTAGCTAAAAGGAAAGCAATGGGTCAATATTATGGAGTTGACGGCATGAAGTGTTACATTTTGAAGTCTTTGCCTCGATGACAATTGCAACAAGTATTAGTTCTAGTATCAATGTATAAAACTTCACAAGCCCTCGACAGCATAACAACTAAATCAAACTTTTAAACAAAGCAATAATTATTTATTCAAAAATAATATTCAATTAACACATAACTTTCAGGGATTTTAAAAACTTTCAACCACTTTAAAATTAAAATTATTTAGGTTTTATTTATTATAGCTCTGTGTACACTTATCATGGCCCATGGACCATAAGGCGATCTTCTGCTATGGTGCTTCTTAGCCATGTTTTTAGTCTTCTAAGGCTGCTAAAGGATTGCTGTACTGTACAGATGGTATCAATCAAAATGGCGATCAAAATTTTCAATGGTTTTTCCGTTTCGGGAAAGAAGGAATTTGTTTCTCTTAGGACATCAACAGGCATTACGCAGATGAGACTTCGAGAAGACTATGGTGCGCGTGGTTTTGAACCCATGGTCTCCGGACTCCGGATTAACAGTCGCAGTCTCCCATCTAGACCAGCCGTAACTTTCTAGGTTTCTAGGCACAACAAAGTCGTCAAACAATTCCCGGCTAAACATATAATTTCCTACAAATTCTAAGTCGGAAATTTGAATTATGTTAAGATCACTGCGCAGGCGACACCGGCTCTTTCTACGCTCCAAACGGTCTTCACGTACAGCAGCATCAATTAACATAACTTTTACAACCATATTATGTTATATTTTCCCAAAAAAATCTAAATCCGCAAATCAAAAAGTAACACTTTTCATTTCGTTGATTTTGAGGTTAAAACTAAGAAAATTGATCTGTCAAATTAGAATCTTCGTTTCGACTTTCGTGAATTAGAGTAGGCTTAGAACATGTAACGGTCAAAAAATGTTCGGTCGGGCTAAACGACGGAACGAAAAAGAACGGGAGTAAGAATGTCGCGAAACTTAGGTCGAAATTTCGTTTTCGATAGAAAGAGAGTAGACCTCCAGGTATGCGAGCTAAGTTCAGCGTTTCCAGTGGTCACTCACTATGTGGCTCACTGGCTTTTGACATTGACATCGCAATTTAAAACCCACAAGCGCTTCCTATTGTCGTTTTTTCAAACCATTTTTTTATCGCGTCGGAAAACGCCTCATTCGTTGAATATTAAAAAAAACATTTCGTCAAATATTTTACACATCCAATACCTTCCTATAATTATTCTTCTTTTCTGTTTAATGTCCTTGAGTATCTTATTCACTGTCAAGTTACTATATTATATATTCCACAATAGGTACGATGTCCTCGACCTTCTTCCACTCGATTTTCAGTTTCCACCTTGAGGACACACTCTATCTGCGTAGCAGGCAGTCTTCACAAACCAGTCAGTTCGGCGTGAGCCACGACATTTGCCCCCTACCGATCGGTAGAATCAGTACCTACCACCCAGAGTACTGCTTTCAATCACTTTATCATTAAAATTATTTAGGTTTTTATTTATTATAGCTATGTGGACACTCATTAAGGCCCGACCATTAAGGCGATCTTCTTCTGTGGTGCTTCTTAGCCATCTTTTTAGTCTTCTGAGGCTGCTAAAGGATTGCTGTACTGTACAGATGGTAAAGCGATCAAAATTTTCAATGCTTTTGATGTGAAACATCTATAGTCGCACGTAAAACCGATTTTTGGCGTGGCGACGCGTCGACGTGACGATATATTATATAATCTATATGCAGTAGTGTGTACGATGTGGCGACGCGTCGCCATGCGGTTCTCACACTGTGCGATTCTCTCCCACTCAATCCGGCGTTAAGCTGATTAAACGAATTAAGTAGTCACAATTTGAAACATATTCGTAATTTTTTGTATTTATTGAAAATAAATGTTTATTCAATAAATAGTCACCATTATCTGAAAAAAAAATCGTAATATTTTATTTTATTATTATGACATATTTAGTTCCTATCACAATATGTTCTTTTCTGCATATTACTTTAACAACATAATGTCGATGTTTCACATCTGCCAGGCGTCCCGTGACGGCTCACATTGTTTTTCCGTTTCGGGAAAGAAGGAATTTGTATATCTTAGGACATTAACCGGCATTACTTACGCTTATGAGACTTCGAGAAGTCCGCGGTGCACATAGTTTTGAACACGGGTTCTCTGGACTCCGGATTGACAGTCGCAGTCTCCCATCTAGACCACCCGTAACTTTCTAGGTTTCTAGGCACAACAAACTCGTCAAACAATTCCCGGCTAAACCAGTAATTTATACAAATTCTAAATCGGTAATTGTAATTGTGTTAGGATCACTGCACAGGCGACACTGGTTCTTTCTACACTCCAAACGGTTTTCACGTACAGCACCATTTATTAACATAATTTTTACAACCATATTATGCAAGATTAGCCCCTCCCAAACTTCAGGGCGCAAGGAATCATGTTAACGTTGAGAAGAGTGAGCTCACTCTTTCAGTTCTAGTCGGTTGTAGGAAGCGGGGGACGCCGGTCGTTATTACCTATCACTGATTTTGATCATTTTGAACATAAATATAAAAGATTATGTCTTGCTGTGCGTTCAAAAAGTGTTCTAATAATCCAAGAAACTCAAATATATGTAATGGAATTAAATTTCATGCGTAAGTACTGCATTTAAAATTATTTTAAATATTTTCTAATTACATAAATTAAAATTTTAAAATGGCTACCATCACCGTCACCGGTCACACATCACCGTGTGACAGAGAGAGAATAATACCAATTATAACTAGCGCGAGCGAGATAGATATGTCTTAGATAGAGACAAATGTCACAGACGCAGTTTAACCAAAAGCAAAATCAATTCAACCGTTAAAAAAATGTTCGGTCGGGCTAAACGACGGAACGAACTAGAACCAGAGTAAGAAAGTCGCGAAACTTTGTCGAAATTACGTTTTCGATAGAAAGAAAGTAGACGCCCAGTCGGTAGCGGCCAGTTTCCGTGGCTCAGTCCGGGCCGAATGGATTGTGAATCGCTAAGCTGAACCCAGTCAGATTGATTTCAAGACGGAATCAAACATCTCGGTCTTTGTCGTAACTGTTTAGAATGATAAAGACAAGGATTGTCATTCCGAATTTGAGTTGTTTGGTTGCGTCATAGAATAGATGTTGCGTTTAGAGAACTACGCAGTCAGTATCCAGGGTAGCGATTCACAATCCATTCGGTTGCACCCGAATGGACTCAGTCGGTAGCGGTCCCGCACCCGAATGGATCGGAATTTGCGATTCTCGACGCCAATCGGGTTGGCGTAAGAATGTCTTTTTGGCCAAACCAAAGACAAGCTACTCTATCTAGTTTTCAAATATGGTAGAAATGTTAACTCATGGTAGAAATATACAAATCGTCAAATAACTGTATTTCAGTTTATTTTGAGGTGCTCAATTGCTACCTTATATTTAAAAATGCATAATAAACAAGTAAATCAAACAATAACCTTAGGAAATTTGCATTTCAAAAACAATAAATCATACATTTTTCCGTACCTACATACTTTTTACTTGTCAATCTGTTGATGTTGTCAAAGTCGACGGAATCATTCTTTGTTTTGTTTTGAAATCATAAACCTTAACAACAAAAAAGTTTATAGTTTTAACTCATAAAACACTCAATAACCATAGCAGGCAGATCAATATTACTGTTCGTACAAATGTGATCAATTACCTATTCATTGTCTAAAAGGACTTTTATGTCCAAAACGACCGTGATGTCGTAGTAACCGCATGTTGCTTAACAACAAAAAGTTTATAGTCTTAACTCATAAACCACCCAATAACCGTATCAAGCTGATCAATATTACTGTTCCTACAAATGTGATCCATTACCTATTCATTGTCTAAAAGGACTGTGATGTCCAAAACGACCGTGATTCGTGGTAACCGTGATGTTACTTAAAATGCGAATGTCAAGCAACTTGGATGCAAATCATATGGAAGAGTCATAAAATTGTCAAGAGAAGAAGAAGAGAACTTATAATATAATACTCCATACAAGAAGCCAGCAAATGTGATTATATATATGAGTAAAACGACTTGGTGATGTCGCGCTAACCTCAACTCGCATTTTCAAGAAAATTGGATGCAAAGCATATGGGAAAACTCATAAAATTGTCTAGAAGAGAAGTTGTAATAATACTCCATAAGCCAGAGAGTTTTCGTTTTGTTGTTGAACTCACATTGAAGATGAAGGCAAATTTTCAGTAAAAATATTCACTTACTGATTTCAAACCTATTATCCAATTTTATTTTGTAAGAATATGATATTATGTAATAGATATAGTCCATAACACCAATTGTGATTTAAGTTAAATTAGTTTTCTCTCTATTTAGGTACCTAGGTATTTTAATAAATGTTAATGGTAACTTTTTATAAATTGTATTTTTTTATAAGAGTGTATTAATGCATATTACATAAATAATTAATTTATCTTGAATCTTAGTTAAAAATCCTTGTATTGCACTAAAGAGTTGAGATCATTATAATTTGAATAAGTTTAGAAATCACAATATCCCAGTTAGGTATTATGGAGTTTAGTATTGAAAAGTTAACTGAATTAGCTAGATTGTATTATGTTTATAATTATAACAAATACTTTAATAATAATAAATTAGGAAATTGAAACATGTGGTAAGTACAAAAATCTAAATGTTTTATTGACTCTGGATTATACTTTTGTGCGGAGAGCATTTTATGATTTATTCATTTTCCAATTTTCTGTTTGGTCTCTTATTATTGGTTGTTCTCAATGATAATAACAGCACGGCTAATACACCATCTCTGTTTTTAAACTTTATTGCTAAATTATGTTGAATATAAAGCATCAAAAAATTCTTTAGATTAATTATTAAAATATTTACTGTATTTACTGGTGTTTAAATTGAACTTTTAGTTATAATAATCACCTTGTACATTAGTACCAAATAAATTAGATACCCTTGTGAGACCATGGCCCAAAGAGTTTACTTATACTTTACCTAAGCGACAACTTCATGAATGTAGATGTAAGAGGTATATAATATTAGCTAACAGGAACATGACATATTCAGTAGGATTAAATAATACATAGTTTGTGATACATGTTACTTTTATTTACAAAACATATCTAGCTCTATCTAAGTCTATAATGGTAATGGAGGACGTAGGTAAGTAAATGTTTGTTGAATCAAACATGCAGTACAACGGCAAGATTCTACTTACATATATTATGTGTACCAGTCATGCATTGTCATAATTGCCAATGTCATAAAGATGTTTGAATTCATGGTTCGGATTGGCACATTATCATTCAGAAGATCGTCTCATTGGTACCTATACCTTCTGGTAGCAGTCCTTAGCTTCATCAAGTATAATGAGACAATCTTCTTAGCATTCCATGGATTCACCGTGCGGGTGCTGAGTCCATCATGTGGCAGAGAGAGAAATCCCGAGACTTGTGACACGGGTGTAGGGTTAAGGGGCCCCTTTCTGACGTACATCAACACTCACCTTCACTACTCGTGTTTCTCTCCCTGCCCAGCCAAATCTGATTTGAGTCTACTAGTGCAGCTTTAAATACTCGTTCTAGTATAGAACTTACTGCACTTCTGGACAAGCCAAGGTCTTTCAGCAGGCTCGCTCTCACTTCTACAGCGTATAAATTAACTACATAGCCGTTTTTTGTTAATTCGTTTAGGAGGTTGTAATACTTATTTTGTTTGTCGTCAATCCCTTTTGGGCTCTAGCTACTGAAAGGCTCATGGCTTCACATATGATTTCAGGTACTCTGTCATGGCGCCGCAAGTAATGACCCCCATTAAGGAGCACCTTGCATCCCACCAATATGTGCCTTGCTGTACATATCGCCTCTCCACAAGTATAGCAACATTTTTCAGAGGCTTTTCCCCACCTTACCAAGTTACTCTGGTCAGGGAGGGTCATTTGGAATATCAATTGTAATGCGTATTACATAAATGATTAATTCATCTTGAATCATAACATCTCTTTGTAATTAAAAATGCTTGTATTGTACTTACTAAAGAGTTGGGATCATTATAATTTTAATAGGTTTAGAAATTACATTGTCCCAGTTAGGTATTATGCAGTTCAGTATTGAAAAGTTAACTGAATTAACTAGGGTTGTATTATGTCTACAATTAGGAAAATAAAACATGTAGTATGTACAAAAATCTAAAGGTTTTATTGACTCCGGTTTATACTTTTGTATGGAGAGCATTTTATGACTAATTCATTTTATAATTTTCTGTTTAGTCTTTTATTAATAGTTGTTCTCAATGATAAAATAGCAAGGCTAATACACCATCCCTGTTTTTAAACTTTATTGCTAAATATGTTGAATATAAAGCATCAAAAAATTCTTCAGATTAATTATTAAAATATTTACTATAATAAATGATGTTTAATTTGATCTTCTAGTTATAATAATGACCTTGTGCATTACAACCGAATAAATTAGATACCCCATTTATTTATACTAGGAAACTTTAATGAGGCCACGGCCCAAAAAGTTTACTTATACTTTATCTAAGTGACAGCTTCATGAATGTAGAGGTAAGGTAAGAGGTAGGTATAACACTATCAGCAAACAGGAATGTCACATATTCAGTAGGATTAAATAATATACATAGTTTGTGATACATGTTACTTTTATTTACAAAACATATCTATCTCTATCTAAGTCTATAATGGTAATGGTGGACATAGGTAAGTAAATGTTTGTTAAATCGAACATGTGGTACAACGGCAAAATTCTACTTATATTTAGTTCTGCATTACCATTATTGTACCTATACCTTCTGGTAGAAATCCTTGGCTTCATCAAGTATAATACAGAGCTAAAGTCGAACAGGATACGAAAACACTGTCTGTTATACAAGGACTGATCCAGAGAGGTCAAGGGTCATGACCACTCTTAGGCTGGTTCCAGAACCTAGGTAGACCATTTATTAAAACACTTATCGTACGGTCTTCTTACTTGACCCGACTATATGACCACCACCTGAGGTCAAAGCTGGATCCGATCTTGCTGTTGGGTATATCGTATATGACGTCATTTCTCGTATCTCCAAAGTTTCTTGGTGAATTCTAGCCTTTTTGCTCAATCATGACATGTTTCATCCTTTCATCTCAAAAAACTGAGTATGGCAATCATCCATATCTTCCACGTTGAATCACATATGCCTTACACCGGCAAGATTCTACGTTTAAATACACGTACACTGTATTGTCATTATAAGGACCTATAACTTCTGGCAGAAGTACCTTTAAGTAACCTTTGCTTCATCTATAGATAGAGCTAAAGGCGAACAGATACAAAAATACTGTCTGTTATACAAGGACCAGAGGGACCTCCCTCTCGTGTCGGGTCGTGGGTCATGACCCCTCTTGGGCTGGTTCCAGAAGTAAAACGCACGCACTTATCACACGTTCACACTTCTTACTTAGCGCCGACTATGTGAGTATGTGACCACCACCTGGGGCCAATGCTGGATCCGCTCTTGCTGTTATATCGTGTATGACGTGATGTCTCGTATCTCCAAAGTTTCTTGCCTTTTGCTCAATCATCACATGTTTCATCATTTCATCTCAAAAAATAAACAATAACAAATCAAGTATGGCAATAATCCATTTCTAGCAATTTTTTAGAGCACAAGCTTAACTTCAAAACCCAAAATTTCAAAAACTATACACATATTATACACTAAATTAAACAAAAACTCGTTTAGTGTCCATAATCTTACAAACATATTGAGAAAAACAGAGAAAATTCAGTAAATACAATAATCTGAAAATCGGATTTAGCTATCCACGATAAAAAAGCTGTCCGAATCTCAACCGACTAGAAACAGCTGGTAGTCGGTTGCAAACGTCAAAAGTAATCGGAATCTCCGTTGTGAATCGCAAATTGCCCAAACCAGTCGGTAGCGGCCCGTTTCCGTGGCTCAGCCCGAACCGAATGGATTGTGAATCGCTACGCAGAAACGCTAATATGGAATATTGTGCTTGGGTGGTTAGGTGTCGACAAGCATTGAGATATATGTATTTTGTCGGAACCATTATACAAGAGATATTATCTTATTCGATCATTTCTCATCCGCATCTCATGTCCCAAAAAAAAGAATAAATGAAAACTGTTTAACACAGGAAATGTTACGGTTGTGAATAATCTATGGAGGCAAAAAAATCGCAAGCAATGACATTGACAATTACATCCATTAATGACAAGCAAAATTAGATGGGAGCTTGCAGCTTAGCACTTGGCATTGGCAGCGTGACACAACAAAAACTTGTGTCTTGTATCCACTCGAATTTTCTAAGTTTTAGTGTGCTTCTACGGTGTTATTACTATTTTTTCAAATTTAGTAGAAAATAAAAACAAAGCTTAGAGTCAAAATGGCTTCAGTTTTAGTCCCAGAAGTTCCAGCCCCTGGATTTTCTTTCGAAAATTGTCAACGGTAAGTTATACTCCTGATGCCGACTAGTAAGCTTTTAAGTCTAGTGTTTATTACTTAACTTATTTTTTACAGAAATGCGTTCCTCGCACAGAAAGGATTTCCGGCTCCGAAAGCTACCAAGACTGGAACTACCATAGTGGGGATTATTTACGCCGATGGTGTTATACTAGGCGCCGATACCCGAGCCACCGAGAACACGGTGGTTTCGGACAAAAATTGCCAAAAGATTCACTACTTAGCATCGAACATGTACTGCTGCGGTGCGGGAACTGCGGCGGACACAGAGATGACAACACAGACTGTGTCTTCTCAACTCGAGCTCCAACGCTTGCACACCGGCCGTACCGTGCCTGTAGAAACGGCTGCCACGCTCCTGAAGCGTATGCTTTTCCGTTACCAGGGCCACATTGGCGCTGCCCTTGTACTGGGTGGTGTAGACAGAACTGGACCCCATATCTACTGCATTTACCCGCATGGATCTGTTGACAAACTGCCATATGCAACAATGGGTATACTTTTGTTTTCCTCATTTTCTATGGTCTGACTATTGAAAGATACATAAACTTAAATATATCTCAAATTTTAGGATCTGGGTCTCTTGCTGCCATGGCAGTGTTTGAAGCTGGCTGGAAACCCAACATGAGTGAAGAGGCTGGCAAAAAGTTGGTCCGTGATGCTATTGCAGCTGGTATCTTCAATGACTTGGGATCCGGATCTAATGTAGACCTTTGTGTCATTAGAAATACTGGCCCAGCCCAATACTTGAGAACTTATGAAGAAGCTAATGTCAAGGTATGTAGTTACTGTCCCTATTTTTTTTATGTAATCATGGATATGCTTACTGTTTGAACACCATTTCACTTGATGTTAAATGATCATGTACTGAATTACTGAAGTGAATGAATGCATTTACAAAAAGAAAATGATTATTCTTGATTGGTAGAGATTATACATTTCTTACTTCTAAACTTCAGCTTAATTTTTAAGATAAATAACTCGTAAATTATTTCACTGAATCAGATTTATTTGTCTAACACCATATTATCTGATGCTATACTTACAGTAATGATGTGATATCATTTCAGAAGAAACCAATATTTAAGATACAAAGGGTTGTGAAGTATAGTTTATTTTGTCCTTTATAATTTTGGTCTCATTTATTGTTTTCATTTATAATAAGTATGTATTTAAAAATATATATAGGTATTATATTAACTATCTGGCTTCCATAGTACAAGCTTTGCTTAGTTTGGGGTCAGATGGTGTTGTGTGTGAAATGTCCAACAATTTTTTTTTGCGAGTTAACAAACTTATAACTAATTTTTATAATTATTATTTTTAGGGTAAAAAACAAGGTTCATACAGATACCCTGCCGGTACGACAGCAGTATTGAAACAGCGAGTGATTCCTCTGGAAGTGGAGTCTGTGGCAGTACATACTGTGCAAGCGATGGACGTGGAACCTTCACACAGTCGCCGCTAAACATCAACTAGCTGAGAAGCACTTAGTGGGGAGCATCTGGGAACACTTCAAAGTTGTAGCTGATCAGAGATATAAAAATAACCTTTACTTTTTCCCACTTGCGGCCCTAGCATAGAAAATAGACAATTAATTTACCAGTATTTTGTCTACATCTCTATAAGGTTAAATATGTGGTGACTTTGCCAAATGGATAAAAAAGTTTGTCTACTTTCCATGCTGGATGTGTAATTGTGTTATAAAAAATATTGGTGTATTGACAAACATAACCCCTTGAAGTGCATATTGTGCTGGTTTCACTCTTATCTGTATTGTTTATAATGTATTTTGAAATAAATGATTTTCTCATTGAAGTAAAATTTTGGCATTTTTGATACCCATTTTTTACTAACTTCCAAAAAGGAGGAGGTTATTAAGTCGACCTTTAGTAGTAGTAAAGCTCCGCTCAGGCTTCGTGGGCAGGCTTTTTCCGCAACTCGGCGTCACAGTGCGCCTGTATTGCGTGTAGGAAGTAGGCTTCACTCCCGCTAAACCCAACTCCAACAGTTGGATCCATATATTCTAGTAAAGGAACATATCAACTGAACAGTTGGGATCCATTATTCTACAGCCAATCTAATTGTTCAATGGATCCCGACTGTTCAGTTGAAATGTTTCTTTATTAGAATATATTTTATATTCTGCAATAGTATTAATTCAATAACATATTATAGAATTCTAGACCACCAGAATTCTAAGGTCTTTTTTTTGTTCTTTTCAGTTTTTATTGTATGTAAGTACGTAGTTTGGTTCACTTTTTAGTAGTGTCCGACCGAAAGTTCGGTTTCGGTTTCGGCCGAGTTTCGGCCAAAAATCAAGTTTCGGCCACAGTTTCGGTTTCGGCCAAAATCAGCCGAAACTTTTGCCGAAACCGAAACTTAACAAGTTCAAGCACGTTCACGATCTCCTAACTTTATTTTCCGCGGCAACGCTTTGACGGACGCTGTCGGCCCTTTTCGGGAATTATCGCGCGCCGTTCGGATAGTTCTGTAGCAACCAGCGATGCCAACCGTACGAGATTCCTCGTACAAATACGAGATTTGTAGTATTTCGTACGAGGTACGAGGACACTATTAATTAACCTCGTACAAATAAGTACGATATTATAATATTACTATTATAAAATAGTATGTACATATGTAGAACTGAAGTAACCGAAAGTAATAAGTAAGTAAGTAGTACAACTGTCCTTGTGATCGGGGTATCTTTTTTTAATACTAAATATGTGATTTTTGATTATCTATGTTGAGACTGGAACTAGGCGAGACCTAAAAGCGACTGTTTATTCTACTAAGTAGAGATACAATCCAAAGTATTAAAGGGAAAGATCTCAAAATAAATACCAATACTTAGTATTTAATGAAACAGTAACAATTATTGATTTGATTCAGTTAGATGACTGATTTGACAGACAACTTAATTTGAAAAATTATTAAAAATGTTATTAATATGTTTATATTTCATATTCAATAAATGATTACAACAATCTTAATATATTGTGTTTCCATTTCATGCCCTAATTAAACAAAATAATAGGTAAAATGCACCAAATTTCAGTATTTTAATAAATTATATACTTGACCACGTGAGTTTCGGTTTCGGTTTCGGTTTCGGCCGAAACTGAAGCCACGACCGAACATTCGGTTTCGGTTTCGGTTTCGGCCGGAAAATCAGTTTCGGTCGGACACTACTTTTTTAGCATATGATATGTGAAACCATGAGCCTTTCAGTAGCTAGAGCCCAAAAGGGATTGAGGACAAACAAAAGACAAATTAACTTTGTAAAAGAAGGCTCAACTTCAAACTCCAGGAACAAGCCTTACTCAATCCTGGGTACAGCACCTGATTGGACTATTATAATGGACACGTATGAAAAGCACTACAAAATCCCAGAGGATGTGGGTGTTTCGTCATCCAGACCGGACATTTTCCTTTTTTCTAGAGCTACGAAACGCGTAGTCCTTGTAGAACTTACCGTACCGTGGGAAACTAATATACCTAAAGACCACGCGATGAAACAAAATAAGTATTACGATCTCCTAAACGAATTAACTAAAAACGGCTATGTATTTAGTTTATACGCTGTAGAAGTGGGAGCGAGAGATATACCAGCAAAATCTCTCTATAACCTGCTGAAAGACCTTGGCTTATCCATAAGTGCAGTAAGTTCTATACTAGAACGAGTATCTAAAGCTGCACTAGTAGGCTCATATCAGATTTGGCTGGGCAGGGAGAGAAAAACGAGTAGTGAAGGTGAGTGTTGATGTACGTCAGAAAGGGGCCCCTTAAACCTACGCCCGAGTCACAAGTCTCGGGATCTACTCGAGTTTCCTCTCTGCCACACGATGGACCCGGCACCCGCACGGTGAATCCATGGAATGCTAAGAAGATCGTCTCTGTTTTTTTAAATTATATTTATTTTATTTAAGAGACTGTTTTTTTAATTATTTTTTTTTCGGTTTAATAATAGTTAATGTTAGGTGCGTATTTTTTAAATTATATTTATTTTATTTATTATAAATTTGCTTTTCATTATTTTTATTTTGTTAAATGCCAGAAAGACTGTATAATGTTGGTTAGTGTTATGTTTGTGAACTGGAATTGAAACTCAACATCAAGATTTACAATATTTATTTAAATATAAATTATCAAAAATAAAAATTCTGGACGGAATAATATTACACTTATCTAATACAGAGGAATTGTTTTAAATTAATAATACTTAATAATACGAGTATTAAAATTACAACAGATCAATGTACAGAATAGTCAAAAAATTTTGACATGGCAGCTTAGAAATTTGGAATGGTAATTTTGAAATATTACCCTTTTTTATGGAGTATAAAATCCCAGGTATCCTTCCACCGGAGACTCATAAGATCACTTTCCGTGAGGTCTGTGGTACCATAATTGAGGACACTAAACTTTTTGAACGTGAGCGCAACATATGCTAACCATACGGTGATACCGATGACGAAAACGTTAGAGAGAGGCCGGGTTTTGTCTCTGATCTGGATGACATAGTAGAGATGATCGATGACGTAAGCTAAGAGGAGTATTTTGAAGATATAGGCGGGGAGGTAGTGATGTAAGAAGAGGGTTCGGTCCACGAAGAAATAAGGGAGGTAGTGTATCCAGTAGCCGAGGTAAAGTACGGCAGCGGCATCGTAGAAATTAGAGAGAGCTCGCGGCGGTAGAGCGGTGACGTCACGGCGCTGCACGGTGACGTAGAGCGCCCACAGCGCAGCGAACGCGAGCACCGCCCCCGCGCCACTGTACCACGTCACTAAGTTTCCGATCAGGTGGATCTGCGCCTGCGCAATACAAAGAAACGTTATTATCTAATAAACACGTAATACTTGAACGGCCCCTTATACAACGTAATTAAGCAACAAACATCCAAACATTGACATCTATACTTATAATAAAACTGTAACGGGTCGAATTCTGTACATTGAAGATATTTTAAAAAAAATTTTTTTGGGGCACTCCATAGTCGATACTGATGACGAAACTGCATTTTTTTTCTTTCATGTCTGTCTGTCTGTCTGTCTGTCTTTCTGTATAGGGATCACGCATCACGCCGAAACTACTGATTCAATTCAGCTGAAACTTGGCATGATTTTAGTTTATACTAAGGACATTGCTGTAGGCTACTTTTGATCCCCAAATTCTGATTGGTTTTCTTGCGGGAGGGGGTGAAAGTCAGAATGTGTATTTGGTTGTAACTCATGTTTGCGTTGTTTAATTTCATTAATTCTTTTTTTGTTAGAAAGAACACATTTTTTATATTGTCCCGTCAAAATTTTAACAATATCGGTCTGTTGGTTCGGAAATTACACAAACATTAAATAATAACGACACGCGCGGCGCGTTCAGTACATACAAACTTCTAAGTATTCTGTGTATCACAGACGATGCACAGAATATCTAGATTCTAGATTCTAGAAAGTGCCCACGTGATCGCGTCGCGTCGTCTTGGATGACAAAATAATTGTCAAAATATATTTTTGTGGGAAAACAAACATCATTCGGTTATAATCGACTTCAAACAAGGAGGATGTTCTTAATCGGGTTGCATGTTTTTTTATTTGGTTTTATTTTACGCGATAACTCCGCTAATTGTCAGTTGATTTTGATAATTCCTTTTTTGTTTGGTAGAAAATACTTCAGAGGTGATCTTAGATATCGAAAACAGGGAGGTAGTTTTTCAAATATCAACAAAAAACTAAAATCAGCTTAGATTTAAATTTAGATTTGACCCATTAAATGTTGGGAACATTTAATGGGTCAAATCTAAATTTAAATTCTGCTGGGCGTCGGGGCCTTCTCTCGCAAGGAGAGAGACAAGGCTATAATCCACCACGCTGGCCCAGTGTCGGTTGGTGGATGACATATGACTTAGAACTTAGATTATAGGTAGATTTCGGTTTCTTCACGGTGTTTTCCTTCATCGTTTTAATTAACGGCATTACGAACATGACTCTGAAAAGATAGTGGTGCGCGTGGTTTTGAACCTGGGTCTCCGGATCGACAGTCGCCGTTCTCCCGACTAGGTCAGCTGTAACTTACTAGACCAGCCGTAACTTATTAGAAAACGTATTATTTCAATCCAAATACTGTTTAAAATTTAAAGGTAGTGTTCAACAAGCTTCGGTGACCGAAGCAGACCGTTGTTAGGGTTCCGTACACAAAGGGTAAAAACGGGACCCTATTACTGAGACTTCACTATCCGCCCGTCCGTCCGTCCGTCTGTCACCAGGCTGTATCTCAAGAACGGTGATAGCTAGACAGTTGAAATTTTCGCAGATGATGTATTTCTATCGCCGCTTTAATCATGGCGGAACTTATCAAGTGATCGGGTTGAAATTTGAAATAGAATTCGATTACAGTCTGCAAGAACACATAGGCTAAACATTGCCTATGTATAAGTACTCTATATATTACGTAACAAACATCCAAACAGTGACATTCATAATATTTACAGGACAACGTTGGAACGGCTAAACATATTTGGATGGATTATGAGATATGATGGATTCGAAACACACGTAGTTTGAACTCAGAAATAACAAATCTGCTACTTATAGGTACTGTGACGTAGGAAAGACTAAGCAAATTTGGTAGAAAATTGAAACAGAAATAACTCATAGTCTGAAATACCACATTTATGTATTTATTACCTATCAACCCGAAAAGAAGCATGGGCACTAAGGAAACAAATATTAACTATCACGTCAAAAGGGCACAACGATATGGGTTGACATAGGAAACACATTTAGTTTAGAGTCTAAAATTTCACATGGGCTAATAAGTCTATATTTTCATTTAACTCCATATTAATATAAGCATATATTTTCGTAAGGAACTTGATGTGATGGTAAGGTAAAAGCCAAAATTGAAAAATATATGCACCTGGGTAAATAATATAGGTGATTTGCGTTCACAATCAAAATAACAAGCAACATAATATACTCCTTAGACGGCGCTAATGCCAGTTTAAATCTAAAAGCACTAAATGCCATTTAAATCGATGTTTTGCTATTGTGGTATGTATTTTTTCTTTCATCACTAGGTGGCGTTACTGGTATTCTAAATTGTACTAATAAGTTTTTGCTGCTAAAAGGATTATGATGCCAAATTTGGATTCTTTCGTTCTTGATTTTTTCTGTGTTACCTACAATTAA
Organism: Ectropis grisescens; assembly: GCA_017562165.1. Lineage (NCBI taxonomy): Eukaryota > Metazoa > Arthropoda > Insecta > Lepidoptera > Geometridae > Ectropis > Ectropis grisescens. The sequence goes on from CM029770.1 coordinate 21,323,464, forward strand.
ATTCATACATTAACATTTCACTAGGACTTGGCTTAGATTTACGGGTTCAACTTGCTTGAATATCATTAAAACTCAAAATTTTAATTATTTTGATTCCACACAGGCTTCGTTCAAAATTTTACTACGGCGAAGTCGCGGGTAACAGCTAGAAAACAGCTTGCGGATAAAAAGAGATAAGTAGGTAATCAGATCGTGCACATCAGCTTTCAGACTTTTCGTAATGTATCCTATAAAGATCCTACAAACTGAACACTTGCGGCTATGTTCGATACTACGAAACCTTACTAAGTATGATTGATTTTGTTTAAAAAAAAGAAAAATAGAGATGATAAAATTAAATAAATTTTTGTGTGGTTAAACAAATTCACTCAAACTCAAAGGTTTTTCAATGACTACTTATCCAAATATTTGACGTACGATACTTCCAATTAATGTATAAGTCAGTAACATCTGCTTACGCGAACGAAGTAGCGGGTTCAGCTAGTTTATAATATTACTAGCGACCCATTCCGGCTTCGCTCAGATAATAACCTAGATACTAGATACCAACTGCAGCGCCATCTGCCGGGGTGATTTGTGAATCTAAACCATCCAGTGCCCTACCCAAACGTATACAAAAAAAAACATTCAAATCGGTCGAGCCGTTTAGGAGGAGTTTACTTAAAACGAAAAGTGGCATTGATTTATATATATATAGATGTAGGATTTTGTGAGTGACTTACGTTGGAGTTTGGTGAGAGCCAATAGGCGACGGAGCGCGCGAGCAGCGGCCAATCAGCGGGCTCGGACGCGAACATGTGCCCGAGCGGCGCGTCGGGCGCGTGCGCGGCTAGCTTCAGCTGCAACTCGCGGAATTTCTCCCAGAAGGAGAGCGAGGTGGCGCCGCGCGGGATCATCTCCGCGGCCGCCAGCTCGCGCTCGCGCTCCGCCCGCTCCTCCGCTGCGACACACAGCTATTACACCAGAACTCTGTAGCATGGTGGAACTCTTTACAGATCCCCACCTAGATCTCTGTAGTACTGTGGAACTCTTTACAGAGCCCACCTAGATCGCTGTAGTATTGTGGAACTCTTTACAGAGCCCGCCTAGATCTCTCAATATCCGAGCGGACCCGGAACGGCATAATAATAAGCATAAGCAATTGGAGATATAACATCTTAGATATCTGGGTGACGAGCCAGTGCTAGGTAATGACTTGAACTCTTCATGTTCCAATAGCTGCGTGTCACTGTGATATATGGCAGGCATGCTGCTTACCATCCAGCACATGTCCTGCTTGTCTCGTCACTTTTTATTTAAAAAAAACAAGCAATCCACTAAATGTTCTCACTGCTGTGACTCGGTGCCTTCTCTCGCAAGGAAAGAGTCAAGACTAGCCCAGTGCACCAACCCGGATGATACATGACCTCGAAAGATTCTAGGTATATGTCGGTTTTCTCACGATGTTATCCTTCACCGTTTTAAGTTAGCGGCATTACGAACATGACTTCGAAAAGACAGTGGTGCGCGTGGCATTTGAATTCAGGGGCTGCGGATCGGCAGGCGCCGTTCTCCCGACTAGACCAGCTGCAGCTTACATTATATTAGCGAAAGTTTAAAAATTACATGTGATTGTCACCTTTAGTATATCGATGTTCCTCGACGTTCCAGACGGTGTCCTGGTGGTCGGTGTGCTTGTCCCCGACGACCTCGTGCTGGTGGAAGCCCCAGGCCGGTAGCTGGCGGCCCGAGTAACGCAGCGCGGCGCCGCTAGCCACGTGTATCAGTCGCACCAGAGACCGGATCCCGTCCCACGTCGCGCCCTCCGACGCGCGGTTCACTATCTCCACGCGCCACAGGTTCGACGCCGACATTGACACGTTGTAGTCGATGTAGCAAGATACTTCCTGCATACACACCGTTTAGGTTTACACAATCGTGTATAACATATTTTTTAAAGTGAAATCTTAGTCCAATTAAGAGGCTAAGTGGGAAAAAAGCCCAGAAACTAAACAAAGTGAAAACTTGTTCAGCTGCGTTGAGCACTTTTTGATAGGGGACAATTTTAAGGGTTTGCGTTACCTGGGTTTTCCCCGTTTTTTGCCAGCCAATTTATCCTCGGACTTAATGAATAACCCTTTGGGTTATTAAGTATAGATATCGAGGTAACACCTAAGAGCTCGAGATGGTCCGTTAAGGGCGTGTAGACCAAGCGAAATAGGCATTTAACGCTTTCAAGAGTTTCCCGCGATTGACGTAAAGCAAGCCGTGCGCTCACATCGCGAGTGTCACATTACAGATAAGCAAGCAGTAGGTCAACTTGACTTACCGATTTAAAAAAAAAAAGAGATTTGGTTTATTAAAAGCTTGTTTTATTATAATTTATAGTAACCACGATATTTTTTTGTCACGACTTAATTTTTTTTGCAATACATTAATTTGAGTACATATTTTAAATGGAATAAACTGTAAATTATACTTATTAAATTAATTGAAGTTTTTGTTTCTAGATCGGATGTACCAAATGCAATAGCTATAGAGGACTACGAGGGGTGATCCAAAAGTAATGATAATCAGTTATTTCTAGTGCACACAAAAATACAAAAAAAATACAGTCACTTGCTCAATTACCCACTAGTTCAGGAAAAAAAAAATCATATAAATAGGCCACGATTCCCGGGAGCTACATTCATTTGAATACGGACTGTCAAGGAGTGAACATCAAAATGGAAAAACACGAAATCAGAGCTGTCATTAAATACCTCTGCTTGAAAAAAATGTCTACCAAAGACATACACAGCGACTTGGTGGAAACATTAGGGGACTGTTCTCCTCCATATTCCACAGTTGCACGCTGGGCTAAGGAGTTTAAGCTGGGAAGAACATCGACGGAAGACGAACACCGCGAAGGGCGCCCATCGACGTCCCTCACTGGAGAAAATGTGAAAAAAGTTGAAGAAGTTGTAGTGAAGTTGTTGGAAGATCGAAGAGTGACTATCAGGCATGTAGCTGAGGTCACAGGGATCTCATATGGCAGCATTCAAAGAATCCTTGTGAACGAATTGCATATGAGAAAGGTCTCCGCGCGTTGGGTACCGAAAATGTTAAACGACGAGCAAAAGAAGAAACGAGTCGACATGTCAAGAGCAAATCTCGAAAAGTTCCAGGCAGACAACGATAATTTTTTGTCACGTTTTGTGACCATGGACGAAACCTGGATCCACCATTTTGATCCTGAAACAAAACAACAATCGATGACATGGAAACGATCCGATGAACCGACGCCGAAGAAATTCAAAGTGTCAAGCTCAGCAGGGAAGGTTATGGCGTCTGTTTTTTGGGACGCAGAAGGAATAATCATGGTGGACTACTTGGAAAAGGGGCCACTATTACAGGCTCCTACTATGCAGAACAAATAAGAAGATTGCGGGAGGCTATTAAGGAGAAAAGGCGAGGCAAACTGCGGGCTGGAGTGCTGTTCCATCAAGACAACGCACCGGTTCACAAAGCTGCAATTGCCATGGCTGCCATTCAGGAAGCGGGCTTTGAGCTGGTTGAACACCCCCCCTATTCACCAGATCTAGCCCCCAGTGACTTCTATCTCTTTCCACGACTCAAGGAACACCTCCGGGGCAAGAAATTTGACGATGATAGCGACGTGATGGCCGCGGTTGAGGACTTTTTTGAGAGTCAAGATAAAGATTTTTTTTCTAAGGGAATTTTAGGTTTAGAAAGAGATGGACTAAATGTATAGACTTGCTAGGAGACTATGTTGAGAAATAAATTTAGTTTTTGATTTTATTCATTGTGTTTATTATTGATTATCATTACTTTTGGATTACCCCTCGTATATAGAATTGGTTAAAAACTTTTCCTGTATAGGACGCGGGTGCGGGTGTCACGACACTGCCGCCATGCCGTAAAGATCGCGTTGGATCGCGCGATAGAGTTGTGCGTGAAACCACTCTTACGTAAACTTGGCCACAATTTAAGTTGAACAGTGTTCTAATGACATTGTGCGGTGACACACCTAAAACGATATCGTGCTGCGAGTAGGTAAAAATGAAGTTGCGCTAGAGATGGATAAGACTGTTCCAAAAACTATCGACACCTCGATATTTTCCACTCGTTATCATCATCATATTGTCATTTAACCATAACTTAGCTAATATTTAATTATTTTCGAAACATTATGTGGTTACAGAACTGATATTGAATAGTGGAAATCATAACAAATACTACTTTTTGAAGTGAAAACTTCTTTTGACGCACCACACACGTATTATTCTTGGGCTGTGAACGAAGCTCATCGTCACGCTCGTAAATGAAATAAATCCTCGAGTGGACTCGGAACTATTGAATCTATACTTATAATAAAACTGCAACGGGTCGAATTCTGTACATTGAAGATATTTTGAAAAAAATTTTTTTGGAGCACTCCATAGTCGATACTGAGTGCGAATCTGCATTTTTTTTCTTTCATGTCTGTCTGTCTGTCTTTCTGTATAGGGATCACGCATCACGCCGAAACTACTGATTCAATTCAGCTGAAACTTGGCATGATTTTAGTTTAAACTAAGGAGATTGCTGTAGGCTACTTTTGATCTCCAAATTCTGATCGGTTTTCTTGCGGGAGGGGGTGAAAGTCAGAATGTGTATTTGGTTGTAACTCATGTTTGCGTTGTTTAATTTCATTAATTCATTTTTTGTTAGAAAGAACACATTTTTTATATTGTCCCATCAAAATTTGAACATTATCGGTTTGGTGGTTCGGAAATTACACAAACATTAAATAATAACGACACGCACGGCGCGCTCGGTACATACTAACTTCTAAATATTCTGTGTATCACAGACGATCCACAGAATATCTAGATTCTAGATTCAAGAAGTGCCCACGTGATCGCGTCGCGTCGTCTTGAATGACAAAATAATTGTCAAAATTATATTTTTCTGTGGAAAAAGGAGGAGGATGAGAACATCCTCCTTCAAACAAGGAGGATGTTCTCAATCGGGTTGCATGTTTTTTTATTTGGTTTTATTTTACACGATAACTCCGCTAATTGTGAGTTGATTTTGATAATTCTTTTTTTGTTTGGTAGAAAATACTTCAGAGGTGATCTTATATATCGAAAACAGGGAGGTAGGTTTTCAAATATCAATAAAAAACAAATATCAGGTTAGATTTATCTGTATTTAGTTAGTCGAACGACAGAATTAAATTACCTGTCATTGAAGTAAATTTTTTGTTCTTTTGGAGAAAACATATTAGCATAATAAGTAGCAGCATAAACAACCCATTAAATGTTCCCTCTGCTGGACGTCGGGGCCTTCTCTCGCAAGGAGAGAGACAAGGCTATAATCCACCACGCTGGCCCAGTGTCGGTTGGTGGATGACATAAATGACATATGACTTAGAACTTAGATTCTAGGTACATTTCGGTTTCCTCACGTTTAATCGTTTCCTCCTTCACCGTTTAATTACCGGCATTACGAACATGACTCAGAAAAGATAGTGGTGCGCGTGGTTTTGAACCCTGGGTCTCCGGATCGACAGTCGGCGTTCTCCCGACTAAGTCAGCTGTAGCTTGCTAGACCAGCCGTAACTTAACGTATTATTTCAATCCAAATACTGTTTAAAATTTAAAGGTGTGTTCAACAAGCTTCGGTAACCGAAGCAGACCGTTGTTAGGGTTCCGTACCTGACTTCGCTGTCCGTCCATTCTTCCGTCTGTCACCAGACTGTATCTCAAGAACGGTGATAGCTAGACAGTTGAAATTTTCACAGACGATGTATTTCTATTGCCGCTTTAACAAAAAATACTAAAACTAAAATAAATATTTAAGAGGGGCTTATTTCCATACAACAAACTTGACTTTTTTACCGTTTCTTGCTCGATACTAATAACGTACCTGTCACAGGTTGACGCTTTCACTATTCACATAATGTTAAGTTTTATGTTCTCTTTAAATGTAATTAATTAAAATAAAATATTTTTTTAAGGGGGATCCCATACAATAAAATCATTTTATTTGCTAATGGTTCAGAACCCTTCGCGCGCGAGTTCCACTGGCATTTGACCGGTTTTATTTTTTTTAAAAAAATTTGTAATGTCCTATCCTTTCCTAATATTATATAAATATGTCAATATTTAAATTTTTGCTGCTCAATTACGTTGGAATGGCTGAATGTATCGAGTTAAAATTTGAAACATATTCTTGGCTTAGCTTAAGTAACACACATAGGGACATCTAGATAAGTAACTATACATAGGCAATGTTTGGCCTATGTGTTCTTCCAGACTATAATCTAATTGTATTTCAAATTTCAGCCCGATCACTTGATACGTTCCGCCATGATTAAGTAACAAACATCCAAACATTGACATTCATAATATTTACAGTTACAGGACAACGTTGGAACGGCTGAACATATTGAAACGGCTGAAAATTGAAACGGATAACTTATAGTCTGAAATACCACATATATGTACTACCTATCAACCTGAAAAGAAGCATGGGCCCTAAGGAAACAAATATTAACTATCACGTCAAAACGGCACAACGAATTGGGTTGGCATACGAAACACAGATAGTTTAGAGTCTAAAATTTCACATGGGGTCTAAGTCTATATTTTCGTTTAACTCCATATTAATCTATAATAAGTATATATTTTCGTAAGGAACTTGATGTGATGGTAAGGTAAGAGCCAAAAATGAAAAATATATGCACCCGTTTTGGCGTAGATAATACAGGTGATTTGCGTTCACAATCAAAATAACAAGCAACATTATATTCTCATTAGATGGCGCTAATGCCAGTTTAAATCTAAAAGCACTAAAGGCCCTTTAAATCAATGTTTTGTTATTGTGGTATGTATTTTTTCTTTCATCACTAGGTGGCGTTTCTGGTATTCTAAATTGTACTAATAAGTTTTTGCTGCTAAAAGGATTTTGATGCCGAATTTGGATTCTTTCGTTCTTGGATTTTTTTTCTGTGTTACAATTAAATTCATACATTAACATTTCACTAAGACTTGGCTTAGATTTACGGGTTCAACTTGCTTGAGAACCTATCATTAAAACTCAAAATTTTAATCATTTTGATTCCACACAGGCTTCGTTCAAAATTTTACGCGGGCGAAGTCGCGGGTAACAGTTAGAAAACAGCTTGCGGATAAAAAGAGATAAGTAGGTAATCAGATCGTGCACATCAGCTTCAGACTTTTCGTAATGTATCCTATAAAGATCCTACAAACTGAACACTTGCGGCTATGTTCAATACTACGAAACCTTAATAAGTATGTTTGATTTTGTTTAAAAAAGGAAAAATAAAGATGATAAAATTAAATATAAATATAACACAAAAATTTGTGGAAATACAAATTCACTCAAACTCAAAGGGTTTTCAATGACTACTTATCCAAATATTTGACGGACGATACTTCCAACTAATGTATACGTCAGTAACATCTGCTTACGCGAACGAAGTAGCGGGTTCAGCTAGTCTATACTAATATTATAAAGCTAAAGAGTTTGTTTGTTTCTTTGAACGCTAGGATCTCGGGAAGTACTGGTCCGAATTGAGGGATTCTTTTTTCTATTGGATAGTCCATTTATCGAGGAAGGTTATAGGCTATAGAAAATAACGCTACCATTAATAGAAGCGGAGCATGAATCAAGAATGTAACAAAATCGGGAAAAAATATTCCTTTTTGAGAGTTTTCGTACGTTTCGTGCTTTGACATGACACATGACAGCACGTGTCTAAGATTGCGTCATTGAATATCACAGATTACATACCTCTTGAATATAAAACCTTTGCTAATCTTTTTTTTTTTCTAAATCTGAGTTGGTACTACCTATTTCCGACAGGTGGCGTAGCAGGTAGCTGAAGAGGTTTTTTTGTTTGAAAGCGATATTCTCAGGAATGACTGAACCGATTTCAGTCATTCTTTCACCGTTGTATATGTACGGGATCCTGATAAGTACTAATGTACCACGGGCAACACCGGGGCGGACATCTAGTAACTCATATATCATAAACGGTAAGTTTTTCAGTTTAAGAGTTTACTGGAAACGAAAGAAGCAATGTTATATTTTCTACAATAATGACCTCCATGATTTTCACCTTCAAAGGTAGTTATTTAAATTGGACCGGCAATTTAGTTCAAGTTTCCGTGATCAAGAATTCGCCTCAGGCGCCATCGTGAAATAACGTTTTAGCTGATATCTTGAAAACTTTGTACTTTAGAACAAAAAATATTGAAAGCATCATTGTAGAAAATATAATTTTACATCTTTTGTTCTGTACATTTTTTTCCACAACTCACCGTTTACGATTTATTGCTTATTTAATAAACAGTTTTTCTTTCGCCGCCGATAACTCTTAAAATATCAGCTTAATTGGTTCGTTAGATAGAAAACAAAAAATGCAAAATGTTATTTTCTACAATAAGGCTCGCAGTGACTTTCGCCTTAAAACGTATAGTTTCCGAGATACCGCCAAACTCGTTTTTTCCATTGTTCCAGTCCTTCGAAGTAGGCTATGCAAACGACGCACGAAGCGATATGCTCAGTTCCAACCTGCCCTCGTTTTATTTGCCATTTTCACTAAATCTCAAAGAGGTATAAATTGTCTTAATAACAATTATAAAGTACAAATATTTACACAATGAAAAATATTCAAAATCAAAATAAACTATGGTATTTTTAGGTACAATGTTATTTGATTTCGAATCAATATTATTTACGCAACAGAAGCGAAGCACGCGCGGAAAAATTTGACACAGGTCCCTCCTCGGTAACGTCCCGCGGGACACACTGGCAAACGACGCGTGGATAGAAATTTACTTCAAAAAATCGATTAAAAAAAAAGGAAATTTAATGGAAAAAACGATCGGGTAGAATCTATTCTAAAATGAATTACCTATAAATTGATATTATTTATAAAATATTGAGTATTATAGTACTCGTATAAAATGAAATTTGCTTGTAAAAAAACTGCAAATCGAAGTTATTTCAGTAATTTTTTCTATCGAGAAAATTGTATTGTGTCGTGTATTGAACCAGTACATGGTAAAGAGGAAGAATGTATCCTAAGTATATATTTATTTCAGATTCAAAACGTTATGATTTGTCTGTCAAAAGTGAATTCTAAAACAGACAAAACCGGGAAAACCTGGCCTTAATGCAACAGACACACAGGACACACAGTCCAAAAAGTAGGAGTCAATTAGAATTTACTCCTATTTTTTGTCAAATAGCCATTGGATCCGACGAGCAGCTGTCAATTGCCACTCATATTGAATCGATCTTCCAAGAAGTCCAATATATTCAGCCACGTCGTGTTACCTGCGAGTGCGGGGGACGGGCGTGGCCACGTCGTGTTACCTGCGAGTGCGGGGAGACGGGCGTGACCACGTCGTGTTACCTGCGAGTGCGGGGAGACGGGCGTGGCCACGTCGTGTTACCTGCGAGTGCGGGGAGACGGGCGCGGCCACGTCGTGCGAGTTGAGCGCGCGGCTGGTGATCCCGTGCAGCAGCTGCACCACGTCCCCGTGCCGCACCACGTCGTGTTACCTGCGAGTGCGGGGAGACGGGCGTGGCCACGTCGTGTTACCTGCGAGTGCGGGGAGACGGGCGCGGCCACGTCGTGCGAGTTGAGCGCGCGGCTGGTGATCCCGTGCAGCAGCTGCACCACGTCCCCGTTCCGCACCACGTCGTGTTACCTGCGAGTGCGGGGAGACGGGCGTGGCCACGTCGTGTTACCTGCGAGTGCGGGGAGACGGGCGCGGCCACGTCGTGCGAGTTGAGCGCGCGGCTGGTGATCCCGTGCAGCAGCTGCACCACGTCCCCGTGCCGCACCACGTCGGGCGGGTGCCCGGCCGCCAGCGCCGTGCGCTCCGGACGTTTCACTATCCACCAGTTATTCACGTCCTAACACATAACATTTTAAATTAAAATCCCATACAGATGCAAAAATAGTGGCCTATTGTTGTGAAATGTTAATTTTGTAGTAGTACCTTAATCACAAACATAATATTTTACATACGTTTTAGAAAACTCAATCTTTAGTTTTACAAAAACCGATGATGAATTTGGAACAATCGTTTCAAAGACGTACCTAATAGAGCTCCTGCCGTGAATGTCACATTAAAATCAGTTCAGACATTTCGAAGATGTCTTCTGATACACATCTTAATAAATTTCAACTAACTTCGAAAATAATAGACATTATACAAATGTTCAACCCTTAGGAAATTCACCCTCTAGGATGGACTTTCACAAATCATGGCACATTTCTTTTATTAAATGTTAACTAAGACCATGAATATAACATTTCAAGCGTCTCTCTTGACTGTCCATACAAAACTTCAACGATTATTTCACCTTCAAAGCGGGTAGATTTTCAAACACCATGAACACACTAGACACTGTACTCCAATACACAATTTTTTTACTTCCTAGTAACCATCGATATAAACCATTAGATGAGCACCTTGAAATCGGTAATAAATTACGTCTGTGTGTGTAGCGTAAGTAGTTTACACTCCTACCAATCTACTCGACTCCTAGAATCGCTAGCGGCCAGGTAGGTTCTTCTGTGTTCTTCTTATTTTGGTTGTAGACAACGAATAGTGATTGATGAGCGGAGGTGAGATCGGAAAGAGTGAGCTCACTCTTCCCACCGATGACATAATTCCGTGCGCCTGAAGTTTGGGAGGGCACATCTAATAGGGCACATTAACCAAAACTTTTTCCAGCTTTTCCGGGGTTTCAAGTTTTCGGGCTTTTCAGATACCCGTGACTTCGTCCGCGTAGAATTTAAGATGTGGTCTGTGTGGAAATTGAGTACTTATTTTCAACCTCAAGGACGGTAGATTTCCTAAGATACACATTTTTACTTACAATTAACCAAAAACGTGAATACAAAATTTCACGCTTATAACATTGAAAATAACGAATTTTCATACAACTGTTCATCCCTTGTTTCAAATCAATAAAATCTCTCTCAAATGCCTAACCTAGCTACGCAATGCCTATGCGAGAATGGCACAGTCTATTAAACCAGTCTTTCAACGAAGCCGTCTAGACGGAGCATCAGGGCAATCGTGCGGGGCTTGCGGTGAGACGCGGGAAGCGCACTTCCCTCCCCCATTGCCAACAATGTTAGTATTTCGTGAGCGCGGTTCAGTTTTCGGTTTTATCTACCCGTGTTTAGACATAATCGGCGTTTCTTTCAAGATCAAAGGCGATGGTACTGGTAGTATTTATTTATACTGTGATAGTGAATAACTAAAATGCGGTAACCTTGAAGCTGTAGCAGGTGACTTGCTGCTGGTGGCTGGAGCCGCGCCCGTCGCCGTACTTCACCGGGTACACGTGCGCGTGCGAGTGCAGCCAGCACGCGCGCCCGTGCGTGTGTCTGGAACGTAGCCGCTAGTCACTGCGCGCATGTGCCCACATTTACGAGACAAGTGGATTTAGTCGCAGCAAGCTTTACAGCGAATAACTAATAATAGTAGAGGAGCCCAAGCGGGGATTTCGGAATTTACTCCAGCGCGGCAGATTAATAATGTACCAGGTGGATACCTTGTACCCGGTTAAGTACTTCAATCAGTATGAGCCTATAAATAAGCCCAATAAAGAAAATTGATCATTAGAAATTCTCGAGCACGTCAGATTGAGGTACAGTAGTTATAGTAAGGTACGGTAGGTACAGAGTGAATTAATTACTTGATAAAAAGTGTATATTTCACTAATCTGACAATTTGATGGTGACATATAGAAAGGAGAGGGCTACAAAGTTGTAAAAAAGTCATCTCTGCATTATTGAGCGTGGCTTAATTATTTTTTTTCATACCTATGAAATCAATGAACTCATTTGACTGGCCTCGTGGCTTAGTGGGTAGTAACTCTGCCTGCGGAGCCGAGGGTCGTGGGTCCGATTCCCACCCAGTGCAAATATTTGTGTGATGAATTCAAATGTTTGAACTGTGTCTGGGTGTTTCTATTTATAATAATTATGTATTTAAAACTATATATGTATTATATCAGCTATCTGCCCGCCATACCACAAGCTTTGCTTAGTTTGGGGTCAGATGATGTTGTGTGTGAATTGTCCACCAATATTTATATTTATTTAATATTGTGTGCTCCTCTACCATAACACGCACCATGCAGAACACAGAACAACACACAAATAATGCGTTCAATAAATGCGCATGGATACATTTTCTGTGGACAGTGCGTGTTTTTTATGCAAAGGGCGAGGGAGTTACTTACTTACAATCAAGGTCAGAACACGCATTCACGGGCTATGCTGCATGGTGCGGTGGCATTGTACTAATCGCCTAATCGGTTTATCACTACGGAAAACGGAAAAAATGACAAAGACCATTTTGTTTAGATCTTAGAAAAAGAAGTCGTGCTTTTTCGAACAAAAGGCAGGTAGAATTAGATCTTGTAGATCATTCTAGAAAATATTAGATTATGTGTATACCTGAGGGTGATCTGCGATCCATGCGCGACATGCAGCGGCTGCCCGCGCGTGATGCTCGCGAGGCCGCCCTCCAGGGACGCTTGGAAGGCGCTCGTCATGACGCTGTCGTGGGGGCCCGCGCGCGGGAGCATGGCCAAGTGCGCGTAAAACACTCCCACATACACCATCAACGGTGCCACCACCAGAACCAACATCCGCCATACACTCGACACTACTATACGCCAGACAGGCTCTGGGCTCCCGAAGCGACGCCACATTTTCCTTCCGACTAGATACACGCAAAGGTAGTATGAGTAGAGGCCCGAGTATTTAACCCTGGAAATGGACAAATTACGAGGTTGAAGTCATGGTCCTTTGCCTTATACTAGGACATTTGAATGTGGTTAAGACTAGCAGCGCTCCGCGGTTTTACCCGCTTAGTTCCCGATCCTGTTATTTTCCCGGGATAAAAAAGCCTATGTGTTATTGCAGACCATTATTTACCTACATACCAAATTTTAAAGAGTAGTAAACATAAATTCATGCATACTTAAAAACTCCCGCTTTTATAATAATAGTAGAATTTGTAAACAGGTCTAGACATTGTTGAGCGGTTTCATTTAATAACATTGGTTACAGTACATGTCCATTTGTAGAAATATTTTTTTACATTTTAGTATATTATTAATGCAACTTCAAAATGGTTAACCTTGTGTTATTTTGTCTCATTAAAACGAAACAGTAAATCATGTTATCTACATGCATGCTAAGAAGTAGGTACTCTTTACAAAAAAAAAGATAAATTTGTATGAAAACAAAACTTACGAGAAACAGCAACCCAAGGATAATGCTGCAATAAAAAGCCACACTCCTGAACTGAGTCCAGATTTCCTACAGCTTTTTAATGTAAATAACACTCCGCACAATCCAAATAGAATCTGTATACTCTCCAACAACATGAACCTTGACTGGGCAAGGAAGCAGTTTTCTATAACAATAAAAATAGTCATATTATTATGATTAAAGTTGCAAATACTTCCTTAATTAAACGAGTTTGTATTATTTATAGAATATGTAATTTGTTGATATTATACTAATAATGGTCCATTTTATCTACTTAAAAGCCGATTGTCAGAAGCTCTTGTGAGTAACAAAAAGCTTCCCAAATGATGTAAAGAATAAATAAAGCATTAATCAATTAAATAAACACGAAGCCCAAGTACCACTTCAAGGGCTAAAAGATTGCATTAAGTAGTTCATTGCACAACTTATGTTTGCCAGCTTTAATAATAGGAAAATATGAAATCAACAACTTACCAAATAGTACTAGAAGAGCACCTAGAATAGCCGCCCACTGATATGTACAGAGTTCTAGCATAATTTGATATGAGACAGGTACTAGTAAGCTTCCTGCTAATGCTGGGACCAGGCGAAGTGCTTTTATTGGCACATTTTCAGTATAAGGAGACCCAATGCGGTCAAAAGTGAAGTTTCCATCATATCCACCAGCACGGCCGGCTAAGTATAACAGCTGTTTCCCCAAAGGAGGATGGCTATCAAAGAAAAAGATGCCTTTTGTGTATAAAGTCACATAGCGTCCATAATGTAGCTCATCAAATCTGAAAAGAAGGGATTTTTTTATCAGAATATATTCCAGTTAATTGTGTAACATTTATGCTCATAATTAAGTTCAATCAACTGTGTATCAATTCACTGTGGTTTGTATCATTACTGAAATAGGCCTAATTCTAAAATTAAATCCTAATAATATGTGGATAATTACTAATTCTGATGGGATTTTTTTTATACGAAAAATGTTATTAATGCTAAGATACTTGAAAATAATAATAGTTAACACTAATAATATATGCTTTAGTTAAAGTCCAAATAACAAAAGATGTCATGAAGGTGAATTCATTTCAATTACTTTAGAATAGTGAAGGGTGACAGAATGTAACAAGACAGAAAATATCCATATAACATACTTACACAATATGCTTGGGTTCCTCCAAATTGTACATTCTAAAGCACAATGCTAAAGCAAACAAGACTAGCCAAACCACATCCAATTCTATGTTAATATGACACAGAGGTGCCTGTTTCTCTATGTCATCTAGGTTTTCGATTGTTGGGCTTGCTGCTACCTTGTTTTTTAAGGAATTTTCATGATGCTGAAACATTGTTTAATCACAAATAGTACAGCCATTCTTTAATAATACTTTTCACTTTTTTTTTTTTAAATATTGATAATACTTAATCGGCTGTTATTAAATGCGGCAGCTATTATCTAACAAATCAAGTGTAATTTGAAGGGACTTTATAAATTGGTTTTACTTACGATTGTCTCATTAAGACTGTTTTTAGACTTTTCATTATAACTGTTTTCTTGGAGTTCGCTGACCTCGTTACTTTTCTCTAAGTTAATTTTGCGTTTTTTTATTCCCATGTGTGTTTCCATCTTTTATTATTGTGTCACTTGGTACGAGTACGAGGCGAAGAGTAAAACTTTAACTTTATATTCATTTATTTAAACTCATGCATTGTACTTTTCAAACTTTTGAAATGCAGTTTTACAAAACAACACAAACACACGTCACTTGCGACTGTCATGAATGATAGACTGACACTGACATGAGGTGGACATGAGGCCCATGCGGCCCATGCTACTTTACACTACACACTACACTTTTTTTTATAATCTTCCACCTCCTCTATTTGCAAGAAGTGGTAGGCTAAAGCGCTCTACAGACGATGCCCTGAAATCGGAGGAAATGACGTAGATGTAGTGGAGCACTAAAATAGGGTATTATCTACACACGTACAAATCAGTCAGTACGATACTGGCTGTACAACGGACTGGTCGTCGATCAGAGCAAAGAGTATGTAATTACTACGTAGGAGTCGGCACTCAGTACAAACCAATAACAGCAGTTAACATGTCTGTTCAATACCAACCTAACAAATTATTTAGTTTTCATAATATATGTAATATTAGATTTAAATAAAGTTTCTAGTGGAAATGAAAAAACTTTTTGGTAAACTACGTTTTATATTTACAATACAATAGAAAAATAAATTTACAGCTAATAAAGAACAAAAAACGCGGAAATAAATCAAAGAACATTTATGATCAACACGCAAATGCCACAATGACTAAACAATGCCAAATTGACAAATCGCCTAAATTGGTAAAGAGATGCCCGATGATTATATATCGTAAAATGCTATTGCCTATTATAAAATTTGAAATCGGATCGGTTGAAATTGCGAAAACAGTTGGATTATAGTCTGGAATAACTTAGACTTTATCAGCTGACTATTATTATCATTGTATAAATTCAGACCAGTAAAAACTGTGTTGCCAGACATATTGCATGCTTCTAGAAGAAGAGGCCAGTTTGTACAGGTCAACTTTTAAAATGTTTTGAAAATGTTTTGTATCACCTTATCTTACCTTTTAGTTTAGTTAGTTTATGAATAATATTTCTAGGATTATGGTGGGCAACAAATTTGTGTGTTTCTAATGGATAATACTGTTGGGGCTATTAAAAATTTATCATTTTACTATGTACAATGTAAAATGTCATCATCATCAGTCTGTATTCGTCCACTTCTGGACATAGGCGTCTCCAATAATATGCTTCTCAACCCAATCTTTGGTCTTACGTCTGCTACCGCCATCAATTGCCTTTCATGTATCGTCATTCCATCTAGTATCTCGAAATCGTATACTACGTTAATTTTTTACATAAATACACGGGTAACTCACGTTTAATGTAGTCAGTCCAGTCCGACTCAAGTTTCGATCGCGTCCGGCGATCTTTTTCAAGGAGAGTGCGCGCGCGGGTTCGCAGCTCGTTTAGCACGTACTTGTAATTAAACGTGAGTTACCCGTGTATTTATGTAAAATGTGTAATAACCACGTTAGTTTTCATACTACGTTGATTCGCGGTTTAGCCAACAGCTTGACGTCTTGCTTGAAGTCAATCTGACCAAAAATCGACTGTAGGTATATAGGAACAGGAACTGAAACAATTTTAAATTCCAAAAATTTCTTCAAATAGTGAGTCAACATGGATATAAATACTATTTTAAAGAGTAACCTACTTCTTTACACACGTATTTATTCTGTACTAACTAAAATACTAGTTGTGGAAGTGTCATACTTTTGTCGCGGCACATCCCTATGTTGTCGTAGTTGACATAAACTTTATCCGCTTACGATTACACAAAAGAACCGTGCCGAAAACTCCTATCTATTCTATCTATTGACTTACATTTTATCTGGTTTCCGCAAATTTCAAATTTATTATAGACCATCTTTTCGGCGGCATTGTAGTAAAACGTATGCTTAATGCTAACATAATATTATTATGCAATATCTTCTATTCAACTTCTATTTCTTCTTCTTTTTTCTATTAAACTCCTCGATTAAAATACACGAAACACAATACAAGCAATGTGACGGACATGACCACAGACTTAAGTAGATACTTTGATATAACAGTGAAAGAAAGAGAAGCTATACATACTGTGCTCTTGACATGGACCGTGTAAATTTCATACATTTATAATTGTTCCAAGTTATGATACACTTACAACTTACAAAACTAGGGCGTGTATTCCGCAATTCCGAAATCTTGGAGATTTTTTTTGATACTTAAATTCCGAAATTGAAACACTTTAATATCGTTACTACAATATCGGTATTTTGACTACCAACTTCTTTTCTAACGATACACACACGCGATAAGTTATTAAAATAAACCTGAGCGGCTCCAAAATTATTGAACTGGATTTGTTTAACCCCACCATTCTCCTACTTCAAAGAACTTTTAAATCTTTACATAATTACCATAAGCTTCCTTTTAGGTCAAAATCAGTCTTTCCCTAAAGGCCCTTCTGCTTTAACTAAAATGTTCGATGGCATATCGTTTACTTGCAGGGCGGGCGACTCAGTTATGGAATAAATTGCCCGTGCACATCAGGCATTCTCCTTCACTGAACAATTTGAAAAATATGTTTAACAATTATATTTGTTAAAATTGTAGACTTGTTGTTGGAAAATTTACTACTTATGCAATTACAGGCGTTTTTATTTATGTTGTAATCGCATTACATTTATTTATAATCGTATTAATTAGTATTGGTATTATACATCAATAATTAAGTACCTACTAGTATTGTTGTATAAGATTAACTAACTACAATATCATTATATTGTGTTATCATTTTATTATTATTGTGTCTTTCATTCCGTTTTTTTTTGTTCTTGTTTGCGCACCCCATATTCTGACTATTTTACAAATTCTTTTCCGTCCTAAAGTTGGCTGGAATAGATCGCTTTCAGCGGAAAGGCCGCCCACTGTCGCAGTACTTTACAATGTTTTGTTGAGTTTTGCTGTGCCTTTTTTTAATGTGTCAATGAAGAGTAAGCATAAATATTAATACATTTTGTAGGTAAAATCCAAATACATTTTCCAGTTTTGAAGCTGTTCCGGAATTCCGATATTGGGTATTTACTATCATGATTCAGTGCAGGAATTGAAAACTTTCCGATATTACATTCCCTACTTAAAACAAAAAACATAGGTGTTGTCATGGCACTTACTACTGAGAAAAGAGAGACTTAGGTTAAAAACTGGTTGTAAAAACATCATGAATTATAGACAAAAACATTAGGGATGTTTTTGAAAACTTGTTGTAGCGCACACACAGATTTTTCGTGGGCTGTGAATGAAATGAAAGAAATGTTCAGATGAACTCAGTATCGCCCAGAGGAGATGATCGATATTCATTGATGGTGATATCAATTTAATTTTGCAGATAAAAGTAGTACTGCGTAGTGGTACTAGGCGCAATCCGAACGGCTCAAATTCAAAATGACAATCCTTGCTTCTGTAATTCTAAACAGATAAAACAAAGACCGAGATGTGAGATTCCGTGTCGGATCAATCCGACTGGGTTTAGAATTGCTACGCTGGTTTCATTTAATTTCTACAATAAAATAGTCGTAACATATATCAACTAAAATAAAACATACCTACACTTTTTATAGAAAAGAGTGCTTGTCACTGTTTTCTATATAAAAGAGCAGGACATGTGCTTGATAGTAACCAACATGTCTGCCACATAACATCACATTTTTGGTAGTGGTAGGACTCTTAGCAGAGTTCGGCTGGGCCGCCAAGCAGTAATGTGCAGGCATATTGAAGGGCAATGTTTCCAGAGAAATTACAGGGCTTAGAGATATAGCATCTCAGATATCTGGGTGACGAGCGCAGTGCAGTGCTAGGTAATGATTTGGACTCTTCATGTTCCAAGAGCTGCGTGTCACTGTGCCGTTATGTGGCAGGTATGTTGCTTACCATCAGGCATATGTCCAGCTCGTCTCGTCACTATTTACAAAAAAAAACACAGTGATACGCAGGTATTGGAACATCAAGAGTCTAAATTATTACCTAGCACTGCACTGCACTCGTCATCCAGAGATGTTTTATCTCTATGCCCGGTAATTTCACTGGAAGCATTGCCATTTGAACCGGCACGTAGTAATGTTTCCACATCACTGCTTCGGGGTAGAATAACTGGTTATTTATTTCAAGATAAGTTAAGAAAATATTTTGTGTACGATTTCGATTACTCGATCGTATATCGTATCGATCTATAGCCAAAAAGTCGTATAAATACGATTTAAATCGTATGGTTGACAACACTGGCTGAAATCGGACCCGATTTTTTGATAAGTGATTTATCACGCCCCCTCCGCCCCTTTTTCGTCATTTCCTCCGATTTCAGGGCATCGTCTGTAGAGCGCTTAAGGCTATAGAATAGATAATATAGATAGAACGGACACTCCCCACCCCCCGCCAATTTCAAGCTTCCTCGCCCCTCAGGCCGTTTCGGATACGCTAGGAGCACTCAACGAAGGGCTGGTATCGAACATCTAATTCCTAACGAAATATCATCATGGTGGGTTGTTGTGCTGTTTACGGCTGTCCGTCAACTAAACGGGACAAAATTAAAAGCTTTATTTAATTTCTAAGGATAAAATAACGTAAGATTAGAAACTGTTAAATAACGTTGCTTTATAATAACGTAGCAATTTTTAAGTCAAAGTTCGTAACTTACACAGCCAGTTTTGGGCACGGATTGATAATGCTTGGAGGAATAATTATAGTGACAGAATAAAGTTTCCTTCTTGGGTAATTGTAAAATAATATGCGAATGTGTACCTACTAACATCTATTTCTGTCAGTAGGTACACATTCGCATTTTATTTTACACTTACCCATGAAGGAAACTTTATTATGTCACTATAATTATTCCTCCAGGCATTATCAATCCGTGCTTGGGCACATAAGATACTGGCTGTGTAAGTTACGAACTTTGAGTTAAATATGACTTCGTTAAATATTGGTAGACAATTCACATACAACACTATCTGACCCCAAACTAAACAAAGCTTGTAATATTATAAATATAAAGCAACGTTATTGAAAAGTTATTTTATCATTAGGAAATTAAATAAAGCTTTTAATCTTGTCCCGTTTAGTTGACGGACAGCCGTAAACAGCACAACAACCCACCATGATGATAGGTATTTCGTTAGGAATTAGATGTTAAAAAAATCTTCAGGATATGATAGTGTAGCTGTGCAATTAATTAAAAATTGCATTGATTACATCGTTGATCCTCTAGTTCATATTATAAATTTATCATTCACAAATGGATGTTTTCCAGATGCACTGAAAAGAGCCCTAATTAAACCACTATATAAAAAAGGATCTAAAAATGATGTAAATAATTATAGGCCCATAGCGCTTTTACCATGTTTTTCTAAAATACTTGAAAAGGCGATTTATAACAGATTATCATCATTTCTCAGTTCTCAAAACATCTTAAACAATAATCAGTTTGGCTTTCAAAAAGATAAAAACACATCCTTAGCTGTATTCAAAATGTTGAAACAGGTATGGGACGACATAAATATTAAAAAACCAGGCGTGGCGCTATTTTTAGACTTATCTAAAGCATTTGACTGCGTAGAACACAAAATATTACTAGAGAAACTAGAACATATAGGAATCAGAGGTCAAGCTCTGAAACTTATTGCCTCTTACCTGGAAAATCGTACCCAAGCAACATCCCTAAATACGAGGGGTGATCCAAAAGTAATGATAATCAGTTATTTCTAGTGCACACAAAAATACAAAAAAAATACAGTCACTTGCTCAATTACCCACTAGTTCAGGAAAAAAAAATCATATAAATAGGCCACGATTCCCGGGAGCTACATTCATTTGAATACGGACTGTCAAGGAGTGAACATCAAAATGGAAAAACACGAAATCAGAGCTGTCATTAAATACCTCTGCTTGAAAAAAATGTCTACCAAAGACATACACAGCGACTTGGTGGAAACATTAGGGGACTGTTCTCCTCCATATTCCACAGTTGCACGCTGGGCTAAGGAGTTTAAGCTGGGAAGAACATCGACGGAAGACGAACACCGCGAAGGGCGCCCATCGACGTCCCTCACTGGAGAAAATGTGAAAAAGTTGAAGAAGTTGTATTGGAAGATCGAAGAGTGACTATCAGGCATGTAGCTGAGGTCACAGGGATCTCATATGGCAGCATTCAAAGAATCCTTGTGAACGAATTGCATATGAGAAAGGTCTCCGCGCGTTGGGTACCGAAAATGTTAAACGACGAGCAAAAGAAGAAACGAGTCGACATGTCAAGAGCAAATCTCGAAAAGTTCCAGGCAGACAAGGATAATTTTTGTCACGTTTTGTGACCATGGACGAAACCTGGATCCACCATTTTGATCCTGAAACAAAACAACAATCGATGACATGGAAACGATCCGATGAACCGACGCCGAAGAAATTCAAAGTGTCAAGCTCAGCAGGGAAGGTTATGGCGTCTATTTTTTGGGACGCTGAAGGAATAATCATGGTGGACTACTTGGAAAAGGGGCCACTATTACAGGCTCCTACTATGCAGAACAAATAAGAAGATTGCGGGAGGCTATTAAGGAGAAAAGGCGAGGCAAACTGCGGGCTGGAGTGCTGTTCCATCAAGACAACGCACCGGTTCACAAAGCTGCAATTGCCATGGCTGCCATTCAAGAAGCGGGCTTTGAGCTGGTGGAACACCCCCCCCCTATTCACCAGATCTAGCCCCCAGTGACTTCTATCTCTTTCCACGACTCAAGGAACACCTCCGGGGCAAGAAATTTGACGATGATAGCGACGTGATGGCCGCGGTTGAGGACTTTTTTGAGAGTCAAGATAAAGATTTTTTTTCTAAGGGAATTTTAGGTTTAGAAAAGAGATGGACTAAATGTATAGACTTGCTAGGAGACTATGTTGAGAAATAAATTTAGTTTTTGATTTTATTCATTGTGTTTATTATTGATTATCATTACTTTTGGATCACCCCTCGTATATATGACAAAAACACAAAAACTATGCAACAAGTCTTATCAAAATATATGCTTATCGAGTCAGGAGTTCCACAAGGTAGCATTCTTGGACCATTGCTATTTTTAATATACATAAACGAATTGCCATTTATAACTAAATATTTAACTGTAATGTTTGCCGATGATGCCACAATTTATATCCCAAAAAACCACTCAATCTTTAGCAGAATTTGAAAATGAGGTAAATTATGTATTATGTGTTGTCATAAAATACTTGGAAAGTTTGAGCTTAAAAGTTAATATAGATAAAACAAAATTGATGAATTTTAGAAATTATAAACAAACTCCCATCCCATTGAACATTAAACATAATGGGCATAAAGTTATTACTGTCAATGAAACAAATTTTCTTGGAATAACATTAGACACGAATCTAAATTGGAAACAACATATTCGTAGAGTAAATATTAAATTATCGCAGAATTGCTATGCGTTATCCATAATTAAAGAAGCCACTTCCAAGGCTGTTGCAACAGATGCGTACTATGGGAATGTATATCCTCATTTAAGTTACGGAATAATATTTTGGGGCAACTCAACAGACGTAGAATCTACATTTTTATTACAAAAAAAGTGTCTTCGTGTAATATATAATATAAAAAGCACTGACTCTTTACGAAATATTTTTAAGGAAAATAACTTATTGACTCTAACAGGAATATATATATTAGAAATTTGCATGTTTGTCAAAAATAATGAAAGTATCTTTTCAACATACCATCGAGTCGTGCCGATACTTTACGTACCAAGCAAAAATTCAACATCTCTATTCGACAAGTAATCAATGCGATATTCTACAATAGTTCATTTTATACTGCTATTAAAATATTCAACCACCTACCAGTGGAACTTAGTCACTAAAAGCGACCAAATTTAAAATAGCACTAAAAAAATGGCTTATATCAAAAGTCTATTATAAGTTAAGTGAATATTTTGAAAATTAATGACCTATTATATATAAAGATATATATTATAAATAGTGATAGATATAGGTGATAATTATAGTTTTATTTGTAACAAGGTCAAAAAACCATCCAAGGTTTATTTATTTGTTTAGTTTAACTGTGTAAGTTCCCACTGCCAGGAACATAGTATTTAACACGGATTTTGAATAAATTCTGTGATTATAGAGATATACATATGTACTCATATATTTGAAAATAGCGTACAATCTTTTCATGTGTTTATTTTTTTGTAATAACTCAACTTTTAACTTGATTATTTTTAATTTAAATTTTACATGTAAATACTTTGAATACTTACATGTAATAATTTTGTGTGAAAATTGCGTTACATATTGAATATTTTACAATAATGTAAAACTTAAATTGCACGCCCGAAATGGGTAAACTGTTGTTACTTTTGTATGTTTAGTACCTACCATCTTATGTACACAGTTAAGCAATAAAGATTCTGATTCTGATTCTGATACCGGCCCTTCGTTGAGTGCTCCTAGCTCCTAGCACATCCCGGACACTCCACTAAAATTCCATACAAACGCCGCTGTGGAGCTACCTTCTCTTCACACAACTACGCAGATGTCGTTTGTACACACGCGTAAATGTGTGCGTTAGAGCTAGGGCTACTGAATTGTTTTATTGAATAGTTGTGCCCCTTGAGTTCACCTGGTGACGTAGTCTATAAACTTGCTATAATGTTGAGTTACATAAATATAATGGAGCCAAATTATACTATTCTAATTAAAAGGGTGTGTACACAGATTTCTAAATTGTTTTAGAAATCTGGGGGTTTTTGTATTGCCGCGTAAAATGAAACGAAACCGATGATAGATTAGATCAGGTACCTAGATATCTATTTCTGTTAGTAGGTAAAAAATATTCGCATTTTATTTTACACTTACCCATGAAGGAAATTTTATTCTGTCACTATAAAATTATTCCTCCAGGCATTATCAATCCGTGCTTGGGCACATAAGTTACTGGCTGTGTGAGTTACGAACTTTGATTTAAAAATGACTTCGTTATTATAAATAAATAAATATTGGTAGACAATTCACACACAACACCATCTGACCCCAAACTAAGCAAAGCTTGTAATATTATAAAGCAACGTTATTGAAAAGTTTTTGATCTTACATTATTTTATCATTAGGATATTAAATAAAGCTTTTAATCTTGTCCCGTTTAGTTGACGGACAGCCGTAAACAGCACAACAACCCACCATGATGATATTTCGTTAGGAATTAGATGTTCGATACCAGCCCTTGGTTGAGTGCTCCTAGCTCACAGAACATATACTCACGGAGAAGAATGCCAACTCCATACTTCATGAAAAAGTAGCGCCATCTATCGTTTGCCCCCCTTAAAACTTTTTCCAGGCTCAAGGCGGGAAATTTTAAAATCAAAAATTTGCGTTGGCGGGAAATTTCGAAATGTATTGTTTGCGTAGGCGGAAAAATTTCAAATTTTGTTGGAATATAATAGGTAGTTTACGTACCACAAGGAACTACAGCCCAAATATAAACGAAACTTGTCTTGTTTATATTTATGGCCCGTAGCTCCATGTGGACCTGAACAAAAACATGCGTTAAGTTTTAGTAAATTTATTTCAATTCATTTATTTTTACAATTTATAAAGGTATTTGGACAATATGGCCATTAGCAAAATATAAATAATTTTAAAAAGTTCCCTCAAAGAATCTTTAGTTTTTAAGTATGTAAACGGCATGACTTTCTTATATAAAATAAAAATCTTTTGTATCACATTAATAAACAAAAAAAAAACAATCAAAAATGTTCCATACCCATAAAATAGTTGCACATCTTACTGGGCAAAAAGAGCAAAAAAAATTGAATTCTGACATTAAAATGTGATGTTTACACCTTAATGAGACTTATCAGCCTGAGTCGCAGTCGCTTTTATATTATTTTCTTCAAACTCTGCCTTCTTCGATGGTCCTCTTTCTTGTTTGAAAAGGCTCAGCATCTGAAAGTTAATTAACATCAGCATTATAATTTTCATCATCACTTAGTTGAAAGTAATACATTTAATTGTTGTTATTGCAATGCAAGGCTTTAAGGGTCAATGTATCCAGATAAATATTACATGGCAGAGATATGTATCGCTCCTGTTATGGACAAGCATATTTCTCACTATATCACTATCAGGCACAAGCCCCGCTCATCCCACCACTCTAAACTATTATAAATAAAAAACCATGGATAGCATGTAATGAGATATTTATAGTGTTACTAGCTGACCCGGCAAACGTTGTTTTGCCATATAAATAATTTCCTAATAAAATAAGGGTTGATCGTAGAAGGGTGAAAATTGAAAATTGTATGTATTTTTGTATGTTGTATCATAAAAAAATAGAAATTAAAATTTTTGTCTAAAAAATAAAATAAAAAAATTTTTGGGGTGGACTACCCCTAACATTTAGGGGGATGAAAAATAGATGTTGGCCGATTCTCATAGATACCGGATAAGTACAAAAAATTTCATCAAAATCGGTCAAGCCGTTTCGGAGGAGTATGGCAACGAAAACTGTGACACGAGAATTTTATATATTAGATTGAATAAGCACAATAGTTAAATGTTGAGATAATGAAACCTACACTAAATTCTAACACAATTACATTGTTATTTTTCCTGATTAGTGTTTTATTTTTAAATTCAGTATACCAACCTCAAATTTTTTTGATGCATTCTAATAGTCACTTGCTTTATGTCAGCGGTCGCATTGTCATTTGTTTTGCGGATGGACCTGCATCATTTTCAGTTGTAGTAACCACTGCCAGTATTCAAAATGATGTGTTTTCTACTAGCAGCGGTTGTCTGCTTTGTAGATGGCCTTGCTTCAGGTTCAGTGCTGTTTAGCATCTAAAATGAAACAGATTATAAACTATTTTACCAAGCATAATAAGGACTATATACATATATTATATCATGTTATCCTTTGAATATGATTAATATATTTATTTTATCTTATGATTCACATATTTACCTTATCACAGTTTTCATCTAGTCCAGCAGATTTTATGAGTTGTTTTCTATCATAAACAACATCAAGATGCTTTTTGTACAGCTGTTCTTGAAATGGGTTTGAAAACCATTCTTCTTAAGATAGCAATACATCGCCCCTCAACTCGCAACTGAAAACATAATTAAAAATGAACCCATATGTTTTAGTTTACACCAGGCGCTCTTACTATGTGAAAAAAAAATCGCAATTTGGCACTACATAGAACTTTTATTAACTAGGTACTTAGGTACCACATGCTTACCGTAGAGAATTCCTATTTCCAAGTCTAGGAGGCGATCTGCCACATTTTCTTTTCTCTTTCATAATGAAAAACATCAGGAATACTTCGTTTAGAACAAAAACAAAGAAAGATGCAAACTTTTTACAACACAAAACCAAGAAGCCATTTTTTGGTTTTTTGTGACGATTTTAGAGATGAGTATTTAAGTAATGATAAAATAATCGATAGTTCTGTTTATTGTTATTCTACTATTCGAATTATCTTGAGATTTATACCCGTGATAATAATTAATAATGTAATTGTTATTACACATTTTTTCAGCTGGATCCAAATGATCTAATAATTAGGAACGGACAAAGTAATAAGTTGTAGATCAGCCAGAAACTACCTGTGTAGCAAACTGTTATTAAAAATACACCTACGTGTTCAAACAGGATACAGGTTGCTACTTCACCGAATCTGATTTACAAGTTTAGTTTAAATTCAGGACCGAGATTCACAACGCAATCTGATTGATCTCGACACGGAATCAAACCTTTCTGTCTTTGGCTTATCAGTTTGGAATCACAGAGACAAGGATTGTCATCCTGTGCCCGAATCGTTTGGGTTGCGTTGCGAATACACCACCCAGGGCATAAAAAGAGCTACTAAATTAATCATTGACTCAAAATCGATACTATTAGTTACTAAAAAATCGTATATCGTAATAAATAAAATCTTTATTTTTCACTGGTTACTTATCTCTAAAATGGAGCGTTAAAAAGAGACGCAAATATATGTTGCCACTCTTCGTTTGGGACCCCCACGTGTATGTACTTTTATCCCACCTAGCCCTAGAAGAGTCGACCACCCCTGTCCTAGCTTATCCAAAACGGCCTGAGGGGTGAGGAAGCTTGAAATTGGCGGGGGGTGGGGAGTGTCCGTTCTATCTATATTACCTATTCTATGGCTTTGTGTACATGCATTAAAATTCAAGAGAACTATAAATTGTCTGATTAAAAAAAATCATCTATCTCAATATACGGATATTGTCAAAACCTTAGATTTGGACAGAAATGTTCAGTAATGTTAGACGTAATATAAGCGCCATCTATCATTTCTTCGTTTTAATCTCTTGAAAATGTCTAGAAAATCTGTATCTAGAAAAAAATACGTGGTAGAAATGATACTTTAGAAATGTTTAACTTTCTTTTTACTGTCGCTTTTTTCGTTTTAATGATTTTCAAATCACAACGCTGCTTAAGAAATGTTTACTACAAAAATAATATATAGAAATCGTTGAATACGTAACATACAATTCGGGTAAGAGCGAACTAAATCAGTCAGTTGACCATGCGGCATTACTGAACAATAGTGGATCGCCGAAAAATAACGGTCACGGAACCAGATAATCGATGAGCTAATTCGCACAGTTCACTAAAACTTAAGGAGCTGTTCTGTGTACTCGTGGTTTGGTAACTAATGTCCCAACACTATTATTTTTTTTACTTATTCTTGGCCATAGATACCACAAAACATGGATAGATACCACAGACTAAGTAGAGAGAATAGATACTAGTCCTTCAGCCACAGATAAATATTTTCGTATCAGTGTTGCTATTTATATTTTTGAATCTTCCTTTTACTTGTGCTTACTTTGTGTCTCTTTTTTAGTTTTAAAGATTTTTATTGAAAATCGAATGTGATCAGTAACAATCTTTTATTCCATTATCAATTTAATTGACTATTTTTATTCCCAATATTTTACACTAAAAATGAAGAAAATTTGATTTTTGAATGAAATTTTTTCTTCGAGTATTTTGGGTTTATAGAAGGTAAACAAACCAAATACATCAGTTGAGCTGAGAAGAAAATTATAATTTATCTAAAATAAGTGATGTGTTCGGGAAACCTCCAACATTTTTAGTTATCGCAAATAATTTAGATTTACACTTTTTCCCTGAACATTGGGAGGGGCTTCATAGTAATTACACTTTTGAGAGTCTATGGTACAGACAAATCTTTTTTGAAATTCCACACCGCCATCTAGTGCATACTTTGGAACTATTTTTGTCTCGTCGGAAAACGGCTCATTAGAATAGTATAAGTTGACTCCATTCTACTTATGTAACTCAACATTATAGCAAGTTTATAGACTACTTTACATCACCAGGTGAACTCACAGGGCACAACTATTCAATAAAACAATTCAGTAGCCCTAGCTCTAACGCACACATTCACGCGTGTGTACGAACGACATCTGTGTAGTTGTGTTAAGAGTAGTAACTCCACAGCGGCGTTAGTATGGAATTTTAGTGGAGTGTCCGGGGTGTGCTAAGGCCTCGGACAGTAGTCCATTGCCTTGACTTCAATAATAAAATACCATGGTCACGGGTGGCTGCTGTGGGGATGTTATCCACTCAAGGTTTGCAGTCCTTGAAGTATCATCTCTGTGTTATTCAGTCAGAATTTCTCTTGGGAGTGGACGTCATTTTGGGGTTTCCGATGGGCGCGCGTGGAGGGGCGCAGTATTTTGGAGATGAGGGTGCGGCGCGTTGTCTGCTGCGTCATACATTCGTCTAGCTAAATGGGCGATGAAGTCCCCCACTGACTCCATGCGTGTGTCTCGAGCAATGACGTCGTTGCGCACATATCTTCCCGCTCCCGTACACATTCTTAGGGCGACGTTCTGGGCTGCTTGCATTCTTTGTTTGTTTGTTGGTTACCAAGAAGCTGCTGCGTAGGTCAGCCGTGACCGAATGTATGTCTTGTACTCTCACAGCTTTGTCTTTAGCGGCAACCTGGATACGAGGACTGGACGTAGTAGAGCACGAGCAGCTTTAGCTTGGTTTATGGTGTGATCCACTTGGGGACCCATTCTCAAGGAGCAGTCTATGTGGATGCCTCAGTATTTGACTGAAGTTTGACATGTCACTTCTTGACCTCTTAGTTGTAAGTTGTAAAGGTGGAGGCTACGTTGGGAACTTACTAGCAGTGCGGTTATTTTTCCCGTTGACAGCCACTCTCCAGTAGTCTTGCCTAACACTTTACACCTTTACACATAGAAACACCAGACAGAATAATGGTATTTTACAAATGCTTGAATTCATCACACAAATATTTGCATTTTGCACTGAGTGGGAATCGAACCCACGGCCCTCGGCTTCGCAGGCAGAGTTAGTGTACTACTTAGTCTGTGTTATTATCACTATATAAGTCAAGATTAAAACATATTTTCAAAGTTAGTGTAATATAATTCGGAACATTGCATTGGATTTTTTTTTAATTTTTGTTTTTTGGCGCCAACGCCAACAAACTCAACAAAGTAAAAAGTTAGGTATTGTTTTATTGTTGTGCTAATAAAAAAATATTTTTTGTTATCACTTATCATTCTAAATTCCTTAAACTCGGTTACTCAGTTATGGCAGCTAGAAACACATCAGTTGGAAGTAAAAACTCTGAGACAATTGGAACAGTTGTGTGTCCAGTTTGTGATAAATACTTTGAGCCCAATGTCATAGAAGAACATGTAAATAAATGTTTGTTCTTAAATACATCAGGAAAAAGTAGTTCAAAACGCAGTAGTTCACATTTTAACACTGCTTCACCGAATGAAAAAAGAGTTAAAGCGGATAGAGCTAACCAAACTAAGGTAACCTTAGCCCAAGTTTTAATATTTATTTTGCATTAATTTATTCCTATTTGATTTTTTTTAAAAGCAGCCGGATGTAATACAATCAGTTTTGCACACGGTAATTACGTGCAACACTCAGTTGAATCAAATACATAGGTGAATAATAACAAAACTGATATCTCTTGACGATATACTTCATACTAATTTATACCTACACCTTCCTTTGTAATGAATTCTTCTTAGACCTATTTCATTTATTAGATATTAATTTCATGCTGTAGTTTAGGATCTTGTATCACTCATATTTTATTTATTTTACAAATAAAAATAAGAAATACCATAATAATATGACAACTACCTATCTTATTTTCAACTCAGGAATCAAGTGTTCCAAATATGCCAGCTGCCAGTTCATCAAAAGAATCAATTCCATTGGCAGAGCGCATGAGGCCAGGCTGTCTAGGTGACATTGTTGGACAAATGTCTGCCTTTGGATCTGAGACCATGTTGCGGTCTTTGTTGGAGCAAAATAAAGTGCCTAATATGATATTATGGGGTCCTCCAGGATGTGGCAAGGTGAACATTATTATGACAGATTTTCCTATAGGAATGTGGTATGATTTTCCAACAGCGTTTTTTTGAGTTATTAATTAATTTGCTTACTTGTGACCATGGATATTTAAAAATATCTGGACATATGTAGTCTTGGTAAGACAACAACTGTGTCCTTCGAGTTGGACACATAATATGCATGTGTGCGCTGTCACATACAGGCTGACACGTGATCACACACATCAGTGGGTCATTACACGCGCTACTTGTGTACATGTGTGCGTGTCAGCCTATCAGTGACAACCTGACAATGCACACATGCAAATGTGACTGTTTCTAGTGACACAGTTTTTGGTTTAGCGAGACTATGTGGGACTTTTTATGCGCTCATGCTTGTGACCTATATTACTTATTGTGTATTTTTTAATAATTGTCATAATTGATTTAATCTTAATTAAATTATATCTGACTTGTGACTATCTTAATAATTGCCAAAAAAGATAATTCCTTTAATTACAGACATCCATTGCAAATGTTGTGGCCAATATTTGTAAGGAACAGAAGAACATGAGATTTGTTAAACTATCTGCCACTATGTCGGGAATTAATGATGTCAAAGAAGTAGTGAAAGTAGCAAAGAATGAAGCCCAGTTTAAGAGGCATACTGTGCTCTTTATGGATGAAATTCATAGGTACCTCATGATTATGTCGATATTTAGAATTACATTGGGAAATTACTTAGCTTAGGAGAGCTTTCTAAATAAACTACAATCAGCCACATAATGTCTATCAGTACAGGCCTGGATCATAAAGATCTATTAGTGTAGTCCTTATGTCACATGGCCTACTTATTTCTAATATCTTTGTTAAGATGTTTAGACTGTGTATTAAAAAATTATCTATAATATTGTATAAAATCACTTTCAGGTTCAATAAGCTTCAGCAAGATACATTTCTTCCTCATGTAGAAAATGGCACAATCACTCTTGTAGGTGCTACCACCGAGAACCCCTCCTTCAGTCTGAACAATGCATTGCTGAGTCGATGTAGAGTAGTTGTCTTAGACAAGCTTACGGTTGATGATGTCAGGCTCATACTGAAGAGAGCTCTTGAGAAGAATAATGATGCTGTCATTGTGAACTCTGAAGGACCTGTGAAGTTACCCAAAAATAATATACCAAAGTATGTTGTATGTCCTGTTCATTCTTGAAGATAGGAAGTTGGGAGCCTGATGGTAAGATAGAGAATAACAGACCTGTTAGTAACAAAAAATTAAAATGTTCCTGTTTGAAGGGCAATGTTTCCAGAGAAATTATAGGACATACAGATAAATCATCTTACATCTCTGGTTGACAACCACAGTGCAGTGCTAGGATTTGGACTCTTCATATTCTAATACTTAGTTGCGTGTTACAGTGCTGTTATGGACAGGTGTATTGCTTACTATCAGGCACATGTAAACCTCATCCTCGTCCATGTTTTTTTTTTGCCACAAAGCATTAAATAGATCTTTTAAGCATTAAATGGATCAATTTGCACCCCAGTACACTATTCAGACACAGACACAGGCGCATAAAACTAATCCATCCTAAGGCTTGGAAATTCAATAATTGAGCTGTTTCATACAAAGACAGGTGAATAAGCATAGATTTTTTCCTACCTAAAGGACATTTGTGTTGATGCCTGAATTTTATGCATGTGTTAGATACATAGTAGAAGAGGGTTCAGTGCAATGGCTGGCGGAAGTGTGCGACGGCGACGCGCGCGTGGCGCTGGGAGCACTGGAGCTGGCGCTAGCGGCACGCGCGCCGGGAGACCTGGCCGCGGGGCCGGCGCTCATCAGTCTTGACCTTATCAAGGATGGGATCAAGGTGCATCAAACAAAACAGTAATAAGTAAATACTCATAATTATGACCAACTTTTACTAAACAAACTACACTGGCCCCATGTGGTGGACTAAGGCCTTGACTTTCTCCTTGTGAGAGAAGTCCGAGTCCGAGTCCGTAAATAATCAACAACAAAAAGTAGCAATTAAAAAAAAAACAGGCGTTTACCCGTATTCTGCAAGTCCAAATGCATTATTTGTATCAAATACTTACTGCTTACTTTTGTAATTATGAGTTTTTTATTTTGTTTTTCAAGGTGCGTAGATAACCCTGTAAAAGATTCGTAAACATGATTTCAGCGTTCGCACATGCTGTACGACAAAAAGGGCGAGGAACACTATAACACGATATCCGCGATTCACAAATCTATTCGAGCCAGTGACGATAACGCGGCTCTGTATTGGACGACCCGGGCGCTACACGGGGGCGAAGATCCACTATTCATAGCGCGTCGGCTTGTGAGAGCTGCCTGCGAAGACGTAGGTAGGAAAATTACATTACAACTGTATTAATTCCGCCATCGCCGGCGACTGAGAGATGAACGTACTGAGTGTTCATGACGACCAGACCCCATCATAGCTGCTACATGCGTCTCCATCGTCGCTGCTGGGATCAGCCGAGCCGTCAGCTCCCGGGAAATATCTACTTACGCCGTTTTAGGTAGGACAAGTTTTACCCGGTTCCGCTTTCGTTACTTTCCCGGAATCAAAAGTGGCCCACCTGTACCTATGTATTCCAGGCCATATTCTGTGTTCCATTTTTCAAACCGATTCGTTCAGACGTTTTGACGTGATAGAGCAGCTAATATATTTATCTTTCGCATTTATAATTTTAGAGATGAATCAAGAAGTGTAATCACATCATTTTTATGTAATGTAGGTACAAAAAACTGATAACATGAAGGAACGAGACGGCGCGCGGCCGTTTAAACATCATATTTAGTGGTTAGCATCTCATGGTCCCTTGAATGTACTAAATACGAACAAGTAAATAAATTTCAATTTGATTTCGGGAGGATATGGAACATATCTATTCATTCACAGAATTCAATAACATTAAACATTAATACCTACCTACCGAATGGTATGGCGATTAATTTTTTTTTCCCGACTGCCAAGAAAAGTGAGAGTGGGCTGGTTCTTTCTTTCTAGTCACAAGTCAATTGGTGATTTTTATTATCCTACATCAATGGGTGACACATTGTTTGTTGTAGAGTGTGTGGTATTGTTTGAAGTACTAAAACTTGCAGTCAGTGCCAATAAATTAAATATGTGCAGGGTTGGCCGACCAGAACGCCGTGGTGGAAGCCGTAGCATGCTTGCAAGGGTGTCAGCACATCGGGATGCCAGAGTGCGATGTGCTGCTTGCTCAGTGCGCGGTCAGACTCGCCAGAGCGCCCAAGAGTCAAGAAGTATATCGCGCTATGAAGCGGTGCAAACAGCTTTTGACTGAAGCGAAAGGGCCTTTACCACCTATTCCACTGCATCTGCGCAATGCCCCCACAAAACTAATGAAAGAAATCGGTTGGTACCCTATATCCAACAACATTCGTTTTGTTCATTTCGCAAATAACACAAGGCGAACTTTTGAGATTTGAATGAAGCAAAAGTAACTTTGCAGCTTTAACCAATATTATTTTTATTATGTAAAAGGCTTTATCTTAGATAAAGAACAAGTAAATAGATCAGGGTTTTCCGCACGGTTCCTTTGTACCAATCGTAACCAGATGAGGTGTATGTCTGTATGTTAGCTATGGCGAGATAGTGATGTGCCGTGACAAAAGTATGACACTGTTACAAGAACGATCAGATCAGTGCTTTCGGTGTAAAGCATTTGTTCTAACTCTTATACATATATGTAGTATTTGTAAACTCTTTGGGATTTATCTATACTTATCACAATTGTGGAAGAGTGTGACACAATATCTACAATTTTATGATTAAAATACGTCTATGATCCTACTTCTCAATAATACAGAAAGGCATTCTCCATAGCATATCTGTCCTTTCCTCTGAAAATATATCCGATTCTGGGTACGACATTCGAAGCAAGTCATTGAGATATTTGTCCGAGGGCGGGAAATTGGAGAGTGCTGCTCACTTCGCCATCGTGCGCACCGGTGCAGATGCGGACAGCGGCACGCGGCCGGCTCGTCATTCATGTCCAGCATTCCCAGCATCCCAGCAAGAATCTAGTCAGGTGCAGAAAAGGATAAAATCCAAATCTTTTTGTGTACCAAAGTCTTAAGAACCGTTTCTCAACTCTTTTCTGGAAGTGTAGGTGGATTCAAGAGGGTTCCATAGGTACGCGCCCGTTTCTAGTTTAGATCGAACCAAAGATGTGTAAAGAACTAGGTAAGGTGCGTTGGGGTAATTCCGGACGGATTTTGATTAGTTAGCATAGTCTTGCGATTTATTTAATTTCTGGAGGTCAATGTAAGTCAGATCTTTAAAATAAATCTACAATTCTTAACGGATATTTTGTCTGTCCTACAGGTTTAATAGTTTTTGTTGTAGATGTTTGCCAAAACAAACTTTATCTTTTATGATCACGATAACATATTTACCACCGAAGGGCAAGTTCTGACTGCAATTAATAGTAGCCTTTATCCTCTATTGCTTAGAAGCCATATTCCATAAGAAGAATACATGCGATATTTCACTTTCTAAACTATGTAAATATTTTGCATAAAATTGTGTGTGAATTAGATCACATCTCCGATTTGCCGGAGCGATAAACAGAAACTATGGGTCGCAGGACGATAAAATGGCGTCCTATTTAATCTTACGAGTGTTTGAAAATTATTCGAAATTAGATAAAAAATTAATTCATATGGTCTTACCCCATATCCAATCTTACCCGAACGCACCTTATATCTTCCTAAAATATAGACTTAATTAAACTTATACTTTTGAACAATACATTTTCAGCTAGTCTATAAGTGTATGCCTGTCTATGATAAAAAAAAATCCAAATTTTTAATTTCAGGTTATGGAAGAGGATATAACCTACTGCATAAAGATGATTCCGGTCTGACTTATATGCCGGAAGGGTTAGAGCGTGAAGATTTTTTTAAGAATTGTGATTAAATGGAACGAAATGCAATAAGATTAAAAACATCAAACTGTACCTATGTAAAATCTGTTCCCATGCTACATGGCATGTTCACCAAAAAATAATATCTGACCAGTGACCAATCAAGACTGAAATATGTAAAATAAATCTTTAGTACACCAGTGATTAGGCATATATTTCAAAGGTGCAACATTTGTACTCCCTACAGGATAAGTGTGTGAACAGATATTAATACAGTTGTGTACAGCTTTTCATGAGCCTCTTGTCATGCCATAAGGTAATTTCTGTGATATTTGATAATTTAATAAAAGTTACTTCTTATCTAGTGTCATTGTTTTATTTGGGATAATCTCGTTTCACAATAATAAGACATAGTAGAAATTTACTATTTACAAGACACACAAGTAAAATTCTAATACACAAACATTTCGTCTAACATTGTACCTTTTGTAACATTGATGGCCATATTGCCTCAATTTTGATCTTAACTTTACAAAAAATAACTAATATTATTTTGTATATTACACTAATGCAACTAACTGCCTGTCGTGGAGATTTACATTATTGCTATGTAAAAATTATAACTATAATTTACCTGATTTATATCAATAACTATTGCCCATATAAATAATCCTCATAAGTAGAAGTTTCCTTATTGTTTATTTTCATAAAAAACACGAGCCTCACTATTATTTACACTTTGCTTGCCTAACAATTTCTCAAAGATTCTTGAAATACATAATTATCTTTTTAAAATGAAACTCTTAATTTATCATGTTATAAGAATATAAATAGCAATTTATAAATAATACAGAAGGTGGATTTCAAGGTTTACAAGTTTAGTAACATAAAGTGAAAAGACCACGAGTAATTAATTATAAGGAATCTAGACAAGAAAAATCTAATTTCTTATGACTATAATTCTACTACTATAACTTAACCTATCTAAAAAACTAAGATATTCAAGCTACTATGTAAGTATTCTAAATGAAAATAAATTAGAATCAGACTTCTAATTTGGAACCGAATGTAGAAAGGAACATAAGCTTTTAGGTCCAAATTGTTAAAAATCAATACTACAATTTCAGTACATTTGTTTAATTTTCTATTCAAGTCAGTGAAATAATAACATCTTTTGTGTACTCATAAAGCAAATATTGTGCATGTAAAATAGAACAATTTCATTTCATTCAATACATAAAACAATGTATATATTTGCAATATAGCTACTGCTAAATAAACCTTAGAAGATATAGTCGCTATCGGCCATATCAATAGCCCAACGGAATTTGTCTCGCTGAGTTTTGTTGTAAATTTTCTCGAGGGGAACGTCATGTTTCTTGCACCTAAAACATAATTGTCAGGTTAATATTGCACCGAAATATATACAGTTGACTCAAACCAAACTGACAAGAATAAGACAAACTACTTACCAAGCTACTGAAATACGCGGGTCGAGATAATTGAGCTTGGAAGTACCCAGGGCGATAGTTTTGTTTTCATCACGATCGGTTTCTTGCAACTCTAATTTCTTTAGCTGTTCCCTTAATTTTTCTAGTGCTTTTTTCTTCTTATCACAGTTTAATCTTTCCTTGACAGAACCGCGTTTGGCGGCCTTTGTAGCATCCCGCAGTTCTTCCTCTGCCTCATCAATCTGGTTATGTTTAGTCTGTATTTTTTCTTTGAGAGCTTCCATTGACTTGGAATGACCTGTAATTTATAATATTTCTTAGACAAGAAAAAAAAACAATAGAAAAAATTTGGAATGTTTAATGGGAATACATATTTTTTTTACCTTTGGGGACTGCCCGTTGATGGTTACATAAGATGGCAACAGCACGGTTTGCACGATTGTATGCGAGAATCTTTTCTGATACAGATGCATCCCCATCAGTAAGCTCATCCAATTGTCTTTGCAAAGTAATTGAAGCATTGTATGTACGGAAGACTTTAGCAGTTAAGGCAGGCATCAAATCTTTTAAGTGTTCATTCAATGTTTGAGTGTTAAGTCTATCAAAGAGATCATCACTGTCTTTTTTGTTTTCCATGAAAAGCTCGAGATTCTTGAAGACCCTTTTCTCCACTGGTACTTCATTGTAATATCTAATTGAATCTTTACCAGGGAAGTCAAACACAACTACATATTCTTTTCCATCTTTTTCTTTGTGTAATTCTATATGTTCTACTCTTAATGAACAACAACCTACTGTGTCAGCTTGATCATCATCTTTCTCATTGCCAGCTCTGAGCGCCAGACGATCTATGAAGTAAAGAGCCACAGCTCGCTGGCGAATTCGCATTTCTTTTGCTTTCCAATCTGTACGATAATTATCTCTTATTTTGTCTATGCACTTGTGAAGTTTCCTAGCAGTTTCATATTTTTGCCAATCCTTTTCACCTTTCAATTTTGAGCTAGGATTTAACATAACATATTTAGCTTGACCTTGCACATTTTCTGTCCAGGACGCTAACCAAGTGACTGTGTTATCATGTTTCACTTCTTTCCATTTGTGTCCAGGGGGTGGTTTGGGTATTTTACTATCTTTCGAGCAGTTAATCATAACATCCTCTGGCATAACACGCCTCTTCAGCATACCCATTTTAGGGTGTTCGCCACGACCTCTAAATAATCCGGGAGGTTCTATTCTGAAGTTACCTATTTTCTCTTTGTGACCATCTATGATGCAGAATCCATATTCCTTTTGTATCTCTTCATTTTTTACTTTAAGTGCATTCTTTTCTTCCTTAGATCGGTTTTAATTTTTTTCTGACACACTCTGGAAATAGGCCTGCATTTCTTTAAAGTTACATTTAGAGAGATCCTTGATAAGTTTTTGTTCTTCATGTGTCATGACTTTTCGCCAATCTTTGAAGAAGTTGTCATTGAATGCTGACTTGGTTGTGTAGTCATGATCCAACATTCGAGCATAGAATCCAGCTACTTCTTCAGAATCCTGAGAAAGCCTCACCTCTTTGCCATCATAAAAAAATCGTACATTTGAAGGCAATGGTTCGTAGGGTGGAGCAAATAGAGGGCCTTTGTGCTCCAGAAACTTCCACTTAGTGCCATCGTCCTTCTTTTCCTCTTCCCACCTATAAGAAAACAATATAAACAATAACCACATATTGGTCTCATACTAAAAATTTTTCATAAACTAAAACACGTTTGTTACGTATTTCAATGATTAATATATATACCAACGCACTTTAGCGTCGTAAATCTTGCTTTTCTCAGTAATGTACCATTCGTTGAACTAATTTTCATAAGTAATCTACATGTTATGGCACTCACTTTGTGAAACATCATTGATTTGAAACATAACCTCAAAATTTTACTATTTGTTACACTACTAGCGCCATCTAACAATTTTATAATGAAACAGGAAAGAAGTTTAAATTCTATCACTAATTGACACAGAAAAGTTCGTCATGGAACGCACACAGAGGACGCCACAGATGGTTTAATACAGAGATTATTGTCAAAACAAAACAAGAAACCGATTTTTATTGTAGGACCATAATGTACACTTAGTGGCAAATAAAGTTTTGAATTTGAAGAACAAAGTTATATAGCCGGCAAAAAAAAATACCAACTAGTCCTGCGATTTGATGAATTTCATTGTAATGGATCATACTTATGGCTAGCACAGGATCATATTTTGGTTCTGTCCTGTGTTGCATGATAGACTGAGAATGATAATGATTTTATACGTACCATTTCCAAACCTCGCCTTCCTCTTCCTGTTTCTTCTTTCTTTTGTTGGGGCTTGGGCCATCACTTGGTTCCGATTTCACTTTGCTTGACTTTTTCTCTACTTTCTTCTTCTTTTTGGGTTTCTCCTCCTCTTCATCCATATCCATGTAGTCATCATCATCATATTTTGGTTCTAAAGTAATGTATTTGAATTAAAATTACTTATTCCACATTACCTGCTTACAATGAATCACTTCAAGTACATATTTGATTCATGTACAAAAATCTCAATCCATCTAAAATACCTAACATTTTGCATGTAAAGTTAACACAATATTTTAATAGAAAACCCCATTATTTTTTGGCTAAAGTTTGGTTGGTAAAGCATAAATAAATTGATAATGACGTCCTTATCGATTTAAAATGTGTAGTTACTTTTGTAATTAGCCAATATCAATAGGCTAAGACGAAGGGAGTTTGTTCCATGAACAACTATTAAAAAAATCTTAATACTCAATAATATAGAATACTAGTGAGCATTCTACATTAGCATAAACAGCCAAATAAATGTTCCCACTGATAGGACTCGGGGCCTTCTCTCGCAAGGAGAGAGCCAAGGCCATAATCCACCACTCTGGCCCAGTGCAGGTTGACATACTATATGTCACATGACCTCGAAACACCTTAGGTAAATTCTACATGAACTATATGAACTAGAACTGTGAATACCTTTCTTGACCTTCTTCTTTGACTTCTTTCTCTGCAATAAGGGGATCTCCTCCTCACTTTCACTTGGTAATCTTCGCTTGCGCTCCAACTGTAACAAAAATAATCAGTGAATAACTCGTAAACTTAAAATACAAATCTACCTATATTTTTCTGTTTTAAGGATATATATATGAATATTGTAAATCCTACATTTTCATATAAAGCATCCTACTACTAATATAATAAATGTGAAATCAAGTCAGAATGAACAGATTGGGTTGAAATTTGGAACACTGTTCAATTATAGCCTGGAATAGAACAGAGGCTACTTTTTATCACAGGAAAATTATGGAACTTTAACTAGACGGGTAAAACTACAGAGCATTGCTATTGTGTTTAGAAATAGAAGTCAATCATAATGCAAAATACTAAGCTTGGTATTTTCTAGATATTAACACAACATGGTATTTTCTGAAAATTAAGTCCATAGAAGACCCTTCAATTGAATATTTTTGTCTCATTGAAGAATGATTTTAAGAGGATCATCACACTGCCACGCACCACGCAGCGTAGTGCGTGTTCCATCATTGTATGTAAGTTTCTCTGTTTTTATAGAACACACGCACAGTTGAAAATGCATCCACGCGCATTCATGTAGATCACACACCTACATGCGGAGAAACACGCACGCCCGCGCGTGGATGCGGGTGAGACGCAAGGTCACCAAGCCCCGCAGTGCCGTGCGTGATTGTGGACGGGCTTGGCGTGTGATTGAATGAAATGAGTCAGAGCCGCCGTGAATCTACAAAACGCAAAAGCGCGCGTGAGTGCGTGAAAAACCCGCACGATGATGCAGATTTGTACTACCGCAAGTAGGCGCGTTAGATGCATCAATGTGCAACATGGTGCAAGTCAGTGTGTGGATCGCCTAAGTATTCAGTTTTAATTAAATTTCAGTATTCATGCTATGGTCCAAAGTATACAGAATAACATATTGACATAAGTAACATACCAGTGGAGTATCTTCCTCACTATCTTCATCCTCCGGTGGCAGTTCAGAGAGAGGCTCATCTTTAAACTGTGACAGGGAGTAGTCACATGACGACTGAGTCATATTAACCATTGCATCTCCATCTTCACTCTCCTCCTTGATCTCCTGCTTCATGTAGCTTTCATCTATCTGTTAAGAGATTTTAATTATCACATTCCTTTTTGAAGAAACCACAGTATTGTTATGTGCATCAGGATAATATTTTTACCAATCCACCAATCCAATCCCATGGTAGAGATTGAAACTGTGAGTGCAGATTTTGTTTAAATGATCCAAAAAAATATTTGTGTTTACAAGACAATTAATATAATTTGTTTCTAACAGAAGACTCAAGAACTTACCTGTAGGCAATCTTCCTTTGCGGAATCCTGAGAATCTGACTCAGACTTGACCTTCTCCCGCTCAAGTTTTTCATCACTGCTGCTTTTTTCTTTGCTTTTGCTGGAGCTACAAATATTTATAGAACTTTCAGTATAATAGCACCAATCTAACATACTAGTACTGTTATTGTTTCGAGGTTAGAATTTTTATAAGGTTCCAATATTTTAGAAAACAGATCAATTAACTAAAAGTTTAATTGGCATATTATACCAATGCTTGATAATGATATACTTGGTCTGTTACATTCTTGATAATTTTATATTTATGCAAACATTAGATACATTTTGAAATCGATTTGACACAGATGACAAATGGTTTGAGGTTAGAAATTCAGAAAAGATGAATGAAAGTCACTGAGTAAAATTCACCTGTGTTTGTCTTTAGAACTGGAATGTCGTTCCTTATCACTGCGATGCTTGTCTTTATCACTTCTGTGCCGATCTTTGTCTCTCTCCTTGTCCTTGTCTTTAGACTTATGCTCTTTATCTTTGGAACTCTTGTGTTCTTTTTCCTTATCTTTATCCTTAGAAGATGAAGAAGATTTTTTGTCATGACTGCTGCTCTTGTGCTTATCCCGGTCACTTTTATCTTTGTCCCTGTCACTCCTGTGCTTGTCCTTGTCACTGCGATGTTTATCTCTTTCACTTCGTTCTTTATCTTTACTGCCACTACTGCTGTGCTCTTTACTTTTGTCACTACGCTCTTTGTCTTTACTTGAAGATTTGTGGGAACTGCTGCTGTGGCTTTTACTACTTGAATGCTTCTCCTTGTCTCTGTCTCTTTCCTTATCCCTGAAAAATAAGTTATGAAGACATCCATTATTAACTTCAGATAATTTGCAGCAAATTCGGGAGTGTATATGCGAAGTTTCTGGAATGCTAACCTGCTAGAACTGCTGTGCTTGGAGCTCTTGTGGTCACGATCCTTATCTCGGTGCTTATCCTTGCTTGATGACTTGTGACTCGACTTATGCTTATCCGAGTTACTATACCCGTTCTGAATACCATTCACGTGTTCATTTTTATTGCCGTTTACCTTTCCCTGTAAAGAAATTGCAAACTTGACATCAAAAACTTGACTTCTACAAATTTGTCGAGATTAATCAATGAAACCATAAACTTTTCCATGATCCTATTTATGAAACAGCATCGATAAATTTAATTCATATCTGACCGACGCTATGACCGCCACTGTTCAACACTTTAGTTGACGCCATATTGGGACTTAGAAAAATTTGCTTCGTGGGAGAATTTACACTAGTAAATAGAGATATACAATGGGTTTTAAGATATAAAAGTATTACAAAACGAGAGAGCGCAAAGAAATGCAATAATATCATTACTTACAGAATCACAATCATTGTCACTTGCTGGATTTTCCACGCTCATTTTGCCCACGTATTAGACGTTGTCCGAACGAGATTACATGAGGCCGGGCTGCGCCGCGAGCTGGCTGGCAAGCGCAAAAATTCTATGTGCCAAGAAACGACGAATGCGCATGCGTCTTTCCACAGCGTATTGTACGCAACTTCATGGCTATCAAGTGCTGCCAGATGCAGACTAATTCAAATTAAAAAGTAAATTTCACATCACATCAATACCTACTTATTGGCATTACACATATCTTAAGATGATAGTATTTATTTATAATTATACTTGTTGAAATTTTTATGTGATACAGTGTCACTGTGTACTAAGTATTTAATTTAAATGTTTTATCATTTTCTGTAAACAAAAACTCGAAGCAATTACTGTGTTTAATGTTTTACAATGTGTTTGTTACTTGCTGTTTTCGGAGCGACTGAAATTAGTGATAAAATACGTCAAATTATTAATATTGACGTATTCTTCCTGAATATATCTCAGAAAATGAAACGTTAAGGCCATCTTTGGCGCAATTAAGACTGTTTAAGAAAAAGGGGTGTTATAAGTTTGACGTCGATGTCTGTCTGTCTGTGGGGCTCATTCGCATAATAAGATTCCCAAAATATCAGAATCTCGAAATAGCAGATTCTCAAAACGATTTAGTGGCACCGTAGAGCTCAAACGAGCTGATTTACTCGTAAATGTGTTTTTATTTTATTAGAAGGTTGATATTTGTGCGGATGTTTTTAGCTATGTTTGGTTAATATCAATTCAAGGCCGCCTCCACAAAATGGCGGACAGAATATTTCTTCAGAACCTACCTCAATATGGGTATCAAATGAAAGGGCTTGACTAGTAGAATACTTTGCACTGTGACACATTTAAATCCAAGATGGCCGCTACCACAAAATGGCGAAATACGTTTCTTTTTTCGCCTCTCTTGTTTGTTTTGTTCTTGTTACAGGTTTTTGTATTCTAACAATCCATACCTCACTGTGATATGATGTCCCTATTGTTAGGACTCGGGTTTTCTCTCCCCAAGAAGAAAGTCAAGGCTTGTATTCAACACAGTAGCTTAGTGCGAATTGGTGGATGATTCATGATTTCAAAAGATCTAGATTCTATAGGTATAATTATGATCCTAGAACCATTCCAATTTTCTCATATATCAATGTTTAATGTTAATATTTTATTAAATGCATTTTTATTAGCGAAAATCTTACACGCGATATCAGACATTTTCGGCATTTCTTCCAAAATCAAAAGCGTCGAACTACTGGTAGTTTTTCTTAATACTGTGCTCTGGCAGCACCAAGTTAGTAACTAAGTTCAATGTTCTCTTTTGTACGAATTTCATTTTGGTCTTTTTTTTTCAATGATAGGTCACCCAAAAAGTAACGTAAGTCACCACACAAAAGGTTTGTGGTGTTTTGTATGAAAAAATGTTTGATGTCAATTTTTGTAAATATTATTAGTGGGGGTTTCTAGCTCTTATTCATTTAGAGTAAGACTCCACCAAAGCGGATATGTCTGAAATGGAGACGAGAAGAGACGTCTCCTCTGGAACTGAGCGGTGACAAGATGTGTGAATAACGAAATTCTATTGGTTACTAAAAAACCATCTCGTCTCCGCTTTGGTGGAGTCTCAGCCTTAGATACGTAGCTATCTATCGAATCCCATAGAATCACATCACCATCCAATCATCTTCAGTAATATCG
The DNA here is from genome assembly GCA_017562165.1 of Ectropis grisescens. NCBI lineage: Eukaryota > Metazoa > Arthropoda > Insecta > Lepidoptera > Geometridae > Ectropis > Ectropis grisescens. The sequence goes on from CM029770.1 coordinate 21,367,688, forward strand.
TTATTGGTAAGTTTATAACCACCAATAGGTTGCCTAAACCATATAGGTACATAATATAATATATTATACAATAGATTTTATGTCATGACTGTCTTCATTTTTATTCAATTGCAATGCACAATTGAATAAAAAATTAAAAAAGAAGACATTCATGACATAAAATCTATTGTTTAATATATTATATTATGTATATCGTTTAGGCAACAGGCAACCTATTGGTGGTTATGTGTGCCAGAGCACAGTATAGTTGACTTATAACTTAAATCTGCCTAGTACATTGCCCTGTTAGGACATAACAACACATTTAGATTTATGAACTACCTATTATAAATACTATTAAGACTATTAGAGAGGACAAATAACTAAAGTATATGTACTCAATGATTAGACATCATTCACCTGTTTATGTTCGCTAGTGTAATTCAAAATTCTACGGTCTCATTTGCAATGACAAAGGTATCGATAGTAAGGTATGAAACTCATGCTAGGTATTAATAATAAATAATAATTTTGTGAAGTATGCTAAGTTGTGATGAGGTGAAGGAATGTGTTTATTACGAAATATTGGTTCTTTTTTCCTTGACCATAAAAAACGTTAACATGGCGCTAGCAAAGTCAATGGTCGCCAATGGGCGCGAGGATTTGAATGGGTGCGGTCCATTTCCATAAAACTAATCGCGTAAACGAAGAAACAATCGATTCACTCGAAATATGAAATACTTATACAAAATATATTAATAAAAAATACAACATAGGTAGTGTACTACGTTCCGCATACAGGTCACAGGTCCTTTTTTAACCCCCGACCAAAAAAAGGGGTGTTATAAGTTTGACGTCGATGTCTGTCTGTCTGTCTGTCTGTGTGTGTGTGTGTGTGTGTGTGTGTGTGTGTGTGTCTGTCTGTTGTACCGTAGAGCTCAAAAGCTCAAGCTCGATTTCGATGCGTTTTTTTTATTTGAAAGTTAATATCCGTGCGGATGTTCTTAGCTATGTTTGGTTAATATCGATTCAAGATGGCCGCCGCCACAAAATGACGGACAAAATATTTCTTCACAACCTACCTCAATATGGGTATCAAATGAAAGGGCTTGACTAGTAGAATACTATATATTATAAAAAAATCAAATCCAAGATGGCCGCCACCACAAAATGGCGAATTATATTTCTTTTTTCACTACTACCTCAACATGGGTATCAAACAAAAGGGCTTGATTAGTAGAATACATTGCACTATGACAAATTTCAAATCCAAGATGGCCGCTTCCATAAAATGGCGAAATACATGTCTTTTTTTCACAACTCCCTTAATATGGGTATCAAATGAAAGGGCTTGACTAGTAGAATGTTGTACAGATAACAAATCTGAGGTAGTCGGGGGTTAGTCAACATTTTTAATTTTGTTCTTGTTAAATAAGTATGAACTTATGTACCTACAGTAATAATCCTAACAATTAATTAACATTATGAATGTAAAAGTAACTGTTGTCTGTCTATCTGCCTGTTACGCTTATACGCCTAAGCTACTGAACCGATTAAAATGAAATTTGATAGATATAGTCCAGGTCTGTAAAAGGATATTTACTTACTTTTTAACCCCCGACCAAAAAAAGGGGTGTTATAAGTTTGACGTCGATGTCTGTCTGTCTGTCTGTCTGTCTGTGTGTGTGTCTGTCTGTGGCACCGTAGAGCTCAAACGGATGAACCGATTTCGATGCGGTTTTTTTATTTGAAGGTTAATATCCGTGCGGATGTTCTTAGCTATGTTTGGTTAATGTCGATTCAAAATGGCCGCCGCCACAAAATGGCGGACAAAATATTTCTTCAAAACCTACCTCAATATGGGTATCAAACGAAAGGGCTTGACTAGTAGAATACTATACACTATAAAAAAAATCAAATTCAAGATGGCCGCCGCCACAAAATGGCGGATTATATTATATTTTTCACTACTACCTCAATATGGGTATCAAACGAAAGGGCTTGACTAGTAGAATACTTTGCACAATGACAAATTTCAAATCCAAGATGGCCGCTACCACAAAATGGCGAAATACATTGATTTTTTCACAACTCCCTTAATATGGGTATCAAATGAAAGGGCTTGACTAGTAGAATATTGTACACATAACAAATCCCAGATAGTCGGGGGTTAATCAAAATTTTTAATTTTGTTCTTGTTTTCACTACTACCTCAATATGGGTATCGAATGAAAGGGCTTGACTAGTAGAATATTTTGCACTATGACAAATTTAAATCCATGATGGCCGCTACCACAAAATGGCAAAATATATTTATTTTTCACAACTTCCTTAATATGGGTATCAAATGAAAGGGGTTGACTAGTAGAACGTTGTACAGATAATCAGAGATCCGAGGTCATCATCATCATCAGCCGCAAGACGTCCACTGCTGAACATAGGACTCCCACCCTAGATTTCCGAGATCCGAGGTAGTCGGGGGTTAATCAAAATTTTTAATTTTGTACTTTATTGTTATGTTGTTAATGCGAAAAAAGGATTTCAGAAGGTTTAAATCAGGAAATAAAGTTTGGGTTGCGAGGCTCGGTAACCTCCACGTGGTACAAGTTCGTAGGCCTACGAAAACCTACGAATTTCTACACGCACTGGAATGACTTGGAACGTTACTCGGCTAATAGTTATCTGGTCGAGTAACAAATCCAAAGTCAGTCAAATTTTCCTGAAGTTTTCCAGAGCCGTTTGCCAGGGCTTTGCCTTCTAAGACTACGGTAAAGCGGGCAAATGGGGGCCGCGATGTCACTCCGTTAATCGGTGGGCACAGCAGCGGCTGGCAAATGCCACCCCGTCTATATGGCCAGTCCGACGCTGTCGGAAACCCCCACGTGGTGCACCCTGAGGATCAGTCGATAACTTCCCTGTGTCCCTAGAGGGTTCTCGTCGACTGTTCGTTAATACCGGTCGTGGTGGCATGGTGGCAACCTGGCAACGTCTATGTGCGCTCCTCACTTTTCAAGCTGTGCATGGTGCATGTAAAAGTTCGTGGGTAAGGTGGGATAGAACATTTTTATAACTAGTAACAGAGTATTTTCCACCAAATAGAAGAGATGCTTCTCTGTGATATCGCATTTATGCAATGAAGCTAATATTTGGAAGCCACTCTGATTTCGTAGATACGTGCCACAAAGGAAAATTCACGCAGGCTCGAATTCCACAGTTTAGCTGTTCTTATTTCTAAAATAGAGTAGAGTTACACCTCTTCGTTGGAGTCTTCACATATTACTCGCAGGCTTGGCATAACTTGAAATAAAATCCATTGCATCGTAAAATAATAATAGGTAATATTTTATTTCTTCACTATACTAGGTACACAACGGACACTGATCTAATTTTAGACACAGAATTGAGAACTTGCACAAGATAATGCTATCTGAGCTGAGGTCTGAGGTCTTTCTATCTATGACCCAAATTATTATACCTAACTGTACTGTATTGAAGCTGTGTTTATAGCATTTGGTCGAAATTTTTATGATGATCCTTAAACACGTTGTGAGGTACCTAGAAGCTAGACCGGAATAAGTGTAGCAATAGGCAAAAGGGCACTCATGAGGTATGTGGCTCAATCTTCCGAAGAGTAGACGAACCAGGTATGCGTTTCATCCAAGCAAACCTGCAGCGCTCCCAGAATGCAACGGTCGAACTCTTGAAGGTCGCGAGAGACAGGGGAGTTTCAGTCGCCCTTGTCCAAGAACCCTATGTGGGAAACAAAGGTGAAATGAAACAATATCCTGGAACTCGCTTTATTCAGTGTAGTTTAAATAGGCAAAACCCAGTTAAGGCCGCCATAATAGTCTTCGGTGATAGACTGGAGGAGGTAATTCATGACCCCCACCTTGTTACCGAAACACGTCGGCACAGGCCTAAAACTGGGAGTGATTTCTGTCTATTTAAAAGGAGACCAAAAAGTCGACCCATACCTTAATAGGATCAAGGCATTCCGCGAAAAACTAGCGACAAAAGATTGTCGCCGGTGATATAAATGCATGGTCCCACTGGTGGGGAAGCACTTCTCAAAACGAGAGAGGAGAAGCCGTGAACTCATTCTTCAACGAAATGGACTTGCATATTCTCAACTCCGGCGATACACCGACTTTCGAGATCGTCAGGGAAGGTAAACTGCGTTACAACGTGCAGCGAGTCTCTCCTGGGGAGAATCGAGGGATGGAAGGTAGACAAAAGCATCACAACGTCAGACCACAACGCAATGTCCTTCACTTTGCGTCTAGCTAAAGCTCTCGAACAACAGAGAGCGATAACAACACGTAAATACAACACCAAAAGGGCAAGATGGTCAGATTTTGTGTCACAGCTAAAATTCTGCCTTGAAGAAAGAAACATCTCGCCGGAGTCCGTGGGAAGATGCGAAGGTACATTTGAACTGGAATCGATGATTACGAGCTACACAACAAGTATGGCTCACGGCTGTCTGGTGTTGGCGAAATTGTCCTCATCGGAGATGTCAATCAATTGCCTTATATCGATAGGGAAAATCTCTTCGAAATGAGGTATCACCACCCGAACCTGGTAGTAAAGATCAGCCAGGAGTCGCTCTGCACACATCGAAACCCAATGGACGTCGCATATGCGCTGAGGGAAATATACTCCGGTATGTACTCCTCGGTGCCCCGTGTAAAGTCCCTAGAGCAGAGAAGGTAAAAGGGAGCGCAAATACCCAACACCCAACCAAACACCTTCTTTTTAACCTCCGACCAAAAAAAGGGGTGTTATAAGTTTGACGTCGATGTCTGTCTGTCTGTCCGTCTGTGTCCGCGCGTGTGTGTGTGTGTGTGTGTGTGTCTGTCTGTGGCACCGTAGAGCTCAAACGGATGGGCCGATTTCAATGCGGTTTTTTTATTTGAAAGTTAATATCCGTGTGGATGTTCTTAGCTATGTTTGGTTAATATCGATTCAAGATGGCCGCCGCCACAAAATGGCGGACAAAATATTTCTTCACAACCTACCTCAATATGGGTATCAAATGAAAGGGCTTGACTAGTAGAATACTATACACTATAATAGATATCAAATACAAAATGGCCGCCATCACAAAATGGCGAATTATAAAAAAAAAATCACTACTACCGCAATATGGGTATCAAACGAAAGTGCTTGACTAGTAGAATACTTTGCACTATAAAAAAATTCAAATCCAAGATGGCCGCTACCACAAAATGGCGAATTACATTTCTTTTTTCACAACTCCCTTAATATGGGTATCAAATGAAAGGGATTGACTAGTAGAATGTTGTACAGATAACAAATCCAAGGTAGTCGGGGTTAATCAAAAATTTTAATTTTGTTCTTGTTAGTTCACACTCAAGAGAAGGACACCCTGACAAATCAGGGTTATGGGTCAGGCACAGGGTCACGCATCCTTACCATCTATGAAGCTCCGGGACTGACATACGAGTCGGTAATCGTAATCAAAACTAAGGCAAATATGAAGCTGCACGAGAGCGTGCCCCATGCGGTCGTCGCAATCTCACGGCACACAAGGGACTTCACGTACTACGCTGACGACACCGACGACGCCATCGGTCGGTTCGTTCGGCGAGCGTTGGCTGCAACACCGAAGACCATCCGAGAGTTCAATTTGCAGATGGCCATCAAAGACAGAAATGCAGTCGTGGTGGAGGCGCTGAGCCGGGAGGAGGCGGTTTAGAAAATAAAATAGGCCTAGAATTAGAATGAAAATGTTCCCTACTCCCCCCTATTTCCTTTTCTTCTCCTAATCCAAGATTCATGTAAAAAAGAAAACAAATTACAAAGGTCACGGACCCCGGAGTCTGTGGAGTTGCTAAATTTAATATAAAAAAAAAATGTAGCAATAGGACTTTTTTATGATACTTCATTGCAATTCTTGATAATTTCTCCTTGTACCATGATTTTTTACGGCATTGCGGAATAATGGATTAGAAGAGGTATTGAAACTGTATGGAACCAATGCCGTGAATAATCCAATGACCAAATTTACCCTGAAAATCGGCGGAATAAGATTTTTTTCGAATTTAACTTTAACAATTTTTACAGTTTCAATACCTCTTCTTATCCATTATTCCGTCAAGGCGTATAAAAATCATGCGACAAGGAGAAATGATCGAGAGTTGCAACCCCCGATCTTCACCTGCACTCAGTTGGACAGCTTTCAAGTGACGGCATAGTGCCGATTCTGATTATTTTAATACCCTTCTATCATCCTACATAAGTCTCCTCTCTCCTGGTGGTTCATATTTGACTCATTAACTATTTTTAACCGACTTCCAAAAAGGAGGAGGTTATCTATTCGACTCCCTATGTTTTTTAACCCCCGACAAAAAAAGGAGTGTTATAAGTTTGACGTCGATGTCTGTCTGTCTGTTTGTGTGTGTGTCTGTCGGTGGCACCGTAGAACTCAAACGCCTCCAGGCCACGTGGTTCGACAGCGTAGTTCGATCAATGAACGTGAACTTTTTTTTCCTCTTGGTTCGATCAGTCGAACCATGTGCTTTTGAAATTCCTGATAGTTCGATCAATCGAACCACGTGAACTTTTTTTTCCAGCTGGTTCGATCAATAGAACCATGTGTTTTTAAGACTCCTGATAGTTCGATTTATCTGACTATGTGGACTTTTTTCAATAGGTTTGGTTAATCGAACTTAGTTTAGATGAATACAACAACACAATAAGCATATTTTAAACTTCATTTAACCATGTTACATTTTTACTTTACTTCGTAACGTTTCCAAGGACATTATAACTTTATATACAGTAACTAACATTAATAAACTCTTTTTGTACAAAAAATTAAAACCGTCTTCAAAACCACAAACAGGCACATACTTAATCCCAAGTTTTCTTAGTCCGAGTTAATTGTGCCTGTGAGTATACTTCGATGAATCGAACCAGATGAACTTGTCATAGTGGTTCGACAATGGAGTCGAACCACGAGGTCCCAAGAATTAGTAGTTCACGTGGTGCGATTCTAAAATCGAACCAAGAGGAAAAAAAAGTTCACGTGGTCCGATTGATCGAACTACGCTGTCGAACCACGTGGCCTTGAGGCTCAAACGGATAGGCCGATTTCGATGAGGTTTTTTTTATTTGAAGGTTAATATCCGTGCGGATGATTAGCTATGTTTGGTTAATATCGATTCAAGATGGCCGCCTCCATAAGATGGCGGACAAAATATTTCTTCTACTACCTCAATATGGGTATCAAATGAAAGGGCTAGACTAGTAAAATACTATACACCATAATAAATTTCAAATCCAAGACGGCCGCCACCACAAAATGCCGAATTATATTATTTTTTTCACTACTACCTCAATATGGGTATCAAATGAAAGGGCTTGACAAGTAGAATACTTTGTACTATGACAAATTTCAAACCCAAGATGGCCGCTACCACAATTTTTTTCACAGCTCCCTTAATATGGGCAATATGGGTATCAAATGAAAGGGCTTGACTAGTAGAATGTTTTTCAGATAATCCGAGATCCGAGGTAGTCGGGGGTTAATCAATATTTTCAACTTAGTTCTTGTTTTGATATGAAACAACTAGGTATAGTTGCACGTAAAACCGATTTCTGGCGTGGCGACGCATGCCGTGGCGACGCGTCGCCACGCTATACGATGGCATATACATAGGTAAAGTCTATATTTATGCAGTATTGTGTACGGTGTGGCGACGCGTCGCCATGCGCAAATTCGTAAATTTTTGTATCTAATGAAAATAAATGTTTATTCAATAAATAGTCATCGTTATCTGGAAAAAAAAAATCGTAATATTTCATTTTATCATTATGACATATTTAGTTCCTATCACTATATGTTCTTTTCCGCATATTACTTTTACAACATAATGTCGATGTTTCACATCTGCCAGGCGTCCCGTGACGGCTCACATTGTTTTATTTTATGTACGAGTATGTTACCTGATTTCTCGGGAACCTCCACACCGATTTTAAAATTTCATTTTGTTTTCGGATGGGTATCTATGCTTCCCGAATGGTCCCATATAAATCTTATCGAAATCAGTCGGGTGGTTTTTGAAATATGAACCATAAACTAAAACTTGCGTAAGTGTTAATTTTCCAACTTCTTTGCTTGCGTACAATTTTCTTGATGACGTAGTTGTAGATTTCACAAAAGTTATGAAACTCGATCCTGTCAATACGAAATTGTGTAAATGGATTAATAAAAACTTGTTTTGCACTAAAAAGGGTGAAATAAACTATTTTCGTACAAAAAATGAAACCGACTTCAAAACTCAAAACCACAAATAGGCACTCAAAAGCGAAAAATAAACTAAAATCATTATTATAAGCGCTACTCACTCATCTATTTGAAGTCGGTGGCAGCCAAATCTAACAGGTAGCTTTTATTGTACTACATTGAGTGAATCAACTCATAATGTTTATGACATATCTCTGAGTTTTCCGATTAAAATTTTATTCACTTCCATATCCCATAGTCATATACCATGGACGTATAAAAAAGTCAGATAGTCTCGCTAAAACAAAAACTGTCACTAGAGTCGGCCACACTAGCACGTGTGCGTTGTCGGGTTGTCGCTGATAGGCTGACACCAGGGGCGTAGCTACCGCCGTATCTGCCGTATCAATTATACGGGGCCCCAAGCCACAACGTGCGTATGCAAACATTAATAAAAACTTCCCAATTTTTTTTATTTTATAGTTAATTTTTTTGGAAAAAGTGACAGATAATTGTTACGAATAAATTTAAGTTTTAGGCGGTTTTTTTTCTTTTTTGTGAAATTTTTACCCTTCGTAAGAGGTAAGGGCCCCCAAAAATGTTTTTATACGTGGCCGCGCAAAGGCAGGTTACGCCACTGGCTGACACGCAAACATATACCTACACAAGTAGCGCGTGTAATGACCCACTGATGTGTGCGTGTCAGCCTGTATGTGTCAGCGCACACGTGCATATTATGTGGCTGACTCGATGGACACAGTTTTTGTTTTAGCTAGACTACGTCCAACTTTTTTTTATACGTCCATGTCATGTACCTAATCAAATATGAGTGTTTATAATTATTTTTTAACCCCCGACCAAAAAAAGGGGTGTTATAAGTTTGACGTCGATGTCTGTCTGTCTGTCGGTCTGTCTATCTGTCTGTCTGTCTGTGTGTGTGTCTGTCTGTGGCACCGTAGAGCTATGTTTGGTTAATATCGATTCAAGATGGCCGCCTCCACAAAATGGCGGACAAAATATTTCTTCACAACTTATCTCAATATGGGTATCAAATGAAAGGGCTTGACTAGTAGAATACAATACATAATAACAAATTTCAAATCCAAGATGGCCGCCACCACAAAATGGCGAATTACATTATTTTTTTCACTACTACCTCAATATGGGTATCAAATGAAAGGGCTTGACTAGTAGAATACTTTGCACTATGACAAATTTCAAATCCAAGATGGCCGCTACCACAAAATGGCGAAATACATTTATTTTTTCACAACTCCTTTAATATGGGTATCAAATGAAAGGGCTTGACTAGCAGAATGTGGTACAGATTACAAATCCGAGGTAGTCGGGGGTTAATCAAAATTTTTAATTTTGTTCTTGTTTTAACTATAATAGGTTCGCACTTGACCACCATCTCGCCTGATGTTAAGCGATGATGAGATCTACGATGGAGCGTGCTTACCTAGAAAAAACCGATACACTCTCGATTTGAAGACACCAAGATTGCAACCATCAGGGGAAAACCCATTCAGGCAACGCATTCCACAAGCTAGACGTTCTTATCACAAACGTGGAGTCAAATCTCTTCGTTCGCGTTTTTGGAACATCAACCATGAAACAATGCCGCCCTTTTGTGCAACGAGAAGTAAGGGCAAGGTGGTATTATATCATGCAGATCAGTTGCACACTCTCCGAAGTGTATCCGATAAAAAACCGATAAGCTAGCGATTTAGCGGCGATGATCAAGACTTTGAAGTCTTTTACGCACAAGAGCGTCATTGCCTATGAGTATTTTGGCACGTCTCTCAATCGATTCCAGAGTCCCCAGCTGATACTTAGCCGATCCATCCCAAAGGTGCGAACAGTACTCGCTCGAAAAATCGCTAGCCTATCAGGTTTTTATCGGATACACTTCGGAGAGTGTGCAACTGATCTGCATGACCTAATACCACCTTGCCCTTTTTTCTATCGGAATGCTCGTAGCTCGAAAAAGCGACATCGTTTCATGGTGATGATCTTTTGTGATAAGAACGTCTAGGCTGTGGAATGCGTTGCCTGAGTGGATTTTCCCCGATGGTTACAATCTTTGTGTCTTCAAATCGAGAGTGAATCGGTTTCTTCTAGGTAAACACGCTCCATCGTGGACCGCATCGTCGCTTAACATCAGGCGAGATGGCGGTCAAATTGAGCCTATAAAAGGTAAAAAAATAAAAAGAAATAATGTGGTAAGCACCTAGAAGTTAATGTAATAAAAAGACATAAATATAATAAACACAGGTACTCAGGGACTGTATTATCTTTGTCGCTCTGACGCGCTTGTTCACTGTATTTTGTTTCTCGCTCTAGCATCCCGAGTGTACCCGAAAAGCTACTATCATACCCGAGCGTGACGCTAGATTTCAATTCACAGCCCACGAAAATTCTGTCTAGGCGCGCCAAAAGAAGTTTTCACTTCAAAAAATATATGATGTACATGACCATGCAAACTTCCAACGCAAATTGGTTTGAACTCTATAGTGAGTAGTTTCTTTTAGATCAACATAAATACACTATTGTTAAAACATTGATCAGAGTTACACAAACTACAAGAACTTATGTTTTATGTTACTTGCTGGTATGGAACCCTTCATGGGCGCTTTTAATTATAGTATAGTGACGGGTTGAGAAGGACAGGTACCTGTAGGAGCACGTACGTGTACGTGCCAGATATAGTATATAAGTGGATGACAGCGGAGAGCGAGCTAGTCTCTCGCCCCGCGTCACTTGTACAGTTAAGATCAATATAAACAGCAGTTTATACAGTGACGTGGTTTCATTTCCATCTCCAGTACCAGCAACACCTACAGTGGCACAGTATCATGCAGCTATTAGAACAATTTAATATCAAGCACTGCACTATGCTCATCACTGAGAGGTATAAGATGAGTATCTCTATGCATGCATGTAATATCTCTGGAAACATTCGCCTTCAAATCAGAGCAGCAATGTTTACATATCACCAAGCAGACTACTAAGACTTTCTGTAGACTGTATTTACTAACATGAGTTAATTAAACAATAGCAAGTATTTTCTATCTCAAATAATAATTTATTATTATAACTCATGTTACAGCACAGTGTTACAAAATAATACTTATTTTTTTACAGACATATTCTACTATCAATTCATTTATTCAAATTTCATACTATTTGAATCATCACCTTCATTTTCAGATTATGCTTTATTTGTATTAAACACAGTCTTGCCATTTAAGTCCAAAGTGCCCTTCAGTTTCTTGAAAACAAATGCCATGTAGATTGCTGAAACAGAATAATGTAACTGAGAATTTTTTCTTTAAACTTTGTCACCATACTACCCTGTAACTGTCATTACTTGGTTACATAAATTAAATTGGAAATATGCATGTATAAAATATTTAAACCGTTTTGTACACAAATAATGGTTACCCACAAATCATTGTTAACTTTTTTTTTGATTGTATAAAGTGAAAGTACGAGCCACAACGCAGTGATGTTTGCACAAAACTACTTAGTAGTAGAATAACTGGCCAAGGTGTGGTGCTCCTCCAGACACGCTTAGCAAAGAGTCTACTACTTAATTGTAGACATAGAACAATTTTCAATGTTTATGTCACACCATTCTGGCTGGTCCTGTTTTTGTTTCCTAATTCAACCAACAACCTTCTGTATATTTTCAGGTTATAGCAGCATAAGGCCTGCTATACTATGGTTGCAAAAAGTATCTAATGAATAATCCTTATATTCCAATGGTTATCAGTTTTATGGTCAAATATCACAAATTTTAAATAAATAATTCCCAATTCCATCCATTAAAGCCTTTGAATTTATTATTTCTAGTATGACAAAAGTTAATCTGTGCTGTGATAAGATGTTCAAATAATTCTTAGCTTGGAAAGATTAAGTAATGGTGTCTAAAGTACTTATTAGCAGTACTTTCTAATTTTAAAATATCCATGAATTTGTAATGATACTTACTAGAAACTTCCCATTCACATTTACTCATTGTACCAATTTTATCTCTTTCATTAGAGTTGTCCTTGTTATCCCATATTAATTTGGCATGGTCATATTCTGATTCATCACCCATGAGGGTCGCACCAGGTCCGGCAGGATAACTTTCGAAACAATTAATCCTCTGAAGTAATTGCCTGTATTTATCTTTGTGGTCAGCAAAGAAATCTGCAAAGCCCGCTTTGTACACTAATTGCAAGCCATATTCTGATGCTAGCTTTACTAACATGTCAAAGTTTACCAAAAATTCAGGACAGTCTACTACACCTTCCAAATGAAAGTCATACTTGCCACCAAATAATGGATAACCTTCTTTTGGATCAAACAAAAGTTTTATGTTATAAATTCTGTTTCCAAATGTATAATCAGTTGATTTATTTGCTCTTGACACTATTTCATTAGCATTAGGAATTGTTCCGAAGAAATAACCGTCAGGTTTAATGCACTCTGATATATTAGCTAGCATTCTTCGTGCTTGAGCTAGACTCTCGAAACTGTAGTGGAAACCGAACTGGCAGCTCACCACATCGAAGTTAATGGATGGATCTGAATATTTATCTCTAAGAGTTTCTCTAGTACAGTCTGCAGCAATGAATTCTGCATTGAATAGTCGGCCACGACAACGTTTATACAGGTCTTCATACCGCTTCTCACACTGCTCCACTGAAACTGACGCGATGTCAGCAAATATGACGCGGTCTACTCTAGCCTTTTGCCATTTACTCAAATCTCCTCCTTTGCCACAACAAATGTCGAGTACTCTTAATCTCCTGCCGTAATCTTTTTCACGTAATTTATCAGTATGCTCTTGTATGAGGACGCTTTTTACCCAATTGTTAAAATTTCGTAAATAAAATATGGGAGAATTAAAGCGTTCTTTAATTCCCTTTTCTTCAAGGTGGTTATAATGTGCTGCAACAATGCTGCTGTGTTCTTCAGTTTTTGCTACTTTACTTCCGGGAGCATCATCGTTTTCTTGTTCGAGTATATTGTGTTTTCGTTTTGAGTTAGGATTTTCTGAGGACGAGGGATTTGATCCATCTTCGTGGCTGGGTGTAAACGACATTGTTTATTTATAACCTCAAATCTACTATGAAGCTTTACACTGAAATCGTGTTTAGAAGTTTACGTCCACCAAAAATACAATCAAGCTTATTAATACTACTGGCTTCGTTATATTTATTGTTTTAATCTAGTAAAGTTTTTCACAGACTTGCAATAAAACTAATACCTAGCTAATTATTTAAATAATGAAATGAATGAATTCATTAATCATGATTGAATGACATTGACATGATATATGATATGAGGCATGACTTACATTTTCTCATTTCCTATGTCTATTTCAGTGCTTTGTCTTATTCTAATGTCAACGTCGTTATTCGTTTGACAATGAAGCGTTTTCCATTTTCCAGATGCATACTGTTTGTCAAAAATAGTTCTAATTTTTGCCAAGTGTGGCACCACTGTTTGTTTTTGTGAAATTTCGCTATCAAAATAAAACATTAGCGCCACCTATGGTAAAATTGGGAACTGTCTTTAACTGATATTTTTGCATCTTGAAAACGCCCCATTCATTTTTACTGATAGGTACAGCGTTGTTCTTAAACGGCATTCAGGCATCTTAGGCATCATAAAAAATAAGGTATACGGGAGCTCTCTGATTACCGTTCATTAGACTAAAGTTAAACAAAAAATATTTCGTGTAATGGAACGCACCAACTTGTAAACCATAGACAAAGTAGAAGCGACACGAAAATAAACGTCAACAGAATTAAACCAAAATGCAACCTTATTCCCGAGCAGTTAATGTCTAAAATCTTTAGTTCCTCATTCTGGTAGGTTCTTCACTTTTATTCAGGTAGGTTATAGATATATGGGTAGGGTATGTTTGTAGAAGAATAAAATAAGTTAGTTTAAAAGTAGTCCACGCGTAGTACTCGTACATCCATCACTTGTATATTTTTGAAGTGAAAAGTTCTTTGGGGCCGCATAGATAAAATTTTCGTGGGCTGTGAAAATCATTCGTGACGTTCGGGTATGATAATAGCTTTTCGGGTAAACTGGGGATCTTCTAGCATACGCCACTCACATACTGGGCGAGGCTACAGAAAAACACGGCGAGGCTTTAGCTCTTGACATCTCTAAGGCCTTCGATAGGGTTTGGCACGAGGTCCTTATTGCTAAGCTTCCAGCATACGGACTGCTTACCAGTCTCTGTATATGGATTGCGGACTTCCTGAGGGAACGATCGATCCGAGTAGTCGTCGATGGCTGTTCGTCCGACTCAATGGTAATTAATGCCGGTGTACCTCAGGGGTCAGTACTTTCTGCAACTTTATTTCTGCTACACACAAACGATCTGCTTAAGCCTGGTATCTTTGGGTATGCAGACGACAGCACAGTTGTAGAATCATATATATCCAATGCAAGAACTAGCGAGACGGAAATCGAAGCGTTGAGAAAGGACATGGTCGAGCGGATGGATAAGATTCTCACCGATGTAGTAAAATGGGGTGATGAGAATCGGGCGCAATTGAACGCTAATAAAACTCAGGCATGTCTTTTCTCCGCAAAAAAGTGTCCTTTCACACTATCTCCAACTTTCCGAAACGTGCCTGTACAATTGGCAGACCACTTGGACCTTCTAGGACTGACCCTTAGCCCGACTCTAAATTACGGTGGCTACCTGGAGTCAAAAGCCAAATTAGCTGGAAAAAAGCTTGGTGTTCTCAATAAGGTACAGCAGCATTTCACACCGAATCAACTACTAGC
The DNA here is from genome assembly GCA_017562165.1 of Ectropis grisescens. NCBI lineage: Eukaryota > Metazoa > Arthropoda > Insecta > Lepidoptera > Geometridae > Ectropis > Ectropis grisescens. The sequence goes on from CM029770.1 coordinate 21,382,725, forward strand.
TCTATATCAAGCTCAAGTTCGTTCTTGTGTGGAATACTGCTGCCACCTATGGGATGGACCGGCAAAGTACCAGCTCGAGGCTCTTGACTCGGTTGAATGGCGCGCTGTTAGGCTAATCGCCGATAGAGACTTAGTAGCTAAAAAACTGCTAAGCCAAGAACATCGTCGAAAAGTGGCTAGTCTGACAGTGTTTTACGTTTTACAGGATACATTTTGGAGAGTGTGCAGCGGAGTTGCACGACCTGATATTGCCTTCCCCTTTCCACTACAGGACAAGTCGTAAGTCGGCTCACTATCACCCATACACTGTGGATATTCCCAAAATCCGTACTAAACGGTTTGAATCCATTTTTATCGTACGTACAGCTTTGGAGTGGAATAAGTTGCCGGCCTCCTTGTTCCCTGAGAGATACAATCTAGAACTTTTCAAGGTCAGAGTGAATAGGTACCTTCTAGGTCAACGTGCGTCATCTTCGACCACACCGTCGCTTACCATCAGGCGAGGTGGTGGTCGAACGCGGACCTATACGCGATAAAAAATAAAAACTCGGGATGCTAGAGCGAGAAACAAAACACAGTGAACAAGCGCGTCAAAGCGAGAAAGATAATATAGTCCCTGTGTTTATTATATCTTTTTATGCCGACAATAAGTTCTAGGTACTTACCACATTAATTGAACTTATCACAAATATTAAATTTGCATTTCACATCCATTGCAAAAAAGTTTTTGTTGTAATAAACTCGTATTACTGTTATATCACAGCACTTACACTACGTAAACATACAAAATGATACTTACCTATTTTCATCACGGCACTTACGCATACACTTTAAACACAACATATTTATGCATTTTTAGGGAAATACTTATAAAATAAATAAATAGCAAATCCTAAAAAAATTGCTAGTCAAACGCTATTTCCGAACCGCGTAATTTTTTAAAAATTTATTCTTGACCATAGATAATAATTTTGCCACATGTTATTCTCGTGTTGCCGTGCTTACTAAGTATTACAATCAATCGTTTTCATTTTTAATTATTAGAATTATATAGTAGTCTTTAACTAGTTAAGTATTTCTTATTTTAGTTTTCACTTCTGCCGTGCGGTCTTAAGCGTACATTTTTTTATTATTTAAACCTTCTAATTAAACATTTTCTGCAATACGGCATTTTTCTCACATTTCCCTAAAAATCCGGCAAATTTTAGAATCAGAATACGGCAGCCCTAAATTTGTCAGGAACAACGTGGGGACAACACTACTGACTACTGACATTAATTAGGGAAGTATAGACGAGGTAATTTTTTTTTTTTTTTTTTTTTTTAAATAAGGAGTGACGAGACGATCAGGACATGTGCCTGATGGTAAGCAACATGCCTGACACATAACAGCACAGTGACACGCAGCTATTGGAACACGAAGAGTACAAATCATTACCTAGCACTGCACTGCGCTCGTCACCCAGAGATCTAAGATCTTATATCTCTAAGCCCTGTGATTTCTCTGGAAACATTGACCTTCAACCCGGAACACAGTAATGTTTGCACATTACTGCTTGGCGGTAGAATAACTGGCAAAGGTGTGGTACTTCCCCAGGCGGACTCTGGCAAGAGTCCTACCACTACTGAAATTATGAAAAATTATGGTTAAATGACAATATGATGATGATGACGCGAGGAAAATATTGAGATGTCGATAGTTTTTGGAACAGTCTTATCCATCTCTAGCGTAACTCCATTTTTACCTATCCACGATAGAAAATACTGTCTGGTATGTCACCGCACAACTTGTCACTATTGCCCATAGAGGCAGAAATTTTAAAAAATCTATTGCGTGGAAAATATCGAGATGTCGATAGTTTTTGGAACAGTCTTATCCTCTAGCGGTCTAGCGCATCATCTATCACATCATCATCTATCATCATTGAAAACATTATTGTAGGAAAATCGTAAATCGTAAACGGTATGTTGTGGAAAAAAAATGGTAGACAACAAAAGGTGTAAAATTATATTTTCTGCAATAATAACTTCAATAATTTTTGCCCTAAAGTGCATAGTTTTCGAGATATCAGCTAAAACGTTATATCATGATGTCGCCTGAGGCGAATTCTTGATAACGGAACTGAACACGGACCTTTGAAGACGAAAGTCATGGAGGTCATTATTGTAGAAAGTCGTCATCATTCATCATTCGTTTCCAGTAAACTCTTTTGTCAAACTTACCGTTTATGATATATGAGTTATTTAATAGTTCCGAGTTCACCCGAGGATTTCTTACATTTACGAGCGTGACGATGAGCTTCACTCACAGCCCATGAAACATATGTGTGTTGTGCGTCAAAAGAAATTATCACTTCAAAACGTAGTATTTCTTATGATTTCCACTATTCAATATCAGTTCTGTAACGACATATCGTATATACTTAAATATCAGCTGAAAATATAGTTAAAATGACAATAATTATGATGATGATGACGCCTGGAAAATATCGAGATGTCGATAGTTTTTTAACAGTCTTATCCATCTCTAGCGCAACTCCAATTTTACCTACTCACAGCACGATATCGTGTTAGGTGTGCCACCGCCCAACGGGGGGTCTCAGAACTGTCTTAGCTTTGACGTTGCTCTCTCTTATTAACCGACTTCTAAAAAAAGGAGGAGGTTATCAATTCGACCCCTATGTTTTTTTTATGTATGTTACCTGATTTCTCGAGAACCTGTGCAGTCTCTGCACCGATTTTAAAATTTCTTTTTTTGTTCGGATGGGTGTGCTTCCCGAATGGTCTCATATAGATCTTATCGAAATCGGTCGGGTGGTTTTTGAAATATGTACCAAAATTCTAAAATTTGCGTACAATTTTCTGGATGACGTAGTTGTAGATTTCACAAAAGTTATGAAACAATCGACCCTGTTAATACGAAATTCTGTAAATGCTTTAATAAAAACTTGTTTTTAACCCTCCACCAAAAAAAGGGGTGCTAAACCTACCTTGAATTTGTTATCTGTACAACATTCTACTAGTCAACCCCTTTCATTTGATACTCATATTAAGGGAGTTGTGAAAAAAGAAATGTATTTCGCCATTTTGTGGTAGCGGCCAACTTGGATTTGAAATTTGTTATAGTGCAAAGTATTCTACTAGTCAAGAGCCCTTTCGTTTGATACACATATTGAGGTAGTAGTGAACAAAATAGTATAATTCGCCATTTTGTGGTGGCAGCCATCTTGGATTTGTTTTTTTTATAATGTATAGTATTTTACTAGTCAAGCTCTTTCATTTGATACCCATATTGAGCTAGGTTATGAAGAAATATTTTGTCCGCCATTTTGTGGAGGCGGCCATCTTAAATCGATATTAACCAAACATAGCTAAAACATCCACACGGATATCAACCTTCAAATAAAAAAAACCGCATCGAAATCGGCCCATCCGTTTGAGTTCTACGGTGCCACAGACAGACACACACCGACAGACAGACAGACAGACAGACAGACAGACAGACAGACAGACAGACAGACAGACATCGACGTCAAACTTATAACACCCCTTTTTTTGGTCGGGGGTTAAAAAGAGTAAAATAAACTATTTTCGTACAAAAAATTAAACCGATTTCAAAACCACAAATTTAATAGACACTCAAAAGCGAAAACTAAACTAAAATCATTATTAAGATGAGTGAGTAGCGCTTATAATAATGATTTTAGTTTATTTTTAGCTTTTGAGTGCCTATTTGTGGTTTTGAAGTCGGTTTATTTTTTTGTACGAAAATAGTTTATCTTTCTACTTGAAATGATAGAGACCGCAATAGCAAAGCGAAAGCCGATTTAGTTAGGCGGTAGAAGGGCGGGTAAGTAATACGTTATTTCCAACATTTATATCCTTCATTTATTTATTTTGTATCAAGTATCTTGATACAGCCGTAACTTGTGAGTTACGGGTGGTCTAGTCGGAAGAACGGCGCCTGCCGATCCGGAGCCCCCGGGCTCGAATCCCACCACGCGCACCACTGTCTTTTCGAAGTCATGTGCGTAATGCCGTTAACTTAAAAACGATGATGGAAAACATCGTGAGGAAACCGACATGTACCTAGAACCTTTCGAAGTCATGTGTCATCCACCAACCCGCACGGGGCCAGCGTGGTGGATATGGCCTTAACTCTCTCTTTGCGACAGAAGACCCGAGTCCCAGCAGTGAGAACTTTTAGTGGTCTGTTGATGTTGATCTTGGTACAAAATTCCATGGTTTTATCTTCAACAATGATGAACTTCCATGTAAAATTTAATTCCCCATTTCAACCACCTTTTCCGCGATAAAAAGTATCCTGTAGCGTCTTTTCTTGGGTATAATCTACCTGTGTAGCCCACTTTGTGTTATTAACACTGGGGTTCCAGGCTCTCTCTTATGATACATGACATATAGCCATATTATTTAAGGCCATAAGCATTCACGCTGGCCATTTTCAGATTGAAGGGTGTATCGAAAGTATTTATATTTACTTTTTTTTCCACACGACGTTTTCCTCCAACGGACCCTCGGTGAATCTTCATTCAATTTCTTCTTTAGTAGGTACTTGTTACTTCATCGGACCACCGATATCGGTATACCTCTTCTAAATCTATAAATTGAATAGTGAACACCCATTCGAACGACTTCCAAAAAGAGGAAGTTATCAATTCGGGTGTATGTTTTTAGGGTTCCGTAGCCAAATGGCAAAATATGGGACCCTTATAGATTCATCATGTCTGTCTGTCTGCGCGTCCGTATGTCACAGCCACTTTTCGTCTAAACTATAAAAGCTATACTATTGAAACTTGGTAAGTAGATGTAATCTGTGAACCGCATTAAGATTTTGATACTTACAAAAAATAGAAAAAAAACAAAAAAATTTAGGGGTGTCCCCATACCTACATAGAACTGAAACTCAAATATTTTTTACCATACATGTGGGGTATCTATGGATAGGTCATCAAAAATGATATTGAGGTTTCTAACATTTTTTTTTCTAAACTGAATAGTTTGCGCGAGGGACTCTTCCAAAGTAGTAAAAAGTGTGTCCCTGTAACTTCTAAAATAAGAGAATGACAAAAATAAAAAAAGTGTAAGTATGATGTACGTTACCATGTAAACTTTCAACGAAAATTGGTTTGAATGATATCTAGTAAGTAGTTTTATTTTAATACGTCATAAATTGAGTATTGTTAAAACACTGATTAAAGTAACAAAGAAGTACAAGAGCTTTTGTCTGATGTTACTTGCTGCTACGGAAGCCTTCAATGGTCGAGCCCGACTCGCACTTGACCACTTTTATTTTTGTATGCATGTTACGCGATGTCGCCGCCAATTATGAATCGATATTCATGGTTCTGTTTTTGTTTGGTAGATCATAGTTCAGAAGTGGTCCCAGGTACCATATAGGTCAATTTATATACATTTGTCGAAATTGGTGTAGCGGTTTTGGAAATATAAACAAAACTGCAAAAAATTACCTCGATGACATTGTGATTACAGACAGACATCGACGTCAAACTTATAACACCCCTTTTTTTTGGTCGGGGGTTAAAAAGTATAATAATTAAAAAGTATAACTTACAACTCCATAACCACTATAATGTTTATCAGTAAGTGAGTTATAACTAAAGAGAGAAGGCCGAGACACATCACCTAATTATGTACTAGCAAACCACCCCAAAACATCAGTCAACCTATTTACTTCTACCTCCATGGTACCGAATTTATCATACTCGTACAAGTTTTTTTTTTAGTTTGGTAAAAACTCAGACTAGGTAACCTCCTTGGTGTACTTTTTTTTATTTGCTTTGTGTGCAATCGTCTTCTTACGTCATATTTTTAAAACTCTAGCTTAGAAACAAGAAACCTGAAAACAAGTGAAAAATCCTAAAATGAGTGATTCTGGAATCACGACGAATAAGTTTATTGAAGGCCAACTGAAACGGAAACTGTTAATAATGCGTAAAGCATTTAGTCATTTCCTCGTTGAGGTGGGATGAAAAGCATAAGAAAATTTACTTGTTGCACTCGAGTGCAAATATTTTTCATATCGTGCTTCTTTGATTCTAATTTAAGCTCACACGCTGCGCTCGTAATTCAGTTTTAGAATCCTCCCCTTGCTCGGTCATCAAAATTGAGCAAGCAAGTTTGCACTGCTATGTAACAAATTACATTTTTTTTTGCAATTTGTGTTGCTTCTGTACTATCCGAAGGAACTTCTTTCCTACCTGGTGTACCCATGACCACATCTGTTTCTTTTAAATAGATAGAAAATATGCGATGATTCAAGTACTTACCTACAAATTAGTACCAATCAGATTATTAAAAGGTAGGTATTATGTTACAATGTTTCATCAATATCGTTGTGTTTCATTATTATTGTGTCAACAATCCGCAGTGGGAGGAAAACAATAGGAGGTTACCCACACAGGCACGTTGTAACAATATTGTTTTATTGAATTGTGGAGCCGAGGCAGTGGGCGCGGTGAAGCGGCAAGCAGAGACGCGGAGCTACGCGATCGGGGCTCGAGAGGCTGTCGGGCCTTGTGTGTGCTGTGTGAGGCAGCGACCCAGGCGAGCCTGCCCCGGCGCCGGCACAGGCGAAGGGGCGCGGGGGGCTCTAGTGCCGTTACGTGGAGCGCGGCGGTGCGCGGTGCCACGAAGCGGACGTGCTTCACTCAGTTCGTGCGCGAAAGTCGTTACCTGCGTCACTCCATACCATTTCCCCACACGCGAACACCATTACTCCTGTGCTATTAGGTGAAACCGTTCAATTTACCCGGTGAAAATAGTCTGCGATAGTCGATTGTTGATCGGAGTACACGGGTCATTGGTGCTCTCCGCCGTACAACCTTGTGAAGTAGTGAGAAAGCGCGTGACGTCACATAGACCGGCCGAAGCGATCATATGTTGAATTGGACGCGGATGCAGTGATGGAATGTGGTGTGTTGTTATGGTGACGTGAAATGATTTTGTGCCTTGGATTACCTGGTGTGTGATCACGACGTCATCCGCGCCGGAGCGCGGTTCCACCACGGGAACCATGCGTAGAAAAAGATGAGCCAGGATGCTGAGAGCTTGGTAATATCACTTCTCTTCTGCCACATTTTTGCTTTTTATCTAATTTTTACACACAGCAACTAACATAAAAAGCCACAATATAAAAGTTTAAGTTTGCACAAATAACATAACCCCTATGATACCACCACCAGCACTGCTTAGGTAGGTACTGAGAGACAATGAAGTCATCGTGGATTTAGTCACAAAATCTGCACGGAGGCGATCTTGAGATTGGCTATTTATAATGATGATATGGAATGTAAACTGCGAGATTTGTGTGGCACCTACGTCGGACTGATGACGTCCAAGGCTGAACCAGGCAAATATATGCAAAAACTACTTCAAATAAGAATTGATCGAAATTGTTGTTGACTTATTGGTTATTTTCGTCATAGGAACAGAACCTTACCAGGATAATTGACACTTGTTCCTGTTAATGCGTTTAGCGTATCTCACTACTTAAAATGATATCCATAAAATGGTTAGTGGTACAAATATTTTCAGCAATACTTTGATGTTTTGGATGAAAACGTTATATTTTTGATCCTTGACGAGACTGCATTCACAGACTAAGTAGAGAGATACTCTACTGCATTGTTGACGTCATAATTTAAATCTGCGTCAAAATAATGCACAAATTTTGTCGTTTGCAGTCATCTTCTCTGGTCGCGAATCTCGTTCAATTCCTCTGTGGATTTATTGTTTTTGGCCTATACCAAGATGTGGTGTTTAAGATATTTTATTTTTGTGGAGAATAGGTTGTTCACCTGCTATTTATTACTAGCCGGCGCTGTTGATCTGACAGGCGCGCAGCCTCAAATTTTAGGGGGGTCACCAATAATAATACTACAAGCCTCAAATTTTAGGGGGTTCACCAAAATAATATGTTGGGTAAAAAACATTAGTATGTTTTTCAGATCGCCCCACGATTTTACCCGCGTAGTTTCCGTTCTAGTTGTTTTCCCGCGGTAAAAAATAGCCAATAAAATACTATTCGATATTATGTAAATTTTTAGGGTTTTCAATTTATATTTATTTATTTTTCATTCTGTCTCTCGTTGTAATTAAAAGACGAAGCGGTTTAGTCGATAGTATGTCCATTCGTGGGTTCGATTCCCACCTAGGACATATATTTGTGTGATGCATCGATATACTATTGATTCAATTGATTTATATCGATTGTGTGATGCATATACATATTTGTTGTTCTGGGTGATTCTATGAACTATCATCATTTACCTTACCAGTGAAATCTGTTTTTATTTTAGTGTTTCTACTCATCTTGATTTTGTGATGTTGCAATATGGCTAATAATGCCTCTGATAGTACAAGCTTTGCTTAGTATGGGGCTAGTTAATATTGTGTGAGGAATGTCCTCCAATACTTATTATTTACTAGCTGTACCCTGCCATGCTTCGCTGTGGCACATTGTGATGCAAAAATGAGATAAAAACAATCAAAATTTGATTAGGATTTCATATCATTCTAAAATTTCAGCTCAAACGGTCCAGTACTTTTTGAGTTTTTGAAGCATACACAAACCAACATTACATTTTTATATATAGAGATTTAAATACAACGAATAGAAACAAAAGCTACCCACATACCCACCTATCTGTCTCGAACTGCGCTCTCTCGAACCGAGTTAGGTATTCGATCAAGACCGATCGATCGTATTAAAGATGTACTTATATTATGAGACCGCCTACGTAAATTGTCATTCTGGTTTAGAGAATCAATGTGGATTTTTTGAGCTGAGTGAATGTAGAATCGGGAGTTGCGACATTTAATTGTACGAGTACGATAAGTTTACGCAGAATGTTGAAAGCGTTCGTGGGACCGACACTTCATTTTACGTAAAGTACGTACGTTCCAATTACTCTGCCATTGTTTGTTGCTTTGCACCGGCCCTCTATATTGCATAGTTGTTATAGGAACGTACATATGACCTCATTTAATAAAACAATACAATACCAATACGTAGTAGGTACCTACTTATGCCTATCAAGCCAATTGGTATTACAATAAGTTTAATGTCGTATGTCAATTAGGTACTTACTACATGTATACTGAAACTACAAGCATATTCGTAGTAAAAACAAAGTTGTTTAGGCGAAAATTGTGTACCGAGTACCGAGTGTATATAAAAACACTAGCTGACCAAGCAAATCATAGATTTAACAGCAAAACGTTTTTTTTGCATTTTAGCACTGCATTTGTTATCAGCCAAATGTTGATCATTCACGCAAATGCGCGTCACTTCACGTGAATTGACTGACAATGAACGACCGGTAAATTATGGTAATGCCGCTATTAAAAAAATAAAGAATTGGGGACGGTGAAACATAATTTATAACTTATTCTCAAATCGATAAATATAGAGGTACAAAAAATACTTAGATACAATCGCTCCGGCCGATTCAGAAATGTACAAAATGTGAGTTTAAAAAAATAAGATTATTAGGTACTGAGCAAATTTTATTCAATTTATAATAATGCACATATTCTTCAAAACTATATTTCTCTTGTCTGTCATTATGAAATCAGAATTTGAATGGATAAGTTGTGCGTGTAGCATCAGTGAACATTATTCCGTAGAAAGTGAAATAGCCGGACCTTCGGCCGCTTTCACGTCAACGCGAATTACGGCACGAAATCTGCTTAAAACCTTCGCAACCAGTTATAGTCTCACGTACTGAGGCGATGAATGATATAAACTAGTTTGATAAGCTTTAGAAAGTTAAAATTTGCTTGTTTTAGTTTTATTTGCATTTTAAAAAGGCCTCATATCTCATATAACTTTGTCACACACTTTACACAATACATACCTATTTAAAACATTGAAACCTGATATTTTCAGTTTTTAGAATATACGTATGTAGTTCGATTTATTTAAAATTTCAGTATAAATTACTAGATTCATATTTAGTAGAGTAGGTACGGCACACATCCAACACGTAAATTCTTGAGGTCATCGGCCAAGCGAAGGTTTTTCTTTTGTATTGCGAGTCATCCTGATTCAGAGTAATGGGGTGAATGAACAAAGATAAACTTGTGTTAATTTTCGTTACCCTCGCCAATGACTTACCATAATATATATCTTGTATCCTTGTATTGTATATTTTACTAGTTGACCCGCGAGCCGCGAGCTATAAAGGAGAAAATGTTTAATAAAGGCAAAAGTTTATGTGTGATCTTTAACGGATCTTTAACAGAGGGACTAGTTTTGTATGAACAGACGGTAAACTTCATAGAAACATGTTGTATGAGAAAGTTCAATTTTTGGGAAGGATCACCCTTATGTTATTAGTTGGGCTATACAAATAACTACTAAAATAATGTTATATAAATTATGAAGACTATTACCATAGTATAATAGACTACAGGCCCGTGAACAAAATTTATGGGTCATATGATACAGCAGGAGACCTATAAGGGTATAAAATAAGAGGATTCAGCACTATTCATTTGAAAGCTGTCCAACTGAAAGCAAATTGAAATTGCGACCCTCGCTCTTTCCTTCTTGTCGCATAATTTTTGCACGGCATTGCGGAATAATGGATTAGAACAGGTATTGAAACTGTATTGAACCAATGCCGTACATAATCGATTGACCAAATTTACCCTGAACATTGTCGGAAAATCATGAATTTTTCCGACAAAACTAATAATTAAAAAATTAAAATTTTCAATTTTTATAGTTTCAATGCCTGTTCTAATCCATTATTTTGCAATGCCGTACAAAAATCATGCAACAAAAAGGAAAGAGCGAGGTTTGGAACCCCCCCTCTTCAATTTACACCAGTTGGACAGCTTTCAAATGCATAGCGCTGAATATTATTATTTTATACCCTTCTATCACCCTACATAGGTCTCCTGCTGTATCATTTGACCCATAAATTTTGTTCACGGGGTTGTGCTCTATAAAGAAATACTGCAGAGTGTAGACTGTGCTATTACAGATCTAATAATGCAATTAAAAAATGGAGGTTGATCGTTAGAAGAGTGAAAATTTTGTGTTAAATGTACTCGTATTTTGTATGCCAAATCATAACAATAAAAAAAAAATGCCAACACAATATTTTTTTTGGGGTGGGCCACCCTTGTCACTTAGTGGTTTAACAAGAACAAAATTAATAATTTTGACTAATTCCCGACTACCTCGGATTTGTCATTTGTACATTCTACTAGTCAAGCCCTTTCAAGTCAAGTCTCACGAAACGACAGAACTCAACTTTAGGTAAAATCCTGCAACATTGTCAGCGTGCGTCCGTTCGATTCAGCTCGACGTTTAGGCGGACAGAACGATCTTGAGCCGTAACGGCAGTGTACTAAAAATTTTGATGAGATTTTCTGACGTGACAACGTCTACTAAATCGATGAACGCTGGCTGCGTGCACGAAAATTGATGATATATACCGTTACGTTCGTTGTCTCGTTACGTTACGATAAATTATTCTTGCATTACAAAAATCTGATTACTAGTATAATTTCATTTTTATTTAAAGGTTAATTTTTGTGCATTGGTTCTTAGCTATGTTTGGTTAATATCGATTCAAGATGGCCGCCTCCACAAAATGGTGGACTAAATATTTCTTCATAATCTACCTCAATATGGGTATCAAATTTAATGAAAGAGCTTGACCAGTAGAATACTGTGCACAATGACAAATTTCAAATCCAAGATGGCCGCCACCACAAAATGGCGAAATACATTTCTTTTTTCCCTACTTCCTCAATATGAGTATCAAATAAAAAGACTTGACAAGTAAAATACTATGCACTATGACAAATTTCAAATCCAAGATGGCTGCCACCACAAAATGGCGATTGTCATTATTTTTTACTACTACCTCAATATGGATAACAAATGAAAGGACTTGACTAGTAGCATACTATGCACTATGACAAATTTCAAATCCAAGATGGCCGCCACCACAAAATGACGACTGTCATTATTTTTCACTACTTCTCAACATAGGTGTCAAATGCAAGGGCTTGACTAGTAAAATACTACGCACTATGACAAATTTCAAATCCAAGATGGCCGCCACCATAAAAAAAAACTTAATCCTGCACGGGCACTAACTCTATAAAACTAAAATAACTAGGTACTTATATTTTAGATGTTATCGCACGAAATAATTATATTTACAGATGTTTGTACCGCGCTGAACCTGCATCAATCGCTAACAAAATTATTTTGCGTTGCCCGCGTGCCCATCCCTAGTAATCCTCAACGTACATATCTATGTAGCTATACATCATCTGCCTACGATGCGCACTGGGCGTCTAGTGTGGTGTTAGCACTCTATACTTTAGTAATTTGTCCTCTATGATTTTTAGCTAAGACAGCTCGTCGAACGTCGGAACAGTCATTGGTCATGGCCATTGCTCATGGTCATTGGTCATATCCGTTCCTCATAGTCATTGTAATTGGTCATGGTCATGGTCATGGTCATTGGTCATGGTATAGAGATAGTAGTAAAAAATAATGACATTCGCAATTTTGTGGTGGCGGCCATCTTGGATTTGAAATTTGTGACAGTGCATAGTATTCTATTAGTCAAGTCCTTTCATTTGTTACCCATATAGAGGTAGTAGTAAAAAATAATTACATTCGCAATTTTGTGGTGGCGGCCATCTTGGATTTGAAATTTGTGACAGTGCATAGTGTTCTACTAGTCAAGCCCTTTCATTTGTTACCCATATTGAGGTGGTAGTAAAAAATAATGACATTCGCGATTTTGTGGTGGCGGCTATCTTGGATTTGAAATGTATCATAGTGCGTAGTATTCTACTAGTCAAGCCCTTTCATTTGTTACCCATATTGAGGTGGTAGTAAAAAATAATGACATTCGCGATTTTGTGGTGGCGGCCATCTTGGATTTGAAAATTATCATAGTGCGTAGTATTTTACTAGTCAAGCCCTTTCATTTGTTACCCATATTGAGGTGGTAGTAAAAAATAATGACAGTCGCCATTTTGTGGTGGCGGCCATCTTGGATTTGAAATTTGTCATAGTGCATAGTCAAGCCCTTTAAATTGATACCTATACTGTAGTAAAAATTAATGATGATTAATTAATATTGGAAGTTCGTTGCTCAAACACGTCGGAACGGTCATTGGTCATGGCCATTGCTCATGGTCATTGGTCGTGGTCATTGGTCATATCCGTTCCTCATGGTCATTGTAATTGGTCATGGTATAGAGGTAGTAGTGAAAAGTAATGACATTCGCAATTTTGTGGTGGCGGCCATCTTGGATTTGAAATTTGTGACAGTGCATAGTATTCTACTAGTCAAGCCCTTTCATTTGCTACCCATATTGAGGTAGTAGTAAAAATTAATGATGATTAATTGACATTGGAATTTCGTTGCTCAAACACGTCGGAACGGTCATTGGTCATGGCCATTGCTCATGGTCATTGGTCGTGGCCGTTCCTCATGGTCATTGTAATTGGTCATGGTCATAGTCATGGTCATTGGTCATGGTATTGAGGTAGTAGTGAAAAATAATGACATTCGCAATTTTGTGGTGGTGGCCATCTTGGATTTGAAATTTGTGACAGTGCATAGTATTCTACTAGTCAAGCCCTTTCATTTGTTACCCATATTGGGGTAGTAGTAAAAAATAATGACAGTCACCATTTTGTGCTGGCGGCCATCTTGGATTTGAAATTGTCATAGTGCATAGTATTCTACTAGTCAAGCCCTTTCATTTGTTACCCATATTGTGGTAGTAGTGAAAAATAATGATATTCGCAATTTTGTGGTGGCGGCCATTTTGGATTTGAAATTTGTCATAGCGCGTAGTATTCTACTAGGGAAGGCCTTTCATTTGATACCCATATTGAGGTAGTAGTGAAAAAATTGGTAATGTCGTTCGCCATTTTATGGTGGCGGCCATCTTGGATTTGAAATGTATCATAGTGCACAGTATTATACTAGTCATGCCCTTTCATTTGATACCCATATTGAGGTAGATTAATGAAAATGAAGAAATATTTATTCCACCATTTTGTAGAGGCGGCCATCTTTAATCAATATTATCCCAACAAAGCTAAGATCCACCGCATGAAAATTAACCTTCAGTTAAAAGTATAAATTCTTGAAATTATACTAGTAATCAGAGTTTGGAAATGCAAGAATAATTTACCGTAACGCAACGGGACAACGAGCGTAACGGGACAATGGGCTTAACGAGACAATGAGTCATCCCATTTTCGTGCATGCGGCCAGCGTTCATCGACTTATTAGACGTTGTCAGGTCAAAAAAAAATTGTCAGATTCTGCTTCTTCAAGAAGTAAACAAGATCAAATGTGATGGTCCGATCCGAAAAATCAGAATGAAACGTTATAAAACGCCAAACGACTTAAAATTTTGTGGGCGCACTATAATTATTCTAGTTTATGTCATAAACGCGCGAAATATTACGTAACCTTATAACTTAACCGTAGACCTTATAACTGGATATTACGAGCTATAAGTCAAAGCAACATAATACGAACGATAAGTACACATTTCCCCTATTTTTCTGATTAACTTTACAAAATGGACTGTAAAGCATGCATGAAAACCATCGTTTATGATTCTGAAATACTAAAATGCACAAGCTGTTCGGGAAACTATCATTATGCGTGCCTCAATATAACATCGGCCTATTATTTAGATAACATGTTCGAACTTAAAAAATCATGGAAGTGCCCCTCTTGTCAAAATGTTACGAATAGACGAACCAGAAACGACAATACACCAGTGAGGAAATCTTTTCCAAGTCTAAATGATACCACCATGTCAGTCGACGACTCATTGATAGAAGGCCAGTCTGTGACCCTGCAACACGAGCATTCTCTTACTAATCGGACCCATCCTACTGATGAAAACTCCCTGTTGGAAAAAATTAGCCATCTCCTAGACAAAAAATTTGAAGACAATAAACAATCATTATTGAACGAGATAAGAAACCTAGTAGATACACAAATAGATCAGAAAACTAATACATTTAGAATGGAGGTAGATAAAAAAACTGACAACATAATAAAAGAACAAACGAAAATAAAAACTCAACTTATAACCCTAACCAAAACCATTGAAAAGCTTGAACAGGAAAACACTACACTAAAGGACGAAATAAAAAATAATAACTCAAATAGAAACACCACACAACATCAATCCACTGACAACACCAAAAAATTTGTATTGTATGGTTTAATCGAAAATGAACATGAAACTGAATCACTATTACACCATAGAATAACAGCAATTTTCCAGGATTTATATAAAATAAACTTAACAGGTTATATTGAAGACCTTACTAGAATTGGAAGAAAGAACATCCAACGGAGGCCTATAATGGTGGAACTAATAAGTAAAAAAAATGACTAAATACCTTGTACAGAACGGGCGATACTTAAAAAATACCGGTCTATCGATAACAGAATATCTTGACGAGACAGCCTTACAACAAAGGAAAAACCTACAGGTTCAACTCCGTGCCGCGCGGTTTGATGGCCGCCATGCCGTCATAAGACAAAACAAACTCATCATAGACGGAAAAATGGTACACACTTACCAACAGGCTCGACAGTCACAAACACCAACGGTATCCTCACAAGATATGACACCGGCACCACACTGTTCCAGAGGCTCTTCTGGTTCCCCACAAACACAACACAAACAAAGCGTATCACAGGCACACAACCATCACTTTCGGAACTAAAACATAGAACCTAAACATAATATTCCAAAATTTACAAAGTATGTTTGCAAAACGTGATACACTACGAGACTATCTACAGGACAACTACTCAACAGTACACGCACTTTGCGCGACCGAGACCTGGCTATCGGAAGCCAAACTGCAACTGATCGACTTCTCCGGATACAAAATTGCAAGCGCATTCTGTAGGCAACACCATAGAGGAGGAGGAACTAGTATACTATTACGTAATGACCTTGAATATACGGAGATAACGGACTTAGTGGATATCTCCGTGGAATATTGTATCGAAATTAGTGCTGTTTTAATTCATAAAATAAATAGTTTGTTAATCACTATCTATCACAATGGAAAGCGGACCGATTCATTTTATATACAACTAAAGAAACTTTTGGATTTGGTTTTAAAGAAATATAATACTATGGACATAATTATTGGTGGCGATTTTAATATTGACGTTTTGGAAAATACTTCAGAATCAGCTTCACTACTTAATCTAATGCGAGAATATAATTTAATACAACTAATCAATAAACCTACTCGGATCACGGCTACTTCGGCTACTTGCATAGATTTAATCTTCTCAAACAGTAACATAAATAAATTAAGTACTTCCGTGCAAGATCTCGGCTTCTCTGATCACATGAGTACTAAAATAACAATAAAAAACGTTAATGACTTACATAAACCAATTGTATGGAAAATTAAGAAAAGATTATTTAACAGACACAACATGAATAACTTTAAAGACTCAATTAAAAATATTGAATGGACTAAATTATTAACTATGGAAAAAACTGTAAATGAAAACTATACAAAATTTAATAATATTCTTTTAGAAATTCTTGATCTTTGTATTCCTCAAAAAATAATTAAAATTAATATAAATAAAAAATACAATTGGTTAACGCGAGGTATAAAAACATCCTGTAAAAATAAACGATTACTTAAACCAATTATAATGTATAGTAAGCACCCATCGCTGACTAATTACTATAAAACATATGTAAAACTATTGAAAAAGGCCGTCTACAAATCAAAAAGAAACTCATACATCCGAGAAATGAAGAATTCCGAAAATAAAAGTAAGACTATGTGGAAAATTATACGGGAACGTACTAATAAAAATACGAAAAAGGACAAAACCAATTTAAAATTAAAAATAAATAATAATATTATATCAGACCCGCTGCAAGTCGCAAACGCGTTTAACGAGTACTTCTCATCAGTAGGCGGCGCGCGCGCCGGGGCGCAGCCGGCGCGCGGCCGGCCCGTCCTGCGCCCGACAAACAATTCCATGTTTTTAAGCGCAGCCGAACCTCGGGAAATATATTTAATAATTAAAAATCTAAAAAGTAAATATAGTTTTGGCATAGATGAGCTTCCCCCAATTTTAATGAAGCACTGTGCTCAAGAGTTAACTCTGCCGTTTTATTTACTCGTGAACCAATCATTTACCGAAGGTACTTTCCCAGATCAATTGAAACGAGCCGTGGTGAAACCTATTTATAAAAAGTCATCCAAATTAGATCCTAGTAATTACAGGCCAATAGCATTATTGCCTACCTCATCAAAAATATTTGAAAAGGCTATGCAAAATCGTCTAAATTCTTTTTGCGAAAGATTTGATATTTTTGATGACTCTCAAAACGGTTTCAGAAAAAATCGCTCGACTGTCTTAGCTGTTTATAAATTGATTGACAAAATTTTAAATATATTAAATGACAAGCACTATGCAATCGGAATATTATTAGATATGACAAAGGCCTATGATAGGGTACAATTTGACATTTTACTGGACAAATTATACGGTATAGGTGTACGAGGTGTAGCACACAAGTGGTTCTGCTCGTATCTCAAGGGCCGCGAGCAATACGTAGAAATTGAAAATTATGACGAAAACACAGGAATTATAAAAACCACGAGATCTAACCCTTCAAAAATATACCATTCAATACCCCAAGGAAGCGTCATTGGATGTATCCTCTTTTTAATTTATATAAATGACCTTCCAAAAATAGTAGACGAAACATGTATACTATTTGCAGATGACATATCAATATTGACATCGTGTAAAAATAGTAAAAATTTATTGCAAACCCTATTTGACATTTTTAACAATTTAATTAAATGGATGACAGACCATAATCTTGACATAAATTTACTAAAAACAAATTTAATTCAATTTAGACCTCATCAAAAATCTGCTCTTGACATAAATTTTTCTTATAATAATTATAAATTTGAATTTATTGACGCGGCTACATTGCTAGGAATAGAAATTGACAATCATATTAACTGGAAACGACACATCGGAAAATTAAAGGCCAAATTATCAAGCTTTACTTATGCCCTTAGGGAATTGAGAAAGGCGACTGACCTAAGTACTGCTTTATCAGCCTACTACGCGTATGCTTTCTCCTGGATGAATTTTGGAATAATCCTGTGGGGAAACAGCGTCAATGCTAGTGATGTTTTCGTTATCCAGAAAAAGTGTATCCGGATCCTGGCAAACATTAAACTCCCCAACACTACTGTAGCTCAGTTCCACAAACAATATTTTGTAAAATTTAAAATTTTGACCGTAGTTTCTATGTACATCCTGGAACACTGTAAATTTGTACGTTGAAATCCCCAATTTTTTCCAAAACTGATAGATAGACGAAATTACCCAACTAGAACAAACCACAAACACAATCTAAATTTGCCGTGTTCAAAATTAACTTTGCATAGCTCGGGTCCAAACTCAATGTCAGTTAAAATATATAACAAATTGCCTTATAAAATAAAAGAAATTGATTCTGATGACAAGTTTATCAAAGCGTTAAAAAATATACTACTTGTAAAAGCTTACTACACAATAGAAGAATACCTTGCAGACAAAATTTAGTGTTGGGTAGGACATGACATATAAAAGAGTTTGTAAGAGTAGCCTCTTTTTTGTACTGAGCCAGTACAATGTCCCACTTCAAATGAGGCGAGGCGTACTAAAGCTCGGCGATACATTTGAAGTTCCGAGTAAAACATGACATTTGGCGTTATTGCAGTACAGTTACAACTGTATTGACACTTACAACTGTCTGAATTCTCTGAATTCTGTCTGATTGATGACATACTAATAAACAGTATCGCAAAGTAATACAAAATAAAATGCTTCGTAAATATTGTTTGTAAGTAGGTAAATAAAAAAGCCTAATATATTTAGAAGTATGTACATAATAAAAAAGCTAATAAATAAAATTACAATTTAAAAATAAAATTTGTGTGACTTTGCTGCCACTGAGGCGGTTTCTTCTTTCCGTAAGAACTTGCCCCTGCTTGCTAAAGGTGCGCTCTGAAGGCACCGAAGTAGCAACGATACAAAGCCGTTTTAAAAACAATTTATAAAGCCTAGGATAGGCATCCTTTTTAGCAAACCACCACTTGGCAGGATCTTGGGACCTTGGCAGTAGCGGTTCTTCGAGGTATTTATCGACTTCGATAATACCCCCTGCTGTCGGATTAATATTTTTCATAACCTCATCTACTTGCTCATCAAACTCGTCCCATATGCTATGTTTACGCTTATGGGGTGGCGACAAAGGTGGAGGCTCTGGTGTACATATGGTTTGTATTTGAATTCGCCCGGCCATGGCTTTTAAATTTGCGCAAGCTCTATTATAAGCGTATTCATTCTCAAACCCATATTTTTTAAATCTCGGGTCTAAAATAGTGCTTTCAGCAAATATATTGTTATCTTCAATGCCCGAAAACCTTGTGTTAATTTCGTTTAGGAGCACTTGGGTCATTCGCAAAACACAATCCGGATGTGGCGTAGATAAAAACTTAATGCATTTCTTTTTGAGTGCGTTTGATATAAGTATAACCTGAAATTAGAAAAAAACCTGATATATGAAAAATTCATGTTAAAATAAAAAATTAAAAGAATATATCTGCGTTATTTTTGTTCTCGTCAAAAATGTCTTCATCTTGATGTAATGTGCAAACATTACTGTGTTCCGGTTTGAAGGGCAATGTTTCCAGAGAAATTACAGGGCTTAGAGATATCAGATCTTAGATCTCTGGGTGACGAGCGCAGTGCAGTGCTAGGTAATGATTTGGACTCTTCATGTTCCAATAGCTGCGTGTCACTGTGCTGTTATGTGTCAGGCATGTTGCTTACCATCAGGCACATGTCCGGATCGTCTCGTCACCATTTATTTAAAAAAAAAAAAAAAAAAAAAAAAAAAGTTATTAGTATACCTCTGATATTGTAACATTTTTTTCTGAGCTCATCTCCTCAGTTACATCTTTGAAAAATGAAAGAATTTTTATTGCTGAATCCAAAACCTCAATGTCTTCAGAAGTCATATTTATAGTGTCTGGATAATCTATTGCAATTGTGGACATAACACTGTTTTTAATTTTCAACACCCTTTCAAACATATCACACGTGGAGTTCCAGCGTGTAGAAACATCCTGTTTTAGTTTTAATAGGGGTTCGTCTAGCTTTTTTTGCATATTTTTTAATCTTTCAGATGCAAGTGGACTTCTTCGAAATATTTCAATAATCTGTTTAATTTTTATAGTAACATCTTTTATTTCTTTCAATGCTGATTGGACTATGAGGTTGAGAGTATGAGCAAAACAAGGTATTTGTTTCCAATTATTTAGTCTTATAGCAGCTTTGATATTATAAGCGTTATCACTGGTTGCTGCTACAATTTTGTCGGTAATTTCCCAATTGTCTGTAATTCTTTTTAGTTCTTGTGCCAGGTTTTCTGAAGTGTGTCTATCTGGAAACTGGATACATTCCAGCAAAAAAGATTTCAATTCTGCCTGCTGATTGAAAAAATGAACTGTCAAAGCTAAATAATTATCATTGGGCGCTGATGTCCACCCATCGGTTGTGATGCACACAAACTCAGATTGACCAAGTTCAGATTTGACTTTTCTTTTATTCTGATGTATACATTTGTCATCAATGCATTAGACAAGGTCTTTCGACTAGGTAACTGGTAGGCTGGATTTAACTCTTTTATAAAATCTTTGAGCTCAGGGGATTCAACAAGATGAAAAGCTAAGTAATTTTTCGTAAATACTTTTACTAGCATTTCGTTCAGATGTTCGGTTTTCTTAGCAGAAAGCGGCTTGTAAAAGTATTGAGTTAGTTTGGTGTTAGTAGCTGGAGTTTTTTTGATTGGATCAGTGCTAGTAGTGGTGGCTGGTAGGGAAGCAGGCATGACAGCATTTATAGCAGCAGATGTGGAAGCAATAGGAATATTAGGTTCGTGTGCTGTAGAATCAGTAGAAGGTGATGTCAAACGATAGGTTTCAGTTGCAGAAGCTATATTTTCATTCGGACATTCACGTATAGCGACAAATACTTGTGGGTGCTTGCTTTTGTGTGTGTCTTACGAGATTGTAAGCACCACCACCTTTGTATGAAAATTCTTTCTGACAAAAATTGCATTTGGCTTTATCGTTTTTGAGGTCCGAATTGCCAAGCTTTTGAGGACTTTCTTTCACCATCACCAGACATACTAAGCATGCAAAAAAAACAAACAGTAAAATACCAAATAAAGTAGATATCTAACAAGAACAAAATTAAAAAATTTGATTAACCCCCGACTACCTCGGATTTGTTATCTGTACAACAGTCCACTAGTCAAGCCCTTTCATTATATACCCATATTAAGGAAGTTGTGAAAAAAGAAATGTTTGCGGAAGCGACCATCTTGGATTTGAAATTTGTCATAGTGCACTGCATTCTACTAGTCAAGCCCTTTCGTTTGATACCCATATTGGGGTAGTAGTGAAAAAAATAATATAATTCGCCATTTTGTGGTAGCGGCCATCTTGGATTTGAATTTTTTATAGTGTATACTATTCTACTAGTCAAGCCCTTTCATTTGATACCCATATTGAGGTAGGTTGTGAAGAAATATTTTGTCCGCCATTTTGTGGCGGTAGCCATCTTGAATACTTAAGCACGGATATTAACTTTCAAATAAAAAAAACCGCATCGAAATTGGCCCATTCGTTTGAGCTCTACGGTGCCACAGACAGACACACACACAGACAGACAGACAGACATCGACGTCAAACTTATAACTCCCCTTTTTTGGTCGGGAGTTAAAAACTATAATTAATTGTTTTTACGCAGTAGGGAACATATATAAATTTCATACATCGTTAGTAATATAGCCCAAGTAACTGAAGTTTGCGGAGACTAGACGCGTGCACCACTGCTCATAGCAACACGGCCCAAAATGGCCCGAACTCCAACCAAAGACCCCACTGCCGCACCGCTCTGGCGTGATGGCGCCACGGCCAACGGGCATCTACATTCGCTTATTTAAAATGCCTTTTTCTAATATTCATCCACACTCATAGTTTTACAAAGTTATTATTACATACAAAAAGTATTAACCCAAACCAGTAAAATATTAAACCACAACAATGATTAAAACACAACACGAATTAAACAAGCCAAACAAGCAAAATAAATAGTTATTGAAAGTCATTCATAAAACATGATTACAAAAACTCACCTGAATATATTAATTTAACCACTTATTCCCTTTAAATGCACAAATAAATCATGAGTTAAAAACTTTTGCACTGGTTACTCACATAAGTACGTTATGATATTGAAATTTGAAAACAGTCGCTTCATTCAATGCGCGCCTCACAGTATTTGGTAATGTCATTGTCAGCATAATTCCCTCTCGCTCGAGACTCGAGACCCGAAACGCAGCCACGTAATGTTATTGTAAAATGACGCACTACTGTAATTTGTAGCTTGCGTCTCGTTCACTCTCTATCTACGTCCTATAGTTTTACGAGGACGGAAAGTAAGTCACGCGACTTTTCGACTGCCGCGACATAAAATTTGAAGTAGTACAATATAAAATGTTGAGCCGCTCTTACATCTTGACGTCATGTACGGGACAAATGTACTGGCTCTTGTATGTCCTACTCAACACTAAGACAAATCAATTATCGAATAAGTAAGTCGATCCGCTCCGCATGACATTAACTACATATATTGCCACACCCAATTAGGGTCATTATGGAAAACTACTGCATACTGTATATTTAAATAAGACCAACAAATGTACCATAATGTTAGCAATAAAATGATTGAGTATTGAGTATTGAGTATTAACCGACTCCCACGCTAACTGACGTAGGTCCTCCCCCGACGGCCGCTCGCGGCATACTAAATTGCGCAGCGTAATTTATTGTAATTTTTTTTTTTTTTTTTTCTGATGATGATATATAATATATATGATTTGAAAAGTAACTATAGAATTGGATTCTACAAAGAACAAAGTATTATCGTGTCTAATTTTTATTTTGGAATTATTGTGTATTTTACACAGATACAACGCTAAAACTGCAATATAAAACTTAAAATTGGCTCATGATTTTGTTTTTTTTTTACTAATAAATGGAACCAAAATTCAGATATATGTAACATGTCTGAATTAATAAAATGTGTGTATGATGTTCCCCATATTTTTTTAAGTATACATTTTGAGTATCACTTGTAGATTAAAAGTCTGAAACTGACACGGCGTGACGGCGGCGACTTTTCGGCGAAATGGTCATGGGAGATCGTTCCCTACGACCAAAGGAATTATTATTAGGAAAATTGAAACAAGGAAACGTCAACAAGAAAGATCGGTCTATTTTTTGAACGTAATTATCTTTTTCTAGATAATACTAAAGATGGAAAATTCGGAACACAAACTTTTTGAATTTCGTGCGACGACGTGAGAGGGCTCTTAAGGTATCGATATGTGGAAGTGGATCCATTTTAATGAAACTTACACATGTGTGTGTATTTAAGCTAAAATACAAAAACGTTTATTTAGACAAATACAGAGTTTACAAAGGTTGACTGACAAATTATATAATTTAGTATCGTGTAGGATCTAGAAATTAGCACTTATCAAGTACCAATTTCCAGATCCCATCTTGAGTAGATTCCAGCCATTGCCGGGTCCAAGCTCCTACGCAAGCACTGCCTAAGTAGGTACCGGGATACGGCAAAGATCAGGTGGGCAATGTTTTGCCAGCGTGCACTGGATCTACCTACACTAGGGCTACCTGTGTTGTGGGATCCAGGTTCCCCGCTAAATGTAGTTACAGATTAATAACAATT
The DNA here is from genome assembly GCA_017562165.1 of Ectropis grisescens. Lineage (NCBI taxonomy): Eukaryota > Metazoa > Arthropoda > Insecta > Lepidoptera > Geometridae > Ectropis > Ectropis grisescens. Next base: position 21,406,669 of record CM029770.1, read on the forward strand.
TTTCAAACTTAGCTAAACAGTAATGTAAAAAGAAATAAAAACAAGTAGAAAATAAAACTAAAGACAGGAAAGTACCTAATAACCAAAATCAAAACAAACAAACATAGGTACATTTAAAATGAAAACTTCTTTTGCCGCGTTGAGAACTTTTTGGTAGGGGAAAATCTTATACTCGTACGTTCACGTCACCGAAAAGCTAATGTTAATGTGATATCTTTTATTTAACTAAATTAAGTAATAACAGTTTATCTGTAGCTAGATGGATGACGTATGGAGCAACATTAGTGCTGTTTCAGTTTTAAATTTTCACTTCTTTCAGCAGTCGCTATGGCGACAATTTGTTTTTTTTTAATTCATCATCATCATCAGCCGCAAGACGTCCACTGCTGAACATAGGCCTCCCCCCCCTAGATTTCCACAAAGAACGGTCCTGCGCAACTTGCAACCAGCGGTTTCCAGCGACCTTTGTGAGGTCATCTGTCCATCTAGTGGGAGGCCGTCCAACACTGCGTCTTCCGGTTCGTGGTCGCCACTCGAGAACCTTTCTTCCCCATCGGTTGTCAGTTCTGCGAGCGATGTGGTCTGCCCATTGCCACTTCAGCTTGCTTACTCTTTGAGCTATGTCGCCCACTTTCGTTCTTTTGCGAATATCCTCATTACGGATTCTGTCGCGCAAAGAGACTCCGAGCATAGCTCTCTCCATAGCTCGCTGTGTGACTTTGAGCTTCGTTATGAGGCCCACAGTGAAGGACCACGTCTCAGTTCCATAAGACATCACTGGCAACACGCACTGGTTAAAGACTTTCGTCTTTAGGCATTGGGGTATTCTGGACTCAAAGATGTGCCGAAGTTTCCCGAACGCTGCCCATCCGAGTTGGATCCTTCGCTGGACCTCTTTGTCGAAGTTGGATCTACCTAATTGGATCTTTTGACCCAGGTAGACGTATTCGTCAACAACTTCGAGTGTGGTATTCCCAACAATAACCGGTACAGATGAGACATGAACATTTGACATGACCTTCGTCTTGTCCATATTCATCCTCAAACCTACCTTTTGGGATACTCTACTGAGGTCCCTGAGCATAGCACCGAGGTCCTCCAGCGACTCCGCCACAATGACTATGTCGTCGGCAAACCGAAGGTGAGTGATGCATTCGCCGTTGATATTGATGCCATATCCGTTCCAGTCTAGTAGCTTGAAAACATCTCACGCCTTTCTGTAGCTGGATGTGTTTTGTGCACCGGTCCTGTAATCGGGCAGACATTGTGGCTTTGTTGTAAATGCACTTCAACACTTCGATATAGCGATAGTCGATGCGGCATCGCTGGAGAGACTGAAGCACTGCCCAGGTCTCAATGGAATCGAAGGCTTTCTCATAGTCCACATACGCTATACATAGTGGCCGATTATACTCCACGGTTTTCTGTATAATCTGCCGAAGCGCATGGATGTGGTCTATGGTACTATAAGCCTTTTCGGAAACCGGCTTGTTCGGGTGGCTGGAAGTCGTCAAACCTGCGTGCGAGACGATTCGTGATTACCCTCGAAAACAACTAATTTCTTATTTTCTTAATTATCGCAAGATAAAACATATTTGCTATAAAATATAAATTATAAAGGTGTACCTACATAATATAAGTATTATATTGGATAACAGATCAAATGAAGGTCTCTCATGTTTTTTAATAGTTACACATTCCTATGTGTAACCATTAAAACGATACGATGGATAGGATAGGATAGGACACATTGAACGCCTGTGGTTAACTAAGACTAACTAGAACTTACTTACAGAGTCTGCATAACCAAAATACATAATACATACTGCGTGATACAAAATATTTAATGCTTGCTGTCAGCACGTATATCACTTGTGTATTATAGTCTACAGTAAACCTACAAAACGATCGACATCTACCAATTCCGACTATACGTCCAGTAATTTAAGTATAAAGTGACGTGAAGCGTGACGTCATTGTTGTGCCGTTTCGGAAAAGCCAAGAAAATCTTGCGCTTGCGTAGTTCCCTTGTCGCTTCAACTAAACCAGTCGTGTGACTGAGTGCGCGCGCAGAGCTCACTGCTCACTGTTGAGACAGACGGCGCGCGACAGGCGTCCTGTACGGAAGCGTAATAATACTGAACAACATTTTTGGGAAGTGTTCCCGCCAAAATATTTCGCTTATATGTTCAAACTTAACTAAAAGGACTGTTTATAAACCCGTACAGGCAGTTTTTGTGATCTGTTTGTGATAATTTTGACGTTAAGTAAGTGAACCGGTGTTTAACTGAGGTGCAATTTGCATATAATTGTATAGTAGTGTGTTACCTATTTACTGCTTATCATCAGACAGGTATGTAGTCAATGCCAAGCTAAATAATACACGAGTTGCTTATGACGACTATTCTAATCCACATTATCATGTTTTTTTTAGTTAAATTTAAGTATGGTGAATACTAATTATTCTGAGAACCTAAGAATGATTATTGTGGTATTCCATAACTCAAATCCAGTCCCCAAGATCTTTCCTGTTATCAATCTAAAATATCAACCTACAGATTCTTGATACACAAAAGCTTCAGTCCAAAAGAAATGCAAATTTTTATTAAGACCTAATGTTGGAATTGAAAATAATTGATCAGGTTTCGACTAAAAATATTTAGAAAAAAAAAAGAAAACAGATGCCTACACTTAGGTACGTAAAATAATATAATTTTAGGAAAGGAAGTGATTAAAGAAAATAAAAACAAATGTATCAAGAAATGTCGTCACTAAGACAATCTTTTGGACAGATAAATCACATTGATTTGTTACGTACCTATTTAGAGCGATATAAAAATTCCGTTCCTTCGCTTTTTTATCACTTATCAATATGTGTAATAAGTGACAGACAGACTGACCAACGAAAAAAATCGGACATACATAGTAGCTTCTCTTTTAGAAGTGAATTGTGCTACCCAGTTTAGCAACTGAATTAATTACAGCATACTCAGATTGACTGTTAGTATACTAAGAATACAACCTCAAAAATAATAATAGAACGGATAGCAAAATTATTACAGTTGTTAATCTTCAGTTCATGTAAAGTGTGGAGTTTTCAATTTAATTTAATTCAATTAATAGTTTTTATGATCACCAATCATTACGTATATGGCGAATCATTACGCAGGCTAAGCCTTTGTTTGTTCTTCGTTTCTACCCATTTGAATTTGTTGTTGTAAGTTACATTAGGGATAAACGCAAAAAAAACAACACTTTTCTGTTCTAGCCAGAAAAAAAAACGTTAAGTTTGAGTGGCGGAATCTCGAGAATGTAATAAATCTACACGTCTAAGTTCTGAAAAATTTATACAAAATCTCTGGACGATAGAAAAAAAACGTAGCACTTTATACCAAATGAATAGAAACAGAAACATTGTGATAGCGACAATAACGGTACGAATACAAAACCTTGGCACAACAAAGAAGAATTTACAAAGCAGGTAGAGGCTTTGTGGTAGGTTTCGCACCTGACGGATGTCGGCCACCACTCGCCACCTGCCGTCGATCCAGTTCGGCCCTTTTTACGGTTTACGCGACGTTGTGTTACGAGCTCTTGAGGAAACCATCTGCTGCCTTGATTTTATTATTTATCGACACATCTTGCGTTCCGTAGAAGGATTTTACATAGCTAAAAATGTTGTATACTCTCACTCTTTGTGAGACAAGGCCCCAAGACCAAGGCCCAAGATATTTTCGCGATAAATAAATTCCCTGGTCTATAAATTTTTTTCTATACAAGCCTTCTAAATACGTTAATATAGCTTAGTTTTAGCAATAGTAAATGAAATTACCTGTTGAGATTATTATTCTAAACTCATATCTCTCAGTATCATAATAGGTACCTACCGTTTAAAACACATACATATTTCAATGATATTTTCTTTTGTCTGTGAAACCAGGTTATTACAAAAATATGTTGTTATGTCCAAGATTAGAGAATAGATCACTTACATAGATAGATAGATAGTTGATGTACAAACATTTAATATTTTGATTATGCTATTTGTAGGATATGTAACCAATAAATAAAACCGTGTGACCACGGATATCGTGCGTGGTACCATTTAAGGTACGATAAGTATCTCGTATAAGTTAAAATAACAATTAAATTTCATATAATATAAAATTTACATTAAAAAAAACAGTAATATCTCTCCATCACAGTATCAAAAGACATAGTCAAAAAATTGTATCTCAAAGTTTAGTTGTGAATATAAACAAAACCGGCATACTAGAGCCTGATATCAGCTCTGTACCGTAGATTTCAGGTTTGGGTGGTAAATGCTTAAAATTTGTGATGCAACTGTCGGGTTTTCGTCTTGGTTCAGGCAAACTCGTAATCGATGATTTCTACAGGTCGCCAAAGAATCCTGATGTGGAGCAAGTTGCTAAAGCCGGTGATGAGAGACGAGATAAATGGGTTTCTGTACGATTTAGCATGTCTAGTTCCTTTTAAAAAAGTTAATTCTAGGCAGTTGCCGACATCGGCCGCTCCCTTCCTCAATTATCCAATTTCCTTGTCAGAAGGCGACCTATTCTACAGACAGCATGCGAGCTCCAAGCTATACGAGTATTAAGGATTACGTTGATTTTAATGGCACTGTTCTGATGTTTTCTGATTTTTCGTGGTATTTATTTATGTTTTAAATTTTTCAAAATTTATATAGCCTGTAAAATATATCCAGCTTATTTATAATATTATAAAGGCGAAAGTAAGTTTGTTTGTTACGCTTTCACACAAAAATTACTTAACCGATTATACCGGGAAAAAAACGGGATCGAGTGCTACGTTGGTGTAATCGCGGGGTACCGCTTATTTTTTTTTTTTAATTGTAATATTTGTGTTTTGAGAAGTATATTTTATTTTTCTTATAAGGACTTATGTCAGTTGGCTTTAAGTGCCTATTGCCTACCAAACTTTAATAAGAAATATTATAATGATCAAAAATCAACGTAGTTGTTTCATAAATTTATCTGATAAAATCGGATTACCTATTCACTTGTGATTTGGTGAAATGCGACAGAATTTATGAAATCCACATGTATGTGATTATCATCTTAATTTATCTTTGGAAAAGTTTATCAAATTGCATGTGTTTATCGATTGAATTGAACATTCGGTTTTTAGTAATTATTTTGGCTTACGTATAAGCAGCAGAATGTACAGCAGCAGCGTAACGAATACAATAAATAACCAACAGAACCACGATACGTTTCCATACTTAAATAGGAGCGTACCAAATTATTCCCGGTAAATCGTTATTTTGATTACAAGGTCTAACAGTCGTCGTTGCCAGGTAATATCCATAATTTTGTATCTCATACATAATTTAGTGTGCCACGTTTAGCCTTGACGCTGTCATTTCAATTTTCTCTGAATATACCCGGGGCAAATGGCGAATCTATTTTCCAGGGAAAATCTACTGTGATTCCAAGATTTAGCCGTACCTACAATGAAAGGTTTAAAGAAACGAAGATTTTTCGCTTTACGAGAAAAAATATGTACTTATTGATATTTTGCAGACATCACAATAAGAGTTGTTAATAATCCGGAATTCCGGAATCCAGTGCATAAAATGATGAGCTAAATGATGATGAGCTAATGATGAGATAGATGATGAGCATATTCAAAAGACTGGGAAACATTAAGTCAAGGCAGAACCAAATGGAGAGAGGGCAGGGAGGCCTTTGCCCAGCATTGGGACAGTATAGGCTCCAAATAATAATAAATGCATATTTTTGTGTAACCTTAAGTACTTCGTAATAAAACATTCACTATACTATAACATAAGCATCAAATACATTTCAAATGGAAGTAAACTTTATCGTGTAGCCCAAGTGTTCTTATTCCGTTTGGTATCATAGATTCGACCGTTGTTAGTGCAGAGACTCACGGTGTTAATTCGTAATAGAGACAAATGTCTATGACAAAACTAAAAAAAAAGTATGTAACTCAATATATGTTTACGGACGTATTTGAACTACGCACTCGGTATTAGGTTACGTAGGTATTAGTAACTGCAGCGCTGCAGCACGTGGTCAAAACTATTTGAAAGTGATTTCTATAATCTTACATTCTTACCTACGGGCAGGGTGCTCATGGTGGAATTACGAGATCACTTATTGAATTTTAAAAAGTACCTAGATCGGTAGAAAAATAGCGTAAAGTATGTTTTATTTCACGAGTTTCGATAATTTCTAAAATTTATTTCTCCTTGGTTGACATTTGTAATAGGGAATTTTTTAATGTGTTTTTAGGATATCTTTTAATAATTTACTTATTTCAAATAAAAAACCAACGGCGCTAGAGAAAGTAGAAGAGATTATGCAAGTTTGTAACCCTGCTCTCATATTTTCACATACCGCGCAAAAGGTCAGATGTGATGGACCAACCATATCTGGCCGAGCTCGAGTATTTCTGTCATAAGCTCGATATGCATGTTTTTTAATATGACGTGTTCGAGAAAATACATAAAATTCGCCCATTACCATTAAATTACTCGATTGTCAATCAAATTCCAGTTATTATATAAAATACCATAGTATTTTATATTGAGCTGTATTAACACAAAATATTAATTGTCTTTTCCTTATCATTCATGGTTATTTCAAAATTTCGATAAAAATATATTTTTACGCCATTTCTCAATTATGTTGTTTTTCATTGTCAGTTACAACATCAGTGTGTAAAACACTGATATTGTTTGGTGTTTTTACCCGACTGAAAGAAGAGTTACGTTTTTCGCGCGTATTTTGTACTATGTCTGTACATTTGTTTATTCCCATGGATTTTGACAATTAAGATATCTTTAGATTCGTCTCAATGACCCAAATGTCTTTAGATATTATTTTTTACTACATATTTTTTTTGCAGTCGGGATTTTTAAATGAAATTTGTTAACAAACTATTATTTCGTTTTGCTCTTCAAGCTAAAATTACTATGGATAATTTTGTAGCGTAATATGGTCAGCGTCACTTCTCGGAGTCACTATTTGTCTCCTTAGCGTTGTGACGTACGAGACTTGTCCATAGGGAACATCATTTTCCTCTTTTCTTACGTCCAACATAAATACGTAAATAGTTCTGAGAGCTGACCTACATTACTTTACAAGCACATGCATATAAATCACCTGCAGATTGTTCATCCAACCAAATTCTATGGTTGAATGTGTACTCGTACATGTGAACACTATAAAATTAAGTAGAAACTTTATTTTTGCAATCAGATTATCTTTTTGATCAGTGTATGATATAATTGCTTAATACTTACATATTTTTATGGTTCTTTTTCCATTTTATTTTCAAAAACACTTGTCATAATTTCCTGTCCAAGTCTCACATAAGCACATAACTACCTATGTAATTAATAAAAAAAATACACGCTATCAAATAACAAAGTCGTGTTTAGTCGAATAAACGACAACCGAACTTGAAAATCTCTTTTTTATCGGATCCAAATTCCCAAACTGCAAATAGTTTTTACGGCCACCTGATTACAAGAAACACTGCGGCTTCCGATTCTGCCGCTTTTTGTACTAGCGGCCTCCAAATACGCTGCTGCTGCCGGACGGTGTGAAAAGACGGTGTGACCCAGGTACCTGGCCGCGACAGTGCTGACACAAGTAACGTCTCACAATTCACTCACTCGAGCTCTTACCATTATTCCAAGATACCAAGCCAATCTGGATGCTTACCATCGCATCGTATCTATTCAGATGTTCAGACTCGGTAGCTCAACTCACTTCACTTTTGCATTAGTTTATTAAAATTAATTTTGTTATTTTGCTAAAATAACCACAATCAAGCACAACGCCTACACATCACGTCTAGCAGTAGTTGCGTATTCCGATGATCATTAAAACCTGAATCAATTTAAAGAAACAGATGTGCATGTAATTGTGCGTATTTGTCATCCGTGCCCGTGGTCAGGAAGTTGACGAATTATAAATAGCACCCGGCGTTCGACCTTATCAGCTGGCCTAGACCTTGGTCGTGTCTCATCTAATCTCGTTATTACACCTACACAGCTGTGAAATCAGTAAGTGGTTTACTGTTACATTTCTATGCGTATCTATATGATTCCTTGCACTCTTTGCAGTTGACATGTTCGGCATGTTTTTAAAGGAATTGAAGCTTTCATATACGGACTCCGTATACGTATAGGTACGTATACGTACCTACTGAGGCATATAGAAGTGTAAGTGAAGATAAATAATTAGAGGTTTTGATTCTGGCACACTACTGCTTAGAACCTTAGCTAGGTTATAATTAACTGTTAATGACTTAATATTTTTTTCCCCGTTTTCTGTTATATTCCGGAAGTTATATTCCCTGAGTAATCAGGGGTACCTTTTAAAGTTGGGCTTGCATATTTCTTTAGTCGCAATTCTATACACAACAGTAATATGATTATTCATTCGCCCTTCTGATCTATAAATATAATTACGTCTCTGTGGGGGGGACCGAATTCAGTATGAGTGTAACACTTCGGACACATGGGAGTTAATCTCCTTAAGCCCCATGACAAAGAATATTCTCTTTAAACATAATAAAATAAACCCACCAACTCTGGATTAACCGTCTGTTGTTGCTGATAGCGGGAAATTACTTTGTTTACTCATAGCTGTACTCCAAAGACAGTAATTAAACCCATCAAGAAAAATAAAACCCGTCGGTACCTACCGTCCACCCCACAATTACCTACTGGAAATTTATTTGTTGTATAAATGCAACCATTTATTTACTAAAACATATAAACCACAAAAGTACCGTGCTAGTTTTATATGTACATATAAACCTTATATCCATCGGATAGATATTTATACATTTCTATGGTAGTCGTGTAGTCGTTCATTAGCAAGCCTGTATAGAGAGTTTGTGGCATTGATTTACATAAATGAGTTTGTTCTCATTATTTTTAAGAAATTAGACTGTAAGATAAAAGAGCGGCGGTGACCTCGGAGAGATATTGGAGTAGTGACTTGTGAGTGGAGTGAAAAATAGATTGTCCATTCGCGTCGGTTCGAGGAGGCTAAGGATGAGCGTAGACGAGGAAGGCTTCGTAAGCGTGGACGAGGGTGGCTGACTGGAGATGTTGGTGCGGGGGTGCGCGGGGGGCGAACTGCGGCACTCGCTGGCGGAGCGGACCAAGGCGCTGGCGGCGCGCTGCCACGCGCTGCGCTCGCCCGCGCGCGCCGACCGCAGCAACGAACGCCGCCGCCCCAGGCACCGCAAGTCGCAAACACGATGGTATGTCAAGGTAAGTTGCGATCTTTGCTATCCTGCGGCAGTTAAGGTAAACAAAACTAGCTTCCAATTTTCCTCCAATAGAGCATAACATCATATTATGTACTGGCGGTCCGCCCCGGCTTCAGCCGTGGCACATAATATATAGCCTGTTCATTGGTCACGTACGAACGTATCTAACGGTAAAGAATTTTTGTAATCTGTCTAGTAGTTCCTAAAACTAGAGCATTCTTGAAACAAAAAACCTCTTCAGCTATATAATTTTATACAGTATAAAGAAATACTACTGTGATACTTATGGTATTAGACTACAGGCCCGTGAACAAGATGTATGGGTCAAATGAACCACCGATAGAATGGTATAAAGTTATAAGATTCAGCACTATGCCGTCACTTGTAAGCTGTCCAATTGAGTGCTATCATCCTACATAGGTATCCTGGTGGTCTATTTGACCCATACATTTTGTTCACGGGCCTGTAGTCTATATGAATTAAATTAATTCAAGCTAATTTATTTTATAGTACGTGTACGTGTGACTTTGAAAACTCACGTTTTTAGAAAAGGCAACGCTTCGGCGAATTTGTCTCTAGTCTGGCACCGCCATGGTGTTTTTTTGCTTTGTTTCTATTTAAGTATTGATTGTCGCAATGTTTTGTCTAATGAGTTTCTATTCATTGTAAGTGTCTTCCTGCCCCGTAAAATAAGTAAATTAGAATCGAAGCAAATCGAGGTACAAAGGCCCTGATACGACTACGGGAGATATCAGTGTCAGAGCCCGTAAATGAATTCATAGCCTGATACATGCACATGTTGATCGAAGCATTCTGGTGATAATGTAGTGGGATATTATACTTACCGTCACGATTACTTGTATCGTGCGAGTATTGATTAGGTATATTATGTTTGTAATCGTCCATAACCTGACACTGTTACAAGCGCTAAAAATAGAGAAGGTTTGCAGAGTTATGTTAACCTCAGTTGATATAAAAATGACGTGTAATGCATTAATTAATACTATTATTGTAGTCTGTATTTAACCGACTTCCAAAAAAAGGAAGAGGTTATCAATTCGAACCCTATGTTTTTTTTTCTCGAGAACCTCTGAACCGATTTTAAAATTTCTTTTTGTGTTCGGATGGGTATGCTTCCCGAATGGTCCCATATAAACCTTTTCGAGATCGGTCAAGTAGTTTTTGAAATATGAACCAAAAACTGAAAATTTGCGTACAATTATCTGGATGACGTAGTTGTAGATTTCACAAAAGTTATGAATCTCGACCCTGTCAATACAAAATTGTGTAAATGCTTTAATAAAAACTTGTTTTTAACCCCCGACCAAAAAAAAAAAGGGGTGTTATAAGTGACGTCGATGTCTGTCTGTGTGTCTGTCTGTCTGCTGTGGCACCGTAGTAGAACTCAAACAGATGGGCCGATTTCGATGCGGTTTCTTTTAATTCAAGGTTAATACCATAGCAAATGTTCTTAGCTATGTCTGGTTAATGTCGATTCAAGATGGCCGCCTCCACAAAATGGCGGACAAAATATTTCTTCACAACCTACCTCAATTTGGGTATCAAATGTAAGGGCTTGACTAGTAGAATACTATGTACTAAAACAAATTTCAAATTCAAAATGGCCGCCACGACAAAATGGCGAATTATATTATATTTTTCATTACTACCTCAATTTGGGTATCAAACGAAAGAGCTTGACTAGTAGAATACTTTGCACTATGAAAAAATTCAAATCCAAGATGGCCGCTTCTACAAAATGCCGAAATACATTTCTTTTTTCACAACTCCCTATATATGGGTATCAAATGAAAGGGCTTGACTAATAGAATGTTGTACAGATAACAAATCCAAGGTAGTCGGGGGTTAATCAAAATTTTTTGCTTGTACACTAAAAAGAGTAAAATAAACTATTTTCGTACAAAAAATTAAACCGACTTCAAAACCACAAATAGGCACTCAAAAGCGAAAAATAAACTAAAATCATTATTATAAGCGCTACTCACTCATCTATTTGAAGTCGGTGCCAGTCAGGTCAAAAAGTTAGTAGATTGATGCTATGTAGGCACAGGTAAGTAGTATCTATCCTATACCTGTTAGATTTGGCTGGCACCGACTTCAAATAGATGAGTGAGTAGCGCTTATAATAATGATTTTAGTTTATTTTTCGCTTTTGAGTGCCTATTTGTGGTTTTGAAGTCGGTTTAAGTTTTTGTACGAAAATAGTTTATTATTATCTCTGGAAAACAATGCAAGCGATGGAAGCATCTTAAAACTTAATAACGTCCTTTGGTCTATACCTAATTCCCACGAGTATATTATTGTTTACAATGACTGGAAACCAATTGGATAATTTGGCTGACCACATAGCGCTCGGAATTACAGAATCTATTGTTTTATATACTAGCAATCACGACGTCATCATCATCCTCGCCTCCCCGTTACCACTTAGATGTGTATTATCCGCGATTTTAGCTACGTTTATGAGATTGATAGAAAATGAAATATGTATGAAATCTGCTAACATCCGATGTTTGCAGCGGATGTCCATATCATCCGCTCTATGAATCAATAGTTTTCATTCCAATATGTACTTATTAACATGACAAATGATCTTGCTCATGACAATGAATCATTCTCGGTTGAGACGGAGTCATCATAATCAAGCATTGTACATTTTTTAAAGTAATTACCCAGCCATTAAATTTTATGCTAAACTTATATTGCTGTGGTATTATCTGAATACGACGCACCTAGTAGGTAAACATGCAGTCAAAATAGTCAAAGAAAACGTTAAGGTGAGTCGTTGTGTTCGGATTTGGATTTGTTATCAACAGACTAAAAGTTTCGCGTCAAGCTTATGAGTATTATCTTTTTATGTTATGATTTGATCGATTTTAAACATAAACCCTGAGTGAATTCCTGGCACCGAGACCTATTGAACTTATTACTCATTGATTGACGCTACATCGTTTTACGTCGGTATTTAGGTATGTTTACGTTTACACGATTAATTCGTAGCTCTCGAATCGAGTTCAGTTGTAAAACAAAGTGCGCGACGCAAGTAGCCACTATGAAATACAGTAATGTGCGGTACCGTTTTTAAATTTATATTTAATAATATTTTAAGATAAGTAAGGATTTCGGGTTCCATTTATCCTGTATCGCGCGTATGTATTGTGAACACGAGTAGATATGGTAGTTTTGTGGTGTTTGTGAAGTGCAGGTGGAAAGAGCTATGTTTTCGAGTGTTAGAAGTGTTTCAGTGAATAGCATTGTGTGTTCGTCTGCAGGCTTCGTTAGCAATGCAGGTCAAGGCTTGAGTTATGCGATCCTCCGTAGAGCACACACTTGGAATGTGCGGTGGTGGGGCCGAAGAATGCGGCACTGTGACACGGCACTACCTTTACCGTGCGCGCCTCCGAGCATACTAACTAAGGTATTTGAGCAAACACAAATACGGACATCTGTTGCGTAACATGTTACATTCATCAACTCGTATTATAATGATTACAGTATTTCATACCCCGTCATTGCAATCGATAGATTTCTATTTTATCGGCACTTGAAAGTTACGACTACCTGTTTACCTACCTACTTTTACTTTTAAAGAAACGTACAAAATTTCTGAAAATAGAATGCCAATGCGTTACTCGTAACTGATTGAACAGATTTTACCTATAAGAAAAATACCTTATAGGATTACGATACATGCGGAGTGAGAAAAATAAATTTCCTTTGATTTGGGACACAAGCGGGTGGTGACGAGGGTTCAGTACCCTTTCAAACTTTATAACATTTCAGAGCAACGCAAACAAATAAGTTTTCTCCGATCTCTGCTTTTACTTAAAATTTCCAACGTTTTATTTTCTCGTTATTTATGTTGGGTTAAGTTTGGTTTCATTTACTTATATTAATATTTTTTACTAGGTATGTGGGTACCTACGTAATGTGTACAAACTCTTCTTCACCTGACTTGTAAGATAAAAAAAACCGGACAGTGACTGACGCAAGTTTATCAATTGATAATATTTTTTTCGACACCTTTTTGTGCTTGAATAACGTATAAACTATGGATACTAAAACAATTACGGCGGTTATATCTATAGGGTTTATATTTGTTCAAACTTGTACTATAACTTATCATACAATATCGTTATAAGTTACGAGTATAGTTAATATTTCACATGTTAGGAGTGTGGTGTTTTTCGACCCCTTTATTTGTTTAGGTACCGTAAACATAGATAACACGTTATACTTATTTTGATATATCTATAAGATAAAGTAAAGCTACAAAAATTTACTGTAATACGTTTTCTTCAATATAGTGAATGTGAGATATTGTGTTATGTTATTTTCTGTAGACCGTGGTACTATTTAGTTTTTCAGTTAATGACAGTTATTTGTTAATTGAAAAGATACTAAATTTATTTGGAATGGATAAAATATATCTAGGAATAACTTGTTCCCTAACCCTTCGTGCTCACTAAATCAACAACCGAGATGGGCAAGGGCTTATTAAAACACAGGTGGTAATATGTACAAAGGGCAATGTAATCTTAAAACTCATTTTCTTGTTTCATTATTTTTTTAATTTATATTTTATTTACCTTTCGTATTTGAAAAGGCAAGGATACCTAAATTATAATTGATATTGTGGAAATGGATGGAAGAGATTACAGTTTTGATGCGAGTTTGATGACTTTTTATAATGAGACTGAATCACGGAGCACAGATACAACAACAAATTTAAATTAATAGATGTTTGAAGGGGCTTTACGTTATTTAGGTATATTTTCCACTATGAAAGAATAATGTCTAATTTACTTGGACTTGTATTTGGATACGGCGCTGTTCACTGGGGGAAAATGTTTCCTTTTATCGAACGTTGACTCAAAAAATGGAATAATATTAACAATTTGGTGTTATTTAAAATGACTAGTGTATATTTTGTGTGTTATTTATTTCTTTATTGAAAACTCAGCCGAAACACAATTCAGAAACTTAACGTGGGATTGTTTGACCATATTACATACACGTGAGTGATTCATCAAGTAATGAAAATTATTTGACAACCAAGCTTATTTTCATATACGTTACTTCATATATACTTAGTACGTACCGAATAGAAGACTTTATCAGCTGACTATTATTATCATTGAATAATTTCAGACCAAAAGAAACAGTGTTGCCAGACATATTGCATGCCTCTAGAAGAAGAGGCCAGTTTGTATGGGTCAACTTTTAAAATGTTTTGTATCACCTTATCTTACCTGCAAACAGCAATAAAGACTCTTGTATTTGTAATAGTAATTTATTTTTCCGGAAAATGTATTATGTATGTCTTCCGACACAGCTAGGTTAGGTTGGTTATCTGTCCAACGGCCAAAAGAGGAACTCTACAGAGTTACGTGTATTTAAGAACACAGAAGTTGTAATTTTTTTTTATCAGTGGTGACATTTTTCTATCGTAGCACCATCCTGCCGGGCTGAATGAAGGACTAATATCCATGGCCACGAATAAATAAATAAAAGTAGTGCCATCGCTACATTCTACAGATAAGTTGGTCGTACTGTAAACAGAGCTCGATAGTTTGTATAATACCTAAGTGTGAGCATACCTGCACTTGCGAATAACGTCTTTAAGTACGATAACGAAGCAAACCAGAACATGCCATGAATCATCGTTTTGTGGCTTAGTGACGAACTACCATTATGTTTGCGAACGATATTTGCTGGACGTAAATTGCTCGTTCTTTTAGGTGCTTCATAAATTCAAAGAAACTATTATTTCATCGCTTAATATAAAACGGAAACGAAAGAATGAGTAACATATAGATTACTTAAAGTTCTCGAATAAGATGAATAATTTAATTTAAGGTTTCACCCGTGTAGTTCCCGACCCCATTATATTCACGAAATACCTAATTTATATAATATAGCCTTTGTGTAAGTCTAGACCATTATCTATGTACCGAATTTCATCCAAACCTTTTCACAGTAGTTTTTGTATGAAAGCGTAACAAACATACATCCATACATTCTTACAAACTTTCGTGTTTAAAATCTTAGTACCTAGCATGTCAAAGCTTTGGTTGCTTAATCGCGTTTGAACGGCAGAAGGGATCTGAGTGAAATCTGGAACATAGTAAGGCTAAGAATTCATGGAGTGCTTTCCAGCCGCGCCTGCCGCGCCTTCTGTAGAATGCAGACATTTATATTAATAGTAAAAAATTTAAAGCACAACTCACGACGCGTTTTATGCTCGCGGTGCGCGCGGCAGCCGCGCGGTTCCGGCCCAATAGCCGCCCGCCCATTACTCGCCACGTTCGCGGGCGGTAATATTACCCGCGGCGGCTGCGAAACCGCGAACATCAGCAGTTTCATGACTTTTGAGACAAAACCTGCGCCCGCCGCGGTTGCGCAACCGTGAAAATCGTTCCATGAGTTCTTAACCTTAAGTTATCTGGAATAAATTGCACATAGGCTACTTTTTATAAAAAAAAAAACTGGAACTACGCTGGTTAAATTGTGGGATGCGGCTAGTTAGTTACATATTGGTTTATTACGCTACGAATGCTTTTCCATAATATATGCAATTATGTATAATAATATGAATGTGCCCCATGCAATGAAATTTGTTTCAATACTGAATGTTACTTATCCTGAACTTTAATTTAAATAAACAATGCTAACTGCTTATTTTATAGTTAAAAGAAGTTCATTTGCACCAGATTATGTCTAGAGGACACGTTGTTTGTCCAGATGAGCGAAATGAAGGTCATAGGTACTGTGATAATCCAAGATTCCAGTCGACCTTGCTACAATAACTATTTAGGTACCTATTTGCAATCACTGCTTGTGTAGGTGAGTAGTACCAACGCATCAAAAACTTTACACAATAATACTTTTTCGCGGAGTTAAAAGTGTCAGTAGCCCGGTTGGTACCGAACTAACAACCGGATTACTGACACTATTCGCTTTTAGTTACTAAATTTTAACTCCGCGAAAAAGTATTATTGTGTAAAGTTTTTGAAGTATTTTGCAAAATAATATTTTTTTAATCATCTGACCGCGACTGACAGCCCGCCTCAAAACTTCCGTTTCATTTTGATAATGATTCAACGTTTCTCGAATGTAGCGCTGCGCTACTGAAGGCTTGGTTTTTACGGAAATTGTTTACATACCTGTACAAAAGTTATCACATTGAGTATTTTGATATATTTGCCGATCTTATAAAAGTTTATGTTGCTGCTAAAAACTGCTGCTTTTTGTACGGTACAGATAAATAATTGTTTTGTATTAGGTTAATGTGATGATGATATAAATAGTCAATTTGATAATCACCTTTCCTTTTTAAATCTGCTATAACAGTTTGAAGCACTAACTTCTGACTTCAATACTAATTGCCGTAGAAGGTAGTGGGTCGTCAAGGGGTCGTTGTCACCGCGAACTCTACTTCGGTGCTTGCCTTATTGATTGCGGCACCGACGAACTCTGCAGGTCATCATTATTGATAGCTCACCTGTTAGGTACTTAACTTTTGTCCTCATTAAACAACGCGATGAAATTTTTGAACATAATGTTTAATTATTTCTAAAGGCGTTTGTTGCCTTTATTTCGATCGCGCCGATATGAAATTTACGTTAAAACTATGTCAATTTTAAATAGTACGTCCATTTTTAATTGGGTTGTGAAAAAATCAGTAATTTGAACGAAATGTTAAGTGGAAAACGAAGTAATCTTAACTGAAGAATCTTATTGAATAATCCATAATTACACATAATGAGTATTAAATATTCTGAGCAGTACCCTCAGAGTAGGAAGACAGACCCTCTTAAATTTCTGTTGTGGTGTTTACCCATCCGCTCACGTTGCTCCTGGCTGTTGATGACAATTAGCAGTTACTTCCTCAAAGCTGATTAGTTTTGTCTCAGGTATTTGCTTATATCTTAATTGAGGTGTTCTATCTCCAACTGTTCTCATTAGTCAATATAATCATATGAATTACTTTGGGTTCGCTTATTTTTGTTTTATGTAGTCTAAAATGAGAAACTTCAAATCCAATGAAATTTCAGAAGATTTTGTTTTTCCTACCTTTTAAAGATTTTTTCGGAGGTAAGGAATCTAGATATATATTTTGTTAAAACGTTTTAATCCAACTGGAGAGTTGTAGTAGCCATTTTCCATTGTCTTTGGCAGCTGACCTTCCTTGCCGGTTGCCGCTGATAAGTGAACTTCTCTAAGAGCTATTTGGCACACATTAGTTTTTAAGTTGTGAATGGGACAAAGTTTTTCTCAAACTATTAATTTGTTGAGTGAGCTGGGCTCGCCGGAGCTCAGCCGGAGGGCGGTGGCGGTCGGGGCGGCCAAGCGGATCCGTCACGCCAGCCGGCACAATGCCCTCCGCTACGCCGTCCTTTGCTCCTCTGTTTTCTAATCGACCACGCTTTTCTTTGTTGCTATCTCTTACGCAATCTCAACTATTGGTTATGTAAAGCAATTCAAATGAAAAATTTAGTGCTTTTGTATTCGGCACAAGCCATGTTATTGACGACGTGTTTAACTAGGGGGTTAGTCAGTTTTTAGTTTCGTTAAATGTACATGTGGTTATTTAATATAATTAAATCGTTTTGTACTCTTAAGTCACATCAATACTGAGAAGTGTCAATTTACTCATTTTCACCCCAACACGTCTTGAGATACTAAATTGAAGAAAAAAAATCATAGAACACCATCTTCAGATACACTGCCGTATCACAATGTAAGTACAATGGGAGCCATTAGTTAGTGGGTGAAAATTAGAACCGTAATATGAGTGCTCTTTCGAGTACTGCAAAGTGTCGAGTTCTCGTGATGAAAAGAGTGTTCCAAGTTATGAAAGAGTTAAACATACATATATTTCAGGAAACCTTTTTGGCGTAAAAAATTAATAATGGGATATATTTTGTAGAAACAGACTCGGGAGAAGTCTGCTTCTATGGTCTCGAAAAATGACTTTCTTGAAACATGCAGACTTAATCACCACGTTTGCTTCACCGTTAAGGCAAGTGGCCACTGGCTTTACGGCTTTCTTTTCCGAAAAGCTAAAGGTCAATATGTAGGTGTACCTATGTGCCGAATATGTCACAGGTTGGGTGTTGTGAGCTGACAAATTTAGTAGCGTAATTTAGTGTTACGAGCATATCTCAAGAGTGTTCGGCCGTCGTCATCTCATTATACTTGGAAATCCGGTCTACGAGCGCTTGTCATAAAATTCTATTTTAGGAAACCTTTCTTTCTTACAAAAACACTTGCAACTTTATCTCATGGATTTTTTTTTAGCATAGAAATTATTGAATATAAAATGACTCGATTATGTTAAATTTGTGAAAATATAAATCATTTTGTCAGGATTAATACTATTTTGTTGCAAACGATATTATTCCTGTGATTTACTATATACATACTATAAGAATAAAAACATACTTCATTGGTGCTTTGTATTGTTTCTATATTCTCTGTTGTTACTATATATACCCTATATTGTTAATAAACTTTATAACGCTGATATTGATAAAAAAATGACGATAATTTAGGTTGTCATAAATCTTTTACTACCTATAGAAGGAAGTAAAAAAAACAGGTTAAATGATCTAAGTTTTGTTTAGAGTGTACGCTGTACCTCTACAATAATGTGCAACAACAGTAGGTGGGTACAGTAAGTTTCAAACTATAATGTGAACCATTGGCTTTGTGTGTACGGAATTTAATAAGTATTCATGTTGCTTTATCTAAGAACGGAACAATACAAATATTATGTATCGATATTACTCATCTTTGGCTAATCTTATCTCGCCTGTCCGGTATTTATTCTGACAATATTGTCGTGATAAATGAGAGTAGGTAATCTACACTATGAGGCACGAGGGGCTCAGGGGATGAACAATATTAAAACATATCTGTAATCAATCGACAAAAGAATGACATTAAACAAAATGTTAATTGGTATGACTATCACAAATGTATATTTAAGTATTATTTGATGTTAAATGAAATTAAACCCTACTGAGGTAAGTAAGTAATATAAAAGTTAAGATTTTTTAATCTTTCTATCACATAATGCAAAGTTCTGTAAGATATATCGTTTTCGTAAGTTTATTAGGTACTAGCTGTACTCTGCCACACTTCGCTGTGGCCCATTGTGATGCAAAAATGAGATAAAAACAATCCTTCATGCGGATTATATATCATTGCAAAATTTCAGCTCGATCGGTGCAGAACTTTTTGAGTTTTTGAAGCGTACACAAACCAACATAACATTTTTATATATAGAGAATATAATGTATTTAAATTTCAAAAATTTCAAAATGTATTTAAGACGTATTTATTTACCAATTTATCACTTATGTGTATCTCACTGAGAAAACCTCATTTGAAGTTAAAGTTGTGATTGTACATTGCTGATGATAATGATTAAGTTATGTTATAAGAACATTCGTAAAGGCGAGCGTCTCAAAGTATGGAGTGTTCGACTGTTCGATGAAATTGTCATTAGTTTGAACATAACAAAGTCAAATAAACAGCCGCGGGAAGAAGGCGGGAAGCTATAAATGGACACGGCGCGGATATGAGTTGATGTCACAATAAAATTTTATATTTAGCTTCAGCCGTTTTGACAATAATTGTATGATTGGGTCAGACCTTGGACGCACATTAATTGGACAAAAGAGCCCACTCCCGTTTACAACGTCGACTTTTACGGCATTTGTTATAAATAAATATATACGTTGCGATTCTCAGATTGAAAGGAAACAGGGTACGAACTACAAAATATTTTTAATGATGATAGACTGTACTATGTATAACTTAACCACTCGTTGGTAAACTGAGGTATTTTTAACCAAGTTCAACGGGACGACGGTTGTCAATTCGGCCGGTATTTTTTTAAATCTATGCTCATCGATTACTCCGATATTGCTGATCCGATTTTCGTGATTCTTTTTTTGATTGATGCGGAATAGCTGTTATTTGGTCCCATAAAAATTTATACAGTTTGGATCAGTAGTTTTCATTTCATGAACATTTTTATGAAAATCTTTGTGTGTCCATTGTCATTATAGTTTCTGGTCGGTTTTAAAGATTTTTTTATTTAGACTGATTATTTATTATTACTAGCAGCATCCACGGTTTTACCCACGCAACTCCCGTTATTTTCCTGTGATAAAAAGTAGCCTAAATATAATCTATTAACTGCAATAAAACATCATCTACCTCATGTCATCTACAAAAATCCTACTGTCAATCCTGATGTTATCTAGAAATAGTTTAAAATAAAATAAAAAAACACTTCAAAACCACAAATAGGCACTAGTGATCTGTGTTATAGTGATCTGTAACTCTGAAAAGAAAAATAAATTAACATAATTGTTGTAAGTGCTACAATCACCTTTCTTCGTTCGTATAGTAAAACAGCAATCAGTCGGCAAAAACAGATGGATTTTTGCAACTTAGTGACTAAAATAAGTCAGGCTAAACTAGATAACAAATAGTATTTAGCTTTACATAGCGGCTACAAATCGACAACCTTTCGGTTGTAGTACACCCCTTCGATGCCAAGCCGATCTTCGGTATTCCCTCCTAGCGGCAGTGCAATACAGTGAATGTGAAGCGCCGTTGTGCCAATCGTACGAGTACAAATACAAATCTTTTATTGATACCACAAAGTTACAAGTCGAAAGTTACTCGTGTAGTACTGTGAGTATAGTAAGTATATGAAATGCTTTCAGGTAGGCATTGTTTCCTGTATGGTTTTAGCTGATATGGTCTAAGTATACACCTCCTGTGCAAACCAAAACTTCGGCAGGCAATAAATGGCATCTCTGAGACCATCATAGGTCCCCAAAAAGAAAAGAAAACAAACACCGCATTCCTGCACTAACAATTTGTCTGATAAGAAAAAAATGAGAAGCGTGGACGTGTTGTAGAAGCTGTAGATAAGATATAGATATTTTCACGATCGATCCTTTACGTTTATTATAAGACTCATGCAGATTGTCAGCCTTCTCTCTCTATATTTAGACCTTCGCACAGCTACTGCACGCCAGCGATCGATACTGTTGTGTCTATTCGATTCATGTAAAATCAGGCTCTGAACACTTCCAACACTGTTGGTTTCAGGAATTACACGTATAAGGTATTTTTTGTACAAGGAGATTACAATCAACTGAAGCAATTCAATTGCTTTTGTTATCAGCAACGGCCTAATTACCAATATAGTGTTGCATTATTGAATTTTGGAGAGCTTGATAGGGCCCCCTACGTTGTCACGCATATTATCACTGTTTGGATAACTTGTGCAAACTTTTATTGAGCCGGTGTGGTTTGGTAGGTAAGGACGCAATAATTGATATTTTCAGAAGCAACTTTAGAATTATTGAATACTAGCGGCACCCCGCGGTGTTACCCGCGTAGTTCCCGTTCCCGTTATTTTGCTGGGATAAAAAGTATATGTGTGTATAAGTCTATATATGTTCTTCAAGACTATAATCTAGGTACCTGTATTCCAAATTTCAGCCCGATCCATTCAGACGTTACGACGTGATTGAGCAACAAACGTTCAAACATCCACACATTGACATTTATAATATTAGTCGGATATGATAGGTGGATAGGATATTGTTATCTCTTCTGTACATAAAAATGTTATGTTGGTTTGTGTACGCTTCAAAAACTCGAAAAGTTCTGCACCGATCGAGCTGAAATTTTAGAATGATATATAATCCGCATCAAGGATTGTTTATATCTAATTTTTGCATTACAATGTGCCACAGCGAAGCGTGGCAGGGTACAGCTAGTTGTGTACAAAATTGTTCAGTCCTATAATTTAAGAGGTTCAGAATAGGATCTATTACGCATATTACATTACCCAATTATTATTAGCCTAAATATAAAAGCCATAATAAAACAAAGTTTGTAAGTTTAGAATTAAGAGTTTTGGGTATGTGGTTCAGATTTGTTCATGCGCCATTTATTTACGCATGGGTTTTCTATTTCCAACGTATTTATTTATATATATATTTATTGGTTTATTACACTGCGAATACTTTTTCGCTACATATTCAACTGCCTATATTTGCGTGGGGCACATGGGTGTTCTGATTTGTTCGTGCGTCATTAATTTTGAATTATCATTACATTATTTTATATGTATTAGTAGGAAATACCCTCTTCCTATGGGACAACTCAGCTTGTTAGGTTTCTCTTTTTTAACAGTTCTAACTGTTACTATCAAAATGACTTATGCAAATTAATTAAACATTGTTTTCAAAATTACGTCGTTTAGAAAATTTGTTCACAGTTAAAAGCTAGCTATATTTTTCACTGTCTGATATTTTTCTGGTAAAAGTTCACTAGAGGTTAGTCCGGTCGGCAAGTTGGCGCCGACGAGACTTTTGGCACCAGACAACACTACACCACTGCTTACCTCTATCTACTGTGTGAAATTGCGAGATATTTATCCACGTAATAAACTTTATAAACCCATACCCTATTTATCTATTTTTTTACTAAGATATATCAATTTACTCTTTGTTTTATTTCTCCCACCTTATTATAGTTTAACTTCTTTTCCATCTCACGGTTGCCTGGAAGAGATCGCTTTTAGCGATAAGGTTGGTATTTGCTACTATATTTTAAGAATGTTTTTTGTTAAGTTTGTTTTGTGAAGAGCAATAAAGAGTTTGTCGATCTATCTAGACTGCACATGTTATTAACTACTAGCGCTCCGCGGTTTTACCCGCCTATTTCTCATTCCCGTTATTTTCCCGAGATAAAAGTAGCCTGTGTTCTACCAGACTATTATCTAACTGTGTTTCAAATTAAAGCCCAATCTGTTAACACGCTACGACGTGATTGAGCAACAAATATCCAAACATTGACATTTATAATATTAGTAGGAACTAGGATATACTTCTATAAAAGCAAACATTTTTTTTCCGATTTTTTGTCTTATTTTTTATAACTATGAACTCATTCGGAATTACCTTAATCAGTAATTAATAAACAAGTACCTTGTTGACCGAGCTTTGCTCGGTTTAAATGCGTTTATAAAGGGCTCTATGTAAAAGATTTTCTCAGATAAAAAAGAAAGAAAAAGAAAAGACCCGAGTGTAACCATCAGGATTCGAACCGGGCCTGTTGACTCCGAGGGCGAGCATATTCCGACTGAGCCATTTAGACTTAAAGAACAGTGGCGAAATAAGTTATCGTATTCTAAATTCTAATGACATTGTAGGAGTTCTTCATTGTCTAAAAACGCGCATAAAATGATGTTTTAAAAAAATAAAACCTAGCTAGATCGATTTATCGTCCCCGCAACCCCCCTGTATACATAATTTCATGAAAATCATTCGAGCCGTTTCCGAGATTCAGATTCTATATATAAATATAAATACCTACAAGAATTGGTCGTTTAAAGGTATAAGATTAATTGCTTCATTAGACAACAGACAGGTTGCCTCGTATTTCTTCAGTAATTTTATCGCTAATAGTAAATAACGTTAGTTGGTTCCAATTAATAGTTTATTGTATGATCCAAGATAAAAACTGTATACACGCGAGAGGAGATTCATCCCCATTCTGTGGAAATAATAGTACCTACCCCACGTTGAAAACCTACGTCAGAGTTTATAAATATCACCTCATTATATTTATCAACCTTTGTTATCGTCTCATTTTATGTATAACGGTATGAAAAATGTGGTTGAATTACGATAAATGAAATATGATTGAGGATAAACTAAGGTGGTTATTTCTGAACAAGAAGCTGAAAGGTTCAATTATCCTTCACTTATGATACGGGACTCTAATAAACACAAAAACCTGTGATTAATTCAGTCATCAACTCTATTGTGGAGTTCAATAAATAACACATATTTTGAAGTTGTGTAGGTACGCGACAGTTTCCATGTCACAGCCATGTCACGCGAGGAATCAAGTGACTCTTACACCAAGGCTTAAGAATTAGTCAACATAATGCGATTTACTCATAGCGAGCTCGTATTTCTAAGTCTACTTATTACATGACAGTACACACATGCACGTGCAATTGTATTGTGATCCACCTGAGCACCTCACCGGCACATGCATACGTCACTGGCGTGCTCAGTCGTGGTTTTTCACGCGATCTCTCTCTACGAGGAGAGCAGTCGGCTTGCATTCGCGTCACAGCATCAGCGCATTTGTATTTACTTAGTATATTGTTTTAAATAACTGTCTATCCCAAGTTACGAACATTTGCTAATTTTGAAAGCTCTGTATTTGTAAACTGTGATACCTCTGGAATTATTAATTTTTTCGAGAAGGAATGTGTGGTGATATCAGTTGTTTGTGAAAGTGTTATGAAGTTGCTGAATATTATTAGATTCGTGTAACATGCTAACAGATCATATTTGCTTGATTTCATAATACTAGTAACCGACGTCGGTAATCGTAAAGTGAAATAGCATTGTTACGAGAAAACGCTCGGTTACGAAAGGAAAGCTTTTCTCGCGTGCGTGATAAGTACTTATTCCTAAAGGGCTTATTAAACTCATAGTTGTGATGCAGCTGTGAGCAGATAACTCGGACAAGAGTCGCCTGAGCCGGATACCGGTCCCGACAAGTGTGTCGACGTCCGCTGGTGCGATTTCACCCGAGTCACGCACGTTTGCGGCCCAGCTGCGTCTCTCCACTGATTGATCCAGTTGAGTTATTATATTTGCATGTGCGATCCGCGCCACTGTAAGCCCGTGAAGTGAAAGTGAGAACGATGCTGCACAGCTGAGAGTGACGTGAATGACGTCACGTAGCGCGGAGATGGGCCATGTGGAAGATATGCGGCGTCAGTAAGGTCGAAGCCGCGCTGTTCGCTGATAACATCGATGACGATTATGTAAGACCTCTTACGTAACGATTCACTTCTTTATCGCTTAATGGACATTCCGCGGTTAGTCTGATGAAATGTTTGTTATTACGAATTGCTTACTGACATGATACGTTTACTGTTTGCAATGTCGTTCACCTTTAACGGAGTTAAATGCCTTATTAACTCTCATATTCTGCCTTATACGTCTGGAGAATATATTATGTTACTATTGGTAACTATTAGGTATAATACCTGTCTATTTTATCTATGGTATTAGACTACATGGCAAACTAAGTTAGATAATAGGATGGGTTTGCTCTCTCTCATCGTCATCATTCAGCCCTCTCTCGTTTTTTACTTATCTACTTATCTTATTTTACTACGAAAGCCAGAAAGCTAATATAATAATAATACATAGAATATTTTTATAATTTTAAATAGGTACATATGTACTTTCATCAATTCGTAATTCGTCAATTATGATTTTATAGTCATTAGTTAATTTTCATAGCACAATTTCAAACTACTTCGATGAAGATCGAACACACGTCGCCGCCGCACCGTTGGGTTGGTTAGAACATTAGAACTCTCTTAATGAGCTAGGTGTTTCACTGCATTGGATGGTGATTGGTTGGTTTGGATGGATGGTCCCCGAGGAAGTCACGGCGTATCTTGGGTTCGGGTGTTCTAATGGGGTATGCTCCAAAGAAAGGACTGTAGACGGGAAAGCCGCAGCAGGTTTGCGTCAAAGGTGGAACCTTGAGGAGGTTTTAATCATGCCTTTAAACCATGCCTTGCCATGGCACTGCGTCCTTTAGATGAGTGTAGTGTTTGGTGTTGTGATTATGTTGACCTGGTTGTCGGTTTGTTCCAGCAGCCGACATGGCGGTTGTGGGGCGAGGAGCGCGTCGACGGTGCCATCTACACGGTGTACCTCAAGAAGGTGCGCTACCACCGACCCACCAGGAGTGCCTCCAGCGTGAGTACCCTTCAAATCTTTAAAAAACTATACTCTAAGCTGATTTAAATCGCCACACACGCACATGCCAAGGGCAATTGAAGAAAAATTTAGGCCGACATGTTTAGTTCATTGTTGGGAAATTGTATTTAAACTTTGTAACACAAAACAAATTACATAAGTAATTGCAAAAAAAAAAAACAACTAGGAGGTATACTTATTATAGTAGGTACTAGCAGTACCCGCGTATTTACCGTTCCCGTTATTCTTTTGGCATAAAAAGCAGCCTACACATATTATGTGTTATTCCAGACTATGGATCTGTCTTCCAAATTTCAACCCGATGTGTTTAGGCGTACTGCTGTGATAGGGGAACGAACACCTAAATATGCAAACCGTCTCGTTTATTGTTTATTGTATTACATCAGCTATCTGGCTTGCTTTGCACAAAATTTGCTGTCCACTACGAATATTCATAATAATAGACTATTGACCGACGTATTGATCGACAGGCTAGGGAACGCCGATCCTCCCCATTCTGATGCAAACGAACTTCGATAAACATACATAGATTGCTTATTCATCATTTTATTAACTTTGCTGTTGCCAATTTTCAATTTAAAACAATTTTAAATTGAAAATGAAATGAATTTGAATTGAAATTTTTGGACCCCTTCTATATTGAAACTACGTGGATATGTAGGTAAAACAAATAAGTATGAGCTTCAAACTATGTTTTTTTGGACTAGAGAAAACGGCAATTCATTCAAACTTGGCACTTGATAGCATTGTTTGCTTTAGAAATATTAATTTATTCATTAATATTAATGTAAAAAAAAAATCGAATAGAAATAGAATAAGAAAGTTTGGATGTTTGTTGCTCAATTACGTTGAGACCAATCAACGGGTCAAGTTTGGTTTAATTTCGGGAAAATTCGAGAGACGCTAATAGTAGTTTAATAAGTATTTTTACGGGTTTTAATAAATATGTATCTACAAAAACAAACAGTCGGTCTGGAACCCGTGGAATGAGTTCAAATCTGAAATGTAGAGGTAGTGAAGTTCAGCCAAAACTGTCTTGGACTTCTTGGTATGTTGGTATGAGAGTCTTACTCGTATTTGTCTGGTTTATTATGTATGTCTCTTAAGTAATTATCATCGTCAAAATAAAAGACACTCATGCCGTACTCGTAACAAGTGACAATGATAAACTTACCATATCCTAATATCGGTTTCGTGACTGCACACCTTTGCTGCGCGTCCCTCGAAAAGACGTAACGTCGAAAACTACCTGTCCCGCATACACTCAAGCGCTGTGTCAGGCCAGAATGAGAGCGCAACAAGGGCTTTGTGATACTGCTACATATTTCGATACGAACGAGTAACTGCGCATCATGTTACGCCGCCATTACTCGTAGAGCCGGTGCAGCTGTGGCTTCAGAGCGTACGCAAAAAATTGTTACGTTGTATTATTGAGTGATACGAGTACTAAATGAATATTCCGAGCATAAGAATGATTTCCAGGCCAAAAAAATGGCCAGACGAAAAATCAGTGAAACTTATACGTGCGTTTAGATCGAAACCTGTGATATGGGATTCACAGAGTAGAATGCAATACAAAAAGGAAGAGAGACTCGCAATGTGGAATGAAATTACCATAGAGATGAATTCGTCTCTGGCGAACTGTAAAAACAAGATTGTTAATTTGATGTCGGGGTTTCGAAGAGAGAAATCGAAAATATTGCGATTAATGGCAGGCGTTACTGGTAATTGGAATGAAGGTAATTATTATGTCATGACATTCTATAATTATGTAACTTTAGCCAGTACAATAATTGAAACTCGCGTGTTTTTCTTCTGGTTCATTGCGGGTCAACAACTGTAACACCACATGTTGCGGTTTGTATTCTGAAACGACTAAGCCCATAATAAGAAATGCAGTCATTTTTTTGTAAAAATTAAAAATAAGTACTTTTAACTGTGTTGTAAACTTTCTTATATGTGAATTAGGATTAACTCACCAGTACTTTTATCATTTTAAGCTCTCTTAAGAAATTTCTTTACAGTATGTATCTATCTATAACATGAAGACGCTTTCGATGTCTGTTCTGTTCGCTTACATCTTTTAAAATACACAACGGATTTTAATGCAGTTTAGTAATAGATAAAGTAATACAAGTATTATGTATAGTTACATGTAAAATACATACCTACATATTATATTACAGAAGGGCCGAAAAGTTCAGAGATGTGAACATATTTGTACTGTCTCAAAATAAGCTGTAAATAATGTGTAGGTATTTATAACAAACTGTGTTTTTGTTTTTTAAACAATTTACCTGTTGCTTAGGTTAATCATAATACATATTTAATCAATCGTTCTTAGTGCTTACTGCCCATATTGCCTCTAGTATCTACATTGCATCCTTGCGAAGCCAGGATGGTTCGCCAGTACTTATTATTTGTTTTTTTTTTCTAGATCTAGAGTATAAATTGCGATACGGATGGTATGCTTTCAAGGAATTAGGATTTTTGCTTTTCAAAGACATTGAAAGAAATCGCATACAATCGGTAAGCAAAAAGATTCTGAGTTAGTAGAATTTATATGATATAGTTCAGTAAAATTTAATCTGTTCTAGAAAAAAAGAGACAAATGTAAATTGCTTGCTATACGATTTGTTGAATTTTTAGTGTTGAGTATTTT
This sequence comes from Ectropis grisescens, assembly GCA_017562165.1. Lineage (NCBI taxonomy): Eukaryota > Metazoa > Arthropoda > Insecta > Lepidoptera > Geometridae > Ectropis > Ectropis grisescens. Next base: position 21,435,517 of record CM029770.1, read on the forward strand.
TAACAAAATTTCAGGAACAGCCTATTGATGTATTCAAAGATTACGTTAATTTGAAGCAAGCGTTATTGGATAGTCTTGCGAAGAGGAACAAACGGATGTCGGGTTCCAGTGAAGAAGATTCCCAAGACGTGATAGAAATAAAACAAGATGAATCTTCAAGCTTCATAAAAACAGAAACGGCTCCTCAATGGCCTATCAAGCGAAACTCGCCTGTATCTGAAGTCTTCGAAGAGACGTACAGCAACGAAGTCAGTTTAGATTCCCCGGAACCATGCTCAAGTCAAGGGAGCGCGATGAAACTCAAAAGAAATGCAAACAGCGACATCCACGAAGAAATTAAATACTTTGCAAATTTTATTGCATCAAAAATGAAAAATTATTCAGAAACGACGAAGAATGCAGTTCAAAAAGATATTTGCGAAATTATATTCAAAGCAGATCAACATTACTATGAAACTATTTCGAACGACGATTTTGTCGTTTATGATCCTGAAAATGAATGTAAAAAAGCCAAGAAACAATAAAATAAGTATTTCATATTTTAATGTGCAAAACTTGAGACTACAAATATTAAGAGTAAACCAACACTATAATAAATAGCAAGCAAATGTATTAGATTAAACGGAACTTTGTTACTAGATTAAATTATTGAAATATATTTATATCTCTCCAGTTTTTGTGATTGCTTCAACAACTATGTTGTAACAATGTGCTGACTAGATAATTATGTTTACGTAATGAAAATGTTTTCCTGTCTGGTCTATTCTACGGAATAATTTTAGTATTGAAATCAATATTATGTTATTAACCTTACAATTTACAATATTCAAATCAAAGTTATGTAGAAATTGTTACATAATGTCGTTAAATAACCAATTTAAACCAATGTCATAATATATTTTAAATAATGTTCAGTCTTGATTACGAAAAGAGTTTAAATAGCGTTTCCGCTTAGACCTACATAACACAAAGGAAGGACCCGTTTTTAAAGTACTGATAAATTAAGATAACAGATAAATAATATAGAAAAATAGTGATACATTTGAAATGGTTTAGTAATAGGTACCTAAATCTACAATTTAGTTAGTTGTTATGGTTTTAGCGAGAGGTTTAAATAACTTCAATAACGTGTGGTTTATTTATTTTTGTATTTATCTGAATCCATTGAAATGAATAAACGAGTACCTACGAGTACTCCTGCAATATATTACCAATACTTATTTTTATTCGATGTAGGGTAACGCAAGGAATAAAACCAAAATATATTATACTAGCAGTGCCCGGCGGTTTCACTCGCTTAGTTCCCGATGCCGTTATTTTTGCGGGATAAAAATAGCCTATGCATTAATCCCGACTATTTATTATCTATAAAAGTTTTAAATCTCAGCCTGATCAGTTTAGCAGTTTTTACGTCGAAGAGTCACAAACACCCATCCATCCTTGCAAACTTTCGCATTTATTATACCTATTAGTAAAACGGATAGACTTCTTTGCTAAATAAGAGGAAAATATATAACACTAGCAGCACCCCGTGGTTTTTTCCGCGTATTTTTTTTTTCCAGCGAATAAACAACTTGGAGCAACGAACATCCAAACATTCACATTTATAATATTTGCAGTAGTCCTTCATCGTTCCCTGTTAGCCCTTCGTCTCTTTCTAGTCCTTCGGCCTTGGGTCCATTCTTGGTCTTTTAACCATGATTCTTCAGTCAGGGTCGAAAGGGGGGGGGGGTGCAACCGGTGCACTGCAGTAATAAGAATGAGGTAATAATGCAGTTTGCTTGCTCGACCTATCTTTGTTACGTCACATTGTGTAGGTATCCACTATGAACTCTAGACATTGTCTTTTTTCCAATTTACGGAATACAAATTAATTAATTAATTAAACGGAATACAAACAAAAGAATACAAATTACGAATAATTATTTTCCAACCTTATTCCAATTTACGGCGAATGATTCGCTCTTTATATGAGAGTATTTGGACGATTCTCTATTTAGGTATACCTAGCAAAACTTTTCGTGCGTAATGTATACCTAATACATAATCAATCGTGCCCTCCTTATTGACAAAGTCAAAGTAAAAATCATTTATTCCGTGATGTACAAACTTTACAATTGACCATTTAGACAATTTAAACGATAATGTAACAATAATTAAAGCACTTTGACTAGGCTCATAAGGTTATCGCCATGTGCGATATTTATTCCACGATCATAGTCCCAATAGTTGTGTCGGCAAACGGCCTAATCGCGAAAAGTCTCGACCAACACCTTTTTTTAAGAGACTTTCGCTAAACAGTTGGATCAAGGGCCAGATGCAGAAGGCAGTCATCCCGACACAGCGCGCATCGTCAGGAGGTTCCTCACCCTGCAGCCCTAACCACCGGTAGCTTAGGCCCTGCTGACGGCACTCTAGTTTTTAAGTTTTATAATCTTCATCTATATTTTTATAGTTATTATAAAAAAACAGAAAATTAATAAATGATTACATAATAGTTAAAGCCCAAAAAATATTTTTTAACGGCATGACATTACATTTATTATCGGGCTGTGTGACATTTGATTGATCGTTATTTTTAGTTAAAACAGCTATTTTTTCTATTTTGAGTGATATGTTAATATGTCACTGTTAGTTATCAATTTAACACTAAATGTATATTTAAGTAAGTGCTTAGTTTGTACAAGCAGATTACTACCGACCTGACATTTGTATTTATGCCCAACCAGTAAGTAGGTACACCATAATTTCCGAGAACTCTACATTACACGAATGTCACATTAACGTTTAATGGTTAAAGTCGAATTTTGTTTAAAAGGTCGGTCAATCTCCTGATTGATTGACTTCGTGAGACTGCCTCAGGACAGGCCGGACAAACCTTTTCTTACCGATTTCCAAAAAGGAGGAGGTTATCAATTCGACCACCATGTTTTTGTAAATATAGACTACTAAAATACATAATTATTATAATGTCATATTACTACTAGCTGACTCACGCGAACTTCTTACCACCATACTTTATTTTCGACAATATTTTAGAAATTGTATGCTACTCGTATACAAACCCTGTCCCAAAAATAACGCATAAGTACATAAATCATCCAATTTGGTGCAGTCATTCAAAAGTTATGAGCGTACATACATTTCCAAGATATTTTTTTTATATAGATAATATAAATTGTTCGCTATTTACGAACAGCTGTCAGTCTCATCAGCGAGCCGCAATGTTAATCGCGATAACACCAGCACAAAACACTAACAAACAGTGGAGCGTCATAGTATTTACAGGACAATAACGTTGTTATGTTTACTACACCCACATCCCGGATGAGCGACAACGTTTCAACGTTGCTTACCTACAAACAGAACTATTTAAACACAAGGTTGGACCGAACAGTACGTTATGGAGTCGGTTGCGGAATAAATAGCCTACTATCATACAGGTAGCGTGTTTAAATTTTATTAATGTAATGGTGTTACTTGTGGCACTTACAAATAATAATTTTGACCAATACCTCAAAATGGTCAAAATTTATTCTTTTCTAAATATATTCCTTTGATGACTATATTGTCACAGTGGTTAAGGGAATCCTACCAGCAACTTCGATTTGTTATTCTGAAGAGAATTTCTTGAATGCACAATATCGAAGCAATTGAATTCATTTTAGCGCCTTGATCTGGAACAAGCTAAGACAAACGCCTGCGTCTGGTATCCGTATGAGAACATATATACACTTACATATTTCGGAGATTGTGCAACTGATCTGCATGATCTAATACCACCTTGCTCTTTTTTATCGGACTTCTCATAGCTCGAAAAAGATACATCTTTTCATGGATGACGTTTCAAAGACTCGAAGGAAGATGTTTGATTCTACATTTATGATAAGAACGTCTAGGCTATGGAATCTGTTGTCTGAGTGAGTTTTTTGCGATGTTTACAATCTTGGTGTCTTCAAGTCGAGAGGGAATCGATTTCTTCTAGGTATGCACGCTCCATCGTAGACCGCATCGTCGCTTAACATCAAGCGAGATGGTGGTCAAGTGTCAAACCCTAATATTTAAAAAAAATACACTATTATTAGAGAAGATCGTAACCCTACTTCTTTCTCAGATGGTTATGCGAGTACTTGCATGGATCCCCTTTAAAAATCCATGTCCCACAAAAAAATTTACTCGGGTCTATGGGATAAAATTCTCTAAAACTCAGACGGTCACACGACCAGATAACGAAGGTGTGCAAAAATACTTCGGAGAAGGATAGATGCTCCGAGTCTTCGTAGTTAGTTCTCTAGTCTCTTTAATCCTGGAAAGTACCTTCGAGATAAAAATCACAATTTGTTTAAGTACTTTCCCGAAATGCAAAATAGTTGCACATGCAATGTCACCGGTGCGGCTCAATCGATTCTCGAGACAGGAGTGTGAAGTGTTTGCGGACGAACGCAATTATATATTGACTGAATATTTGTGTTATTGTAAAAGAATGGAATGAATTTTGATCAAATCTAACCTACCATATTTATATATTTAGTATTGATATTTATATTTTATCAACTTATCTACTATTTCATATTTTGTGTGATACTTGTAAGTATCATTAATGTAATTGTAGAGTTCGTCGTGTTAATTGTTTAAAATAAAATAAAGATTATTTGTTATTCGTATGCACTGTCTTTGTTTTTTCCCCATATATTATCAGCTTCACCCCTATTCTATAACCCTCGATCATTATCCTGACTAGGGTAAATGCTGTTGACTGACGAAACCGGCTGGTATTAAATAAATACAGACCTTATCACAGCTGGAGTGACGATTTAGGGTCCTGTACTATTTATTCGTTTTTCCAAAGGGAAGGGTTTGTTGAGACATCACTCAAATAAAAATAAAAAAATGAGTCTCGATTCTTTATACGGACTTGATTCTGGTTGCTTTTATGTTTTTGAATAATAGCAAAAAGACGGGAATAGAAATTCTCATTGATAAAGTGTATGTGTAGTAGGCACATATAATATGTAAACTCTTTGGAAATGCTGGTGTAGCTCTGAAATAATGATTTTGGACGACGCGGTGCTTACATTGCATGCATTAATTCAATATATCCGTAATACTTAAAATGAGATAGTTGAGTTAATTTTTGCACCCAGGCTTCTCCAATGACGAAATTTGATAATTCTACTTAGTTAAAACAAGGCGTCTTACACAGTAAAATAAGAGTAGCTATCAATCCATTATTTACTCTACATACATACGTACGAGTAGGTACTCTTATATGTCAGAGTTCGGTATTTTAGCAAACTTCCAGAGGTAGGTACGAGAGTTAAATGTTAAATAACAGAACCGCTATAAACCCTAGCTGTATCACTCCGACATTTATTCGTAAATAGCGAAACACGTGTATAGAGAGTAGAAATCTATTTTTATGAAAGGTTTTCCTCGACTCCTGTTTGACCGATCTTATAAACAATACTCGACCTTAAGTTCTAGCTGTTAAGACTTACACATGTTTAAACTTTTAAAAGTGTTTTTGAGATAATCCTTAGTTACCTACTTATTTAACATTTATTAATTAAAATGGGCTTTCGTTTGAAAATTAGTGTAGGTGTTATTGAGTATTCATAATACATATGTAATTCGGCCTTATTAGGCTACAACACTAGGTTACAAAATATTGTTTTGATTTTGTCAGAATTACTTTACGATTTGTGAATAAGTGAATAAATTAATAAAATACTGATAAAAAGTAAGTACGCACTCAATGGGACTACCGTTTTGGCCGTTCCGTTTATAGCGTTTAGAACATTTTATAAATAGTTGACTGCGTATTCAGTAATGAGGTGTTCTCAGATGAGATACAAAATTGATCCTACAAAATTATAATACATGGCGCCTGTGGTTCCATAACGTGAATGGCAGATATTTGTCTATGTAATAATTACTTAATTAATTTACTCTAAAAATAAATAAAACAATTATTTAAAGTATTCCCCATACAACAGACATGTTATTATGCCATTGAACATGTTTGTTGTATGATAGAAACAGATATATATACATCATGATAGATAATGGCACATGTGATCACAGGTGTTTTACCATATATTAGTGCTGAAGTTAGATTTCGTAGTTTTTTAATAGTTGTCAACAAACAAATAAAATCATGCAAAATGTATGCTATTCCAGGAGTCCGACGACGAGATCTCCCACCTGGAGTGGGAGACGGTGCGCGTGCGCTTCGTGAAGGCGGGCACGGTGGAGCGGCTCGTGGAGGCGCTGGCCACCGACGACGGCGAGCTCGAGTCCACCTACGTCAACGTCTTCCTCGCTACATACCGGTAATTAAAAAAAATATATATTGTTGGACAATTCACACACAAGACCATCTGACCCCAAACTAAGCAAAGCATGTAATATGGCGGCCACATGGTTGATATAATACTTATATAATTTTAAATACATACTTATTATACATAGAAACACCCAGACACAGTGCAAATATTGTTAGATATGAATTCATCACACAAATATTTGCACTGGGTGGGAATCGAACCCACGACCCTCGGCTTCGCAGGCAGAGTTACTGCCCACTAAGCCACGAGGCCAGTCAATAACAATTACTTATTATCAGTCAATTAATTACATTTAATTATTACTAACTTTTAACAACTGCACTTTCATCATAACTTTTCAACTTTAGAGTGTGAGAAACTTTTTAACGGACTTCAAATAAAATATTTTTATACAAAAAATTAAACCTACTTCAAAACCACACATAGGCACTCAAAAACGAAAAATAAACTAAAATCATTATTAAAAGCGCTACTCACTCATCTATTTGAAATCTACAACTACGTCATCCAAATAAAATTGTGCGCAAATTTTAGTTTATGGTTCATATTTCAAAAACCACCCGACCGATTTCGGTAATATTTATATGGGACCATTCGGGAAGCATACCCATCCGAATACAAAAAGAAATTTTAAAATCGGTGCAGAGGTTCTCGAGAAATACCTTATTACCATATTACATTAAAAAAAAACATAGGGGTCGAATTGATAACCTCCTCCTTTTTTGGAAGTCGGTTAAAAAGGAGAAATTTCTCAACTCAGTTGTATATTATATTTTTGAAGATTTTATGTTTTACCGTTTCAACTAACTCGTTTCATCCACCGGTAAACATATTGTTGAAGGTAAAACTTCTTTTGGCGCACCACACACAGATATTCCATGAACTGTGAATTGATCCCAAGCGTCACGCTCGTGAATGAAAGAAATCTTCGGACGAACTCGGGACCATGGCCATCTAATGTTGTGGGGATGTTCAGGACTTTGAAGAGTATTTATTTAAAATGTGTAATAACCACGTTAGTTTTCATACTAAAACTTTGAAGTGTCTTTTTTGCACAAGGGTGTCATTGCCTATGAGCTTTTTCTCGATCGATTCCAGAGCTTATTTACTTAATTAGCAGACAACAAAGATATTTTTTTGTAATTTCAGGGATGCTCTCGTAGTAAAATGTATATTTAAAATAATTCATTTACGTCTATGATGTAAATGAATTATTTTAATTTTATAAAAAAAATATTTAATAATTATATATATTTTTATTTTTAAATTAAATTAAATTAAAAATATTAAATATTATTATTTTAATTATTTTAGCTTATAGCTTTTTATACGTAACTTAAATCCTGTTTTTTAACCGACTGAAGAAGATTTATTTGCTTTTCAGTTCGTTTGCAGAGTGCAGTATAGTACTGGACCTCCTGCTCCGGCGGTATGAAGCGTTAGCTGCTGAGGAAGTACTCCCGACCGCGATCGATACATCGCAACAACACCGGAAGTAAGATCTCTTTCATCTATTTAAGGCCGTACCCTGACCAAATGACCTTGAGCATTTCTTTCTTCTTCGTACACCCCGAAAGATCAAGACAGCAATAGCAGCTTGTTACTGATTTCCGCTCAGATTTTAGAATAAAATCGTAATAAAATCTGATATTGGTCTGTTGAAAAAATATTTTATTAATAATAATTAAAATGTAATTCAAAGGTAAAAATATTTTTTACTAGCAGCGTCTCGTTCCCGTAATTTTTCATTGTTTTACGTTATGTACCTACGTGTTTTACGTTTGCTGTTTTATCGTAATGAGTTGTCTATACTACATTAAAATCGGTGTTAAAAAAATAATTAAACGTGATTAAATCGGTGTTAATATTGAACGGACCTATAATGATAATGTGACTTTCGATTGGCAACCTCACAAACTATTATAATATTACTTAGTACAGATTAAGAAATATATACCTAGTGGTGAGAAAACAGTGGATGATAGGAACTATCGATCGAGCTCTGTAGCGTAAATTATGAGAGGCTTATTTATGTCCAGTAGTAGAAGATGATGATGATCTAAAATTTTGTTTAGACGATGAGAGTGTTAGGTAGGAATTATTATTTTGGTGTTATATCTCATTACTAAAATTCAAGCAATGTTGGTTGTAAAAAAATGACGGAGAAAGAATGAAATGAAATGAACAAAAGAAATGACTAGAGTTTATTCATTAATCAGGTACCATCTTGATTCAAAATAATTTGCAAACTTATGTTTTTTTCCATGAATATTTTATAAGATTGACCTGTCAATAACTTTTTGGACAATATAATAATAAGAGAAGTAGCGGAAATCCGTAGCGGAAGTTCAGTGGAACCATTTTTTGATGAATTATTTAAGTGTTGCGTAAGTGATTGCGCTGTATACGACCTCAATGAACGAGGAACTGAATTAGGATATACTCGTAATATGTATTAGGAGCTAACCGCGGCCTCATAACAAAGCTCAACGTCACACAGTGAGCTATGGAGAGAGCTATGCGCGGAGTCTCTTTGCGCGACAGAATCCGTAATGAGTATATTCGCAAAAGAACGAAAGTAGCTGACATAGCTCCCAGAATTGACAACCGATGGGGAATAAAGGTTCTCGAGTGGCGACCACAAACCGAAAGATGCAGTGTTGGACGGCCTCCCACGAGATGGGCAGATGACCTCACAAAGGTCGATGGAAACCGCTGGTTGCGGGTTGCAGGTTGCACAGGACCGTTCGTTGTGGAAATCTAGGGTAGGCCTATGTTCAGCAGTGGACGTCTTGCGGCTGATGATGATGTATAAGGAGCAAATGTCAAAATACGCAGCTGTTCTGAGCTTAACTAGTGAACGTATTGGTTGCAGGACCCTGGTGGCGTGTCTGCACGTGTGGCTGGACACCTACCCGGAAGACTTCCGGCAGCCGCCGCGCCACCCCGCGCTGCACCAGCTGCTCGCCTTCACGCAGCTCCACCTGCCCGGCTCGGAGCTGCACTCGAAGGTACTGGACAACATACCCCGCATATAAACTCACACAAACTCCACTTAAATATATGAAAAATGCCAGTGCCGGTTTTAGCCCTACCAGTTTTTTCTTTTACAGGTTTACACTTGATTGCCATCTCGTCTGATGTTAACCACATGGTTTACCTTGGACCATGCTTGCTTACCTAGAATAAACGGATTCACTATTGATTTGAACACACGAAGACTGTAACTATCGGGAAAAACCTTCTCAGGCAATGCATCTCTCGCTCTATCAGCGAGGCCTAGCTAATGACTGGACATAAAGGGGTATCTGCGCTTGCGTCGCGGCACCCCTTAGATTCGGCACCCTGGGCGGTCGTCCTATCTCCGCTAGTAATGATAGCTAACGACCGTGTTTCCGTTCTAGGTACTACAGAAGTTAGCGGTGTTCAGCGCAGAGCGCAACGGTAATGGGGTGGGCCTGAGCGAGGGCGTATGCCTGGCGGCGGGCATGCGGCTGACAGCGCACCTGACGGCCGCGTACCGGCTGCCGCACGTGCCGCACCGGCACTTCGCCGAGCAGCTCACGCGCATGGACATGGAGCTGTTCAAGAAGCTGGTCCCGCACCAGTGCCTCGGCGCCGTGTGGTCGCGCCGCGACAAGGAGCGCGCGCACGACGCCGCCACCGTACTCGCCACCGTCAACCAGTTCAACGCCGTCTCCTTCCGCGTCATCTCCACCGTGGTCGTGGAGCCAGAGCTGCGGCCTGCCGACCGGGCCGACGTGCTGGCCGCCTGGCTCGACATCGCGCGCGAGCTGCGCGTCCTCAAGAACTTTTCTTCGTTGAAGGCGATCATCTCCGGCCTGCAGAGCAACGCCGTGTACCGGCTGCGGCGCGCCTGGGCGCTTCTTCCGCGCGAAAAAGCGGAACTATTCGACGAGCTCGCGCGCATCTTCAGCGAGGACAACAACCGCTGGGCGCAGCGCGAGCTCCTCATGCGCGAGGGCACCGCCAAGTTCGCGGACACCGTCGGCGAGAACGACCGCCAGCTGCAGAAGCTGCTACACGAGCGCGGCTCGCCCGGCGTCAGCCACGGCACCATCCCCTACCTGGGCACCTTCCTCACCGACCTCACGATGATCGACACGGCCATCCCGGACACGGTCGCCGACGGGCTCATCAACTTCGACAAGCGGCGGAAGGAGTTCGAGGTGCTCGCGCAGATCAAGCTGCTGCAGGGCGCGGCGAACGCGTACCACCTGCCCGGGGACCCGCTGTTCGACCGCTGGTTCGACTCGGTGCCGGTGCTGGACGACCGCGAGGCGTATCGGCTGTCGTGTCAGATCGAGCCGCCGACGAATCCGCCGAAGGAGCGGCGTCCGAAGGTTCCCGAGGGACGGGGGCACCGGAAGAACGATTCCATAGCGAGTACGGGTTCGAGCAACGGGTCGCAGTTCTACTGCGAGACGGACGGGCCGGTGAACGGCGCGTGGAAGCGGGACAGCCTGGAGCGGCGCGCGTCGCCGGCGCGGCTGTCGCACGGCTCGTCGTCGTCGTCGCTGCCGTCGCTGGACGCGTCGCTGTCCAGCGCCAACAGCGGGCAAAAGGCGAACGGCAAGGCGGCGGCCGGCGCGCCCGCCGCGCCCGCGCGCGCCGGCCCCGACTTCTACATCATCCGCGTCACCTTCGAGAGCGAGTGCGCGGAGACGGAGGGCGTGGTGCTCTACAAGTCCATCATGCTCAGCAACAACGAGCGCACGCCGCAGGTCGTCAGGAACGCCATGCTGAAGCTCGACCTCGACGGCGACCCCGACTCCTACACGCTGGCGCAAGTCTTGCCCGACAGAGGTACTTTTAACATTTTTAATTCCTAATTTCTAACATACTTTACAGACGTAGGTATGATAACGTTTATATTTCACATATACGAGTATCTGCATTCTACATACACAATGTGCCGTAAGGTCACTTGGTGCTCTAATTTAGGGACATTGACAAATTGTAGTGGTAGTCCTCTTTGCAGAGTCTACCTAGGTAAGCATCTTTGCCACTTCTTCTTCTGCCAAGCAGTAAAATGCAAACATTATTGGGCTCCGGTTGGAAGGTCAATATTGGCAGTGAAATACAGGGCATAAAGATAACATATCTTATATCTATGGGTGACGAGCGCAGTGCAGTGCTCGGCAACTAGGTTTGGACTCTTCATGGTCTAATAGCTACGTGTCACTGTGTATTATGGCCGGGCATGTTGCTTACCATCAGGTACATAACCTGCTCCTCTCGTCACTCAATGCTTTCTAGTGAACAAAGGATTTATGTCTCCGATTTCTAGTGGTGGAGACAACCTGGTAGTTCGTGAAGTAAAAATTGAAAAATGCTAAATTTTAAAGCTCCGAAGCGATAGATTTGTAAACATATCTAATGTTACGAGATTCCTAAAAACCGGTTAAGTTGACTTGTTCTTCGGCTTTCGTTTAGAAAAAGAATGTCGTTTTTACCGCAAACAGCAACATTTTTTTATGACTGACTTTAAACTTTAAAAAATAACAGTTTGAGATAAGTTAACTATAAATTATAAGATCCTTAATGCCCTTGTGTGGAGTCCAGTGCTCGCTAACATAACATCATTCTAGTAATTTTCTTGTCGCCTTACATCTATGTCTTTTTGAAGTGAAAATAAATCTTCGGGTAAATTCAGGACCATAGCCATTGGCCATTTAGAAATGCGCCAGGATTTCCCATTTGTCCGTCAGCATTTCTAGATGGCCATGGAATGGCTCATAGCCACGCTCTCAGGTTTCACGTTCCGGTTTCCGTAGTTTCCAAAGTAAGCTATCAAATTCTAAGTTTAAAAGTCTTCACTTCTATCGGCAGTTCCTATGACTGCCAAATTTTTGTATGTCTTTTGTTATCAGTACAATAAACGCTATTTTTGAAGTGAAAACTTCTTAAACTGCATTGAGTACTATTTGTTAGGGGAAAATCTTGATATCTTCGCGTCACCAACAAACTAATGTAAATTCGTGGCGGTGGAGCAGCGGAGCGAAACTCGCGCGTAATGCTCGAGCGACACGAGGCTCGTTTTTCAAGCTAGGATAGCATGCTAGTGTTAGTAAGCTAGTTCTTCTAGCTTCGTGTAGACAACGCTACCTAACGCCAGTTTTGTCTACACGAAGTTAGAAGTAATAGCTTGCCGACTTACTTGCACTACCTTGGTATCCTAGCTTAAAAAACTAGCCTCGTGTCGCTTGCGCATTAGGCAATTTACGGATGGGCAAAATCTTTGTCTTGCGTCACTTACATGCGTAATAACATTATAGCTGTGCCTATGCAGATGACATTATCTATAGTGTAATAATAATGCTGTTTAACCGCTTGCATGCCCGTGTCAACTAGTAGTTAACAAAACCCAAACGCTAAAATGCCCGTGTCAACTAGTAGTTAACATCGTGATGCAGTCTATTATGCCCGTGTCAACTAGTAGTTGACATGGCGCGGCATGCTAAAATGCCCGTGTCAACCTGTGGTTAACATGGCTCCCGCGGTGGAAAAAGTTAAATATACTCGTCTTTATCGCTCTAAGGCTTACTTTGTATTATTTATCTCGTTTCTATGTTAAATTTCCCGTCATATTAATCCCAGTACAGTATGAAAGTCATAGAAAAAAGAAAAGAAATTAAAAAAAATACGTTCCTTGTCAATCTTGTCATTAAGTGTTGATTCAGTGCGGGGTGTGTACGTTAGTTATTCTGATATTACTATTAAATTTAGTTTCAACAAACAAACGACAGATAACAAACATAATCAAATATGAAACCCCATATGTTATAGCTTTAATTTTAGAGGTACTTATGAGCTTTTAAAAAGACGAGCTTAAAACGCGCTATCTCAATTTCAAAACACCATAACTCTGCACCAGAGTTGTACACGGAGAAACAAAAGATAATATTGTATAGCTAGTTTCATATTAAATATAAAAAATATTACACTTTATAATCTTTCAAAACAAATTGATTCACAAGGAACGATTGCGTGAATCCCGACTCGCGCGCCGCAGGCGTAAAATCCGCAGGGCATAGCGAGGTGTGCAAGTATTTTTCCCCGGGCATTTTGGTTAGCAACGCTACAGGGGGCGGGGCATAGTGCGTCGCGCGGTTTGCAGCGACGGGCAAGCGAGCGGTTAATAGAAAAATTCAAAGGTATAACAAAGTCAAAAAAAAGTTATACGTTTTAACTTCTGTCGGGACAGACAGGACTTTCAATGCCAATGACTCAAAAGATTTCCCACTACTAAAAAGCGCTAACGCGCACGACCTGCTGCGCTCTTCCGTCGCGACTTACAGCCGAATTGAGAACGTCCTCCTTTTTTGAAGTCGGTTAATCATATCAAAACAACACAATAAGTTGTAAATGACCCAAGTTTCATTTATTTATAACATTTTATAACAGATCCCTAAATCAATGGAGTATGGAAATGTCCCTGGTCCATGGTTAAAATTTGGCGACTCAAGTAGTCCAAACCAAAATAATCCGTATCTAATCTGTAATTGAATATTGTTTTCGTTCCAGAAATGGTTCTGCCAGCGAATGCGAACGTGTACTACGCCGTGAACACGGCGTACAACCTGAACTTCATCCTGCGGCCGCGCAAGCCCGCCGCGGACCCGGCGCCGGCGCTCAACGGGAAGCCGCGGCGGCGGCCATGATTGTTCACCTGCTGAAGGGACACTGAGACATGTGACTGATGCGTAATGTGACTCTACCCAATTTTCGAGTTGAATAATTTTTAAATACCCCTTATTTTTTCAAGGTTCCCTTCAAGTTTCCCCCTTTTTTCAAATCCTCCGGTTTTTTGAAAAAAAAAAGAAAAATAGCACATAGACATCCCATAGCTCAACGCGGTTTAAGAAGTTTTACTTCAAAAATAACGTTTATTGTTCCCACTGCTAAGACTCGGGCCCTGCTCTCGCAAGGAAAGAGTCAAGCCTAATAATCCACTATGCTGGCCCAGTGCGGTTTGTTGGCGTTTCATGAAAGCCTCCCTTTTTTTCGAGTCCACCCCTTTTTTTTTTCAAATGTTTTTGTTCTTTTCAAATTCCACCTTGTTTTTCAAGTTACCTTTAGTGAGTTTTTGAAAAGACTGTTAATATGTATGTAACTAAAGCGAAAATATATCTGGTGGGGGTAAGTCAAACATTCGGAGATTACTAGTTAGTTCTATCGAAGAGTTATTCTTCTTATTTAATGGAGATAAAGTGATCTGAGTTATGTACAGTTTTTCTTTTATTTCATGGATACGCTGTCTATACCCAAGACAAATCACGTTTTCTCAGGGTTTGATATTGATGGCAGTTTTTAATTTGTGGAATTCATTATTTTTTGAATTCGTTTGGAAAACAATTTGATATTATTTAGAAAGAGATATTAGGTAGGGGCCACATTATGCATTATACGTAGACGTCGATCCACTTTGCTCATTCTCCCTTCAAGCAACTCCTGCCATTTGGACCTTGAACCAGAGATTCACAAAACTATAAGATCAAGTTCCTGTGAGGTTCTCCCACCTATCTACACTAATTTATATTTATAATGCCCTAATGTTATGAGAAGACGCTAAAATATAGTAATTAATCGTTTATCCTTATTTTTTACAAAGCATACTTAACATTAATTATGAAAATTATAAGTACTATTTTTTATGCTGTTATGTGTGAATATGATCAAACTGCTGATGACTGTTTTTGTCGGATATATGGACTATTTGTTACATTATACAGATGTAAGTAACAGGAAAATTTTCGATACCTAGGTAGTTACTTGTTCAGAATTATGGAATCATGTAATTTAACAGGTTGTAATTAAAATGTATAGTATAAATTAAACAAGAGTTTAGGTATCGATAATGTTTCTGCGACGGTTACGAATGTAATTTGTTCCTATTTTATAGCAGCTTCATGGGAGAACCTTTAACTATTTATTTGTGACTAACCGTTCGAGACATCTGTGTTCATTTTGTGCTCGAATATACATTCCACGGTGTCTATATTTAACATTAACTTAATACTCTGTAATTATTACGATGTAAATAATGTCCCTAATTATAAAAATCTTATGCCACCTCTAGGATATAATTTCATTGTGAAAACTCATCTATGGTCATGTGAAATATTTGTATATAAAGAAATCGTGTATATAATATGAATCTCATGTTACGGTGATTACTGAGCCAAAGGCAAATTATGTCTAATAGCAAGGTGCTGTCACTTTTGTATAACATTATAGAAGCTTTAATGTATAACATGTATGATAAACCGAATTTCTGATTGTATTACATGAGTATATAGATATTATGTGTATATGTGCGTAGAAATAAATATAGTACTACGTGTATTGGGTGTTCAGAAAGCCCGGAAACTTAAATAATTGTAGACAAGAAAACTTTGGAGTTGACTGATTATTTCTACGTCCAATTGAACATTCTGTAGGTATCCGTGTAGACAATATTGCTAGCATTACTTATTTATGTTATATTGTGATGTAATAAAAAATCGGATGTTTGATTACATAATAAATTATTTGACTACAATAGTATATCTATCAACATTATTTATTTACTTTACATTCTTAATTATATTCTCTCTAGTAGTCGAACTTGAGGTATAATAAAGATCAATACTCATGGTACCTATTTATAAGAAAACACTGAGTGCCTCTCTTTTCTAAATTATTCCTTGTATACAAATATTGTATCGCTTGTTATATATATTATGTATAATGTTATCTGCCCGACGTTTGTGTAACTTGCTCGATGTTAATTTGTGTCTAATTGTAGAGTAATTTTGTAGTTTTCCACCAGTGTCTGTATAACATGTTTATATTAATGAAATAAACGTAACGATACCTTTTATAAGACGGTTTTATTTTGAACTTACAGGTCTTACCTACTTTGAAACTTAACATAGTCGGATCCACCCCGACTATGTTTTGGCCAATCAACTTAATATTTTTTTTTCAATAGTCTTTGCTGCTTTTCACGTTATGAGTTTTTCCAAGATATTTGTTCTTCTAAGGTAGGCTACCTAGCTAAGGTAAAAGAAAATGATTTTAGCGATAGGGCCGTCAGTTATTTCACTGATCTTATTGTATTTTCTAGGCTGTATTTCTCATTTACTGGTGGAACAAAGAATGTTCAACTCATCAGTGAATAATTTGGCTTATAAAACACATTTGATATCGGTGAAATGTTTAGGTTCAACCATTGGGATTTTGGAAATTTGAACCTAAGTCCAGGAATTACTTCAAACATAAACCCAAACATATAAAATAGGCTCTCTCTTCATATAACATGCATATTTAAATATGATTGTAGATGTTGCTTAAGATTAGGCGACATGGTAGTCAAACGTATTTTCGATGAAAAAACTGATATTGTCGACGTAACAACGACAAAGGCTTACTGAAATCTCATGTATTTTTAAAGGAAACAAGCCACTCATTCCAAATTGGGACTGTGGGGCTGAAGGTCTTCTGGATCAAATTCAGTGATTCTACCAAGATAAGGTTTGATCAAATGTTTCACCAAAATGTTTGACTTACCCGCTAAATGGACTCCTGTCACTAATAAAAATTAAATTAGACATCAACGTCCAGTCAATTCTTGAGATCCAATACCCAATAGAAACTGCCTATGACCTGACCTGAGATTTCGTGATATTGATATAGACTGCAGGCCCGTGAACAAAATTTATGGGTCATCTGGTACAGTAGGAGACCTATGTAGGATGATAGAACGGTATAAAGTAATAAGATTGAGCACTATGCCGTCACTTGTAAGCTGTCCAACTGAGTGCAGTTGAAGAGGGGGGGTTCTAAACCTCGATCATTTCTCCTTGCCGCATGATTTTTGTACGGCGTTGCGGAATAATAGATTAGAAGAGGTATTGAAACTATGAAAACTATAAATTTTAAAATTCTAATGGTTAGTTTGTGAAAAAATTCATAATTTTCCGACGATTTACAGAGTAAGTTTGGTCATTTGATTGTGTTCGGCTTTGGTTCCATACAGTTTCAATACCTCTTCTAATACATTATTTCGCAATGCCGTACAAAAATCATGCGACAAGGAGAAATGATCAAGGTTTAGAACCCCCCCTCTTCGACTGCACTCAGTTGGACAGCTTACAAGTGACGGCATAGTGCTCAATCTTATTACTTTATACCGTTCTATCATCCTACATAGATCTCCTGCTGTACCAGATGACCCATAAATTTTGTTCACGGGCCTGCAGTCTAATATTCAAATCAAAATTTGCTTCATTTACAAAATCACAATTTAGATTAACATGACTCATTGCGGTCGGTAAGTCAAGTTCATGGAGGGAAGTTTCTTGACTTTGTTGTATTGAGAACTTTGACTTACATATTGAAGTACCCACCTTTGCCAGTTGTTATTTTACCGCAAAGTAGTAATGTTAAATTGTCTTTTGGTTTGAAGGGCAATGATTCCAGTGAAATTACAGAGCATAGAGATAAAACATCCTATATCTATGGGTGAAGAGCGCAGCACTAGGTTGGACTCTCCGTTTTCCAATAGCTGCGTGTCACTATGCTGTTACGGGCAGGCGTGTTGCTTACCCTCAGGCACATGTCCTGCTCGTGTGGCACTCGGGACTGCCACGGTAAAACTATTGCATAGCATTTTTATCAACTTAAGCAATTATAATTATTTATTTATTTTTTAATTGTGTAGGATTTTTAAGGGATGTTCCTTGAACTATCACAACAATTATCGATAAAACCACGACACGGAAGTTATCGACAAAACCTGACTTTATCGATGTCTTATGTGTTTTGTAAATAATAAATAGTCTCATTTATAAAATATACATTTAATACATTTATTTATAAACTAGCTGAACCCGCTACTTCGTTCGCGTAAGCAGATGTTACTGACCTATACATTAGTTGTAAGTATCGTACGTCAAAATATTTGGATAAGTAGTCATTGAAAAACTGAGTTAATTTGTATTTCCATACAAAAAATAATTTAATATTATCATCTTTATTTTCTTTTTTTATCTTTAATTTATTTATTTCTTTTTTTAAACAAAATCAAACATACTTAGGTTTCATAGTATCGAACATAGCCGCAAGTGTTAAGTTTATAGGATTTTTATAGGATACATTATGAAAAGTCTGAAGCTGATGTGCATGATCTGATACCTACTTATCTCTTTTTATCCGCAAGCTGTTTTCTAGATGTTACCCGCGACTTCGCCCGCGTAAAATTTTGTAGCCTGTGTGAAATCGAAATGATTAAAATTTTGAATTTTAATGTTACTCAAGCAAAAGTTCAACCCGTAAATCTATGCCAAGTCTTAGTGAAATGTTAATGTATAAATTTAATTCTAACACAGAAAAAGAATCAAAGAACGAAAGAATCCAAATTCGGCATTAAAATCATTTTAGCAGCAAAAAACTCATTAGTACAAATTAGAATACCAGTGACGCCTAGTGATGAAAGAAAAAATACATACCACAACAGCAAAACATCGATTTAAATGACCTTTAGTGCTTTTAGATTTAAACTGGCATTAGCGCCATCTAATGAGAATATAATGTTGCTTGTTATTTTGATTGTGAACGCAAAGCACCTGTACTATCTACGCCAAAACGGGTGCATTTATTTTTCATTTTTGGCGTTTACCTTACCATCACATCACATCAGCATGAACAACTTTTACAATGGGGTCAAATTCGGCATTTAAAACAAGTTAGTTAGGGAATTAGTTAACTTTTGTATTCCATAAATAAATAAATAAATATTGGTGGACAATTCACACACAACACCATCTGACCCCAAACTAAGCAAAGCTTGTGTGATGGCAGCCAGGTAGTTGATATAATACTTATATAGTTTTAAATACATACTTATTATACATAGAAAATACGTATTTTCCCGGGACAATAAGTAGCCTGTGAGTTATCTCAAACTATAAACTATCCGCTTCGCAAGCCACTCCATTCAAGTTCCTTACAAAAATATACTTATATTAATATGGAGTTAAATGAAAATGTAGACTTATTAGCCCATGTGAAATTTTAGACTATAAACTATCTGTGTTTCATATGTCAAACGAATTGGTTGTGCCGTTTTGACGTAATAGTTAATATTTGTTTCCTTAGGGCCCATGCTTCTTTTCGGGTTGATAGGTAGTAAGCACATATATATGGTATTTCGGACTATAAGTTATCTCTGTTTCAATTTTCTACCAAATCTGCTTAGTCTTTCCGACGTCACAGTAACCTATAAGTAATCGATTTGCTATTTTTAAGTATAAACTACGTGTGTTTAGAATTCCTTCCAAATATGTTCAGCCGTTCCAACGTTGTCCCGTAAATTTTGTGAATGTCAATGTTTGGATGTTTGTTACTTAGTAATCATGGCGGAACGTATCAAGCGAACGGGTTGAAATTTGAAATACAATTAGATTATAGTCTGGAAGAACACATAGGCTAAACATTGCCTATGCATAGTACCCTATGTGTTACTTAAAGCTAAGGCAAGCATGTGTTTCAAAATTTAACTCGATACATTCAGCCGTTCCAACGTAATTGAGCAGTAAAAATTTAGACATTGACATATTTATGTAATATTAGGAAAGGATAGGATTTTACAAAATTTTAGAAAAAATAAAACCGGTCAAATGCAAGTGGGACTCATTATTGTATGGCAATAAAAGCCGTTTATTTGCTAATGGTTCGGAACCCTTCGCGCGCGAGTCCCATGGCCCCCTTAATAATTTATTTTATTTTAATTAATTACATTTAAAGAGAATATAAAACGAAATATTATGTGAATAGTTAAAGCGTCCACCTGTGACAGGTACGTTATTAGTATCGATCAAGAAACAGTAAAAAAATCAAGTTTGTTGTATGGAAATAAGCCCCTCTTAAATATTTATTTTGGCTTTAGTATTTTTTGTTAAATCGGAAATAGAAATACATCATCTGAGAAAATTTCAACTGTATAGCTATCACCGTTCTTGAGATACAGCCTGGTGACAGACGGACAGAAGGACGGACGGACAGCGAAGTCTCAGTAATAGGGTCTCGTTTTTACCCTTTGGGTACGGAACCCTAACAACGATCTGCTTCGGTCACCGAAGCTTGTTGAACACTACCTTTAAATTTTAAACAGTATTTGGATTGAAATAATACGTTTTCTAAAAAGTTACGGCTGGTCTAGTAAGTTACAGCTGACCTAGTCGAGAGAACGCCGACTGTCGGTCCGGAGACCCAAGGTGCAAAACCACGCGCACCGCTATCTTTTTAGAGTCATGTTCGTAAATTAAACCGGTGAAGGAAAACATCGTGAGGAAACCGTAATGTATCTAGAATCTAAGTTCTAAGTCATATGTCATACACCAACCGATACTGAGCCAGCATGGTGGATTATTATATCCTTGACTCTCTCCTTGCGAGAGAAGGCCCCGACGCCCAGAAGTGGGAATATTTAATGGGTTGCTTGTGCTGCTACTTATTATGCTAATATGTTTTCTCCTAAAGAACAAAAATCTACTTCAATGACAGGACAATCTTCTTCTTTCTGTCCTTCGAGTAAATTTTATACCGTCTATTGTTTGTATTATATATAATTTGGCACCGTCGGCAATGAAAGAGCCGACGAATTGGCCAAATCGGCGGCACTCACGGAGTCACCCAGGGACTACGAGGGGATCCCCTTGTCCTACGTCAAAAGGAAAATCCGCGAAGAATCGGTCAAGAAATGGCAGGATCGATATGAGACCTCGGACACCGGAAAAGTCACCCAGACGTTCCTCCCTGATATAGCAAACGCATATCGGGTGATGAGAACCACGAAACTGACTCCCTTCCAGGTACAAGCATTGACAGGACACGGAGGAATAGCAGATTACCTGTACAGATTTAAGCTCAAGAGCAGTCCGGCATGCGAGTGTGACCCCGACCAACCCGAAACGGTCTGGCACGTGCTAGTCGATTGTCCCCGATTCATGGTCGCAAGACATGAGCTCGAATCTATGATCGACAGAAGACTGGTTGTCTCGGATCTCCACAACATCTTAGTAGATCCAGAAAACAGAACACGGCTCCTGTCCTTCATGGAGAGCTCATTCCGCATAGCGGCCATGAGAAACTCCACTAAATCAAATACGCGCCCCCCATCACCACCACACCCTGCCCCGCTGTCTGTGGACGCCGCGCGGCATGCGGTTCCCACCCCAACATAACTCCTCGAAGAGCATCTCCGTCAAACAACTACTGGAGAACGCAGACCGAGGAGAAGCAGGGATCCGCGGAGTGGCTCTCTTCATGGACAGCAACAAAGATATTCGGAAGAAAACATATTCGGAATAAGCTTTTGCTTCGCTTGGGAACGGAAACGAGCCCGTTTGTCGCCTGGATTGTCTTGCCTGCTCAATGGGAGTACCGCAAAAGTCACGATGAAGCGGAAAACCTACGACGCCATGCCGGTGTGCGAGGTAGACGGCCATCGATTTCGGTTGGTGCGATCGAAAAACAAAACGATTGCACTAATAGAGTACTCGGAAGGTCGGACGCCTTTCACACAGGCAAGTGCGCTGCTCGCACCATCTGAGCAGAAATGCAGGTGAGACACCCCGGGTGATAAGCGTGGATGCGATGGCAATCGAATATTCAAGAGCGAGAGTCGCAGACCGGCTGGGTTGCATTGAGGCCTCTAAACATCATGAGGTTGTCGTATACGAAGACAGGGGGTAAAATCTGAGCTTCCTCAGAACCCCTTCGCACGACCAAACAAATGCAACTGACAGCTGGGGACATCCTGTTCCTAGTTCGACCATCCATACCGGCTCCGAAAGAGTACAGCAGAGGGCAGCCGCGGAAAAAGCCTCAGCCAATCTAACTGGCAGCCGAGGCACCAACACGGCGTTCGTGACTGCTTTGCTTTGTGTGACGCAGCGGCAAGGAGCGTACTCCGAATCACATCCCATTCATCACTCCCCTCGACGTCAAAGACCCCCAAAGCAGCTTTACAGCAACAAACAGCCCGAACGAGAGCCGACATGGGACAGGTTGAACCGCCCCGCTATGTCACGGCTTCGGAGCCGCGGAACCATGCACGTAACGCCTTCATCGAATTCATAGCCACACTGAGCGCGACACGACAAGTCAACCTCAAGACCTGCGAAAACATCATGTAGTCCTATAGGCTAGGAAGTGAAAGCCTTTTAAAGGCGAAACTCGAGGAGGCCGAAGCAGCCATTTACAATAATGTCACTTCCCGGGTCATCAAGGGAACCATGACAGGACAGTATATGGCAGCTTACAGTGCTGAAAATGGCTTCGTGACACTGAACGAGAGAGAGACAGAGCGCGCGGGAGTGCCTGTTTATGCGACACCACCAAACGACCCAATTGTAGTTACTGCCCGATGCACCAAAATTATGCTGGACGATAAGATCCTAGAGATGGCCAAGACCATCGAAGGGAACGGAAACGTCAAAGCAGATTGGGAAAATTGGGAGGTACCGAGAATACAGTGGGTCAACGGAGTTCCAGGATGTGGAAAAACAACATGGGTGATTAGACACTTCGACGTGGACAAGGACGCCATCATTACTACAACAACTGAGGCAGCAAAAGATCTAAAAGAAAAGCTATCGCACCAAATCGGAAACCTGGTCAAAACCAGAGTGCGAACCATGGCTTCTGCTCTGGTAAATGGTTTCGGTAGAGAAAGTTTCAGCCGCCTCATGGTGGACGAAGCTCTCATGAACCATTTTGGACCCATTGTGATGGCTTCAAGGCTGTCTGGTGTTGGCGAAATTGTCCTCATTGGAGACGTCAATCAGTTGCCTTATATAGACAGGGAAAATCTCTTCGAAATGAGGTATCATCGCCCGAACCTGGTAACAAAGATCAGCCAGGAGTTGCTCTGCACACATCGAAACCCAATGGACGTCGCATATGCACTGAGGGAAATATACTCCGGTATGTACTCCTCAGCGTCCCGTATAAAGTCCCTAGAGCAGAGAAGATATAAGGGAGCGCAAATACCCAACACCCAACCAAACACCCTCTTCTTAGTTCACACTCAAGAGGAGAAGGAGACCCTGACAAACCAGGGTTATGGGTCAGGCACCGGGTCACGCATCCTTACCATCCATGAAGCTCAGGGACTAACACACGAGTCGGTAATCGTAATCAAAACTAAGGCAAACATGAAGCTGCACGAGAGCGTGCCCCATGCGGTAGTTGCAATCTCACGGCACACGGGGACCTTCACATACTACGCTGACGACACCGACGACGCCATCGGTCGGTTCGTGCGGCGAGCGTGGGCTGCATCACCGAAGACCATCCGCGATTTCAACCTACAGATGGCCATCAGGGACAGAAATGCGGCCGTTGTGGAGGCTCTGGGCCGGGAGGAGGCAGCTTAGGCAAATGGTAAAAGGCAATTAGGCAAACACTCGATGTCGAGTCGATTACTAGCGGAATCCCAACCGGTAGTGATCGGCTCTACAGACGAGCACTAGAATTAGATTTTAAATATACCCAAATCCCTTCTATTTTCCTCTTCTCCTTATCCAAGAAATGTGTAAAAAAAAAAAAATTTTGTAATGACAAAGATCACGGACCCCGGAGTCTGTGGAGTGGATAATAAAAAATAAAAAAAAAGTAAATTTTATAAGAAGCTATGACTATGTCGTACAGATAAATCTAAGCTGATTTTAGTTTTTTGTTGATATTTACAAATTATCTCCCTTTTTTCGATATATGAGATCACCTCTGAAGTATTTTCTACCAAACAAAAAAATAACTATCAAAATCAATTCACAATTAGCGGGAGTTATCGCGTAAAATAAAATCAAATAAAAAACATGCAACCCGATTGAGAACATCCTCCTTGTTTGAAGTCGGTTTTAACCGAATGATGTTTGTTTTTCCACACAAAAATGTATTTTTGATAGTTATTTTTTCATTTACGACGCGCGACGCGATCACGTGGGCACGTTCTAGAATCTGGAATCTAGATATTCTGTGGATCGTCTGTGATACACAGAATATTTAGAAGTTAGTATGTACGGAACGCGCCGCTTGTGTCGTTATTATTTAATGTTTGTGTAATTTCCGAACCACCAGACCGATAATGTTCAAATTTTGACGGGACAATATAAAAAATGTGTTCTTTCTAACAAAAAAAGAATTAATGAAATTAAACAACGCAAACATGAGTTACAACCAAATACACATCCTGAATTTCACCCCCTCCCGCAAGAAAACCGATCAGAATATGGGGATCAAAAGTAGCCTATAGCAATCTCCTTAGTATAAACTAAAGTCATGCCAAGTTTCAGCTGAATGGAATCAGTAGTTTCGGTGTGATGCATGATCCCTATACAGAAAGACAGACAGACATGAAAGAAAAAAATACAGTTTCGCCATCAGTATCGATTATGGAGTGCTCCAAAAAAAAAATATTTTCAAAGTATCTTCAACGTACAGAATTCGACCCGTTACAGTTTTATTATAAGTATAGATATGGTGGAGTGTTGCATCTCTTTAACCCGTATTGCAGGAAGGGAAAAGGATTTTTTTCAATCCACTTCGCCATCTCTTGGCTGTCATTGACTTTACTTGTACAGTGAGGCCACTGCGATCCAATCTTTGAACCATTTTCTTTTGATGTTGAGAACAGTTCTTTTCTCACGATATCGTAATATTCACTACAAAGTGTACTAGATGCTTTAAACTGTCACTGTTGTCACGACATCTTTTATATACCTACACAAATAAAAGCAAAGGTTTGACTGATAGGTCAACGCACAGCCCAAACCGTAATAGCTAGAAACTTAAGCACCCGCTGAGGAAGGTTTTTTTAAAGTCCCCTCCTAAGGAGATTCAATTTTGTATAAAACTTTTTATTCGTTAAGAAAAGAAAACCATAAACAATTATAGTTAAAGAAACGAACAAACGGAATTATTCTTCGTCCTCTTTTTTACGGATTTACAATTTGGATAATTACAATATTAATACTAGGGGTATTAAATGAAAATAAAATGTGTTCTTTAAATAAAAAAGGGGTTTCAAGCAGAGTATGCCAGATTTTTAATAACATTTTCTTTGATAGCTTTTTGTCTAAACTAAAATTAGGAGCACTTTCCTCACTCATAACATAATTATTATTTATCCAATGACAATCTGCAAAACAAAATTTTGCCACCAAACTACAAATGAACTATGTACTTTGATTGTACCTAAGATTTCTATGGTTGTGAAAATTGTATGTCACACAGGTAAGGGCAAGTTAAGTGCAAGTAACAGCTGCGATACGTTTAGCGTTGAGAAGACGTCGGCATGCGTGGTGGCAGGCTCGGTGCGGTCGCACCTGCGTGCCGCCACCGGTTGACAGCGGCTCGGCTGAAATTTTCATGGCCATCGTATCGAGCGAGGGTCGGGGAGCTGCGCGCGGCCGCGGCGCGCCGCCGAGCCCCGCACGCGGGCTCACTCGCCTCCGCCGCGCCGCCGCCGGTGCCGCCGAGCACAACAAACACACGCGAGCTCGCCCCAGTGCTCCCGCCGGACCGACCGCGGCATGCACCCGCGCCGCCGACCAGGCGCTGTCTCACCACCCCGCTATGTGTGCCACTCACAAACACGCAACATGAAATAATAAGGTAACCGACACATTTACACGTTTTAAACTAACTTTAAGTCACCGATTCTCGAATAATACAATTAATTTATTTGCCTTACCGATCAAGATCAACCTTATTTTGATTGGTGCAGGGTCTTAAATAAAAATATCCTGAATAACTTCCATGAAAAGGTATTACTAGTGAACCAGTTTATGTAGTGGGAGCGGCCGGAGTCCGTTCAAAGCGAAGCTGTACAAATGCCGCAATCTGATTATGGCACACCCACAAAACCAAACCAAAAAGACGAAAATAATATGATAATGTATAAACAAGAAAAATGTAGCCATTCTATAACTAAAAACCAATCTAAGAACGCTCAGTATTAAGGAATTTCTCTTTCGCTTAAAGTTTTACTGCATACTTCAAGGAATCTTGTTAAAACAATTATTTCTACGATAGGAGCAATTAATATAATAGCGAATACATGAATAAATCATTCATAATATTCGCGTTCACTCCCGAACTTACCTACTCGTATATTTGCATATGTCTCGTAGCGTAGCACCTGCGTAGCACGTAGTGAGTGTAGTAGTAGAGAAATGTGAGATTCCTATTAGGAATAATTATTTTGATCAAGTTTTCATAAGCTTATTGATAAGTTTTGCAAATTTATTATTTATTAATACAAGCATAGAGCACTCAGTAAAGTGATTAATTTCTTTCTTTTCTCGTAATGCTACATTAAAACTAGCAAAACATGACATACATTTTTCAAAACACACATTCCGGGAGTATTCTTTCGATAGACTCTAGATAGAAAGATTTGTCTCCCATTTCTTGAAAATACTCATAGATTTTTCGAATTGTGTCTGTTTTTTCCAATGTGACGTGTTCCGGTGTTTCCGGTGTGCCGGGAGATCCCGGGGTCGTAAAAAACAGATAATAGAAGTCAATTATTAGAAAAAAAAATTGTATGATTTAAGTACACTATATTATGTAACAATATAAATTGAATGAAGAGTAATATTAAATTAATCAAAATTGAAATTTTATTGAACACCAAGTAGGCACCATGTTACGATAGTAGGTGTAATAATTTCTGTAAACACCGTTAAAGTATTTTTATGTAGGTACAGCATAACAACAAGTTATATTATTTGTTATTATGAATTAAATAACTAACCTGGATTCTATAGTATTTTGCGCGAACTGGTGTTTGAAAAGGTTTCGATCAAAATTCTATGTAAGTATTTGGTGAACCAAAGAATTTCTGCGTTTTCGGTTTTATACTCGTCACATAAAAAGTATTTCTGTTTTGAGGGAGTTTGTATACCTACATAACTTCTAAACATTGATCCTCCATTTTTCTAAATCGCTCGGGGCTTCGAATCATGTTTGTGTATTTGCGTCTGTATTTTTGGAACATGTCGGTATCTCCATGACTACAATTTTCGTGGTTAAATCCAGTAAAAACGATTAAAGTTAATTATGCAAAAGTGCAACTAAAAGCTACTCGGAGATGCTGACTGAGTTGCGCACCACGCACGCTTGAAAATCCTAAACCCTAAGTTCTCTCTACAAGGTGTCCCGGCGTTTGCCTATCAATCAAGTACGCAAAACCAAAGTACACGTTATCGTGTAATCCTTCCGAATAAACTAACGTCCAATAGCAGTTTATAAATTAGCGGGACGGAAATACCTCCCAGCATTAATTTCGCATTGTCATCATAAACGCGGCCACAACTTTGGGTTTATTATTATTGCGGGCCACAGTCGTGATACGCAGTCGCGTGATTAGCCGCCCGCGCTCGCTGCACGCGACGGTGTCGGTGTACGGTGCAATAACTCAGGCTGGGGCTTCGACTAACTTACCAAGTTAATTTTACTGTTGTGTGTTTGGCGACATATCCATCATTACTGTAAAACTAAAATACTGCTTTATAGTACCACATTTTTTTTACTGTGGTCATACAAAAATACGTTCCAAAATAAACATTTTGTTATTGTGCTAATATTTAAAACGTCTTCTGTTGGTGAAGTACTCGTAGTTTTGTAGTGGTAGGACTCTTTGTAGAATCCGCCTGGGGAAGTACCACACCTTTGCCAGTTATTCTACCGCCAGATAGAATTACTGTGTACCGATTTGAAGGGCAATGTTTCCAGTGAAATTATAGGGCATAGAGATAAAACGTCTTATATCTCTGGGTGATGAGCGCAGTGCAGTGGTAGGTGATGATTTGAACTCTTCATGTTCCAATAGCTGCGGGTCACTGTGATGTTATGTGGCAGGCAGGCTCTCGTCACTATAATATAAAAAACGTATACTGTACTTCAAGGGACGTAAAAGGAAGTATTTCATACATTTGGTAGTGTTATCGAACACGCTAGTACTAAATTGTACTTCGCCTTCGCCCAAATAAATTTTGGGCAAAAAAATATATTCGCCCAAATATATAAATAAATAAACAAATAAATATATAAACAAAGCATATAAAGGAGTTTTACTGAAAAATCTCCTTTTTTATATCAAATCTAATATAGAAATTGGACTTTCGAAATTCTAAATTTGTGGTTGACTCACATTTCACTTATTGGTGCATCATTTTTAGGATTCCGTAAAACGTAGAAACGGAATCCTTATAGATTCGTCATGTCTGTCTGTCTGTCCGTCCGTATGTCACAACCACTTTTTTCCGAAACTAAGAACTCTATACTGTTGCAACTCGGTAAGTAGATGTATTATTAGTATATGCATAAATATATAGCACGCTAAACTACTAAAAGAGCTGCAATAACGCGCGAGCGCTCTTCTTGAAAAAGATCGCCGGACGCGATCGAAACTTGAGTCGGACTGGACTGACTATATCAAACGTGAGTTACCCGTGTGTTTATTTAAAATGTGTAATAACCACGTTAGTTTCCATGTTTTTTAAGTACAAACAAGTGTTACAACGAACTAAAATAACTATGTATTATGGTACTTGCTACTGCGGAACCCTTCATGGGCGAGGCCGACTCGCACTCGTATTTTTTTCCGTTGGATTCATCACTATCATCTCCCGCTCTGCACAATTTCATTATTGTAAATTGAGCATTGTATTAACAACCTCATTAATAATTAATCATTTAATATTTAAACTGCAAACATTGTTGCAGTTGTTGTTCGTAATGGACAGCACTGTTAGAATTCAATCAAAATTATAACAATTATAAATGTACACAGATTTACAAATACGATTACTCTATTCTAGACGCATATAATCTGAGATCGGGTTACGTAATCATACTTTGTATAAAATAGCTTTAAAATTTAATTAACTGCCATACCTAAGCTAAAATAAAAAAAGTGAGAAGAATTTGTGTTTTCAAAGGATAAACAAGGCGACGTACTTCCTCAGTAATTTCGTAGAAAAGTTTTATGATTCGCCATAAAGATCTTTTTTTTTGACGACAGGAAACGAAGGAAGGGTCTGAGAGAAAATAAACCGGGTTCTCTTTTCAGCAAGCGAGGTTTTTAAAGGGTTGGCGGGTTCTTCGTAAACTGTAAATTAAATTAGAAGTTTTACAGCATTGAGATGTCGGATTCTTGCGCTCGTACAGCCACCTCGATTTGGGATTAAATTGCATCTACATAGATGACATACCTTACTAAAAATATTAAGATCAATAAAAATAAAATACTAGATAGTTAATTTCTATAAACATTTCTAGACCGTCATCGGTCTATAGATAATAGACATGGTGCCTAAAAAGACTATTAAGTTTAATTATTAATTTTCCGTCAGTTAGTTATTATTAAAAAAATATACTCACACTATTACGTATTTTTAGGGTTCCGTAGCCATGGCAAAGTACGGGACCCGCATAGATTCGTCATGTCTGTATGTCTGTCCGTCCGTCCGTATGTCACAGCCACTTTTCTCCAAAACTGTTCTCATGGATATAAATCAAAAGATGTACCCTGAGGACCTTGAAATTGTTAACAAACTGCGTCTCCGTGTGTAGAGTGAATGGTTTACAACTACCTTGTCTGATATAACTAAATATAACTACCTAATCTACTTGACCTCTAGAATCGCTAGCGTCGCGGTATGTTGCGGTTCTACTTATTTTGGTTGATAACGAATAGTGATAGGTTCACTGCTTCCTATAACCGACTAAATTGGAAAGAGTGAATTCACTCTTCCCAACTATAACATTGATTTATATCGATGCTAAACCTATGAACTCTATTATTCTCCATTGAAGGTCTAGAAATAATCAAGACACTTCTAGTTAGAACTGTGCCCATCACATTGGCGGCATGCATAAATCTACTTTAATGTTACTTTTATAAAATAGCAAATCACTGAAAGTATGCGAGTGTTGTGAGGGAGAGTTCAAAGCTTGTGAATAACTCGGGTCGCCTGCCCAGTACGAACAAAAAGGTTTTCCATGTTCTCATGAAAAAATCCATAAATGGGAACACGAGGGCACACTTGCTGTGCAGTTAGACTATGTACCTATGTTTGTGGGATGTTTTATGTAGGCTACTGCTAAACATTGTTACAAGCTATAATAATTACAATGAACGACCATTAGGCTGCTCATTGTAATAATTACAATGAACGATCATTAAGGTCGTTCATTGTAATTATTATTATCACTATATTAACAATACCCCCAGTACTAGTTAGACTATCAGTACGAGCTTCCCGAAATACTGAGAAAGTGCATACCTACTTCGAAATGTCTGACCCTGGATTAGCTACTATTGTGTCCACTCTCAGTTTCTCAGCAGTCGTCAGTTTGTCCGGAAACATGATGTAATCTATACTTATAATAAAACTGTAACGGGTCGAATTCTGTACATTGATGATATTTTGAAAAATTTTTTTTTGGGGCACTCCATAGTGGATACTGATGGCGAAACTGCATTTTTTTTCTTTCATGTCTGTCTGTCTGTCTTTCTGTATAGGGATCACGCATCACGCCGAAACTACTGATTCAATTCTGCTTCAAACTTGGCATGATTTTAGTTTATACTAAGGACATTGCTGTAGGCTACTTTGGATCCCCAAATTCTGATCGGTTTTCTTGCGGGAGGGGGTGAAAGTCAGAATGTGTATTTGGTTGTAAGTCATGTTTGCGTTGTTTAATTTCATTAATTCTTTTTTTGTTAGAAAGAACACATTTTTTATATTGTCCCGTCAAAATTTGAACAATATCGGTCTGTTGGTTCGGAAATTACACAAACATTAAATAATAACGACACGCGCGGCGCGTTCGGTACTACTAACTTCTAAGTATTATGTGTATCACAGACGATCCACAGAATATCTAGATTCTAGAAAGTGCCCACGTGATCGCGTCGCGTCATCTTGGATGACAAAATAATTGTCAAAAATATATTTTTGTGTGGAAAAACAAACATCATTCGGTTAAAATCGACTTCAAACAAGGAGGATGTTCTCAATCGGGCTGCATGTTTTTTTATTTGGTGTTTTACGCGATAACTCCGCTAATTGCTAGTTGATTTTGATAATTCCTTTTTTGTTTGGTAGAAAATACTTCAGAGGTGATCTTAGATATTGAAAACAGATATCAAATATCAACAAAAAACTAAAATCAGCTTAGATTTATCTGTCCGCCAGTTATACCTTCTTATAAAATTTAGTCGAATGACAGAATTAAATTACCTGTAATTGAAGTAGATTTTTGTATTTTGGAGAAAACATATCAGCATAATAAGTGGCAGCATAAACAACCCATTAAATGTTCCCACTGCTGGGCGTCGGGGCCTGCTCTCGCAAGGAGAGAGACAAGGCTATAATCCACCACGCTGGCCCAGTGTCGGTTGGTGGATGACATATGACTTAGAACTTAGATTATAGGTAGATTTCGGTTTCTTCACGGTGTTTTCCTTCACCGTTTTAATTACCGGCATTACGAACATGACTCTGAATAGATAGTGGTGCGCGTGGTTTTGAACTCTGGGTCTCCGGATCGACAGTCACTGTTCTCCCGACTAGGTCAGCTGTAACTTACTAGACCAGCCGTAACTTATTAGAAAACGTATTATTTCAATCTACTGTTTAAAATTTAAAGGTAGTGTTCAACAAGCTTCGGTGACCGAAGCAGACCGCTGTTAGGGTTCCGTACACAAAGGGTAAAAACGGGACCCTATTACTGAGACTTCGCTATCCGTCCGTCCGTCCGTCCGTCCGTCCGTCCGTCCGTCCGTCTGTCACCAGGCTGTATCTCAAGAACGGTGATAGCTAGACAGTTGAAATTTTCGCAGATGATGTATTTCTATTGCCGCTTTAATCATAGCGGAACGTATCAAGTGATCGGGTTGAAATTTGAAATAGAATTAGATTACAGTCTGGAAGAACACATAGGCTAAACATTGTATGAGACGATTTTCTTAGCATTCCATGGATTCACCGTGCGGGTGCCGGGTCCATCGTGTGGCAGAGAGAGAAAAACTCGAGTAGTTCCCGAGACTTGTGACTCGGGCGTAGGTTTAAGGGGCCCCTTTCTGACGTACATCAACACTCACCTTCACCACTCGTTTTTCTCTCCCTGCCCAGCCAAATCTGATATGAGCCTACTAGTGCAGCTTTAGATACACGTTCTAGTATAGAACTTACTGCACTTCTGGATAAGCCAAGGTCTTTCAGTAGGTTATACAGAGATTTTGCTGGTATACCTCTCGCTCCCACTTCTACAGCGTATAAACTAACTACATAGCCGTTTTTGTTAATTCGTTTAGGAGGTCGTAATACTTATTTTGTTTCATCGCGTGGTCTTTAGGTATATTAGTTTCCCACGGTACGGTAAGTTCTACAAGGACTATGCGTTTCGTAGCTCTCGAAAAAAGGAAATGTCCGGTCTGGATGACGAAACACCCACATCCTCTGGGATTTTGTAGTGCTTTTCATACGTGTCCATTAAAATAGTCCAATCAGGTGCTGTACCCAGGATTGAGTAAGGCTTGTTCCTGGAGTTTGAAGTTGAGCCTTCTTTTACAAAGTTAATTTGTCTGTTGTTTGTCGTCAATCCTTTTTGGGCTCTAGCTACTGAAAGGCTCATGGCTTCACGTATGATTTCAAGTACTCTGTCATGACGCCGTGAGTAATGACCCCCATTAAGGAGCACCTTGCATCCCACCAATATGTGCCTTGCTGTACATATCGCCTCTCCACAAGTATAGCAACATTTTTCAGAGGCTTTTCCCCACCTTACCAAGTTACTCTGGTCAGGAGGGTCATTTGGAATGCATTTAGATAAAATTTTAATAAGGCAGGGGACCAGTCATAGATCAAGGTGCGCCATTTTAGAGCTAATGGGATACAGAACTCACCTATGGTTAACCACTCACTTTGCATTTCTAAATTCATAGCGTGCACTTTGTAACCGTCATTTTCGTCTTGTTGTAGAAAGGTTTTTACCATGTCTCGGTCTTCCTTTTCTTTCTCGCACCCAACCCAGCAGTATTTACTTGTGCACCTGCCATAAATTGTTTATGGAATTGAAGTCTAGATTCCAGGTCTGAAGCAGTTTTGTCTTTGGGAGAGATGTAATTAATTCGTCTTGCGACTTTCCCAAAACATGCGTTTTTGTAACTCTTAGGTGTTTGTAAAGTTCAGACGGTTTCTTTAGTTTCAGCCCAAAACTATTGTGATCCCTAAAAGAGTAGAGGATCAGCCGGATGTGCCAATCCGAACCATGACTTCAATATCTTTATGACATTGGCATCTAGCTTTGCCAGGAGAGTTTTACCGATGTCATATACTAGGAAAGGCCAAGTGAGACGTGATGTGAGGTAGTTGTCATATATCCATGCTTTTTGATATTGCTGATAGGCTGCTGGTCTACCTTATTGAGGTTGTTCATGAAATTTTCAACAACCACCTCTAATGATGGTGTACGTCCTTTGTGATCTATCTTTCTACCAAGAAATTTGAAAGGCACTGCCTCTGCAATTGTGGCAACTCCTTGGCCACTTATGGAGAGTCCCGGATCGTAAGACGTATATTTGGTATTTCTTCTACCCAGACAAAGACAATGACATTTAGATGGTTTTGTCCTCATTCCCTCCGTCCATGTACAGAACTCATCGACTTCGTTCAACAATTCTTGACACTGTTTGGGATTACGTGTAAGTATTGCAAGGTCGTCCGCAAAGGCCAAGATTGACTCAGTGTACTTATTGTTGATTTTAAACCGGGTAGCCCCATTTCTTTTCACGGGATATTAATTTGTCTACTAAAATATTTATAACTATATTAAATGCTATTGGTGATAAGCAGCACCCTTGGAATAGTCCTACATTGTATTCAAGTGGTTTTGTGTATTCCTTGTTTACTGCTATGACGAATTTTAAGTGGCAATAATAAGAATTAATTATGTCAATAATTTCAGCAGGAAAGTTATACCATTTTAGGGCAAATATCATAAGTTCATGCTGGACAGAACCAAACGCGTTCTCTAGGTCTATCCAGCAGACTGTAATTTGCCTCTCATGTGTTCTGGCATCTTTCAAACTTTCTGCTAGTAATGTATTGTGTTCCAGGCATCCAGAAATACCAGGCAAGAACCCTTTCTGGTGATTGGGCCTGAAATACCTATTGCTAGTCATAAATGTGGTCATTTTTGTTTGCAAAATACTGAAAAAGAGTTTAGAAATTGTATTGGTTAGGGCTATCGGTCTGGTGTCTTTGGGATGAGTTACTTCCTGCTTTTTAGGGATGAGGACAAAAATTGCTCTTCCAAATGCTACTGGGACTTGCTTTCTTGACCAGATCTTAATGAATATATTCAAGATATGTTTACGAACTGATGGACACTTTTTATACACTATGTAAGGAATGCCATCTGGGCCAGGAGCTGATTTAGTAGTTTTCTTTTTAATTTGATAGTTTACTAGGTGAGGTGCCTTGAAAGCCTGTCAGAGGATCATTAGGTCTTTGGATGTTTGGTTCTACGTACGAGCTCCCACGTTTAGGCACTTCATATGTGCTTTTAAAGTGATCGTAAATTTGCGCGTTAGTCAAGATAAGCTTTCCATTTTGCTCCCTGAAAATATTTTTGGAGTATTGAAAAGGGTGTTTATCAAAGTCTACTTCGTGTTTAGCTCTGTTAAAATTATCACGATTTTTACTAATTTGAAGCGATATTCCTTGTATTAATTTAAGGATTGATCTTAGAGCTCTGGACAGTTGGTGACTTAGATGGTTGTCGCCCATGGTTTTAGCTACACGAAGACGTTTTATTAACTCTCTTTTCTTCCTCCGCAATTTCATTTTGAACATATTTTCCTTGCTATTTTGAGCATAACAAGTTGATGGTGGGTAATGTTCCGAGAAGTATGTATATATGGTGTTCTGAAAAGTTTCTACTTGGCTGTTTAGGTCTTGTTTTGGCCCAGGATGTTCTAACAAGATCGCCAAGTTTTCGTCATGAACTTTCCAGGTAGAGTTTTTTAGACTGGGAATGCCAAGACGTGTCCTGATGACAATGGACTCCTGGTAGTTTTCACTCGATGGTTCACCTTGGGATATATGAGGGTCAACTCTATCCATAGTGTTTGTCGAAGTACTGACCGACGGCTGTCGTGCTTCAACACCATCATGTGTCTTTAAATGCTTTTGGTACCAGGCTCGTCTCTTGTAAATTTTCCCGCACACTGGGCATCTCAAATCCGTATTCGCGCCAGGGTCGTCATTACTATCACACGGTGGATAGATATTCCGCCCCGCCTCTCGGACTGTCCCAGGGGGTATTACTCTTATTCGGACTTTTAGCGATTTAATTCCCGGGCTTGGCTTGCTAGGCCTTCACCCTCGGCTGTCTTTCCAACTATAATATAAGTACTCTATGTATTACGTAACAAACATCCAAACAGTGACATTCATAATATTTACAGGACGTTGGAACGGCTGAATATATTTGGATGGAATTCGAAACACACGTAGTTTGAAAAATAGAGAGAGACGATTTTCTTAGCATTCCATGGATTCACCGTGCGGGTGCCGGGTCCATCGTGTGGCAGAGAGAGAAAAACTCGAGTAGTTCCCGAGACTTGTGACTCGGGCGTAGGTTTAAGGGGCCCCTTTCTGACGTACATCAACACTCACCTTCACCACTCGTTTTTCTCTCCTCCCTGCCCAGCCAAATCTGATATGAGCCTACTAGTGCAGCTTTAGATACACGTTCTAGTATAGAACTTACTGCACTTCTGGATAAGCCAAGGTCTTTCAGTAGGTTATACAGAGATTTTGCTGGTATACCTCTCGCTCCCACTTCTACAGCGTATAAACTAACTACATAGCCGATATATAATATCAAATATATCGAATAGCAAATCGGTTACTTATAGGTTACTGTGACGTAGGAAAGACTAAGCAAATTTGGTAGAAAATTGAAACAGAAATAACTCATAGTCTGAAATACCACATTTATGTATTTATTACCTATCAACCTGAAAAGAAGCATGGGCCCTAAGGAAACAAATATTAACTATCACGTCAAAACGGCACAACGATATGGGTTGACATACGAAACACATATAGTTTAGAGTCTAAAATTTCACATGAGCTAATAAGTCTACATTTTCATTTAACTCCATATTAATATAAGCATATATTTTCGTCAGGAACTTGATGTGATGGTAAGGTAAAAGCCAAAAATGAAAAAATATGCACCCTTTTTGGCGTAGATAATATATGTGATTTGCGTTCACAATCAAAATAACAACCAACATAATATTCTCATTAGACGGCGCTATTGCCAGTTTAAATCTAAAAGCACTAAAGGCCATTTAAATCGATGTTTTGCTATTGTGGTATGTATATTTTCTTTCATCACTAGGTGGCGTTACTGGTATTCTAAATTGTACTAATAAGTTTTTTGCTGCTAAAAGGATTATGATGCCAAATTTGGATTCTTTCATTCTTGATTTTTTTCGGTGTTACCTACAATTAAATTCATACATTAACATTTCACTAGGACTTGGCTTGAATTTACGGGTTCAACTTGCTTGAATATCATTAAACACTTGCGGCTATGTTCGATACTACGAAACCTTACCAAGTATGTTTGATTTTGTTTAAAAAAAGAAAAATAAAGATGATAAAATGAAATTAATTTTTGTGTGGAAAAACAAATTCACTCAAACTCAAAGGTTTTTCAATGACTACTTATCCAAATATTTGACGTACGATACTTCCAATTAATGTATAAGTCAGTAATATCTGCTTACGCGAACGAAGTAGCGGGTTCAGCTAGTTACATCTAATCTTGCCACTCTAGGACCGCTGCGGCTAATTTCGCGTATTTGGTCTACAATCATTTATGTTTTTAACCCCGACCAAAAAAGGGGTGTTATAAGTTTGACGTCGATGTCTGTCTGTCTTTCTGTGTGTGTGTCTGTCTGTGGCACCGTAGACCTCAAACGAAAGGGCCGATTTCGATGCGTTTTTTTATTTGAAAGTTAATATCCGTGCGGATGTTCTTAGCTATGTTTGGTTTGGTTAATATCGATTCAAGATGGCCGCCGCCACAAAATGGCGGACAAAATATTTCTTCACAACCTACCTTAATTTGGGTATCAAATGAAAGGGTTTGACTTGTAAAATAATATGCACTATAAAAAATTCTAATCCAAGATGGCCGCCACCACAAAATGGCGAATTTTTTTTTTCACTACTAGCTCAATATAGGTATCAAACGAAAGGGCTTGACTAGTAGAATACATTGCACTATGACAAATTTAAAATCCAAGATGGCCGCTTCCACAAAATGGCGAAATACATTTTATAAATGTTTGTATTTAAAAAGTGTTTGATTACAACTTAAACGGCAGTTACAGATTTGATAAGTAAAGTGAGTGTAAATCATCATAAATACTCATTTGGTGGCCGCATCGTAATTATAAGAAGGGGCACGATTTAATATTAAAATTAATTACTTGTTTTTTAAATAAAAAACTTGGGTTTAAAAATAATTTGCTCCTATATAAGTAAAATAACAATTCAATTATCGAACTCTATTTGAAGGCTTCATAAAAAACGAAGGCAAATGTGGGAAATACTGCGAGTTACCATCAGCTCTAGTGTTCTGATAACACAATTGACCTAAAAGCAGAATCTAATCAATCACCAGAATGTCAATAAAATAATTGAATTAACGGAACAATAACATAAAGGCCGCGTAGGCACGGCCCCAGCTAACATAAATGGCGTCAGTAAAATTAGTTCGGATGTACTCATAGGTACCAATAAATAAAGCTGTTCGAAATAACGAAATTTGCCGAAGAACGAAGTGTGAAACGTCGATATCGCGGTAATGAATTAATTAAAATGTTGGGCAGGGCAAATTGCCAGGTAAAATGAAGACCTGGAGTAAGTGAATGTTGATAGAGAATGTTGGTGGAGCGACTGAGCGATGGCGGCTCAACAGCAAGATAAGTTGACGTAACCTTACTGTCCAAGACTAGGTACATGCTTTCTTAAGAACACATATTTGTTTCTTATATTTGCTTGATTTTGAATCAAATATTGGGATGAGTTTCTTGTATAGGTATGTATGTCTATTACTTTATTCCATACATATTTACAAATTAACATTTATCTGTGTTTCGGTTATTACTTGTTTTATTAAAAACATGTTCATACAAACCGTATAGGTAACCGGATTTTTAAAGTTTTTCGCCGAAAATGATTAATCACTGGAAAAAATATTACTAACTAGGTAAACGCCTTGCGTTATAAATAAAG
This sequence comes from Ectropis grisescens, assembly GCA_017562165.1. NCBI lineage: Eukaryota > Metazoa > Arthropoda > Insecta > Lepidoptera > Geometridae > Ectropis > Ectropis grisescens. The sequence continues at coordinate 21,474,272 of CM029770.1, forward strand.
AATGTACGTAGGTATACAAAACAGCCAGGATAAACGCGCCTGCATGTAAACGTAATTTGAAATTCAAATCAGTGTTTATTTTTAATTCGGGAAGGGAAAGCCGTACCTATTTAATATCTAACTAATTTTCGCCTCGCAGTTTCGTTACAGCGAGACGTCATTTTACAAAATAATTATTTTTTCAGACATACTCGTCCTCTAGCTTTGTAGTTCAGTGACCACTGACCAGTACTAAAGATTCCTGATTGAAAACTGTTGTTACTGTCACGTTTTGCAATACACTCCATATTAATTTTGTTGGTTTCACTTTCGTTGTACGCCGTGGTGGCAAACATTCCGATTTTCCAATCCTGAGGTCATAAGTTCGAAACTCTTGCACCTTTGAGTATTTTTCAAGTGCAGTTCGCATTTATTTGTCATTGCCACTGGCTTTAACCATGTAGAAACATATCTTTTCATCCCACTTTGGAAAGAGTACTTTTACTCCTCGATATCAGGGCGCAAAAGTCGATTTTTACCCTTTAGATTTAGACAGTAAAGTTAATATGAATTTAGAACATCGTGTGCACTATAGTATAAGTTTTAGAATTCAAAACATAATTAAAACTATTTCTTTCTACCTTTTTGGGCCCGACTTCATGTACATGTTTTAAATTTGTTAAAATCTCAGACGCGGTACCGCCTTGGTATACTTTTCTTTTTAATCCTTTGCGCGCAATTTTCTTTTCACGTATGGAGGATAGAGGTAAGGAATGTTACGTCAAATGATACGAGTAGTACATTTTAAAATGCTATGCTTGTGTAGTACAAATAATGTAGTAAATATAACATCAAATAATTACTATTTTAAGAAAACATTTAGCTAGCTTTTTTTTCATGAATTTTAAATACTTGTAGTACGTTTATTTATTTCCTTTAAAATTTACCCTGATGCTAATGTGGCGCTACCACAATTTAATGCATTAGGGTGGACACTGTTTAATGTACACTTTTTAATGTCCTTACCTCAACCTGTCAACTCTCCATAATTTCACGTCATATTGTTATTGTTAAAACGTGACTACAACAAAAGATAATGTAATATACGCTAAGACCATGGCTAAATAAACTTAAAGTTAAAACCTTAGGTTAAAAACAGGTAAATTGAAAACAAGCGAAAAACCGAAACAAGTGATTCTAGCAAAGAAGATGGGAAATTAAATTCTAGCGACAAAGAAGTTTATTTGACGCCAACAGAATTGTCTGGTATTGTTAATAAGGCGTAAAGCATTTAGTCATTTCCTCGCTAAGTGGGATGAAAAATTACGTGTTGCAGTCGAGTACCTACAAAGATTTTTCACCTTGTGCTCTTTTGATTCCCTTGCTAGGCTCAGGATTTTAATTTTTGAATCCTTCGCTTGTTCGGTCAGAAAAATTGATCACGCAGTTAAATAGCAACTTTGCTCTTTGCACTCTTGTACAACAAATAACTACTTTATATAATAATTACTTTAAAACTTCTCTAACGAAATAGAGTGACACGACGAGCAAGACTCTTCTTATAAAACAACACGCTCGCTCATAACACCACACCGATCACATAGCTATGTGAACATGAAGAGTCCAAATCGCCGTTTAGCACTGCAACGCGATCGTTACCCGGAGATATGAGACGATTTATCTCTTTGCCCCTTAATGTAACTGGAAGCATTGCCTTTTACGCCAGAACACAGTAATTTACAAATAACAACACATTTTTTTGGGGAGATTAGACTCGCCTGCAACTTTTCCTCGCTAAATAATGCCAAACCCTATCATAAGCCTTCTAGATGACGTCGTCTCTACCCGTGGTTGGAAGCGGACGCTTATAACATTTAAGTTTATCTATCTACTATAGCCTATGTATGTCCCTTTTTTTCGACAATATGTTTTTTTTTTAATTTAACCACTCCATAGTCTCTGGCGTCCGTGACCTTACTTTGCTATTTGAATATTTTGAATCTCTCTTGACGCAATAATTAAAACTGCTTTAGGCATATTAAAGTTTTGGGATTAAAAACTATTCTATTGCTTATGTTTGTAAGCATACGCTATTTTGATTTTGTGGTTCTAATTCTGCCGTACCGCATACCTACCAACGCGCTACAATTTAAATGGTAACGGAAACATTAGGATCTTGGCACGCCATCTGCTTCTAATTTACTTATAACGACTATATTGTAACTTTACGCATTAAAATAAGATTTTAGTTCAGTTTTGCATGAGAAATTTTATAAAATAGTTTACGGTTTGGCAATCTCATCCCTTGACCTTGACCACAGGAGTGGTTTATATTCAAAACTTAAATTCGATTAGCTCTTGGTCGGATGTCCAAAAAGTAATTCACGTCTATCAACTTCAACTTCAACTTTTTCTTTTGGCTTCCATTCGGTAATGTTTCACGTCTATCATTGGGCTGTGACGGAAAGTTAGTTCTATAATTGCTTAGTTTTTCTTGGACACTGTTTAAAGGTCCCGAGATTATAGAGGTAGTGTGTGGAAACACTGCTGCTGGCAGAATATTTCTCACTTTCGCAGTTTGTATTATGAAATGCTGTCAAAGCTGCTTATGCGAAGAAACGGACTTTTAACATGAAAGTGTGGAAGACTTGTTTATTTTCAAAGTTTGAAAACGTTAAGGTGAGGATGGTGTTAGTTCGTGGAGATCTTGTGCACACTTGCCAAAGTGCAGTCTATAAAGTTGACGGACTAATTGTTTTTTTTTTAGGTTTGTATTTGATTTTCCTATATTGTCTTCGTTTTAGTCGGACTCTGATTTCAGTCTGAGCCAGCACGCTCGACTAATGTGCTATTTCGATTAATTATTTGACCTCTATGGTCAGGAAAGAATACTACAACTATTACTACAACAACAATAGGCAAGAGTACTCTAATCAGCATAACTAACTAGTCCAGTTTGTAAGACAGTCAGTAAGTAAGACGTTGTTATGCAAATTGAGGAGCGTTGCAGTAAGAACAGACCACAGTGAGACTCCAGCGTTGATGTCCATTAAATTCGATGAACAGTAATCAAGAAGTACTTGGATAGGTCTGCATTGCAGCAAGTCTGCTGTTCATTTGCAGAGACCAAATTCCATAGCTTGGAAGCTTGCAAAGTAAACTGGAATGCTTTGGAGACGACATCAAATGACACAAAACGAGCCTATCCATATTTGCTCGATTGCTTCGCCCCAGTAATGTGACTAGGGTTAGGGGGTCTCCAATAGATCGATTACGGAATAAGTTTTATTGTCTATCACTGAAAAGCTTGTTTCTTGTTTCAAATGTTTAGGTACTCGAGTATCTTAACATTTTAAACACACAACATAATTTTGCAAAAAATAGAGGTGATGGTGAGATGTCTATAAATAATTACTGTGGATGGAATAACTGCCCTTTTTGACACTGGCTTCACATTTGTGAGCTTCTAGCCATTAGGCACTATATCAACAATTAAGGAAAACCCAAACAGGCGAGTGAGTATTGATATTATATGTTCGGAAATGCAGTTTTCGTAGCACGTTTAGTATATTTTTGGTATATTTTCACTTTCACCATCACAGTTGTGCAGGCAGGAAATGAAGATAGCTACTCGAATTGGTCATCGGAATCGAGTTGTGAATTTTTGACAAAAAGCAAATGAATGTATCGTGTCCTTTAACAAATAATTATGCTAACGAACTGTCAGCTTTTGTGAGGGGCAGCACTTCGCCAGAAATTAGCCTCAATTGACCTGGCAAAAGACCAAAAAGTTTGGTACCTATTCGGGCAACACGAATGGAGGTAGACATGTGAAGAGCAAAGCTGGAAGCAGGGCCGGAGCGAAAATATCGGAGCTACACAATATCACTAGACTCCAATTTTCGACTATGAAAATTTCGCAGTCAGCCTCAAAACTTTTATATCTTATTTAAATTCATAAAAATAAATCTTATAAGTTTTACCTCACAACTAGACTAGTTACGAGAACTTGGAGTTAAACGACTGAACTCAAGATTATGATGGTATTATTTCGGTATTCAATTCTGTACGTGATCAACCGAAGCAAATTTGGAGAAGAACGAAAATATTTACGGTATTTTCCATTCAGTAGCTGTAATGTATTATCCAAATGATTCGGAGTTGCATTCCATGTTCGAAGCTCATTGGTATTCTTTTCGACGATCTTTTTCGTTCGGAGCTGAATTCACTTGAAGCTCCAGTGAGTTACCTGCATGGGGGCTAAGTGATACATTTTTAATGTTCACTGAAAAAATTATATATTTTTCGTAAGATTGTATTGTAATCGGACTGTATTTGCTTCTTTATGGAACTAAATTCCACAGTTTATTTATCCATTAGGTAGGTATGTAGTAGTAGCATAATACATACTTTGAAGCAAACTTTAAAGGTTGTTTTTTACAACAGTGAAGGGACAAGCAAGTAAATGCGCTTGGTCAACAACATCACTATTTATTGATTGTTATCTATGTCTGAGGCGTATCATTCGAATTTGATTTATTTGTGGTATTTTATTATTTTTTACTAAACAGTTAAAAATCGTAACGTCAGAAATATAAAACATAAAAATTGTCAGTCAATGTCACAACAGGGACGACTCTCTGCTGCGTAGTACTCGTACTGTACGGGTTAGCTCCCAATTCAAAGAGTTTCTAGTTCTGTAAGTCATAAACAATATTTTTTTATTTTATACAAATCCTGGTCCCTAAATTGTATCTCGAATACTAAGTCGATGAGCTTTGATCTGAGTGTAAATGCATACCACAGACTAAGATGCATACATTGAGAATGTCAAGAACCTCCTTTTCAAAACCTTAATTTTCTGTATCTTTCAAAATACATTTGTAAATACATAAACATATATAACTTAGATTAGAGCCGGTAATTTGAATAAGTATGCACTGACTGATTGCGATTGAAATAATTTTATTTTTTTTTGTTTAATGAACTTTCAACGTAGGTACTGCCATAAAATTTGCTTTAAAATTAACGATTTCTGCAAATTAGAGAAATACAGGTTAATTGTGCCTGTGTAGGGATTGCAATCCAGCAAAGTGGGATCCCGCTTTGCTCTAATTTGCAGAAATCGTTAATTTTAAAGCAAATTTTATGGTAGTACCTACGTTGAAAGTTCATTAAACAAAAAAAATAAAAATTATTTCATGCTATACCCATAAATATACAATTAACAAATAAAACCCACAAATCGCCAAAATAGTAGTATTCAAGCAATAGCAACTGCAGATGTTGTAAACATAAACAGATTTTAAGAATAATCCCAGAGAAATTGCAGCGCTTAGAGATAACATCTTAGATCTCTGGGTGACGAGCGCAGTGTAGTGCTAGGTAATGATTTGGTCTATTCATGTTTCAATAGCTGCGTGTCACTTTGCTGTTATCTGGCAGGCATGTTGCTTACCGTCAGGCACATGTCCTGCTCGTCTCGTCACTATTTATTTTAAAAAATATGAGTAATAATACTACGTTGGTTTTATGTTCATAATGGCTTCCTGTTCAATAAAGACCAGATACGAGCAATAGCAAGCAATATAATAAACAAAGCTCCCTCTTCTATTCATTCATGAAAGCTTCTATCTATGATCGTAAATCACCACACTAAATAGCATTATTTGGATGAATGCGTTTTAAAAGTCACGTCTTTTTAACCGACTTCCAAAAAGGAGGAGGTTATCAATTCGACGACAATGGTTTTTTATGTATGTTACCTGATATCTCGAGAACCCCTGTACCGATTTTAAAATTTGAACGAAATATGAACCATAAACTAAAATTTGCGTACATTTTTTTAGATGACGTACTCGTAGAAGTTGTAGATTTCACAAAAGTGATGAAACTCGACCCTGTCAATACGAAATTGTGTAAATGCATTAATAAAAACTTGTTTTGCACTAAAAAGGGTAAATAAACTATTTTCGTACAAAAAATTAAACCGACTTCAAAAACACAAATACGCACACAAAAATAAATTTTAATCATTATTATAAGCGCTCCTCACTTATCTATTTGAAGTCGGTGCTAGTCAGGTCAAAAAGTTAGCAGATTGATACTATGTAAGTAAGATACGTGGTAAGTAGGCATAGGTAAGTAGTATCTATCCACTACCTGTTAGACTTCGCTGGCATCGACTTCAAATAGATGAGTGAGTAGCGGTTATGCCTGGGCCACACTAACGGGAAATTCCATTAATTATCACGTTAACAGACGTTAACCGTATTTGTAAAATACACCTTCGGTACACGTCCATTAGGTGTATTTTACACCTGCGGTTAACGTCTGTTAACGCGATAATTAATGGCATTTCCCGTTAGTGTGGCCCCAGCATTACAATAATGATTTTTATTTATTTTTCGCTTTTGAGTGCCTATTTGTGATTTTGAAGTTGGTTTAGTTTTTTGTACAAAAATAGTTTATCCTATATTATTTCTGGGATGTTTGTTGCTCAATCACGTGAACTTCTGAATGGATCTAGTTGAAATTTGGAGTACAGTTAGATATTGGTCTAGAATAAGAGATCGATCTATTTTATCCCGGTAGAATGAAGGGGACGGAAATTACGCGGTTAAAATTGCGGCGCATATATAATTGTAAATACAAACTAACTCTAGGTACCTACATAGAAATACCCAGTCACAGAACAAATGTTTGTATTCATTACACAAACATTTGACCTGAGAGGGAATCGAACCCACGACCCACCATTTTGTAGGCAAACTTACAACAAACTAAGCCATTGGGTCAAACGTACGTGTACGTAGCATTAACTACCAAGTACGGTTTATCTAACCGTTTATGTATGGTTATAAAGAGCACCGAATGTACCTAATTATCATCGATAGCTACATATTTCTTACTCCCACGCTCGATCGCCTGAAGCTCAGCTCTTCCGCTGTCAGTTTCCTCCCACACGAGCTCTCGTTTCCTTTGTCATTGAGAGATTGTTGTTCATGCTTTTGTCATGTTAGTACCTAAACTAAACTGTTCTGCTTTTCTGCTAAATTAAATGCTGTTCCGCTGTTCGCATGCGGGTTCAAATTTTTAAAGAACAGTTATTACGCATTTTACTAAAATGTATGGCCAGTTGTATCTATGTCAGGTACCTACTGAATCTAAAGAAGTAAAATCGAATTTACAAATTTCTTTTAACGTCAAGTTGACAAATAAATAACAACAAATAAAGACGCGACCGTTAAATCCACGAGAACAAGAAGTAGACAAATTAGGAGCCAGTTCAAATATCTTATGATCCAGCTTCTTTTAGGGATATTTTACACTAGTCTAGTGTAATTAAACGCGTCAGGGACATTGAATCAATTTTACACCTATGGGTATGTATCTATGTATGTGGGTAAGGGATCCTAAAGATAAAGGCAATTCATTCCGAAAGGGACATTTTAGGGCCTGAAACGTGACTCGAAACTAAATGCTGATCCCTCGTTGATATTTTACAGGTAGGCTACTCGTATTATTAGTTAATAAATTGATTTAGTAGTTCATTGGTTGTGATTATTTAAATTTAAACAAAAAGGTAAGCACGTAAAATAAATTACGTGAAATTTATTTTTATGGACAGCCGTTTACGTTAGAAGTTAGAATTATGGAAGCAGTTTGTTGGCTCAGATTTTTTTAGAATTCTACAATAGGCGTGTCGACAGGTCCTGCAATTATATTAAATTATATGATATAACGACAGTATTTAAATACAATGAAATGTGTACCAATTTTAATTTTGATATTTTTTAGTTTAACTTACTTTATGATCATTCAAAGCTGGATGGACAAGTCCATTTTAAAAGTACGAAATTATTAGAAAATGAATTTACCATTGGATAACCCATTCAATTTCAAGTTACTTTTGTTATGAAATCGTTTTCCTAAACGCAATATTTAATATAGCTACCATACAAACTTTACGCGCGACGCATAGAAAATACGGCACTGTGACGTCACGCTTCGTAGTGTTTTTGTATGAAGCGTTTTTAGGAGAGTCCAAAATTGTGATTTTAAAATCGTGATATCACGGGAAGTTTTTAAGATAACAAAGTAATTTATTCATGTATGTTTCAGTTATTGAATAGTCTTTTGATGGCACATTAAATCAAAAATGAGTCGACACGCCTATTGTAGTAGAAATTATTTAAAGGTGATTAATTTAGATTTAATAATTATCCAAATAAAGCAGCTTAATCATCCACATTGACTTGAAAAAGAAATTATAGGGAGGGAGATAACATGATGTTGGGAGCTGGGAACAATGACTAAAATAAAATTACCAACACAGGTAGGTAGACATTGTCCGAGAAATCTACGATACGCTATAATTTTATAGCGTATCAAGACACGTGTAGTTTTATATTTACTTTAGGCCTAAGTTTTAGTCTTAAATACCTATTAGATTCCTGAGTTCTGTTGTGATTTTATCAAAGTAACGGATATGCAGTTTCTTTAGTTGACGGTTTTCTTTAGCATTGTGCACACTACTCTCCATTAGATCCTGTGTCACAAAAGGCTTCTGATTTCTCCCCCCAAGGTTGTGAGCTAAGAGCAGCATTTGTAAGGAACGCGATCTTTATTGGCAACATGAACGGACTGAAGATAAACTACGGAACACGGAATATTTACGGATCGAACAAGAGGTTCGATTTGTTTCCATACACGATTTATTTTTTTGCCTTTTTGTGAATTTCCGCATTGTGGGCTCGAAAGGCTCTATTATTTATACTCGTAGCGTAAAGATTCTAGCGATAGCGCCGCCAACTTGACGCACTAGTTTAAAAGTTTATCGTTAATTCCTTGTATATGTGTATTATGTATCCTATCCTATTCTTTTGGAAAGTCAATAAAGTGTATCTTTCTATCTATCTTCTATTATGTTCAATGGTACACAGAACAGAATATCAGCTAACAACATACTATAATGAATGAGATAACTATAATCCTTCTAATGTTTCTTAAAAATAATAATAATGTTTGTCAAAATGTGATGTCAATGTGTAATGTCAAAAACCTAAATACCTACTACAAACCAAGTTTGGAGTCATCAATTTAGTCTCCGCGATCGTCAAATCGCCGACCAAAAGTTCCCATCAGACGGGCGTCATTTCTCCGCTGTATGGCCACAGAAATATTTTGGGTCAGAAATAATAAATACTTACACACTATTTTCATAAATATGTTTTCTGATTTAGCGACGGCAGAACTAAAAATAGATTTGAATGGGAATTTCAGTTTCTGAGGGAATTTCTGAGACTGTTTATTTACAATCAACTATAAGTACCTATTATTGTGCCCGTAACAAAAACTCAGTTTGATGTAGAGTATTGTAACAACAAGTATTTTTCTTTCCTTTCTGAGTGACGTCACTATTCAAGTATAAATAACCCAGAGGTTATTAACAAACACATTTATTCCATAAAATAATATTATTTGAAATACTGCCAATTGATGTCATAAGTTCATATTTAGTTCTATAGGTAGCAAAAGTTGTACTACCTACGATTCCATTTCACAAAGATTGTCTCAGTAACTGTACATAAGTACTGTTGTAACCAAAGTTGAATTTATCGTAAGTACAAACCCAATGTGAAATGCGCATGCTCCGTACCATTATCGGAGCTCCATCTTCATGTCCCAGTATTTCAAAGTTATTGAGGTAATTTGCATTCAAAATTACGGAGTTCGTAGTCCTTTAAAGTTCGTGCTTCCTCAAGACCAGTTGTTATGTTGTAGAATTGCATGGAAATGGCGTGTCTTACAAAAGTGCTAGTATAGTTAATTTGCGAGAAAAGTATCGTGGTTTTATAGTGGGGCGAGTCCCCCTATATTTCGATGCAGTTTCATGCATCACGGATGTGTTTCAGGAAATGTAGATAAGTTTTGTTTTTAAAATAGGCCATTTCAAATGAAAATATACCGTTAAATTGACACAATAACGAGATATCCGCTGTAAAATTTAAATAAAAACTTCGCTGTTTAATTAGAATTAGCTGTATCAAAATTAATTATACAAAAAAAAAAACACCAAGGCAAAAATAATAATTTGAATCCTATTTACAAATATCGAAATAAAATAAAAAAAGGACTGAAATCTCTCAGTGGCGATTAAAAGCACCACACGCTGTTCACGCTGTTCTGTTTGCAACAGATTTTGAGTAGAGCTGAAATCAAACAAAGTTCTTCTAACGTGAAGCGAATTCACACTTTGAAGTATTCGTACTTATGCAATTAAATAACTATACGCCTGTTATGCCTATTCGGTATGAATTAAGATGCTTGTCTGTCCCTTTACCATTTAATGTCCTTAATGTAGGAATAACTATAGTATCGTAGATAAAATGTAAAGCCTTAAAGATCATGGGCAGATCGAAGTGCTCCGTACGGGCCATTATCTCGTATGAAATAGCTCAATCCAGCAAGTCTTAATTTGATGAAAGGCCGTACGTGATGAAATGTCTCCAACGTCAGGCGATGAACAGACGTGAACGTTCCCTAATGTAATTGACAGAGGAATCCTTTGATGGCTTGCGGTCGACAGCGGGTTCGCCCGCCTGGAAAATATTTACAGATTGTTCGTTGAGCCAGAAGATTCCTGTCGGCTGATTACTTCTGCTTGACGGCCTATAACGAGATGGAAGTGTTTGGGAGAATGTCGCAGAATTTGCTGAAGGGATAATAGGCATTGCATAGCTGTGACGTAAAAAAATGTATGTTTCCACGTCGAACAACACTTCTCCTTAGATTTTAGGGGTTACGAAATTGTTACCTCATTATTTTGATATTGCTGTGTGGCACGTCTGCTGCCAGCATAGGTCCTAAACATCATAATAGGTTACATACATGTAAGTGGAAATAGAGTTTCAATACAAAAACGAAACTATTTTGCATTTGTATCAAAAATTGGAAGCCAACATAGCTAAAGTAAGTTTATGTTTGTGTACAACCTCCGTTTTTTCTCTTGGCCAATCAAGGCGTTGATTCTCTAACTCCGAGCAAAAACGAATTCAAAGTAAATTTCGATCCAATTAAGATTTGTACGTTTAACTCACAGTAGAAACGGAGGACAACGAAGGAAGCAAATAGAATTACAAACCAATCAGGAAGTAAGCTGTTCTGAGCCGAGCCCATTCGTAGTAACCCGGTAGCCGTGTCCCATTGACCTATATTCGCATTCTCGCCCTTGAACCTTTACCTCGCTCCCCGTATCCCTCTTGTACCCGTGACGTCACAGAGGCCCTTCAAGTTTCATTGTCTTTTAATACTGCTGTGATCTAAACCTGATGCTGTGTGAGTTAACAAACTTATTATTTCGACCATTAAATAGACATGCAAATGTACACTTGAGAGAACAGAGCTGTTTAAAACCAATTTTATATTCGGTTGCGCATTACTGGAGTTATTGCTCATTTTCCAAACCGTTGGTTAGATCCAATGATTACATGTGAAGACATCCGTTATAAACAAATTATTTGCTTGTAGTCGAGTTTTAAATTAGTTCTTGCACACAAAAATACAACTATTTTAATTGTATAGCGACGTATTTCTTATCCATTTTCATACGACTCTAAATGTAGACTTCAACATTTTTTTAAAGATTATCGAGTTCCCTATGAGGTTTCCAACCATAGCACACATTTTAATGATTCCATTACTATAAGACATTTTTTTCATTTTCAATGTGTCTCATCATTCTGTTGCACTCGTGACCCAGTGTAGAAAATGTATTCATTGTGCCTAATCATTTCTGCGTGAGAATGAAATATGAAATAAAATATATTTATTTGCTTAGAACATCACAAAAACATTTCATACAGATGTAATTGTAATTTTGTGTTCATCCATGTAGAAGTGCATTGGTACCCAAACTAGGGAAACCTGTGAGATGGCGTACCAATACCCACCGCCGAAAACAGAATGGATTGTTTACAATAATTATCAACTTATAATACTAAATAAACAGAAAATATTATGAACTGTAGAAATATAACATATTTAACTCGATGTGTATTTTTATTGAATTACAAGAATAAAATAAGAAAAAACGCAAATTTTGATTCTGGATGACAATTACAACAAACAATTTAAAAACAAAATAGATGCTAGTTTTTTTTTAAATAGCCTTTATTAACAAAACTAAAATACAATGACAAATACAAATAAAAATACAATGACACTACAAACCTACCTAAAATACAAATACAATGACACTACAAACCTACCTAACTAACTACTTACACTAAGCACACCTGAATAATCCATAGACCACTGTAGGTCTACAGATAATACTAGTTTGTCAAGACATAATGATTAGCACCAATCTATACTAATATCACAGATTTCTAAAAGAAAAGGCAGATGGAACGTGCAGAACACAAATCCTTAGGTCCAGAAAGCAAATATCAAACGCCAAAGCAAATACAAACTCCAGTCAGTACGAAACGGACTTCCGTCTCGTACGGGAGTCCCGTGTGATTTTAAGTTTTGTTTAAGATTATGCTGTCTTGTGTCTTCAAACATTGCAAACATTGTTCCCAAAAATAAGAAAAGGAAAGAGGAATATCGTTTCATAGGAAAGTTTGAATATTTTTACTGCTTTTATATTATTTATGCGATTTCATTTCGATTAATGAATAGAAACACAACACCTCCACGAAAATTGGTTAGTGTTGCTATAGTAAATTGAAATAATTTTCCCTAAAGTTAAGGTAATAGATATCATTTTTTTTTTAAATACCCGTAGACCAAATTATTTATGTAGATTGTATTATTATATTATAAACCTTGTTTTTATAATCGTATTTTTTTAATTTAATGTGAATCGATGCCTAGCACAAATCCACGTCATTACTAGTGTTTATAAAAATACTAACAGTGTTGAAGAAAACTATAGTTATGAAGCAAGTTTTTAATACTTGTAAGTAGGTACGATTATAGTGGAGCTTAAAAAGGTAGGCGAGTTCTTTTGAAAGATCTAATCGTTTTAATCAACCTCTTGTTATCTGGTCAAGTCAGTAGTAACATTATCGAAGTTTTATACTGTGCTAATTTGTGCGTACATACTTACCCAAAAAAGATGTTGGGATCAGGCCAATCGCTGCTGGCACCACACATACTGGCCTTGCTGCCAAGGTGGGTTGTAGGTATAAAACGTTGCACTTTCGAGCTCCCTGTCCCAACAAATTTGATTTTGGTTCGCTGGGTGGACGTGAGGCTGCTGTTCATTCTGCCCTGACTTTCTTTGTCCAAAATAGGGGAGAGGGCTGTTAAAAGTGTACGTCAAAAACGCCTTTAATTTGGTTGATCGTGGAGCCCCGTTGTCCGAAGTGAAGAATAAAATTCTTGACTTCTACAATTTTCTTTGGCAATGTTATGGCGGACCCACAAAATTATCAAAACAATCCTATGGTGTCTTCCGTTGGCTATCAACTTGGTGAACCTTCGGCCATGCGACCTTTGCCCTGGCCATTCGCTCTATCATTTAACGTCTCCAGTCCAATTTAAACGTTTGGTACCTGGACGACGGAACTTTGGGTGGCGATGTGAATAATGTTCAACTGATTTACAAAAACTCTTAGACGGTTTTCGTTGGTTTGTATCAACATTTTTGAAAAGGTGAACTTTTCGTTTGCTGCACGCGTCCAAAGATTGGATAATAAACAAATTGAATGATCTGCCCCCCCAACATCAAATCAGTTGACAAAAATTCTCTGCACTTCCTGTGTTCACCGATATTAAATGAGTAGTTGCCACCTTTTGTCAAGCATAATATTCAAAATTTTACAAAAAGCTCCGATAGAATACTCAAAATAAACACACACATGACTTTTACTATTATTCGGCGTTATCTTTTTATTCCGAATTTTCTGTACGAATATTCGAATTTTTTGTTGCATGCAAAATCAAAATTCTTAACTTCATAGGATGGAAATAGTAATTACAAGAAATCCTTGCATAATGTATAATCGGTGTAATAATAAATTATTTGAACATTATAATATAGTGCTTATTATACGCGAAGATTTCCGAAGCTAAGACAACAATAGTGGGATTTTGTTCTTAAGACTGGGAACATTACACGCACACCAACGTGAGTAATTTGACAACGTCGGTGAGAGCTGTCACGCATACATAAATAATTACTGGCCTCACAGTGTCGTTCACGAAGGTTTCATCTGTTTAGAAATCTGTGCAAATCACAGATTTCTAAAAGAAAAGGCAGATGGAACGTGCAGAACACAAATCCTTAGGTCCAGAAAGCAAATATCAAACGCCAAAGCAAATACAAACTCCAGTCAGTACGAAACGGACTTCCGTCTCGTACGGGAGTCCCGTGTGATTTTAAGTTTTGTTTAAGATTATGCTGTCTTGTGTCTTCAAACATTGCAAACATTGTTCCCAAAAATAAGAAAAGGAAAGAGGAATATCGTTTCATAGGAAAGTTTGAATATTTTTACTGCTTTTATATTATTTATGCGATTTCATTTCGATTAATGAATAGAAACACAACACCTCCACGAAAATTGGTTAGTGTTGCTATAGTAAATTGAAATAATTTTCCCTAAAGTTAAGGTAATAGATATCATTTTTTTTTTTAAATACCCGTAGACCAAATTATTTATGTAGATTGTATTATTATATTATAAACCTTGTTTTTATAATCGTATTTTTTTTAATTTAATGTGAATCGATGCCTAGCACAAATCCACGTCATTACTAGTGTTTATAAAAATACTAACAGTGTTGAAGAAAACTATAGTTATGAAGCAAGTTTTTAATACTTGTAAGTAGGTACGATTATAGTGGAGCTTAAAAAGGTAGGCGAGTTCTTTTGAAAGATCTAATCGTTTTAATCAACCTCTTGTTATCTGGTCAAGTCAGTAGTAACATTATCGAAGTTTTATACTGTGCTAATTTGTGCGTACATACTTACCCAAAAAAGATGTTGGGATCAGGCCAATCGCTGCTGGCACCACACATACTGGCCTTGCTGCCAAGGTGGGTTGTAGGTATAAAACGTTGCACTTTCGAGCTCCCCTGTCCCAACAAATTTGATTTTGGTTCGCTGGGTGGACGTGAGGCTGCTGTTCATTCTGCCCTGACTTTCTTTGTCCAAAATAGGGGAGAGGGCTGTTAAAAGTGTACGTCAAAAACGCCTTTAATTTGGTTGATCGTGGAGCCCCGTTGTCCGAAGTGAAGAATAAAATTCTTGACTTCTACAATTTTCTTTGGCAATGTTATGGCGGACCCACAAAATTATCAAAACAATCCTATGGTGTCTTCCGTTGGCTATCAACTTGGTGAACCTTCGGCCATGCGACCTTTGCCCTGGCCATTCGCTCTATCATTTAACGTCTCCAGTCCAATTTAAACGTTTGGTACCTGGACGACGGAACTTTGGGTGGCGATGTGAATAATGTTCAACTGATTTACAAAAACTCTTAGACGGTTTTCGTTGGTTTGTATCAACATTTTTGAAAAGGTGAACTTTTCGTTTGCTGCACGCGTCCAAAGATTGGATAATAAACAAATTGAATGATCTGCCCCCCCAACATCAAATCAGTTGACAAAAATTCTCTGCACTTCCTGTGTTCACCGATATTAAATGAGTAGTTGCCACCTTTTGTCAAGCATAATATTCAAAATTTTACAAAAGCTCCGATAGAATACTCAAAATAAACACACACATGACTTTTACTATTATTCGGCGTTATCTTTTTATTCCGAATTTTCTGTACGAATATTCGAATTTTTTGTTGCATGCAAAATCAAAATTCTTAACTTCATAGGATGGAAATAGTAATTACAAGAAATCCTTGCATAATGTATAATCGGTGTAATAATAAATTATTTGAACATTATAATATAGTGCTTATTATACGCGAAGATTTCCGAAGCTAAGACAACAATAGTGGGATTTTGTTCTTAAGACTGGGAACATTACACGCACACCAACGTGAGTAATTTGACAACGTCGGTGAGAGCTGTCACGCATACATAAATAATTACTGGCCTCACAGTGTCGTTCACGAAGGTTTCATCTGTTTAGAAATCTGTGACTAATATTATAAAGCTGAAGAGTTTGTTTGTTTGCTTGAACGCTAGGATCTCGGGAAGTACTGGTCCGAATTGAAAGATTCTTTTTCTATTGGATAGTCCATTTATCGAGGAAGGCTTTAGGCTATAGAAAATAACTCTACTATTAATTAAAGCGGAGCATGAAACAAGAATGTAAGAAAATCGGGAAAAAATATTCCCCTTTTGAGAGTTTCCGTACGTTTCGTGCTTTGACATGACACATGACAGCATGTGTCAAAGATTGCGTCATTGAATTTCAGTAATCTGTGCCTTGAATATAAACCTTTGCTAATTTTTTTTTCTAAATCTGAGTTGGTACGACCAATTTCCGACAGGTGGCGTAGCAGGTTGCTGAAGAGGTTTTTTGTTTGAAATCGATATTCTCAGGAATGAGTGAACCGATTTCAGTCATTCTTTCACCGTTGGATTTGTACGGGATCCCGATGAGTGCTATATAATATACCACGGGCGAAGCCGGGGCGGGCACCTAGTAACTAAATATATATAGATAATAACAGAATAATAAATAAATATATAAATAATTATCTCTTATAATTTTACTACACATTTAAAATCTTTAAGCAATTATATCACAACACTTCTTTTTAGGGTTCCGTAGCCAAATGGCAAATTACGGGACCCTTATAGATTCGTCATGTCTGTCAGTCTGTCTGTCTGTCAGTCCGTATGTCACAGACACTTTTCTCCGAAACTATAAGAACTATACTATTGAAGCTTGGTAAGTAGATGAATACTGTGAACCCCATTAAGATTTTTATACAAAAAATAGAAAAAAACAATAAATTTTGGAGGCGTCACATACTTGAACTGAAACTACAAAAATTTTTTTTTCTTCAAAACCATACTTGTGGGTTATCTATGGATAGGTCTTTGATATTGAGAAAACGATATTGAGGATTCCAACATATTTTTTTCTAAACTGAATAGTTTGTGCAAGACTCTTCCAGAGTGGTAAAATGTGCCCGCCCCCCCCAGTAGCTTCTAAAATAAGAGAATGAAAAAATAAAAAAAAATTATGATGTACATTTGTACATTACCATTACAACGTTCAAACGAAAATTGGTTCGTTTGACTTCCGACTCGCACTTGACCACTTTTATTTCTAGACACATCAGTAAGTGGCTGAGTCCACCTTAGCAAGACTCAGAAACAAGTTATCCTACCGCAAAGTAGGAGTGTGTACACATTACTGTGTTCCGGTTTGAAGGGCAATGTTTCCAGAGAAAGTGCAGAATGTCAGGCAGTCTTTTATGTAGGGTTGCGAGTGCAGTACAGTGTTAGTTAGTGACTCTTAGTATTGAATTAGCTGTTGTGTTGTGCTGTTATGAGCAGGCGTGTTATTAACAGTAACCACGAAGCGCATGCCTACATGCCTTACTCGTCCCGTCATATTATAAAAAAAATATTGAATTACCTTAACTGTTTTCTAAGTCTTAAATAACGCAATAAATAGTTTATATGATAACTATTTATTCGGTCACTATAGCAGTACTAATTATAGTGATCGAATTAGACATTTCTCTTTGCAGTATGAATGAAATTGTAAGCCAAACTGAAAACTCTGCAGTGGAAACTAAACAGTCAGGACATTGGGCGGTAGAGTGGGGTGTGCGTCACTGGACGTGATAATCCTGACGTCGTTGGTGCCACACTGCCAATGCCCAATATCGTCCAAGCTTCGTGTTCACAGACATTATTTGATACGCTTTAATCGGGTCATTTTCACTGGTTTCCTTCAATAATCGTGTTCGAATGTCAAAATTGAATGATTCTTCTCCGTAGACTCGGTGATCCTTTAAATTCTCCGAGTATTTCGTCACAGCAAACCTGCACTTTAGATGTTGCTTATAAGAGAATAACCAACATCTAAAGTGCGGGTTTACTGTGACGAAATACTCGGAGAATTTAAAGGATCTCTTATTCACCATAATAATGCGATTATATCATCGCAGTCAGTATTGTATTACTATCATCTATCATTTAGCTATGGTGCGTTGTAGTTTCTGCCATCACTAGCCCTAACGGTAACGTCGTCTTTACAGACAATCAAGCAGAGCGTACCAAGTCTCGGTCTTCTAATGTTTAATAATAAATTGTGAAAATGAAACGAGATATTCCAGTCTCTATTTTTTGGATCTGATAACTAGTCTTCAACCGAAACTGTTATCTAGAATTTATTTCAACGCTTCCAGAAAAGATTTAGCAGAACAGGTCTTTATACAACAGCGAATATCTGTGCTTAGAACAGTATTAAGTAATCAACTTTCAATACGTGATATCCTTCGTACTTTCAAGAGGACTTCTTGTATTTTGGTCGCAGGTTTAGCGTTGAACTCATACAGAATCAGAAACATTAATTGCTTTAACTGTGTACAAAACATGGTATTAAACTTTATACTTTGTATTTATACTTTATATTTTGTGTTTTATGCCAAGCTTATCACTTATCACATGGTATTGGTAGTATAAAATACAATGAAAGATTTGCGTAATAATTTAAATACAGTCTATAAAAAAATAGCATTTCGGGAGTAGCGGCAAAATGGAAAACTTGGAAAAAATATACGTTTAAAATATCAGTACGTACTTAAATACAGTAGTGTTGGTATCGGTAATCACCTCAAAAAAATGCCCAACTTTTTGCTACTAAACGCCTTTTTTATGAGAGACATCTATTTCCGTGAATACCTCTATGTTTTTCGTTCCTGCTTCCTGTTTTATGACGTCACATAATGATAATGATTCTGTAAATACCGTACATAAGGAAATAATGATATACGCAGGGAAGTCGCATTCTTCCTGGGTAAGTCGTTTTACCTCATTTTCCTCCGTAAAAGAAGTATTTTAATAAGACAAATAGCTTTTTCTTTTTGCGTTGGGAAGTCTTGATATATTGTTATATATAGTATGCCGGCGATTTTATTAAGATAAATGCCTTATTTTTTCTAAGTGTACTAACGAAAATGCTTTCTTAGATACATTTTAAATCACAATTTGATTTGAACAATGTATATGCTAGAGAAGCTACTTATATCAAGTACTAGATGTCCGCCCCGGCGTTGCCCGTGGTACATTACATAGTATTCATTAGGATCCCGTACATATTTATACAACGGTGAAAGAATGACTGAAATCGGTTCAGTCATTCCTGAGAATATCGCTTTCAAACAAAACACCTCTTCAGCAACCTGCTACGCCACCTGTCGGAAATTGGTTGTACCAACACAGATTTAGAAAAAAAAATGTATTAGCAAAGGTTTTATACTCAAGAGGTAGGTATGTAATCTGTGATATTCAATGACGCAATCTTAACCACATGCTGTCATGTGTCATGTCAAAGCACGAAACGTACGAAAACTCTCAAAAAGGAATATTTTTTCCCGATTTTGTTACATTCTTGATTCATGCTCCGCTTCTATTAATAGTAGCTTTATTTTCAATAGCCTATAGTCTTCCTCGATAAATGGACTATCCAATAGAAAAATAATCTTTCAATCCGGACGAGTACTTCCCGAGATCCTAGTGTTCAAACAAACAAACTCTTCAGCTTTATAATATTAGTATAGATGATGAGGACCGCAATTCTTTCAGTTCAAGTAAGGAAACTAGGAAAAGTTGAATTACGACAATAACGTTGTAGTTTTTACAACAAAATTAGGTAAGTTAAAATTTTTCAATTTTTTGTTCAAGAAAGGTCAATAACTAACTATATAGACTACAAGAGAACGTCCAAAAAGCAACCCACCTTAAAATTTACATATACAAATTTAAGAGTAGCGAACTCATATTTCCAACATTTACTGTTAAACTTAGGAAAACTAAGTCATGCGTAGGCGCATCAAGTAACTTAATCGATCTGGAATACAACATCATCATAAATTAACAATAAATTAACTAATGACAGAACAGTATAAAAGTCGATGTAATGGAGTTTTACGTTTTAAATAAATAAGAAGGCAGTGAAGTTGTCCCCGGTCGTATCTATTGACCGTTAAAACTTTAAAACAATTCAATAGAGATACGATGAAGCTGAAGGCGATTTTCCCATAAATTGGAACCGCGCCCAGGTGTTGCGTCACGACGGAACAACCCTTCAATAAACTAACTTTCAAACCTGTTTAAAACTGCGAACATATATTATTTACCCTTTTGACGAACTGTTGCCAATTTTCCGGTTTATTGTAAAATTTTATTTAAGGAATTTTATGCTTGAAGTTCGAACGATAAATTCGAGCAGCAACCAACTGCGCCAAATGAATTAAAGGTTGTTCGTCGGGAATTCGTATTCGGTTAATCAAATTTTTGCGACAAATGGCAAATATTTTTTTAACAGTTGTTAGAGAAATATCGCATTTAGTTCAGTTGCGTATTTATTTTACATCTGCCATTTCATTCCCGGATCGATGGATTCATCACGTTGACGCATTTAGAATACATTTCCTTTTTCTGTTCCAAACTTTAAACTACTCACTCTTATTACAAGTTCACGCTAATTTGGTTCCGTAAGCCTTGATAGGTAGATATAATTCAACTTAAATAAATAATTATAAATTAATTGACGAGTTAATATCTCTTATAGAAACATGTATGCATGTTACATGATTGTGCAAGACAGATCATAGGGCAGACTCACCAAGAACAATCTATTTTCGTATCGTGTGCACACGGGACATGTTATCAAATATGTGACAATATTTATTATGCTGTTCGTACCGCACCGTTACTTCGTGAATTGGGATGATGAATGGGTCAAAATAAACCATTCTAATTAGTCCGTCAGGTATATTATAGAAAAGTATGGGACACGTATTTTTGTTTTATCAAATTGTTAAAAACGACAAAGATATACATCATCAAACTTCCGGAATGGGGAGTTGTGACGTCACATCTTCTTAAACATCTAAAAAATCGTATACAGACATGACGTCTCTCCAAATTTATAAGCACTATATCTTAGTATTTTTTGATTGTGAAACAAAAGAAAAAATACGTTTACAGTATACAATATTTTTGGGTATTTTTACCTCTTGAAAGCGCCCCATTAACATTCAACTTATATAAATAAGTAGAGTATGGCTGGACATGAAGTTTAAAAAGCTGTTCTTATACAACGTGTGGCGGAAAGGTCCAACAATATTTATTCTAGTTAATCTATACTAGGTATCGGAATCACATATGTGAATATTAGACACGAAAGCACAACAATTTTTTTCCGTACAAAGTTAAAAATTCGTTATTTATTATTTTATTTGACAACCCTAATCACCGACGGCGCGGCGCGGTTACTGACCGCCGGCCGCCGCGCGCAGCTCCGTCACAGAATAGATATTACCACAGAACCCTCACTTAGCGAAAATTGTTATATAAATAGCAACTCTTGCTGGGACGCAACAAAGTGCAATTCAGCTCGCATTAGCGCTCAATGCCTATCGCAATTTTTAAACTAAACATTTGCGCTCTCTTCTAACGCGTAACTCTGTCGCTGTATGGCGCGGAATGATGCGCATCGAAAGGGTTGTCGACATATTATCTAATAAAAAATTAAATTAACCTTTCGTTATGTAGGTAGTCAGCATTGTAGCTCAGATTATATATTTTAGTTATTTACTTCGTAACGCGCAAGACAGCTAGAAGAGGCCGTAACATAAGGTCGGCCACATTGAAATTAAAACAATAAAAGTATACTTTGACTGTTTTTATTCTACTTATCGTCTAAATGTTGTTTGATAAATATGTAACATATTTTAATGTACTTACCTACACTAATACATACAACCAGCTTCGATTACAAGCTATTTTATAATGTCCCGTATTTTTTTGTACGGTTAGCAGAAAAATATAAAAAATAATGGTATATTTTGTACAACTAGGAAAAAATGATAATTCTTTCTTTTTTGACTCGTGCATCCATAAACAGCACAATATGTGGCGACGTAATTTTGCGCGGGAAACGTGCTGCGCGAGCGCTCAGACGTTCGTTCGACAACCGCCTGGCACTTGTTCCGTGCGAGGAACGGTCTAGCTGTAGGCTAAAACCGCGCGACCTTGAGCGAGTGAGGATGCACTGGCTCCGTAGTCGCACGCCGCGCTGCCGCGCATTAGGGTTGAAGCTGGTCAATTTTACATCAAACTTTGACTCGTATTATCTCGCGATCTAAAGTGCTGAGGGGGAAAGAGACCTTAAGAGATGAAGTCCACATCAGTGTTGGAATGACCTATTCAAATATTGTTGGACCGATAAGCGTCACGCTCGTAAATAAACCTTCAGGTGAACCTTGGCCATCTAGAAATTCGTTAGAAATGCGTTTCTATATGACCATGGTTAGAAGCATGGCCATCTAGCTAGATGGGCATGCTAAAAGACTTATTTAGACGACCATGGTTTGAAGATTTATCCAGACTAGCACATTCCTGTCTTTCACCCACGTAGTTTCCAAAGTAAGCAGTCAAATTTTGAGTTTTCACTTCTATCGACAGTCCCTATAGACTACAGGCCCGCGAACAAAAGATATGGGTCAAAAGAACAACCAGGAGGATAGGATGATAGATGGGTATAAAATAATAAGATTTAGCACTATGCCGTCACTTGAAAGCTGTCCAACTGAGTGCAGGTGAAGATAGGGGGTTGCAATTCTCGATCAATTCTCCTTGTCACATGATTTTTGTACGGTATTGCACAATAATGGATTAGAAGAGGTATTGAAATTGTTTGGAACCAATGTACATAATCCAACGACCAAATTTACCCTGAAAATTCAATTCCTCTTCTTATCCATTTTTCCCTAACGCCGTACAAAAATCATGCGACAATGAGAAATTATTGAGAATTGCAACCCCCTGTCTTCATCTGTACTCAGTTGGACAGCTTTCAAGTGATGGCACAGTGCTGAATCATATTATTTTATACCCTTCTATCATCCTACATAGGTATCCTGGTGGTTCACCACTGTGATGGCCTGTAATCTACTATTTTTTTAATAATGTCGCGGCTTAATTAGCTTTTTGTAGGTTACCATGGTTACGGAGTCATAAAGTGTTGTATGTTGTGGTTGCAGCGCGGGCCGTGACCCCCGGCATGAGGTCGGGGGAGGCGGGCGAGGGCTCGGAGCTGGCGGAGTTCGGCGCGCGCTGGCCGCCGCCCTACGGCCAGGGCGGCGGCTGGGCGCGCGCGGCCACGCCGCAGCACCCCGCGCACCACCTCGCGCGACACTCGCGCTCGCAGCAGGTACCCGCTACTTATTCACTCTATATGTATATCCATCGTTTGACATTCACTCTGTACCTGTTCTCGCGGGACACACGCGCTCGCAGCAGGTACCCGCAACTTATTCATTCTATACGTATCTCCATCGCTCGACATTCCCTCTGTACCTGTTCTCGCGGGACACCCGCGCTCGCAGCAGGTACCCGCTACTTATTCACTCTATACGTATCTCCATCGCTTGACATTCACTTTGTACCTGTCCTCGCGCGACACTCGCGCTCGCAGCAGGTACCCGCTACTAATTCACTCTATACGTATTTCCATCGCTCGACATTCACTCTGTACCTGTCCTCGCGCGACACTCGTGCTCGCAGCAGGTACCTTCTACTTATTCACTCTATACGTATCTTCATCGCTCGACATTCACTCTGTACCTGTCCTCGCGCGACACTCGCGCTCGCAGCAGGTACCCGCAACTTATTCACTCTATACGTATCTCCATCGCTCGACATTCACTCTGTACCTGTCCTCGCGCTTCAGCAGGTACCCGAAGCTTATTCACTCTATACGTATCTCCATCGCTCGACATTCACTCTGTACCTGTCCTCGCGCTCGCAGCAGGTACCCGCAACTTATTCACTCTATACGTATCTCCATCGCTCGACATTCACTCTGTACCTGTCCTCGCGCTTCAGCAGGTACCCGAAGCTTATTCACTCTATACGTATCTCCACCGCTCGACATTCACTCTGTACCTTTCCTCGCGTGACACTCGCGCTCGCAGCAGGTACCTGCCTGTAAATAAGTAAATATTGGTGGACACTTCACACACTCACAGCACCATCTGACTCGTAATATATTGCTAAGTTGTAATAGTATATATATAATCGTGTAGAGCACAGACTAATTAGAGAGATACTCTGTGTAGAGCCGGTCGGACTGGGCGAAACACTCGGTGACTCCATGGCGAATACAAACGCGGGGCCTGAGACCTTACCCTACGGTTTGCACGGTTGCATGCCCCGCAAACCACGCCCATGGGGGGCTAGCGCAGGCTGGGGCCCGGCTGGCAAATGCCATCTCGACTATATGGCCAGTCCGATGCTGGTGTAGTGATTGCACTCGTATAACAATATTGGTTTGTTCGAGGCGTGCAGTGGTTGCAGGACAACCGGCAGAGCTACGAGGCGGAAGACGCGCGGGCGCGGGCGCGGGGTGGCGTGTATTACTCGCCACCCGGAACTTCCTACACCATCGTGGAGCGGCCGGCCTCGTCCCACGGGCACCACTCCTACTCACACCACTACTCGGGCAAGCTCTCACGGGCTCCCTACCTTGGCTCCACTACTATTGCGAATAGTGCAGGTGAGCGGCTCGACATTATAGTAAATGCAAAAATGTGTAAACACGGAGCTCAGATAGTAAGGAAGGCAGCGGTAGCACCCTCAGGTAGGTTCTCCCGCTGCGGGAAAAATGGAGTTTGATCCACATTGTTATCAAATATAACGTTTTTAAGAACACGGATATAACCTTATCAGTGTAGATATTTAGTAAAAAAATATGTTAAGAAAGCAGTTTGTAATAATGTTTTTTTAAGTCTACAAAAGAAACTGGTCGAAAGTTTTCTGGAAGGTTGAGTAGGAAAAGAAATAAAAGTATTGATAGCAATGTTGCAATAACCATGAATATCGCATGTTATGCAATAAGTATAGTTGGTCTAGTTGGGAAAACGGTAACTGCCGTTCCGGAGCCCCTGGTTCAAATCCCACGTCCACCACTGTCTTTCTAAAGTCATGTGCGTAATGCTGCTAACTTTAAAACGGGGAAGAAGAACCTCGAAAGGCAAACTGTACCTAGAAGACGACACCTAGAGAGTTTAGACGTCATGCGTCATCTACAAACCTGCGCTGGTGGTGGTTTTTGTCATGATTCTCTCTCTCCTTGTAAGGGAAGGGCCCGAGTTCCACCAGTGTTCATTTGTAGTGGGCTGGTTATGCTATGATAGCAACTGCGATTCATACCTATCTAAACATTTAGTTAATCTTCTGAAGTCTATGGTCGTAGTTTAACGATATTAATTTGTTTGCAGCAGGAGCGACTAGTTTAAGAAACAGTACAAATCAGTTGAGCGCGAGCAACGGCAAGAAGCGGCCGATCTCGCCGGAGCAGGTGCTGCGGCTGTTCGGGCAGGGCGGCGCGGCGGCGCTGGGCAAAGCGCTGCCGCCGTCGCACCCGCCGGCGCACGTGCCCGCCGCGCTTCCCCCCGCGCGCCGCCACTCCCCCGCCAGCAGCCCTAGCAGCACCACGCATCATGTAAGAGCTTTTCTGATCAATGCTATGACCTTTTTTGATCAAGTACTTCTTTTTTGTTGCCCCCATCGCCTAAAACTTCTTGGCACGGCAGTTGGTTAAGTCGCGGGGTCACTCTTCGCACTCGCAACGCTGGCACTCTTGCAGGCCCGCCTTGCGGGGGGACGGGATCCCCACATTTTGCTCCAGTAACGCACCAGAAACCAGCGGCGCGTCACTACACGTATGGTTTTGATGGAAAATAATTTTTGAGTTTCAGTTCTTAGTATGGGACACCCCCAAAATTTATTGTTTTTTTGT
This sequence comes from Ectropis grisescens, assembly GCA_017562165.1. NCBI lineage: Eukaryota > Metazoa > Arthropoda > Insecta > Lepidoptera > Geometridae > Ectropis > Ectropis grisescens. The sequence continues at coordinate 21,500,214 of CM029770.1, forward strand.
ATGAAAATCTTAATGCGATTCACAGAATACATCTATTTACCTAGTTTCAATAGCATTGCTCTTATCGGAGAAAAATGGCTGTGACATTCGGACGGACAGACAAACAGACATGACGAATCTATAAGGGTCCCATATTTTGCCATTTGGCTAGGGAGCCCTAAAAATTATATTAGAAACCTCAACCTCAAAAAAAGACCTATCCATAGATACCAAATAAGTATACCTCTACATACCTTTACATCTAAGAATGGGGCACCCCAAAATTTATTGTATTTGTTCTACACTTTTGTGGAAAAATCTGAATGCGGTTCACAGAATACATCTAGTTACTCCGTTTCAACAGTATAGTTCTTATAGTTTCGCAAAAAAACTGGCTGTGGTATACGGACGGACAGCCAGACAGACAAACATGACGAATCTATAAGGTTTTTACGTTTTTCGGTTCCCTAAAAACTGGTTTACTCTCGATTTTTAAATACATACTTACTAAACATAAAAATGCCCAGACGCAGAACAAATATTTATTATACTAATCATTCAAACATTTACACTGGGTGGGAATCGTACCCACGACCCTCGGCTTCGTAGGCAGACTTTCTACCGACTAAGGCACGTCTATTATTTAATATATTATTATTTATACACGCAAAATTAAACTAGGTTACAACCAAAAGTCTAGGTACTTTTGGTTGTAACCTAGTTTAAACTCTTAAAGCGTCCACACACGAGTCCTAAAATCAGAGGAAATGACGTAAAAGTAGTGGGGCGGAGCCTACATCGAACCATAAATCACCAATCATATCCTACATCGCACCATATGATTGGTGATTTATGTTGCGATGTAGGCTTCGCCCCACTACTTCTACGTCATTTCCTCTGATTTTAGGACTTGTGTGTGGACGCTTTTAGTTGCATCAAAAAGACTGCAAGTATTTTGGGATGTTCAGATGTATCATTCAGATGTTTCTAACTAAATGGTGTGAAGTGTACCATTGTGTAGAAATCTTACCTTGAATGAAATCCCCGCCATTATCCAGCGTGGTATTGTAGGTATATTAGCCCCTACATTGAAAAAGAACGACTGTCAGCTGCAGCGGGCTATACGTGGGTAGATAGGGATTTTGCCAGGGGATTGACGGAACCTGTTAGACATAACGTAAAAATCACCATAACAAGAAACCGGCTTCTTCTTCGATCTTGACAGGGTACGTCCTGAACAGGCTAGCTAAGATATCCGGCCCGGTATGTGCACTGCGGTTTTCGGACCGATGCCTCGAATAACCTTGAACTTTATGCATCATTTACACAGGTGGAAAAGTTTGTTGTATCAATATAAATCTGGTGGCACTCAGCGCTATTTTAATATAACAGAATAAATGTATTAGATTTCAATTGCTTTTTCCACATTTTCGTTAGTGATTATGGACCAGTCGATGTCTGATGCTCCCCAGAAAGCCACGATAAACTTAGTTCTAAAAATAGCATAATTCTAGTGAAGCACGGTGGAGGAGGGGGGAGGGGGTGTCATACTTGTAAATTATTCCCGGTGAGGCCGTCAGCCGTCGGCCGGCCGCGGCAGTCGATACCACTACTTTATTCATGACCACAGCGCCCACCATTTAGCCACAATGTGGACATATCTACAGCTAAATTGTCTAAATGTTTGTTGTTTGTGGCATGCGATTTAACCCAAACTTTTCGAATGACCTGAAATTTAGTATTGTGATACCTACGAGCACATACTCACAAATTAAAGTTATGAAGAACTCTTAGAACAAATGTTAGAAATAGCAAACTACAAATACCATTTGTGAAATAAATTGTCGCCACTGTGATTCTAATTCATTACCGTGTATCTGATAACATAAATTAAGGTGCGTACGAGCGAGTCACGGAAAATTTGGCTTGTATAGTTAATATTTTGTCCACAATTAAAGCTAGTAAGGCGTGTCCATACCAAGCCCATCACGCCACGAGTCACGGTGGCCGAGTCGGAGTTGCCGTCGTTATCATCAGTCCCAGACCCGAGTCAGTAGTATTAGCACCATTATTCTCTTTATAATGCCTTACCGTAAAATAATTTGAATTTCAAACTTCCTCATCCCGCAAACTTATAACGCTACTTCGTAGCGGAGAGCGAAGCGTTTATTTGACCCAATTATATAAAGTTTCATTGCGACGGAAAATGTTATTTTGCAGTTGACGTGTTGGTGTTCCCTTGTATTTATTTTAGCGTGTTTGCGTCTTATCAATAATTCTGGTAGCGGTCAGCTGTGAAAATTCCCAGAGGCGCAAAGTAACGAATGTTTTCAGTGTACCTAGTCCGGTGTAGTGATATATTTGCGGACACACATAAAATATAGAAAACTCCAAGGAAAACTAGTTACGATGAAGGCTTAGAGTGGCTTACAAGTGTGCGTGATGTGTTTAAGTGTAGTGCGGTTCAGTGTCGTGGAGTGTCTAGCATCGGTTTCAAATTGGATTCCGCCGAGAGCTATGAGGTAAATCCTTCGTCTTTCTTTATTTAATTAGCCGACTCTGTTGTCTGATATTTTTGATCTCAACAATCAAGTCTTTAGAACATTTGTATACCGCATCCATGTATGAGTAACCACATACAAGTAAGTAGGTGAACTACTGACTGGATAGGGCTGAATAGATAAATTCAAGCGTAGTTAGTAGCTTTGTAAAGTACGAAGTTCTTACGAGCTGTCAGCTCACCGTCGGGGGCTGCTTTGAGTGATTACCTACTCCTGAACACTTGTTGATATAAACTTCAGAAATGTCTAAGTAGTAACCTAGTAGGTAATGGTAGCAAAAAAAAGACTAACTCGTATAGCATTTTAATCAAACGTACATTTAGTTAAATCTGAAAACCAAGTAGTAACGCATCTTATAAGATTACGAATTCAACAATATTAATATTGTGCACGTTTGGAACTTAAACAGAGGAGCTTCTGAATTCAACTACAAATATGTATTTTGTATGGTTTAAAAATCAGTTTTTATTTTAATGGTACATGTATCAACGACCATTCCATTTTTGTATACCTGTAGCTAACAAAAATCTAGCTTTTATTACAAAGAGTACCTATGCATCTTTTTTTCTTTTCTTGTGACAATTTCGGAAGAGTCATTTTACAAAGAGATCATAATATTAGAAAAAATACTTCATTGCGATAAAGTCTAATTCTATTAAAGTGAACTTAATGCTTCTGTATTTAAATTAGTCACCGAAGTATTCGAAACCGTCCGAAGCAAAGAAGCAAAATAATCCGTGTCATTAAATATACAGAAGTAGGCTGAACAACGTTAACTAGACCAATTTTCCAACTGGACGCAAAGTGGATCTGCAGAAAATATTATTACTACTTGAGAGTTTGAAGTGATGTAGCGCTCGAGAGAGGCGGCCGACGTTCGGCCGGGGCGGCAGACAGCGGGGCGGCCTCCTGCTTCTTTGAAATGCTAAACGTCCGCCTCGAGAAACAATGTTTACACTGAAGAGGGCCGCATTTTATTGCTTATGAACTGAACACCCCCGCTCCAGCGCAATATCGTACAAAACAATTCTTTGCCAACTCATTGCCGCTCTCAAATTGCTTCCATTTTTTTCATCCGGGGTATGCAAATGCCGACGAGCCCGGAATGTTGTAATATTCATCGGCACGTGCAGGCTTGCAACGCCCTAATGTGGCCTATATCGACGTCACGATACAGCCGTTTGCGGATATCCAGGTGCGAGTGACGTCACAGCGCTCAGTTACAGCGTGTGAGTCATAAACAAAATGGTGAAAATTAATTACAGAATGCGGTTAACTTAGACGGGCTTTAAGTTAGCGTGCGAGTGGAATTTACAGTTTAGGGTAATGAAGGCAGTGAGGGCGGAGGCGCGGTGCGGGCCGCAGACTTCTCCGAGTTCGCGGTATGGTCACGGCCGTTGTTTAATCGATTATTAATAACTTCGATTCAATTAGTGAATGATTAAGTTAACCTGCAATCAGCGCAATATGGCTTTTATTTTGTGTTCACTGCTGCAATTTATAGATGTACGTTTTAAAGTTTTCTAAAATAACACAAAGTTTCTTGGCAAAGCTTTAATGGCGATATAATCTGAAAAATGAGGTGTAAACAGTCAAGCATCCAAAGGGTCAAGGTTTATGTTCTTAATTTATTTCAGGAATGTGTTGTTTTGTTCTTACTCTATAACCACACAATTAAAGAATTTATAAACACAACATTTTTTTACTATTTGAAATTGAAGAAAAGATATGAAAAGGTAAGGTAGGTAAGGTGTTTTTTTAATTTAAAAAAGAGCGAGTTAAGTGAGAACACTTCGCTCGGTGAGTATTATCGAATTTTGGAATTTGAACATGGGTCGGACATACCCCATATATTCTTGAGGATATCTTCCTGTACTGAATTTAGAATCCTACTGTTATTAAAGTAGTATCCGCGAAGCGTTATTATGTTCTATGAATGATGTGGGTAGGTATTTTGTTTGATCTTTGTCTTTATGTACGGAGTAGAAACAAAAGTAAATATTATTCCAATTTGAAGGGCAATGCTTCCAAAGAAATGATTGAGATGATAAATGAATCAACTAATATCTCCATGAAGGCAGTGCAGTGATAGGGAGTGATTCCAACTCTGCATATTTAAATAGTTGCGTGGCACAGTAACGTTATGGATAGTCGTGTTGCTTACTATCAATCCCGTGTCATCGCTCGCTCTTATAAAAAAAGGTAAAGGATTGTACGTTCATATATGATGCAAATCCATTTTACATATTCCAATGAGGGTCGGGGTATATTTTGCATTCAGGCATCATTTAAAATATATGCAACCTTTTCGAAAAGTGAAAAACATTTGGGAAAATGCTTCAGATACTACTAGAAGGAAACGAGAAAATGTTACTATGAAAATTGTTTGAAATGTCATAAGGTGTTACATACTTAAGAGGATATTATGTAAAATCAATATGTTTCTTAATTGCGATTCGATGGTCTTTGCTTCAATCTATTATCAAATAATGTAATAAATCATACGTCAAAAACAGATCGACATAGTGGCCCATGAGATTGATTTCACATACCACTCCATTTTTGCATTTCCACCGTTGAGAAAGTCATTTCTTTCAAAGCCGAGAGACGAAGTCTTAATTCACAACGGTGGCCATTTGTAGGCTGGCAGATGCCACATGTTCCCTGATTCTATTAGCAGTGCCTCGCGGTTTCTCCGTAGTACCTGATCCCGTTATTTCCCGGGGATAAAAAGTAGCTTATGTTACTTTTAATACCTCCAAGAGTATGTGTACAAAGTTCCATGATGATCGTCACGTGAACGCGTAACAAACAACTTAATTTCGTGTTTATAATGTTATTAGTAGCTATTTATGTCGGTCGGTGTTTGTCTTCACCATTTGCGGACTCAGGGCGATCAAGGAGACAGTCAAAGCCATAATTCAACACGCTGGCCCAGTGAGGGTTGGTAGATGACGCATGCCCTCGAAAAATCCTAAAAACGAAAATAACGTGTCATTTTCCTCACAATGTTTTCCTTTACCATGTTTAAGTTATCCCTTTTACGCACATTACTTGGAAAAGACAGTGGTTTGCGTGGAATTCAAAGCAAGGGCTCCGGATCGGCAGTTACCATTCTTCCGAAAAGACCACCCGTAACTCACTAGACCAACCGCAACTCACTAGATCTTGTAGTTAGCGATAATATAGTGGTAGGACTCTTGGCAGAGTCCGCCTGGGGAAGGTACCACACCTTTGCCAGTTATTCTACCGCCAAGCAGTAATGTGCCAACATTACTGTGTTCCGGTTTGAAGGGCAATGTTTCCAGAGAAATTACAGGGCTTAGAGATATAAGATCTCAGATCTCTGGGTGACGAGCGCAGTGCAGTGCTAGGTAATGATTTGGACTCTTCATGTTCCAATAGCTGCGTGTCACTGTGCTGTTATGTGTCAGGCATGTTGCTTACCATCAGGCACATGACCTGATCGTCTCGTCACTCTTTATTTATAAAAGAAATAAAATATGGCTGGTAACTATTATGATTGAATGTTTAGGCGATATACCGGTGCGGCGAGCGCGAGCGGCCGTACTCGTCAGGAGGCGCGCCGCCGCCGCCGATGGAGCCCATCACGCGCACCGTCACCATGAGCCGCGACCCCAACGACTCGCACGGCTTCGGCATCTGTGTCAAGGGCGGCAAGGAGGCAGGTGAGAGTATCTATGCTGTCTATTGGACATTGCAAATGTGTTTGGGAGTCGCGCGGCAATACTCGTACTAGGGCGCTAAGCAGGTAGATAAGAGTAGGTATATATACTAAGTATTTGACATTGTGAATGTATGTGAGAGTCGCTTAGTAACAGCAGAGCGGCAAGTAGGCAGGTATTTATACAATGATGAATATACATTGCAAATCTTATGGGAGTCGCGCAGCAAATGCAAGCAGACAAGCAGGTAGATAATAATTGTAACACGTATTGGGCGTTGACTTGACTTGGACTGTATATAAGAGTCGCGTAGTAATAGGAGAGTGGCAAGCAAGTAATTGAGAGTATTTATACTTTGCATAGGGCATTGTGTGTGTAGATATAGAATAGAGGTAAGAGTCACGTCTTGACAGCAGAGCGGCAAGCAGGCAGGTAAGAGTATTTATCCTGTGTATTCGACATTGTGTATGTAGAAACGAGTCGCATGATAAGCCCAAGGCTACACGGGGACAGGCGAGAATATCTACATATACTGATCAATGAACGTTCTGTTAATATGGGGTTATGTAGAATACCTGTACTAAGCGGGACTGACTAAGCCCTATACTCAGTATTTAGCTAACGAAAAAAATAAACATTAAAAAAATATAACAACCTTGAAATCCCTATTCTAAATTGAAAAAAGTATAAAACAGCGCTTAGGATTCGATAAAATGTTAGAAACAGATGGTGTTTTAGGTTTTCAGATGTTTGTGGGTGGTTTTCGGGTTGACTTTGTAATAAAATTTGCTTATAATTATCGGCGAAACGCAAACCTTTCTGCTTGGTAAAAGTGTTCTAACTTTGTGTATTAACGTCGCGGAAATTCACTAGATTCTTAAAGTTTGACGTGATAATGTATATATGCAACGTAAATTTCAGTAAAGATCTATTCAGATTACCTTTATTGTTTAACTATGTAGTGGAATATGTATTGTGTGCATTTCAAACGGAACCAATAGGACAGGAATACGTCAGGGTGCAATTATGCATGTCTAACGAACAATGTGAAAATATTTTCGCTTCACACTGTTTCTTCTAGGACTACACGAAGGTGGATGAGACTACCTTTTTAACCAAAAAAAAAAACCCGAGCACTCAACCAACAAAGAAAAACATATTTTATTCAATCCTTTGTAGGGTTGCGAGCCGAAAGGTTGTAGATAAGCGAGTCTATTGGTGTTATTCTATTTTTTGTCCGATCTTTTGAACTGTAGTAGTTGTTGTACTCGTAGGTAATATCTGAAGAAGATGAACAAAACGGACTCATTAACATTCATCGTAACCATCCAGAGATATAACATGATTTACCTCTTCGCTTTATAATTTATTTCCTTCTATTTCGATGGAAACATGACAATTCAAACCGAAACATAGTAATGTTTGCGCATTATATCTTGGCAGCAGAATAACAACAAGCTACGAGTTAAAGCGAGTTGCTTCCTCGGGCGGCCTCTACATAGAGTCCTTCCACAACAAAAAAATAACATTACTATATTTACAAAATGAGACCGGCCCTCATTAATGAGTTCAAAGCAACATTAATTACTTATATTAATAAACAGTACAAAAAAATATATTTAAAAACTCGACTGCATAAAAAGTGAAACTAAAAAATATTGAAAAGTATAAAACAAGCACTAAGATTTCTGGTGGTCTAGAATTCTATAATATGTTATTGAATAATACTATTGCAGAAAATAAAATGTATTCTAATGAAGGAACATAACAACTGAACAGTCGGGATTCATTGAAGAACTGGCTGTAGAATAATAGTGTTTGCGTCGCGTAGTCGGGTAAAAAACAAAATTGGTATACTTACATTTATACCTACAAACACAGATTACTGAATTGTTTCAGTAATCTGTGCCTACAAAACGAAAAGTTCAGAATGAAACGAAACAGATCTGTATCTCAGTAAATAAGAGTACGTTGTACGAGTATCAGTCTTGTTAAGAGGTAATCGAATACTGAGATAAGCAGCCGTCGACCGCAGCTAGTATCGATTACCGGCCTTTGTACGAGCTGTATAAATAGCGCTAGGGGTCAACGCGGCCTAACCGCCCACCCGGGGGACGTTTGGGAAACAAGAAATTTGTGTTTTTAAGTAGATAAAGTATTATATTATCTCTATGTAAACAAACTTGACAGGAATAAACTACTCTCAGAGTTAGACTGTCCTATGTTGGAGATGAATGTTTATAGAGAAGTTAGTGAGTGATATCATCTTATATTATCAGATGCAATATGAAATATGAGGCACGATGGAGCAATAATACAAAATTTGAAATCCCAATTTCTTTGTACGAATTAACGTTTTATATTTCTTTGAAGCTCTTCAGTAAAAAATGAAACTATATTTCTTACTTAGGTACATACTTATTAAACACATTTATTGGTTTATTTATTAGACATTTTAAAATATTTAATGTATAAATGTGCAAGCGCGATCACCGCGTGCTTTCCCCGCCTCGTTAAATACTATAATGACGGTTTACCCAAATTACTTTTCTTTGTTTATATGCCTTGCGTGTGCGAATGAAAACTGGAAAATGCGGCATGTCACCCTACAGTGCAGATTTTTAAATTGGATTTTCCTTTATGTGTGACATTATTTTAATATTCAATTTTCCGGTGCTTTTGTCATGCGCGCAAAGAGAGGAAGTCATCACCATTTATATTATTCTTTTCAATTGGCCATGACACAGGTTGAGCTGTGTGCGTTTAAGGTTATGCGCTCAAATTTAATAATATTATAACCGTTTGCCTGTCGCTGTCGTTTGTAGATTCATATGACATAACATGGGTAGACTTCTTTTAATAATTATTTCTAAACGGAACATGTACAAAACAGTTTTTGACTTTCGAAAAGCACCATTGTCATGCGAAAACAACAATGCCAGCCAATGCCAACATGCAAGCTTGTGGCTTGAGTGGTGTAAGGCCTACCAGTAAGGTTTCATTTTAAATTAAATATCATTAGTTAATAATCGTTTAAATACATAACCAATCACATCGTGGAATATTAAATCTACTATATCATTAGTAGATTTAATATTCCATTATTTTAATATGAGATACGTTCGACACCTTTTTATGTTTCAAAAAGCATAATTGTAGCATCATATAATACAAGTATACAGTTTGTGAAAATTGATGTCTTTCATTAATGGATTTACCTACGAAATCATCAAGATTGTTTTCTATGTAGTATATTGTATTGGCGCAGGTGTAGGCGTGTACATATCGCGTGTGGAAGAAGGCTCGGTGGCGGAGCGAGCGGGGCTGCGCCCCGGAGACTCCATCCTGCAGGTCAACGGGACGCCCTTCTCTGGCATCTCGCATGAAGATGCGCTCAAGGTAGCTATTTCTAAATGTTTATAAGTGATCCCATGTATTGAGAGCCTAATCATCGTATCCCATACACCTATTCCAGATTCCAGATTTACGTGAGCTAAAAACCTTTTCAGTTCCAACCTTTGAAATGTATTGAATTTTTTTACTACTGTCAAATCGGTATATTTTACAAGAGTAGGATCTCTCTAATTAGTCTGTGTTTTCCACATTTGTGACTTCAATCTAAGTCAGAGAGGCTAAACTGAACTTGAGTCGGGTTTTGCAATACGGTGATAAATATTTATCCCGTTACACAAGTTTCATATCTGTCATTCCATCTTGTGCAGTGATGGCAAAATTATATATATTTTGTAATTTAAGAAATGATCATTTATTATCTATTCTACAAATTGTATCTTCGCTTCTACTAACTATTTTTAATGGCATAAACAGTACAGTTATTGTTTGAGATTTGTTAACTACTACTTAACACGGCAGCCGTTAATAATCGTATTACCAATAATGCTGTTTGTTATATGTAATAAATTGAAGAATAAACCTGTTGCCCCTGGCGCAGCACCCAGCTCTCTGTTGGAATTACTCGGAAGCGCCATACTTCGCGCCAAACTCCGCAAACCAGCTAAATCGCCCGAGAAACCATTAAACAGTCTGTTTGTCGCCTCCTGCTGCCAAAACCCATCCAAAAATACTTCCCCTAGATGAAACTCTCCTGAATTGAGGTTTCTATTATGTGCAATCTGTTTTAAGTCGCACTAAAAAAATTCAGCAGGAATAAATACAGATGAGTTTCTTAATATCCACTCCATCTACGGAAGCTTCCATTTGTATGCAAATAAATTACTGAGTCAGGTGTCATGAAAACAAATTATGTCTCATTAGGATTACTTACGTATTCAATTTAGAACGTAGGATTCTCATTTACATCGTACGTTTGCTTCACATTATTAAATACACATTACTACAAATAACGGTTGGTGCAATGAAACAATACTTTCGATGTCGCGATCCTACAAACTAAATTTAACTAATAAGTCAACAAAACACAAACAAATAAGTACTGATTTCCAAACCTTTATTAAACCCTTTTCGTTCAGGCGTTCCGACATAACAAAAAACATCCAAACATTCTAACATCCATATTTTCACATTTATAATTTTAAATAGATGTATTTAATATTATATATAAAACTAGGTGTCGGCCCCGGCTTCGCCCGTGGTGCATTATATAGCACTCATCGGGATCCCGTAGATATCCAACGGTGAAAAAATGACTGAAATCGGTTCAGTCATTCCTGAGAATATCGCTTTCAAACAAAAAACCTCTTCAGCTACCTGCTACGCCACCTGTCGGAAATTGGTCGTACCAACTCGGTTTTAGAAACAAATTTGACTAGCAAAAGTCACAGATTGAACACCTCGCAAAGGTTTATATTCAACGACGCAATCACTTTGACGCAAGCGTGCTTTGACATGACAGGATGTGTCATGTCAAAGCACGCTATGAAAACTCTCAAAAAGAAATATTTTTTCCCCGTTTTTATTACATTCTTGATTCATGCTCCGCTTCTGTTGATAGTAGCGTTATGTTCTTATAGCCTTCCTCGATAAATGGACTATCCAATAGAAAAATAATCTTTCAATTCGGACCTGTACTTCCCGAGACCCTAGCGTTCAAACAAACAAACAAACTCTTCAGTTTTATAATATTAGTATAGATATAGACTGGCGAATAAATGATATGGAACGATATTAACATATTGTATTACTAGCTTTTACCCGCGACTTCGTCCGCGCCACATATTTATTAAAGTAATTGAGGCAGTACCTACTCGTATGTCTACTACCATACAAACTCACGTTTCCTAATCAAAATCGGTCTAAGTCAAAGTTTTATATTTATTAATAAATGTACAATTTACACGACAAATTACAAAAAAACTATGTTCTCAAAAAATTAATCAAAAACAGACTTTAATTTAAAATCATATTGGGACGGTCCACCAAATTTTATTAGAGTCTATTAGTAGATATATCGTCTGATTATATGAACGCAAATTTTAGTTTGTTGTTCATATTTCAAAAACCGCCCCACTGATTTCGATAAAATTTATATGACCACCTCTGAACTATAATCTACCAACCAAAAAAATAACCATCTAAATTGATTCACAATTGGAAATACAACTGGATTGATAACCTCCTCCTTTTTTGAAGTCGGTTAAAAATAGCATACAAAGAGTGCAAAGATCCTTCCATGCACACTTTTACTCCTCATTTCCACTCTTTTCAACTCTTTTTCTGTGATAAAAAGTCGCCGTTGTCCTTTCCTAAGTCTATCTGTGCACCAAATTGTAACAAACTCTTTAAGTGGCTTAGGCGTTAGACGGCAACGGACAGAGAGAGCTACTTTCATATAAGTATATAATTTCGTATTAGAATTGAAAACAGGTGTTCCTGATCATTTTATAGGAGGCAGTTGTAAAAGATTACCGAAAAGTAATACGTTTACTCCTCCAAAAAACTCATTTTCGCAGTTCTTAATTTGCCTTAATCGAGCGTCCATCATGCATAACATTTGATAAGACACCATGGAAATCTCGTCGACTATCAAAAATTCTGTCTGATACGCCATTTAGTGGCTGCGCCCATCTTAAATATTGAGGTTGTATAGTGCACTGTATTCTTCTTGTCAAGCCCTTTTATTTGATACCCATGTTGATGGGATTGATAAAACCTAAGTTATCCGCCATTGTGTAGAGGCCGCCATCTTGGATTTTAATTTTATATAGTACGTTGTATTCTACTGGTTGAGCACTTTCATTTGATACCCATATTGATGGGATTGATAAAACCTACGTTATCCGCCATTTTGTAGCGGCCGCCATCTTGGATTTCAATTTTTTATAGTATATTGTATTCTGCTTGTTGAGCCCTTTCATTTGATACCCATGTTGATGGGATTGATAAAACCTACGTTATCCGCCATTTTGTAGCGGCCGCCATCTTGGATTTCAATTTTTATAGTATATTGTATTCTGCTTGTTGAGCCCTTTCATTTGATACCCATATTGATGGGATTAATAAAACATAAATTATCCGCCATTTTGTAGCGGCGGCCATCTTGAATTTATTTAAGTACATTAATTATAAATAAATGATACCGCTAGAAGCGTCTTGAAACGCTCTTGAGTAAATGGCTCAAACGGGTAAAAGTAAGGTGGGACTTCATATGCCGAAACATAAACACCGCACTTATGTAACCTGACACCCGTTTTCCCGCCAAATTTGTAAAACGCGAAAAGTGGCCAGTGTATCAAGCGGTTATATAAGTATCCCCGTATAGTTAGAAATTATAAAATTGCTGGAACAAACGTTTATCGACTCCATTTCAAGTGTCTAGATACAAAGTTTCATGGTTTTATCTTCAATAATATTGAACTTCCAGACTTTCACCCCCAATTCCACCCCCGTAGGTACAGTTCGAAACTACAAAACTGCTTAAATATACATTTTATGATTTCGTGTTAAATATCTAGACGTAAAGTTTCATAGTTCTTCAACAATGACGAAGTTTTCCATATAAACTTTCATCCCTTATTTTAACCCTTTTAACCCTTTTTTCCGGAACAAAAAGTAGCCTATGTCCTTTCTCGGGATCTATTCTATCTATGTATCAAATTTCATCAAAATCTGTTGGTTGGTTTAGGTGGTAAAGACGGACAGACAGACAGACAGAGTTACTTTCGCATTTATAATATTAGTATGGATTTCTGAGTGGTTCCACATTCGATATAACATTGGTGTCGTAAACCAATATGATACCGGACGTGTATCCGGCAAAATGCATGAAATAAGTACCTACCAGGTCTTATCGGATCCCCCACTTTGATATTGTGTATCAGACCTGAAACGGATATGTTAGTGGCAACGTTCGAAACCCGCAATAGGAAGGTGATATGGTCCATGTATGCAGTGCGGTTCCTGTTTGCGCTGGGTTTAGTCAGTGGTACATTATACAACAGCGGCCATTACTATTGATACTTTTATGTTTTTGATAGTATTTATGTATCAACAAATAAATTATTGACAAGGTAACAATCGGAGAGTAAAATAAAAGTGGTCAAGAGCGAGTCGGCCTCGCCCATGAAGGCTTCCGTAGCAGCAAGTAACATAATTTAAAAGTTATTGTAGTTCGTTGTTACTTTAATCAGTGTTTTAACAATAGTGAATTTATGACGTATTAAAATAAAACTACTTTTACCACTTTGGAAGAGTCTCTCGCCCAAATTATTCAGTTTAGAAAAAAAAATTATTAGAAACCTCAATACCATTTTTGAAGACCTATCCATAAATAACCCAGGTACCGTATGGTTTTGATGGAAAAAAAAATTGAGTTTCAGTTCTAAGTATGGGATACCCCCAAAATTTATTGTTTTTTTTATATTTTTTTATGAAAATCTTAATGCGGTTCACAGAATACATCTACCTACCAAGTTTCAATATTATAGTTCTTATAGTTTCGGAAAAAAGTGGCTGTGACATACGGACAGACAGACAGACAGACATAACGAATCTATAAGGGTCCCGTATTTCGCCATTTGGCTACGGAACCCTAAAAACACGAGATAGTAATTTATCTCGTCATTAATACACATTCTATTAATCTATTTCACTAGTGTATAGTTATTTTTTTGGCTGCCGCGAAAAATGTTTAGTTTATAAACCTTCACTTATGATTTGTATTATCAAAACTAACCTCAACATTTTTGAGGTAAGATAAAAATTTAAATTTTATTTATTTCACATGATAAGTCATATCCAGCGCCGAGCTGATACGGGTATATTGAGTTTTTTGTAATATAGAGTGACAGGGTGAAGAAGACATGTGCTTGATAGTAAGCAACACGCTGCCCACAACAGCATAACGCAGTTATTTGAACTTGAAAAGTTCAAATTACAACTCAGGTCTGCTCAACTCTGCAATGAGTAACTCGCGTACGATTTAGCCAGAGCAAAACTTAACCTTTAAATAAAAATGAAATTATACTAGTAATCAGATTTTTGAAATGCAAGAATAATTTATCGTAACGTAACGGGATAACGAACGTAACGGGACAATAAGTCATCAATTTTCGTGCACGCAGCCAGCTTTCATCGATCTAGTAGACGTTGTCACGTCAGAAAATCTCATCAAAATTTTTAGTACACTGCCGTTACGGCTCAAGATCGTTCTGTCCGCCTAAACGTCGAGCTGAATCGAACGGACGCACGCTGACAATGTTGCAGGATTTTACCTAAAGTTGAGTTCTGTCGTTTCGTGAGAGGGCTCTTAAGATAATTTACCTTTTTGCCTTCTAATTTCTCTAGAAGCGCTGCACATCAAACAGCTTGACAGTAATGTTTTCAAATTACTGCTTGTCGGGAGAATATCTGGCAAAAGTATTTCCCCAGAGTCTCTGCAAAGAGTTATACCTACTACCACAGGAAAATGCAGAATGCCTAAAAGATTATACGATGCTTGTTCTGTATGCTAAACTTTCACAATGATAATAGTGAAATAGTTTAGATTATCTACGAAACTATTTTATTTATATTTGGATTTTAATCTTGATAAATAATATTTTTTTAGAATGGTTGAGACTGGCTAGCCCAAAGCTGTTCAGAAAAGTTTAAATCAGATTAGATGACATCTTCTGATATCGTGTATTTATTACCTGAATCGGATAACGATATCGAATTGAATAAGGTGTCACTGCTCTAATTGCACATATCAATTAATAAAAAAATGATTGTCTGTAAAGTTTACGTACGATAATTTTACGTGAGAACGTCATTAGATATACATGCAACTCAGACCAACTATTCTTAGATCTAAACCTATAAGCAAAAACTTCGAAATTCAAAATTTGTGTAATATTTTTCCTTGTTTTGATAAAGCTCTATCAAGTTATATAGTTCCTGGTAATAATTGCCTGAAAATACGTATAACTAAGGTTCAATGGGCTAATTTCCTCCCGTTTCTATTGATGCACGTTGTTTGGGAACGACAGGCGGACACATGAAGGAGACATTTCTATTTCCGAGCTACGTCCGCAGTGTAGCCAGCGTGTGGCGTGGGTACGAGTATGTAGCGTTCGATTGCTACGTGTGTAGAACTTTGCTACGTTCACTTGTTTACCCCTTACTCGTCTTTACGATGAAGTAATCAACTTTTAGGGTAATGCTTATTTTTTACCTCCGACGAAAAAGAGGTGGTATAAGTCTGATGCAGACACATCGGACTTTGTTTGACGGAGATTATTTTAACACATATTAAAATTGAAATTTGGAACTAGATGGTTTAATTTAGTTTTATTAATATCTGAATTGATCTGATTTCTGATCTGAATCGTTATTGAATTATCTTTCACGAAGCGCAAATATCGTGATTGTTTAACTTTACGTCTTCGTAATTTATGAAACAATAAGATTTTTTATTTGAAAGAAATACTATCAAATTAATATTACGACAACAACAACAAATACATTATATTTAAATCGAAGTCACCATTCGAAGAAGCGAAAAATAATAGTGTCAAAAAATAATTCTTAAACGCAATTTCCAAAATAGCTAGTAATAGGTATATAATTTGCTAATGCAATACTAATCCTATCCTATTTAATATTATAAATGTTATGGATGTTTAGATGTTTGTTGCTCAATCACGTCGTAACGTATGAAATGATCGGTTTGAAATTGGGAACACACTTAGATTGTAGTCTGGAAGAACACATAGACTTATACAATACTTTTCATCCCGGGGGAATAACGGGATCTATGCGGGTAAAACCGCGGGGCGTTGTTAGTACTTATATAAAAGTCTTGAGCAACATTACATTAATTTGAATGTAAGTAAATATGACGAAAAATAGTCACGAGTTAAAAGATCTTCAGTCCTGATTTCGTGACTGGGTCGCGTTAAGCCCAACTAAAGTCGGACCGTACTTTTCCGTTTATGTAATTTTTTTGCTGGAAGGTTAATGGCAGCTGCCTTTCTTTATGCATTTTACTCATAACATGATTTTTTACATTAAATATAAAAACGTAATAACCCAGTTAACTAGCCAGAGTGTTTGTTTGAGCTTTCAAGCTACCCATTGGCACGAACACAGCAGTAAGACTTACCTATATATAAAAATAAGTTAAATAATAAATGTAAATTGTGGTAGTCATTTCTTGGCCAATTAAAATACAGCACTAAGCTATCTCTATCACATTTTTTATGCCATGTTTTATTAAGTAATTGTAATACCTTTAATTTGACGAAATTAGTTTCTGAAACATGGCTGGAAAATAACGCACAGTCCCATTCCTGAAGTGCCAATTAATATATTCACAAAATCGAAGTCTTCATAATTGTATGAATAAACTCGATATAGCTGCAAAGATAAAGTTTTGTCCGATGTTACAGCTCATTTATTCCGCGAACAAAGCCAAAGTTGGAAGGTCTATATAAAGTTCCATCTTCTTTGGCCAGAGTTTGTTTTAGGGACGTTTGTTTTCCTTTGGAACCAATTATTAGTTTTATCGTTGCGACGGGACGCTGTAATTATTACATTGAGCCATAGTGGCTAGTGGCTACTATTATTGGAGCTATAAATATGTATATATACAATTATTGATCCTTATTGATTATACCTATTGTTAGTTATTCAAAAATCAAATTTAATTTTCTTCGATCAATTTATCAGCATGTCTTCAAGCAAATCGTTATTTAAATTTTAATTATTTAACTAACGCACGAACTAATGCAGAGGTGGAAGTTTGTGGGTCAAAGGAAGGAACAAAGAACAATCGCAATTTTACTTAACTAGTATAAGTAAGTCGTACGTGCTAGTAGAGTGCTGTACATGTACAGGGGTAAACTTTCAGTGTTTCGAGAGTTTTGTAATTAATTATATTTTGCAAATTCCACCCTGAAACAGGTATCTTCTGATTTAATAGAACCACGAAGGTTTTATCTACTTTGAGTGGCTTCTTCTTTGTAATTTTCTTTGTAGGGATCTCAGTTCATTCTCAGTTGAGGGATCAACTGTACAGGATTGCTTTTGTATTTTTATTCTCTCAGATATGTGTTTGAACACCAATTTGCCTGGTTAAGTACTCCCAGTACCAGTCCCTAGTAATTATTTATTATGCATTATCATCGTTATCCAGCTTCTCGAATTACATCTAATGTACCTAAGTATAATATACAATCCAAGTAACTTTTTTGAACATAAATTCCAGAGAAAATCGTTCTAAACATACAAAATCAATACTCCTAGCTACTGAGCTCGTTACCTTGGGTTTTATCTTTTCTAGACTTGTCTAGAATCTGAAATATTATTCGACATCCGAACTTTATGGGTCGCTCTACCCGACGTAAAATACGGTACCTATCTGAAAATGTTACTACCCCACAAATGTGTGACCTACATAAAATGTTCAAAATATAATCCAGTAATACAGGCAACTTAGGTAGGCAAAACTATTTTTACCAGACGTTGGCGTTCCCTTCCTTCCTAGTCAGCGATATCATGTGATTTACGATGTTGCTTCCTGACATTTACTAGATTGAACTTTGTGCGAACACACGTATCACAACAAACACAGCCTTATTGTAGCTATAGTTGCACTTAAGTAGACTGAACGGTACTTTTTGCAGCAGATTGCAGCTGAAGTTATTTTTTGTTCATTGTTATAATAATTTCTGCAAAATAGAGCGTGAATATAACCTACAGTACCTTTTCTCAGTATAAGAGATCACAAATTGGCCTAGTGTGTTGGCTGATCTCGCACCTTAGGCACAGTAATTGTAAAATTAATAATGTTGTCCTAATATTCCGAGAGCTGGTAGCAGTAGGTATTTGAGGCAAGCTGAAAACTTGCCACATAGTTCTCCTATTGTACCTTTATACCTCAACATGGAGGTCGACCTGGCTGGTGATCAGAGGGACAAAACGAATACAAACATTTTTAAATTGTATTTTATTTTTTATTCAGTAAATATTTTTGAGGCAATTTGTAATTTTTATATGTATGTTGTAGTTTAATGTTGAAGAATAAAAAAAAAATAAGCTAGATGATTTACTCGAGGTTAACATTGTGTGCAGAAATATTTCGCAAAAAAAAAAGGAATTTTAAGCAAATTTAAATTTTAATGTGGTGTTATTTATAACTAAAAAAATAGGGATTCTCAAAAATACATACTTACTCGTACATTTTGGTGGCACTTTCTACCTACCAGGTGATCTAATTGGGGGATTAATTTTGCCCCGCTACTCACCACCGACCTGGCTGGCACCTCCATGCTAGGGTGTAATAGGAGAAGTGTAGTGGCATGTTTTTAGCTTGCCTCAAATACCTACCCAAAATTTGCTACCAGCGCTCGGAATGTAAAATAGTATGGTGTCTGAAATCAATTAACGATTAACTTCAATTCGTTCTTTTTAATTAAATTTAATTTAATTGAGATGGCCATGCTCATGGCCACGCCCTCCGGTTTCACCCGCGTAGTTTCCAAAGTGAGCTATCAAAATCTGAATTATAAGTTTTCACTTCTATCGGCAGATCTTATAACTGCCAATTTTTTATAGACTTTTCTCCATTTAGTCGCCGCGTGCTGGAATAAAATGAAATAGATTTAAAGTTTAAAACTAAGAAAATAGTTACACAAGTGGTCTTATTATATTTAGTTCAATATTTATAGTTCATTTTTGTACCATCAGTTGTAAATCCAGTTCGACATAAAACAGGTCTTGTTGAGTCTCGTTGTGTTGAAAAACGAATTAAGTGATAACTTATTTATTTGCCTATTATGGTGTTGTTCCTTATGAGACGGAAAGCCAGGCAAGCTAGAATAGTAAAATGTCGCGCCACGCTGACTGGTTTTGAAGGCGATGTCTCGTCGTCAAGGAGACAGTCCGGACTGAGTCACGCCCGGATCTCAGCTCAGTGTGGTGCGATTTTATCGCCCCTGAGCTTAGTTTTATGTAATAAGAATTCTCCATACTTTACGACACTGAATAAATTGCATGAGAAAAATAAGATCAGTAAGATTACAATTGCACGATCACTAGACGCGACGTTATGAAGCTGCCGTGCTTGTATGATGTATTGGTTCAGTTTTCATATATTAGCAGTGCCCCGCTGTTTGGTCCGCGTTGCTCTCGTTTCCGTTATTTTTTAAAATAAATTAATATGTATTTAATTAAATTAATGTTCCGTAAATTAATGTTCATGCAATCGAAGATTTATTTAACAGGTTTACTTTTTATCTTCGGTGGTAATGCTTGATTTCACGTAGAAGTTTATTTGACCGTATTTTACAGCTACCATTGAACTAAGTTTAGACATAAAAGCACGGTCCTGCTAAAAAGTCTACGTAATAACTAGTATTATCTATTTTTGACAGACACCCATATTTTCATTTTTCCATTTCGTACTCGAGGTTTATTTATATCTTATCTCCTTGACATAAATCCCTGTGCAAAATCTCCTCGGGGAGAAGAGACTCGTAATTCTACTAAGCAGGGTCCCCTGTTACCTAAAAGCTGGCTTAACAATTCGCAGGAAGTCTTATCGACATCGGTGAATTCCTCGGGGCATGTAAACTTGTCTACAAGAGAACATTTCGGCTACTTCCTGTATCATACGGGGAAGGACGAACGCCCAATTGCTTCTGATAAGATTGTATTACTCTCCAGACGAGGGTCACAATAGGGGACGCCAATGCCAGAAAATTAGGATTATGTTTATTTTATTACACAATAGACATTATTCGCCAATGCGTGAAAATAGGATGTACGCTGGGCGTAAACAGAAACCAATTACTGATGGACAGGATTTCAGTAAAAGTTTGTGTAGTATTTATGTACTTTTGGGACGACGGGACGGATCTTCTGATACTCGTATTGTCATTATTGTTGTACGTATGTTTAAACCTAGTTGCTATCGTTGATATACATTTCTGAAATAAATAAAAGTGCAGAGTTAATGATATTGACGTGTTATATCCTGTACATTTAGAAGAATAGTTTATGATAAACGTGAGGTACTGGACTTCGGTGTCCTTCTATAGGACGTTTATTAAATCGTCATCACTATTACGTTATCATTATTAAACTTACTAGCAGCGTCACGAGGTTTTACTTGCGTAGTTCCCGTTCTCTTTTTTTCCAGGGACAAAAAGTAGCCTGTATCCTTCCAGACAACTTCTATGATCTAAATGTACCCGAAATTTCAACCTGATCCGTTCTGACGTTACGACGTGATTGAGCAACAAACATCAAACCATTTATAATATTAGTAGAAAGTAGGATAGGATTACTAGGATTATTGTTTTTCAGTGAACAAAAATTGTCAGTCACAGGCGCTGCCTATACCTAGAAGTCAAAATTAACAACTCAGAATGTGATAGTTCACTTTGGAAACTACGCGGGTGAAACCGGAGGGCGTGGCCATGACCATGGGCATCTAGAGTCGTCATTTGAGTTTACCCGCAGATTTTTTCATTTATGAACAAAATTTTGCAAAAAACTAAAAACGCGTCCCATGGAAAATATGTATGTGGTGTGCCAAAAGTAGTTTTCATTTCAACAATGATTTGTGTGTCAGATGCTGAAGTCGTGCCGGCAGCTGACGATGTCGGTGCGCACGGCGGGCGCGCTGGTGGGCCGGCCCACGTGCTCGTGGATGGACCGCTACGGCCGGCCCGCGTCGCCGCCGGCCGCGCGCCCCGCGAGATCCGCCAGTAAGGACCGCTCGATACGAAGGGTAACTACATCTATATTATCTATACTAATATTATAAAGCTAAAGAGTTTGTTTGTTTGAACGCGCTTATCTCAGGAACTACTATTTTTTTTAACTTTAATAGGTTTACACTTGACCGCCATCTCGCCTGATGTTAAACGATGGTGCTGTCTACGATGGAACGTAATGAATTATAGCTATTTTTATGCTAATCAAATCGTGGACAAACAACGTGTCGCGTAATTTATATATTTTAAGATATCTGAGCGAAGCCGGTACGGGGCGCTAGTCTTTTATACATGCAATCATATCAGCCTGTATCCTTTTAGTCGCATATTAAAAACATTAAATAGTTTTGTTCTACACTTTTAAATAAATCGTATTTTTTCCTAATAAAAAAGTGTATTTGCGAACTCTTCCTAACAAAGGGCGCGCGCTGAGTTTTAACGAAAGTTCTAGAACAAGAGTTGTTTGCTTAAATATACAGAACGTGTCCTTAAATAAATGCTGGCTGATTTTCCCCTTGTATATGTAATCATCTATATACAAAAAATTATGTTTGTCGGTATGACCTTTACAGAATCATAAATTTGATTATGTGGTCGTGTGATGATATTTAGTTTACATAAATAGATAACATTAGTAGGAATAGAAATCTAAATTGTAAGCTAAGTATATGGGACAATTCTATCGTGAGCCGACGATACAGTTTCTAAAGGCTTAAGAAAATTTTACAGAGTCTCAGTATGGCCGGTTTGTTTTTTCGAATTTGGTATTTTTAGAGGGTCTTTTATTAACATTGGGATGGATACTGCCACTAAGTACAGACACAACTAACTACTCACACTAAACATTTAAATTCGACTGGCCTCGTGGCTCAGTGGCTCTACCTGCGAAGCCGAGGGTCGTAGGTTCGATTCCCACCCAGTGCAAATATTTGAGTAATTAATTCAAATGTTTGTACTGTGTCTGGGTGTGTCTATGTATAGTAAGTATGTATTTCAAACTATATATGTAAGTATTATATCAGCTATCTGGCCGCCATATTACAAGCTTTGCTTAGTTTGCGGTCAGATGGTGTTGTGTGTGAAGTGTCCACCGATATTTATTTCTTTATTAGTTTTATAATTATCTAATGACCGACGAAGGTCTATACAATAATAGAAGAGTACACTTAATTAAGATGATGTTTGGGTTTGTATATGTTTCCAGTAGGTATATTCTGGTGAATGAATGAAAAAAATATGCTCCTATTGGACCTGAACCACACAGATAATATTACGACGTAATATATATAGTTCTTTATGAACAAGTCCACACTGTAAAGTAAAGTTAAAATCGCCAAGCCACCTCGAAAAGTCACGTTTGATATACCTACGTAGATAATACCCCTGTGAATTATAAAAGCTATGTCTACATTGAAACGAATTTCAAAGTCATAGGTGAATGAAACTACGTAAATGAATGGATAGGTTTATCCTTGAGACGGCTCTATGTATAAGCTATCTCTTCTACAAATCGCGAGTCGTAACAACGCAGACCTTACTGTAATAAGCTACAGTAAGTGTTGTGTAAGCTCAACAAAATGTAATTTATCCTCTCTGTTTACTCTAGTGCTGCAACGTACTCAATATATCCCTTATTCCAAATACAATACAAACAGCAATACGCCTAGGATAGATAGATATAAAATCGCCGATCCACTCGATTCGGTACGACTGAAAGACAAAATCGATAGCTGGAAGCATCAAAAGGCTTTTGTGTCCGCTCCCTCGATTGAATACCTTTTGCTTGTATTTTATAAGCGCAATATTATGATACCCAAGGTGAATCGGTCATACTGCTACCGTAACTGGGGAAATGGGAAATTACTTTATGTGGCTATAAATTTTTTACGTTCAATTTCTCGATCGTAAATACATTGCAAGAGCACGTTGCCGGGGGTAATGCAAACTTGAATGGAGTTGTGGTCGGTATGCTAATTGCTTCCATCGGCCAGTAAAGCGTGCCATTAGAGGTTATAATGAAACACCCAGTGCCGCCCTCTCCCGGCCATGCTATGACATCAGCATAGCATTGTTTTATGAATAGCCGCTGTCTAGAATGAGTGATATATGAACTTTGATTACGCGCTCAGTCAACGTTAATGCGAGTTTGAATGGACCAATTTTATGTAATGGTTGTTGTTACGTTATATGAGACTGTAATTGCCTCGTGCCAAGATATAGTTCTGAATACTTAGGAATGTTTATGAATTACAGTAGAATCTCTTTATTCGCGGGGTATATGTTCCATAAATATGCCGCGAATACAGAAACCGTGAATACAGAATGGTAATTTATATGGGTTTATAGGGGATACGTTCCTAGGTGCCAAAATAAAAAAACACAAATATATAAGAAAATCAATTTTATTGATGTTATTGAACATTTTGATTAATCATTATCCTCAGGCTTAGGCAATGGTTTGAAGAATTTTGTTATTTTCTCTTGCTTGGCAGTTTTTAATAGCTCCGACAATTCAGACTGATACTCAGCAGTCGCATTAGCAATTTGCCTCTTAAAATTAAGACTTCGTTCCATAGATGGATCAATGTTCACAAAGAAATCGCAAAGCTCATTTGCCATTCTTAAACCTTCACTAAGATTTTTCAGAGTAAATGTCACATTTTCAGTGCTAGTGGAAGCCTCTTCTTCAATGGGCTGTGAATTTAACATTTCCTCCAAGTCGGTTTCAGTCAAATCTTCATCTTGCGATTCAAGCAATTCCTGAATGTCACTTGATTCTATCTGTTCGAACCCATCTCGTCCTATTCCATTTGCAATTTCGGCTATGTTTGCAGTCAAAGTTTGAACTTGCACGGATTCTTCGTCATTTTCCGCAATCAGAGCAGGCCATAGTTTTTCCAGCATGACTTCAATGTGAGTGGTTTCAGTTCTTCCAATGATTCTTTTATGTTTACGACGCATTTTGCTATGTCACATTTCTTCCAGCATTCCATAACATTCATATCAGGATCACACTCCATATTATCCAATACGATTTTGAAAGTTCGTCTAATGTAATAGAGCTTAAAGGCCTGGATTATTCCTTGGTCCATAGGTTGAAGCAAAGCCGTCGTGTTTGGAGGTAAAATGTCACTTTTATATTTGGATGCATAGCTTCAAGTTCGCGAGGATGACCTGGTGCATTGTCCAAAACTAGAAGTGCCTTAAAGTCTAAATTCTTTTTTTTCAAGTACATTTCAACTTCCTTAACAAAACAATTCCGAAACCAGTCACAAAATACAGCGCTTGTTACCCATGCTTTCTTATTAGCACGCCAAAACACTGGCAGGTTGTCCTTGTTTTGATTTTTAAAAAGCGTGGATTTAGCGATCTGTAAAGCATCAGTGGCTTAATGACACAATCTCCAGATGCATTAGAACATAGCAGCAGTGTAACTCTATCCTTTGCTGCCTTAAATCCAGGTGCAGACTTTTCGCTTTTAGAAATGAATGTTTTGTTCGGCATTCTCTTCCAAAACAGTGCAGTTTCGTCTGCATTAAATACTTGCTCAGGTTTGTATCCTCCATCAGCTACTAGGTTTGCAAAGTCTTCTGGATACCGTTCTGCTGCAGCAGTATCTGCTGATGCAGCTTCTCCTACAATTTTAATGTTATGCAATGATTGTCTTAGTTTAAATTTATTGAACCAACCTTCCGATGCCTGAAATCCTCTATCTGTACATTCACCACTACAACTACCATCAGGTTCTTTAAAATGAGCGTAAAGACGCTTTGCCTTCTCCCGGATCAATGGACCACTCAGGGAACCCTTTTTGGTTGCGGTCTTCTATCCATAATGACAACGCCACTTCCATTTTTCTATTGCTGGATCACGAACAATTTTCGCCGACAATGAAGTTGAAGCTACAGATGATCTTATTTTATCTTCGGATTTTTTTATTGATCGTACAGTTGATTCGTTGACATTGAATGAGCGTGATATGGATGCAAATGACTCTCAAAGCGTAAACGATCAAGCATTTCTATTTTCACTTTAAGCGGTAACACAGATTTTTTCGTGTAGAAACGCGTTTCTCAATTTTTTTAGTTGACATTATTAATTACGAAGAACGAAGCGAGCAGTAGAGACGTGTTACTCGATCAAAATTTTTGTAACGAATGTCGAATGTGAAAGATAAAACAATAAAATAGGCAAAGCGGCTTTTACCAAAGAACGGAACAGCAACATTTAAAAATATACTTTATTTTTTCAGAAATAAGATTGCTTTCTTCTGTTTGTTTACATTTTCAAAAACGCCGACCGGCGGTGTTTGCGGCAAATGCGACAAAGGCGGCTTAGGTCAAAGTGCTCGGCGGTACCATTTAACGGCACTTGCAAAAGATATTGCGTTAAACACCTATTGGAATTTTGTATGAAATTTTAGATCCGCGAATAAAGAAATTTTTTGCCGCGAATAAAGAAATTGGGTTGCATTTTTTAAATCCGCGAATAGTGAAAACGCGAATGACGGAAGCGCGAATAGGGAGCTTTTACTGTACTTAACATGACGTTATGAACTTATGAATTATGTTACGCGGTTAGGTATACAGATAACTCTTAATTAATTTCTCTATAGATAGCATATAGGTTCAAAAGAAACTACAAAATGTATAAAAAAACTTTTTAAGTAATGCAGCAACTGACGACTTTGACGCTAAGAGCGATCTCTTCCTCGCAACGGTAGTCGGAAAAAGAAGATCTACAAACAGCAATATGCGGATGGAAATTCAAATTAGAAGTAGATTATGCTCCCATAATTAAAGCTAAAAAAATATCTCAATCAGTTTGGCCACTAATGCTATAAAATAGTATTGTTTTCCGATTTTTAAGTCCTATTATACTATAAAAGTTTAAGACAAGACCATACTTGCAAATTAATGTTGCTTTTACGTGTCAATATGACGCTGACTTTTATTCAGAGCAGCATAATCTGCCCATTTTATGTTCCCACAGCTGGGCCTTGGGGTATTTTTTCTTAAGGAGAGACTCAAGGCAATAACACACCACACTGACCTGAAAGACTTCTTTCTTGGAGCATGCTGGTTACCTCACGATATTTTCCTTCAAGGCCAGAGGAAAGGATACACACGTATAGCTACTTTATTACTCGTATAACTCAGACGCAAGCGCGGGACCAGGGGGGGGGGCACGGAGGTAATGATCCCCCCCCGGAGTATCTAGGTGGACCACTGATTAAAAAGCATGCATGTACTCATTGCACAGTTTTGTGCCATAATCACGACTATTTGACCCCGTGACCTCCCCCCCGGCCATGTGACCCCCTCTGGCGCCAAAGCTGGTTCCGCCCTTGCTCAGACGTGTAGGCGAGAGATTCGAACCCACAACATTAGACTCGATATTAGTACCACAAACTTACGACGACCTACAATATTAGATGTTCTCGCACCTTAGGCTATTTCATTGCTTTTTGAGAGTAAATCTATTAATTATTTATTGTATAAATGTATCTGTACAGGTGGACCTTTGTATAGAGCCGGGTCAGTCGCTGGGGTTGATGATACGAGGCGGGCTGGAGTACAACCTGGGCATCTACATCACAGGAGTCGACAAGGACTCCGTCGCGGACCGAGCTGGACTCATGGTGAGAGCTAACTACTGCCCAATCTACTGAAATTCTGCCTTTGACGATGACCGAGAGACTGAGCAACCCCCAGAAGACCCCATCGCCGCCGCTCTTTCTGCCGCACTTGGGTCAGCTGAGTTCTCAGATCCCGAATCGTAAATTCGCCATTTTTAACCGACTTCAAAAAAGGAGGTTTCTCAATTCGACCGTATGTATGTTTTTTTTTTTTGGTATAACAAATCTTACGTGGTCAGTGAGGTAGACGACTTCATCTTTAAATCCATTGACAATAATAAGCTAGATGACATCGATTTCAGTTACAATAAATAATCATGTCATAAGATATACTTATTCACATTCTGCAGTTTTCGATCAACTATTTGATCAGTGACTTTGTTTTGACCCAGTATAATTATAAATATCTATTCTTAACTAATGTATTCGTAGATCGCATGTAAGCACGGAAGCGTTCCCACTGATTTATAACTCTGGCTTTATCCATCAAATTACACAAATATATCTCAATATTTGATTCCTGTACATAATCAAGTTTGTTACATAAGCGTTTCCAATATCAAAGTAAAGTGAAGTAGGTATTTGTTTGAGAAAGTTTGTGGTGACAGTTGAATCTCGCAACACCGCAAAATAAGGAAGTTTGAATCAGCTTTGAACGCTGTTATAGCCATGTATAAAGTCGTTCCACCCGCTGCAGGCCGTTCCTCCATTGTTAAATTTGCGGTATGTGGCGAACTTCTTCTCATCGAGTTCCACTTGGGATTGCCACTTCCTAACTTGCATCAAATGGGACGCCCCTGTCTCGCGCTGAGAATTGCTCTTTTGCCTTCTATTAAAACTTACATACTTAGGAGAATTGCGTCTTCGACATTGGTGCGTTTTAGATTTTCGCATAATTTTACTGTTTACTTATAATATAACAAAACTTAGAGTTGGTTTTATCTTTGGTTTTTGCGCATATTTTATTAATCCCAACTGGTGGTTAACGTACCGAAATGAAGTGGATGATTTCCTCAGAAATGTTCTTTCATCTGCTGTTCACTATATCTATGTCGCAGCCGCATTGTATAATTCGCCGTATTACATTACGGCTAGCCGTTTTGAAAAACAGGGCCATTGTGTAATGCGGCGATTGAACGATTAGCCGGATTGTCATTTCGATACGTTCTTCATTAAGGTGGGCCACGTTTAGCTGCATCGTACTACTGGACCAAGACCATACTTACAAAATAAACAATGAATAAAATGAAAATTAATTTTATTAATCAGAAAAAAGTGGTCAAGTGCGAGTCGGACTCGCCCATGAAGGCTCGCGCAGGAAGTAACATAATATAAAAGTTCTTGTAGTTCGTTGTCACTTTAATCAATGTTTTAACAACAGTGAATTTATGACATATTAAAATACAACTGCTTACTAGATCTCATTCAAACCAATTTTCGTTGAGAGTTTTTTTTGTACAAAAAGTTGTTGAAAAAATAAATTTTAAGTTTCAGTTCTAAGTATGGGACACCCCCAAAATGTATTGTGTTTTTCTATTTTTTGTATGAAAATCTTAATGCGGTTCACAGAATACATGTACTCACCAAGTTTCAGTAGTATAGTTCTTATAGTTTCGGAGAAAAGTGGCTGTGACATGGGACAGACAGACATGATGAATGTATAAGGATCCCGTATTTTGCCATTTGGCTACGGAACCCTAAAAATCGTTGTCTGACGACGATTAACTCCAAAAGTACTGAACCTATTTTAATGAAATTTAGCGCAATGTATGTTTGTAACTTGATAAAACTGGAGAGATAAGATAGTTAACCCAGTTTACTATCGCAATGTTTTTGTTTCTAATTATTTGTTATTATTAAATTATTATTTTACATTACTCGACTTAAGTCAGAACGAGCCATTAAGTACAAATATATGGAATCTAATTTGAATAATTTAATTTAGATTTTTCAAAAAACTATTTCTGTCTCTCATAATAAGTATTAAAAACGAAACGAAACGAAAACAATCCATTCCCTTCACGTCTCTACGTCTAGTGCTTTAGGTTGGGCTTTAGAACTTTAGAAGTCAGTAAGAAGGTCAGTCAACTACACGCAACATAGCCTTTTACACAAGCGAACAAAAGGTTTTACCCTCGTGAACCCATTTCAGGTCAAATGAGTTCATATTAATAGGGGCATTTGATAATACTTTTCTGATATTCTGCTAAACAAAAAAAAAAGTCGTGAAAGTTTCGTTAATCAAACACAAAAGCCAATTATGTCAATTTGTATGTTTAATGGTCGTGTGTTTTATGTCACTGCATGATTGAAAGTCATTGTTCCAGTGGATCGACAACGAGACATGATTGCCTATTTAAAACCAGTAAAATATATTTATTACCTCGTGCTAGCACTTATTCAAGATTTATGGAACGCTTCCAAATATTAGATCTCTATATCATTCTGATATTGCCAGCGGCGCCCGAGGCAAGGTGCGTCCGCTAATTTATAGTCCCCAGTTTAGCCTAGATAAGTACTTAGCACTACTAATGTTAAAGTTCACAAGACAATTTTTCTCTACAATGTTTGTAAGCTAAGAATTTAACCTTTAACAAAAAAGAATGTAGTACTTTTAAACATAGGCCAATTTAAAAAAAACAAACGTGTTACGTAGTTAGGCTGCCTTGAAAATAACTTTTGATAGGACCAACTCTGAAATCACGGAAGAAATTATCTGTTTTGTTAATAGGCTGCAAAGATAACTTTTGTATAAAGGTTGATTGTTTACACGCCGAACATTATAAGTATTCTATCAACTATCTGGCCGCCATATTACAAGCTTTGCTTAGTTTGGGGTCAGATGGTGTTGTGTGTGAATTGTCCACCAATATTTATTTATTTATTATTTATTAAGGTTATTACGAAATAAACTATTTTCGTACAAAAAATTAAACCGACTTCAAAACCACTAATAGGCACTCAAAAGCGAAAAAAATAAATTAATATCATTATTGTAAGCGCTACTCACTCATCTATTTGAAATCGATGCCAGTCAAAAAACTAAAAGTAGAAAAAGTCAAAAAACTAGTAGAGTAGATTGAGACCATGTAGGCACGTGGTAAGTAGGTAAGTTGTATCTATCCACTACCTGTTAGACTTGGCTAGCACCGACTTCAAATAGATGAGTGAGGAGAGCTTATACATATAACAATAATTGATATTTCGCTTTTGAGTGCCTCAAATATATAGTTGCGGTTTTAAAATCGAAAATGTTTTGTACGAAAATAGTTTATTTTACCCTTTTTAGTGCAAAACAAATTTTTATCAATGCATTTGCACAATTTCGTATTGACAGAGTTTCATAACTTTTGTGAAATCTACAACTACCAAAAATTGTACGAAAATTTTAGTTTTTGGTTCATATTTCAAAAACCACCATTCCGATTTCGATAAGATTTTAGTATATGGGACTATTTGGTAGCATCCTTTTCGGAACACAAAAAGAAAATTTAAAATAGCTACGGGGGTTCTCGAGATATCAGGTAACATCCTTTTTTTGGAAGTCGGTTAAAAATAACAAACAAATAAAAAACCTTTGGTACGCCTACCGATTCCAAATTTCTATTTTTGTGTTGGGTGTTCGGTAACTCTGTAAAATTTGTTATTTATCTTTTCTGATAGCAGAGAGAAATGGGACAGACGTATTATTATTCGTATTTTTGCCAGTTCTAAAACTGGGTTGGGTTACGTATTGTAGCTATTAGAAATAACATTATTCTGGATAACATTATTAAAAAGCTCAGTGGAATGGAAGAGCTCTGTATAAGATCCGAGGGGGAAGTTATGATCGTACTATAAAAGTGTCTTACTCGGTGCCGCAGCAACGAATGAGCACTTGTTAAACCATAAGTTCCGCGTACATGTGTATCTCCGAAAACAAATATATTTTGTAAATTTTAGAAAGTATTTTTCAAAACAGATGTTTAACTTGTTTGACGTGATTTTGGTATCGGTTCTTACTTACTTACATAATATTATGTATCGAGTAATTAGTAAGACTAGCGGTCCGTTCCGGTTTCGTTCGGATATCTTAATATATAAAATTACGTGACACGTTGTTTATCCGCGATTCGATTAGCATAAAAAAACTTGAGAGGTGTCAAGGGACACCCGGATGGAACGAAGTTCCTTTCGATTAATTAGTGAAGGATTTTTTTTTTTATTATTTATTATTTACAAAAAACCTGTATACACTCATCAAAAATAATCGTCGCGACACCACACTGTTCAATGCGAAATAGAAATGAAAATAACTGGCTTGCTTTCTATAAGAGAGAGAGACAGACAGAGAAACATGCGACGCCGCACAGCTTACAATAGCAAAAAGTGTCGTGACAACTTTTCGTAAGATTTTTTTCCGTCTAGCCCCCTTTCACAACGCGCGATAAGGAACTTCGTTCCAATAAAGGCAATTAATAAATGCAAAGTAACCTTAATAGATAGACACATGCTGTCACGGACTTTAGCGCACGTCAACGCACGCAACGAAAGCTCTCAAAAAAGGAATATTTCTGTCCGTTTTTGTTATATTCTTCCTTAAATATACTATCCAACAGAAAAATAAACTTTCAATTCGGATAAGTAAGTAGTTCAGAGATCTTAGCGTTCAAACAAACAAACTATTCAGCTTTATAATATAACTAGATGCCCGCCCCGGCTTCGCCCGTGGTATATTATATAGCATTCATCGGGATCCCGTACATATCCAACGGTGAAAGAATGACTGAAATCGGTTCACTCATTCCTGAGAATATCGCTTTCAAACAAAAAACTTCTTCAGCTACCTGCTACGCCACCTGTCGGAAATTGGTCGTACCAACTCAGAATTAGAAAAATAAGGAACTTCGTTCCAAAAAATTAGCAAAGGTTTATATTCAAGGCACAGATTACTGAAATTCAATGACGCAATCTTTGACACATGCTGTCATGTGTCATGTCAAAGCACGAAACGTACGAAAACTCTCAAAAGGTGAATATTTTTTCCCGATTTTGTTACATTCTTGTTTCATGCTCCGCTTCAATTAATAGTAGAGTTATTTTCTATAGCCTAAAGCCTTCCTCGATAAATGGACTATCCAATAGAAAAATAATCTTTCAATTCGGACCAGTACTTCCCGAGATCCTAGCGTTCAAGCAAACAAACAAACAAACAAACAAACAAACTCTTCAGCTTTATAATATTAGTATAGATATAGATTAAATATATTAGTAAAGATGTAGAGGTATTGAGATTTCTTATAATCTTGATTATATACTTAAATCATTTATTGCCAAACAATGTTTTATGTGATGTATGACATCAGGAACGAATGTTTTGTGCCAGGTCGGCGACCAGATTTTGGAGGTGAACGGGCAGTCATTTCTGGAGGTGACGCACGATGAAGCGGTGGCGCAACTGAAGTACCACAAGCGCATGTCGCTGCTGGTGAAGGACGTGGGGAAGGTGCCCCACGCCTGCACCGCCTACGGGGGCGGAGACCAGCAGCGGGAGGCGCCTGTGCCCAGGTAATATAAAGTAACAGGATGACCGAGTGTTGCTTAGGTTTTCATAGTTTGAAAACACGGATAAAACAATGAACGAACTAAAAATGAAGCATAGCTAGATCGATTTTTCGCCCCCCAAACCCTGTGCATACTAAAATTCATTAAAATCGTTGGACCATGACTATGACTATGGCTATGGCTATGACTGTGACTGTGGCTGTGGCTGTGGCTGTGGCTGTGGCTGTGGCTGTGGCTGTGGCTGTGGCTGTGGCTGTGGGTGTGGCTGTGGGTGTGGCTGTTGCTGTGACTATGACTGTGACTGTGACTGTGACTGTGACCGTGACTGTGACCGTGACCGTGACCGTGACCGTGACCGTGACCGTGACCGTGACCGTGACCGTGACCGTGACCGTGACCGTGACCGTGACCGTGACCGTGACCGTGACCGTGACCGTGACCGTGACCGTGACCGTGACCGTGACCGTGACCGTGACCGTGACCGTGACCGTGACCGCCGTGACCGTGACCGACCGCGACCGCGACCGCGACCGTGACCGTGACCGACACCGTGACCGTGACCGTGACCGTGACCGTGACCGTGACCGTGACCGTGACCGTGACCGTGACCGTGACCGTGACCGTGACCGTGACCGTGACCGTGACCGTGACCGTGACCGTGACCGTGACCGTGACCGTGACCGTGACCGTGACCGTGACCGTGACCGTGACCGTGACCGTGACCGTGACCGTGACCGTGACCGTGACCGTGACCGTGACCGTGACCGTGACCGTGACCGTGACCGTGACCGTGACCGTGACCGTGACCGTGACCGTGACCGTGACCGTGACTGTGACCGTGACCGTGACTGTGACTGTGATTACGACCACGACCATAATTACCTATGCTCAATGCTCTATGATTATGATCAGCCCAAACCGAAGTCGTACTGTTTGAGGTGCCTTTGCCCTAGCCCTACGAGAAGGGTCCTGCGCCTTCTGTGCCCATAGCTCAATAGGAATACAATCTAACGTTTAAAAGAAATATATTCACGATCGCTCGAGCTTTGTTCATTTCTACACAGAATAAGCGGCTGGGGTAAGAAGCGAGGCGCGGCGTCAGTGGCCGTGGAGCAGAAAGCGCGGTCGCTTCTTCCGCAGAGCGATCTACCGGCGCTCGCCTACTATATGGAAGAGTACGCCGGGAGAAGACTCACCCCAGATGCCTTCCTCACTGTGTTGAGAGATTTACTTGACACGCAACAAAAAGTAAGTTTACTACCGACATCTTTTCGTACAAAATTCATCCATAACTTTCATGTCTCTTTAAAATTCTCATTTTCATATTGTTTCAGTTGTTTGTAGATGTAATGGAAAAAGTAAATCTATGTAATGAAAATGAAAATGAAAATGAAAATGAAAATGAAAATGTTTATTAGCACATAAAAACTTAAGTTACTTACAATACCAACTTAATTAATTAAACATGTAAGGTAGATACAATAAAAGAAATAAAGTAAAAAATAAGTCGTTGATCACTGGATCCCACACTAGGGTGACCTGTGACAATAAATATATTATTCTAATAGGAGAGGATCCTATACATTGTTATTGAATGACTGGATTCGTGATTAGTGGTTTCGTTTTTCAATTCCTAGTTGAGAGTCTACCCAATATTTTAATCATACTAAAATCCCACTCAATAGCACTTTTCTACACAACAACGCTGTTTTGGTATTCTACCTATTATAGATGTTATAGATCTATAAATACATAAACTACTTATGTAAAATTTTTGAATGTTTCATTAATTTCAAAACAAACGTAACCTAATAATAAATTATATGTATTACCTAATGTATTGATATTTTTCTCATTTTCATGTTTTAATGATCTGTTTGCATTACACTTTTACCATATCGATGGCTGTGATGACTCAGAATGTGAACTCTTTAGTCAGCTGTCTAAAATGCCGACTCATTTTTGCCGCAAAGCGGTCTCTTGTCGCCGATCGGCTGTAACATGACTACCTACTGTATGACCGCGCACACACCTATAATTATGAAACACGAGTAAATGTAGCACAAATAATATACATAATATCTCGGATTTATTGTATTGTTATTTTATGCAGTACTGTATTTTTGATAATACAATGATTTGCATACTAGTTTTATAACTATGTCTCAATGGAAAATTATTCGATAGTCAATTTAGTTTAGCATACCTATACGATTTATCAGAACCACGCTTAAACATATTTTCTATAGTAAATCTATATGCTCAGATAATCATTATCTTAAAAACTGTACTTACTTACATTTTCAAAACTTTCAAATGTGGAAAATTAACTATCCCAAAAATAAGAAATTCATGAAAAAAAAATTTTTGCGGAGAACAATACCTACTATAGCAAACAATTAACTGTAAATTTGAAACTCTATAGTAAATTTGAAATTATGGTTTTCTTCAAAGATATATCTGTTACTCGTGTAACGGATTCACGATGTTAGTTTAGCGAAAGGGCTTCGAAATGCTCAAGAGTATTACATACGAGGATAATCACATTATAATGTGAACAGTTTCCTTTGCTTCCATGGATTGTCTTGGTTCCGCGAATATCTTTGCAGCGCCATTAGAGTTGTTTCCACGGTAAGCTGCTTACTCAACGCATCAGGGGGAGCTTTTCTTATAATGTGACCTTTGTACTATGTTTTTTTTTTTTTTCAATATATAGGTACAATAGGAATTTATAATAAACAAACATGAAATGTAAATAACCGACTCAAAAAAAGGAGGTTTCTCAATTCGACCGTATACATGTTTTTTTTTATTTACTGATTCCTTAAAATTTTTAATAATCGATTTTATTTATAACTTTCGATCAAATGTGTGCAAAGGTCAAGTTACATGTATTTTTCGGCACTGAGTCTATGTTAACGTTGATATAACATTAAAATACAATTCCACAGACGTACTCAAACCAAAACTTATTGCTAATAATACAATGATTTTGCAACACGTTTCGTACAAGTAAATATTTATATTCACACAAAAAATCCTTTTCAAATGTCAGCTGCCTGCAAGGCCGTACAAATCCCCCTTAGATCCTTTGACATGTAATCCTTGGGAAGATATCGTTTTTAAATTGTATAGCAGAGTATTCCACAAAGGGGTTTGTGAGCCTTTTGACAAGTCTCGCTTTGTTCCAGTACACGCTGCTGACGGAAATCCGCGAGTTTATGATGCCCGAGGATCGACCACGGTTCGACGAGCTCGTGTACAGGCGGCCTGAGGATGCCGCTGATCATCACATAAAGGTATGAGTCGCTTTTATTGTCTGGCGATGCACATGCTTTTACTAATACGTAGCAAAACTAGCACAATTGGTTCTTGATCTAATTACACAATCAAATACGAGAGTAATTTGAAACGGTAATTACGTACGACGTAAGTACAATACTCTCCATGTACAGATGTTTATAATATATTATGTATACCACTATTTCTGCGACTCAGAAAAATATAATTAGAAAATTACACTTGTCTGGGCTGTAAAAATGTGAAAGAGAAATATAAAAAAATATGTATCCTTCCTAAGTATTTCTATCTCGATATTTCTAAACTTTTTTTTCAAAACGGAAGGGTAATATCGTATTTAAGTTCGGTCCGCCAAAATGTTATCTCGTGGACTAATGCCGTATTTAAAGGAAGCTACAGACCAAGGGGTGGCGCATTTAAAAAGCGTATTTTAACACAGACTTCATTACACCGGATTCCTCCTTATAATCTCGTAATCTGTGCCCACCTGGAGGTTTAATTATATTCTTGTTAGACTCGCGTTCGCCGCGACTGAGACGGAAAGTTCACTTCATTTAGGGATTAGAATTAACGGTGTACTACTAAATTCACCCTGACTATAAAACGGATTAGATTTACTCGATTCATTAACAATATTTATCGTTATCGAATAGCCTAGATTGTGCTGTTTATCTCAATGAAGCGATTCGTCTTGAAAGCCCATGATGTAGTGCACTGGCTACGTTGAGAAAACACAATTAGAGAACTCTACAACCCCAGCACGTTAGCGACGTTATAAATAGACGCAACTTTGGAAAAGTGTATCATATTTCTGTTGTTATAAATCAGCTTAATTGATCGATATGTCCACAGATCGATTTGTATCTGGGAAATTAATCGAAGTCGCACACTTTTCTAGAGGTCGAATATCTAGTTGACGCTCACGATTTGTCCGTAGCGCGGAGGCGAGCGGCACATGCTGCCATCCTCGACGATGCATGACTTGCACGACCCGGTGAGTGCACTTACACCTCCGCAAGGTACTTTACGACCCTCGTCGCTGCATGCCCGATGCCCCATTGTTAATAGTGTGACCGCTTTTAATGGTAGCCGTTGAGCTTTACGTGTTGTTTATCTATGTTGTTACCCAATTAGAGAAATCGTCTAATTTGAATGTGATTAGGTAGCGGACCGAGTGTTAAAAAATTAAGAAAATGGATAGAGCAGGTGAAAATGCTCGTTACTAATGCATCCTGCATTTGTATCAAAAAGTGGTGTAGTGTATATTATAATTCAACGCTGCAATTGTCGAGTTTAGGGACTAGAGTGAAGGTTGTAGGTAAGGCAGTGGCGACGCAGTGAGGTGAGGTTGAGGGTTGTTGTTGTAGGAGGGCCCGGGCGAGGCGCCGCTCGTGGCGGAGCACCGCTCGCCCTCGGAGGACTCCGGCCTGGGGCTGCCGCCGCACGACGCGTACAGGTATTCCGGCGCACTTGCCGCTCCTTCAATCGCAGACCGACCGACGATCCCCCACTCGCATCCATCCGACAGACCCCTAATGAGCGTCGCGTAAATCCCTCCACGCCGCCGACGCTTCTCATAAAGGCGCTCGAGCGCTAAAGCACCACTAAAGTGAGAAAGCAAAGGAGTTCTCGTCGAGCGTTCGCTTTCGTCCGCTCTTTTACCTCTGAAAAATAGCCCGCAGTTTTCCGCGAGCCCTTGCCTTGCGCTCTGTCGCGAGCCTTCTCATTGGCCTCACGCCAACCACTTCGACTTTTATTCGATATCGGAATCGATTGGTTTATAGCGGTATAAACGCTCACGTTTACTGTCGCCGGCGGTTTAGTGCCGCCGTCCTGCATCCGTGAGGGCTATTCTGTATTTACTGCCAGTAAACTCGATGCGGAATAGACGTTTAACTTCTTATAAAGTCGCTATTCAGTCACCACAAAGAACCTAACATCATGTCGGTACTCAAATTTTAATCAACTTAGCTTATTGCGTCTTCTACCTGAATAAATATCTGACATGAAAATATAATCACGAAGTTAATGTTTTTGTGAACATAATAATGAATAGTCTGTACTGTATCTAACATTAATTACCAAGAACCACACAGCGTGAAAACTAGCTAGTTAATTGATTCACCTGTGAGATCGTAAACAAATTTAGAAAATAAATCAACGAGATCTAAATAGAACAATTAGATATACTAATTGACAACATTAACTACCTACTTATTTAAATCTTTCATCTCTTTACCTTTACATACAAGTAGATATAGATAGTTGCTCAAACTAAAATCTAGATAGTATTTCCAAATTGGAAAACCTGCAAAACAGAGTCATAGTAATCTACATAGAAACAATAAGTAGCCATCTATTAATTTCCTAAACATTATAAAACACCATATTGTAGTCCTAGAGCGCATTCGAAATATGAAGTGATATAGGGTGACGATTGTATGTAACGTCGCGAGGTAGTTGTGAAACTTATACATAGCGTCGTGCGGTAGCGAGGCGACAGTCATAGACAGCGTCGCTTGGTAGCGAGCGAGCTGGCGAGCTCTGGCGAGCTGTCGAGACCGTTGATAGTGAGCGCAGGTGTTGTGGCAGGAGCGGGCGGTGGCGCGCCGGCGCCGAGGCCGCGGCCGCCGACGACGACCCGGAGCCACACCACGAGGTGATTTTGCCAGACTTACCTTACACTTCTTCTTCGACCACATTCACTTTCCAGCCTTGTGTATAGCGGTGTCCCTGGGTGTCACTCGCCGCTCGCCGGCCACTCGCGGCCTGTAGGGCGCGATGCGATGTCAAGTGCTTTCCGCGCACACGTTATATACGATTATTCGAATTACGCTTTCTATTTATACAAGTAAATTTGTTGCTAAGTATATTTTCACAAAGCGTACCAGTGCCCTAGAAATGGAGAGAGATGCGATCGTATCAAGAAAATATTCTTATCATACGAAATGACCCGAATACCCGAATATTAATTACTTAACCTTTACGATGTATGCAATTTTGTCGTAATCTAAAAAAATATTGGTTTCATTCGATAACAGAGTATAAAGTATAACTTATTTGTAATGATATACATAACACAATCGTTTCAGCAGTATTTCTCACGTAGAAACATCTATCTGGGATCAAAACTCATAAAGAATATTTAAATAAGGATTTGATTTGAATTGCTTATTTTATACTACTTACGATATATACGAGTCTTAAAACATTAACGACGAAGTACATAACGATTTACGGCGGCTATGACATCGCATCGTGTTCTATAAATGCTATCTCATTCACCTTCAACCTTCAAGTTCCTTTAATGCCCTTGTAGAATTTAAATTAACGAAGTGTTTCGAACCCGACTGTCTGCCGCAATAACGCAGAGAGGGACGGTCCCGCTTTTAAATCTGCATTTATTCCTGAAACAAAGGCATTAACACTTTTTCTTCTATTTCAAGATGTGCGATTAATTCAACAGTTTCAGCTTGAGTGGCACCTCGGCACACTCACAACTGACTTCTTACTACACATTTTCCTTGCATGTGTAAAACGGCTAGCGTCTAGCGAGTAGAAATCACCACCGCTGACAATCATGGCCGTTATTTCCACTAAATTCAAATATTAACTATTCAAAATCATACGACTGGTAAATCTGGCAAAATTGTGTTTTAAATTTCATAATGTGGTCTGCGGTGATAAATTGGCTATAACTTGGATACGATGTTGTCACGAAAACGGTAATAGCGGCCAGCCGTAATTTCTTCTATTTCTCTATTAGATTAGTTCTAGATGTGTAGACTTCTATTGTAGGTACTCTATTTGCAGCTTTATTGCACGTAGAGAAGCACTACAAAATTATCGATTTCATAATTCGACGATTCAGCTTGAAACATTTTACTACAGTAATAGTAATAAAAACGTATTTACATCTCGTATGGTATCCCTTTACATCTAGACCGTATGAACGGTAAATTAGATTGAACAAAATATTTTCAAACGAAATGACGTCATTGATAATACCGATCTGAAAGACGTGCGTTGACAATACTAATTTTGCTCAGTTTGGCATCGGCTCGTTGGTCTAGGGGTATGATTCTCGCTTCGGGTGCGAGAGGTCCCGGGTTCAAATCCCGGACGAGCCCGTTGCCTTCCTTTTTTTTTAGTGTAACAAAGTGAAACACTGTTGTTTTTTTTTGAAGACCGTCCTAAAATAATGATTTTTTACAATGAATATACATGTATGTTTCTTAATTTCACCAAAACAATCCAACGAATTTTTACAAAAGTACTACCTTAAGATAATTTTATTGTCGCGGGTTTCGTATTGCCCGGTATTAGAAAGAAAATGTAGAAAAGAAGAAGTTATATAGGTATTTATTTACTACCTTAATTTGAAAATAATTAACTAATTTATTATTTACTAGCTGTACCCTGTCACGCTTCGTTGTGGCACATTGTGATGCAAAAATTAGACAAAAACAAACCTTGATACGGATTATATATCATTGTAAAATTTCAGCTCGATCGGTGCAGAACTTTTTGAGTTTTTGAAGCGTACACAACCAAGATAACATTTTTATATATAGAAATTTTACACTCGTTCATGTTACTAATTATGCGTTTGAATTAAAAAGCGATCCGTTGCCGTCACAATAATTTCCACGTGAGAGCGTATTTCCCGTGTAGGTAGCAATTTCTTAGTCAAGTCACCATACGACATTGTTATCAGAAGGGGAGCTAATAAACTAATGGGTCGCGCGGTGCTGGCGGCAATATTAATTTCCTTATGAATTGGGTACCTTCCTTTGATCTCATTTTATTACAAAAACTTTCTGCCAAATCTTTCGAGTAAATAAATATCTGCTAGTATTATTTATTACGGGTTATTTATTTATCACGGTTGTTTGGTGTGTGAGTCCCGGTATATCCCCTCAAATAGCCCTACGTCAGTGTACCCAAAAACGATGCTTCGTTTTCGTATATGGTACCATTTGTGAGTAATAATAATGAAAAAGTCAGTTTGATGGTCAATACATGCCTGATTACGGTGAAATTAGAGCCACTTTATGAGCAAGTGTTGTAAACTATTTCTGAGCGTAGGACCAGGATACTTTAAATAAATAAATAAAATAATGTGCCTACCACGCATTTTGTAGGACAAAATTACTGTGAA
Source organism: Ectropis grisescens (assembly GCA_017562165.1). NCBI lineage: Eukaryota > Metazoa > Arthropoda > Insecta > Lepidoptera > Geometridae > Ectropis > Ectropis grisescens. The sequence goes on from CM029770.1 coordinate 21,541,262, forward strand.
ATTATAATTAGCATTAGCTGACTGTCACACTCGCACACATACATGAACATTTTTGCGCGCGTAATGACCCACTGATTTATTATGTGTATTTGTCTGTGCCTGTCAGTGTTTGTGATTGCGCACTGGCCAACTCTATAGACACAGTTTTTGTTTTAGCGAGACTACGGCCGACTTTTTTATGCGTCCATGACTTACGAGTATACTTTATCTATAATAGCTTTAGTTTTACATCTATACTTCTATACTAATATTATAAAGCTGAAGAGTTTGTTTGTTTGTTTGTTTGCTTGAATGCTAGGATCTCGGGAAGTACTGGTCCGAATTGAAAGATTATTTTTCTATTGGATAGTCCATTTATCGAGGAAGACTATCAATAGAAGCGGAGCATGAATCAAGAATGTAACAAAAACTGGGAAAAATATTCCTTTTTGAGTTTTCGTACCGTGCGTGCTTTTGATATGACGGCATGTGTCTAAGATTGCGTCATTGAATATAAACCTGTGCAAAAAAATTTGTTTCTAAATCTGAGTTGGTACGACCAATCCCCGACAGGTGGCGTAGCAGGTAGCTGAAGAGGTTTTTTGTTTGAAAGTGATATACTCAGGAATGACTGAACCGATTTCAGTCATTCTTTCACCGTTGAATATTTACGGGATCCCGATGAGTGTTACATAATGTACCATGGGCGAAGCCGGGGCGGACGTCTAGTATGTGTATATATATACCTTAGTATCTATCGTGTGTTTACCATTAAATGAGTTATTAATTACCGCTATACATATTTATATTACAATGTGGATTAGGCCAAGTAGCTGGTTTTTGTTGGGATAACCGCAAATCAGATGTCATAATATTCCGAGAGCTGGTAGCAAAATGTGGGTAGGTATTTGAGGCAAGCTGAAAACTTGTCACATAAGTAGTTCTCTTACTATATTCGCCTATTATATCCCTTTATGGAGGTGCGACCTGGCTGGTGAGTAACGGAGCAAAATCAATCCCCTCAATTTAGATCACCTGGTAGGTAGATAGTCCCTCCAAAATGATCTCAATTTTTGAGAATCCCTATTAACACGCTTTTTTTTAATTTCCAATAGCCTCAACCCAATTTTTTGTATTCTTTGCAATACATATTTGCTCGCGCAACTACAAACCCTCGACTAAATCATCTGGCTTATTATTATTTTTATTCTTTAAACATTAAACTACAACATATAAAAAATACCTATTGCCTCAAACACATACACTGAGAAAAAAAAAATGCATGAATCCATTTTGCCCCGGCTCTCACCAGCCGGATGTTGGGGGAATAATAGGAGAGCTAGGTATGTGGAACAGTTTTCAGTATGCCTCAAATACCTACCCAGGATTTGCTAGTATCTCTCGGAATAATATAATTATTTCGAAGGATGATTTACAACTGGTTGATACCTTAGGTCACTAGTCACTTTTTTCACGAGTTGATTTGTACAGTCATGAGATTTAACTAAGAACAAAATTAAAAAATTTGATTTACCCTCGACTCCCTTGGATTTATAATTTGTACAACATTCTACTAGTCAAGCCCTTTCATTTGATACCCATATTGAGGTAGTAGTGAAAAAACTTAATGCAATTCGCTATTTTGGGGTGGCGGCCGTCTTGGATTTGAAATTTGTTGTAGTGTATAGTATTTTATTAATCAAACCCTTTCATTTGATATCCATATTGAGGTAGGTTGTAAAGAAATATGTTGTCCGCCATTTTGTGGAGGCGGCCATCTTGAATCGTTATTTTTCAAACATAGATAAGAACATCCGCACGGTAATTAACCTTCAAATAAAAACAACCACCACGAAATCGGCCCAACCGTTTGAGCTCTACGGTGCCAAAGACAGACACACACAGACAGACAGACAGACATCGACGTCAAACTTATAACACCCCTTTTTTGGTTGGGGGTTAAAAAGGTCTCCATTCAAAATTTTGTCATTAGAAATTAGCATCCATGTTATAGTATAGATCTACTAATTTAACACATTTAACACATTAATATGCTTGCTAAATTGTTGTTGAAAACTATGGTAAATTATAAAAATTATTTTATATTAGAGAGTTTTATCAGCTTGTCCTTCAAATTTATCTTTTTGTTTCCTGAAAAATTATTTTAATGAAAATCTTTATATTATGCTCTTTTTGTGTGAAAGAAGGACATTACATAGTGATCATAATATAAATACACATAAATGGCGTATTAACTTTGCAAATACGGGGTTTCGAAAGCAGGAAGTCTTTACAGTTGCTAATTTCCGGCGTTAACGACATTTTAACAGCAAATAAAAAGCTGAAGACTAATTTCTTCAGCATGGTGACGTCAGCAAGGCGCGGTTGCCGCCATTTTGATACGTCATAAAGATAAACCGAGCTTATTCTTGGGGGTGCCAGCCTCGGCCAAACGGTGTTCTTTTGTCTTGACTTGGTTTTACGTTAATTAAAAAGTAATTGCATTTTTGTGTTATCTAGATTTCTATAATTAGTATAATAAGAACATAATCTAGCTATTTTACCACCCCCAAATAAGATATTATGATAAAAATTTGTATATGAATTTGGGTCACGTCCCAATAAATTATTACAATTCACATACAATTTAATGGTAATTAATGTGGGGAATATCTACCACCATTTTATTACACTTTGAACTAAATTGGCAGTGTTTCAATAAGCCGACGTATCTTAATGTGATTTTTTATGCAAACTAAGTTTATGCTAACGCAAATAGGGCCTTGTGACTTATGTTGGGACAAATTTAAAATTATTTTAATTATATTTAAATTTAATTTCATGTGGGTAGCTATGTTTTATTATTTCTATTTTTACGCTTCACTATTTAGTTTCTTCTGAACGCAAACAGATATTTGGAAAAGGCTACCATTTCAGAACATTCATGTTTGTGTTTTTGGGTCTTAGGCCCCTAGCAGATGGACTATTTTATTTGTGTTTTTATTTGTATTTTATTGGCGCCGACGACGTGCAGATGACTTGCGTATACGCGATTCAAACGAGATTCGAACGCAACCTTGTAAGCTACGACATGTTTTCCATGTGAGCGATCGTGAACCGAGCGTCTACTGCGCATATACGCGCAAACACAGCAATACCACGGTAATATTATAATACAGTACTCCAACTTCAAACCAACGGACGAAACGCGAGCTATACCTACGCGCCTCGATCTCGGGGTGCGCTCGCGGCGCAGACAGTCATGGCTGTACCGCAGTGTCGAACGGGAGGTGTGTTGTTTTTTAACAATAACCGCGCGATTTTTTCTCTAAAAATCAGTTATTATGACGAGTAGGAAATATTGTACTGTTTTTGGTTGTATGAATTCGTCAAACGAAAATTCGAAACGAATCCAGACATAAGTTTTTTTTAAATTACCCTGTCCTTCAATATTGTTCAATCATTCTTTCCCAATTACAACTGAAATCAATGAAAGAGTTATGTCTCTTCTGCGATTTTTGTCGCAGTTGATTATTATTATTAATTTGCAAACTTTTTTGATTGTACCCAGCTATGATTTTGTGGAATACATAGTAAAAATTGAGGAAATATTCCGAACTTCATTTAAAACCAAACATATAAATTGTAAAGTAGCTGCAAGCATCTATAAGCAAGTAAAATATACTACTTTTTCTACACCCTGTCATGTTTCCCAAAAACATGTTTAATTAAACTTTATACTAGAATGCGGATCTTTATACTTTAAAATTTAATAATAAAGCATTTTGTGCGTCTCAGTCGAAACGCAAATATTTTTCGGTCGCTTAGATTTATTATTCAAACATGCACTTTAATTTAACATGTTTTTTAATTAAATCTACCAACCAAAAACAACACGCATTTTTATTGAAGTCTTCCCAGGTATTCAATTCACAAAATATTTTATTTGGTCGTCTAAAAAAGTATTATACAATCACAAAACTAAATGGAAACACAAAGTAGGCAAATGTAAAATTATAATGCAGGAGGCGGGCAGCCCTATCGCTTGTTTACGTTCTCCGGAGTTCTAGGTATACATTTCAAAAATAATCAGTTAAATTATATAAATATTATTACCGTGGCAATACAGACTCGCTGTTTTCGCGCGTAGCTTCCGCGTTTTGATCAAATACTCCTCGTCAGTTGTACAATGACGCCTCCTCTGTCTCTACTGCGCCCCTTTGTAGGCGCATCTAACGTGTTTTTGGATACGCTTCATGCGCGCGTTTGTATCGCGTTTTACATGCTTTTGAAAACACGTAAAAATTGACATCTACGGCGCAGAATACGCGCGATATAAATATTTTTTTTGTTACGCGATAGCCCCGCTAATTGTGAGTCGATTGTGCACATCCTCTCTTGATGGCTAGAAAATACTTCAGAGGTGGTCCCATATGAATTTTATATATAAAACTGTTTTAGGCAAGCAGAAAACTTATCACGTACCTCTCCTATTATACTCCAAAATGGAGGTGCAGACCTGGACCTGACTCATGAGTTTCGGGGCAAAATGAATCTTCACATTTTTTTCAATAACTTTGTTTGAGGTAATGTGCAATTTTTATGAGATGTAATTTAATGGAAAATATGTCGGGGTTTTAACATTGTTTTGCCAAAAATGTTAAAAAAGCATTTGGGGTAATTTGAAATTTTAATTGGGCATGCTATTTATGACTAATAAACGCGGATTCTCAAAAAGACAGAATCAGATCATTTTGGTCGGACTTTCTAAAAGCAAAGTGATCTAAATTGAGGGATTCATTTTGCGCCGCTACTCACCAGCCAGGTCTTCTCCTATGTATAACTACTTCTTTACGAGGGTCAAACTGAAAGTTCTTAGAACTGGCCACTTATAAACAATATAATAAAAAAATAATTCTATAATTTGAAAATAGAACTCTTTGCCAATATTACTGAGTATATACTTCATTCATTTGTCATTTGTTTTACGATTTGGCGGCAAATCGAAAATTGTCTGTGTCACGTCAACATGAATTTAACACGAGAAAATTTTCGTGCAATGATTTTTTATGACTTTCGATGTCATTTAAGTCAACAAGAAAGTTATGATAGACTACGATTGGCCTTTCACGATGAAGCCCCATCTCGTGCGACTGTTTACAACTGGTTTAATGAGTTTCAACGTGGTCGTACTAACCTCACTGATGATTTACGTGAGGGACGGCCTTCTACGGCGACGACTGAAGATAACATCTGTGTTGTGCGGCGTATGATAGAGACTGACAAAAGAGTGACCTATCAGCAGATTCGGACAAGCTTAGGCATCCGTATGAGTCAAGTGCACAAAATCCTACACGAACATTTAGCGGTCAGGAAGCTTTGCGCCCGGTGGATACCTCATAATTTGACTGAGGCTCAAAAACTCCATCGTGTGGATTGGTGCCGTAAAATGATTGAAAGATTTAACGGAGGTGACTCAAATGCTGTGTTCGACATACTAACAGGTGACGAAAGCTGGATTTACTGTTATGATCCTGAAACCAAAAGACAATCTGCTCAGTGGATGTTTCCTTTCGAGGAGTTGCCAACTAAAGTGAAGAGAGATCGAAGTGCGGGGAAAAAATGGTGGCCTCGTTCTTTGGAAGGATAGGTCATTTCGCAACAATTGTGTTAGAGGATCAAAAACAGTTTCTGCAGAATGGTACACTACCAATTGTTTGCCACTTGTCTTGGAAAAAGTTCGAGAGAAACGACCTCGCAGTAGGATCCTCCTTCACCACGACAACGCCTCATCGCACACCGCCAAGCGAACGATCGACTATTTGGCGACATCAAACGTTGAATTACTGGGTCACCCGCCGTATAGCCCCGACCTCGCGCCTTGAGATTTTTATTTATTTTCAAAAATTAAACAAAAACTTAAAGGAAAGCGGTTTATGAATGCTGAAGAAGCGGTGGCTGCGTATCGCGATGCCATTCAAGAGACCCCTAAGGACGAGTGGGCAAAGTGCTTTTCCCAGTGGTTCCATCGCATGCAGCGGTGTATTGACGTGAATGGACAATATTTTGAAAAGATATAATAAAACTAATAACTGGCTAATGTAATCAGTTCTTGATTTTCTAAGAACTTTCAGTTTGACCCTCGTATCAGTGACATAAAAATTTTTTGTTGTACAATTTCATAGATTTTCACTATCTGATCTCTACAAGTCCTTTCAGAGGGTCGTTTATTATTGTTAGAGTCGCAATGTCGTGAACTTATGTAACCTTTAAAAGTACGTTTGTCCTCGAGGGGTCGATTTTCGGAAATTCTTTCTAAGTTGGCATTTTTTTCAGACCATCATTTGACGACGTCGCCACCGATTTGGCTGTTATTCATTTCTTTTGTTGTTCGCAATAATCAGAATCCACCTGAAAACTTTTAAACTTAGCGCCATAAATGTTTATTTAAAGGATTACAAACAATAAACTTGACTTAAACAGAGGTTTTAAATTAGACACAGATAGACAAACTCAATTAAGTTTGTAAAGTTTTGCAACGACAAGTATTATCAAAATGTGGATTACTCCCATCCACTGCAATGATGAAGCTTATCTGTATGTGAGGGTCGTCGTGTGATAATGAGTCCACGCGGAGGTCGTTACAGCACACGTGTCCTCTTTGTTCCTCTCCCTCGCCCCTCCCGAGCGAATACAAAGGTGTCATTACTTAGTAAAGTCGTCGCAAGTAATTACTGGAAATAGGCTGCCTGTAGATTAACCATACTTATTTATTTGTCTATGTATTTCCCTTGCTGGACTGAACGTAATCATTACTCAAACAGTAAATAAGCTGTTGTTTCATGTAGGTACGTCATGAAATAATAGAGTATTACAAGTTTGCATTATTTTAAGGAGTCAGGGATTTAAATTTGTAAAATACATTTTTTTAGACAAATTGGTTATTACTTTTATTTTTATTCAAGGTTTTAAATTCGGATATTACAGTATTTTGTTGATACTAATCGGTTATTTTATTTTTATTTAAAACATTAAATTACATAAATATTAAACAATAGAAACAAGTTTTGAGTGTATATTTGTAAAATTTCGATTATTATCAGCATAGAAAAATTTTTTTGCCGAAAATTTTACTATGCATTGGTATTTAACCTTTGAAGCGCCGGTTGGTAACTTTAGACATTAATAATGCTTGTTGAAGGAGATGGTGAAATGTGATTAGAACTATTGATTTGGGGTTGTGGCCGAAGTTATGTTATCTGGCGTCAACGTTATCGCTGCATATCTCTAGCAACTGTAGGTATGGATGATACGGTTCCCTTCACGTCCACTAAGTAGGTACTGTTTCAATATCCAAATAAAGCAGGGGTTCCCAAACTTTTTTGTCTACTGGCTACTTTGAGAATATTTTTTTCTTTAGTTCTCCTCTTTTTCACGCATTTTTTTAAACCACTTTAACTTCAAATCTAATTACTAATTAATTATTTTTGTATGTTATCAGAGATTAAACATTCATTTTAAACAAGACTTTTACTATAAATCGCAAGAGTTAACTTGAGACCCGAGATCAGTAGGTACCACACAACGGACTCCAAGGCGTTACACAACGCCTCAATTTTTTTCTGGGTCTCTTACCGCCCCCCTTTAGTCCTGCAGCGCCCACAAGGGGGCGTTATCGCCTACTTTGTAAAGTCTACGGTGTTGTTCCTCTGCCACTCATGGAGGAAATACGGGTATAATGTCGCAACACGCTACAGCCAGTGTATTCCCGGACCCTTCTATAAAAGTACCCCTCATCAGCGGCGCACAAGAACTATTTATGCCTACAGTAACGTAATCTTAGGTTATTATAAAACCGGTTATCCTTTTATTTCTTCTGCCCGACGAACCAGATTATTATAGACCTTCGTTCAAAAACAGTCATACACCTCTAATCATAAATTAGGTTTGTGCGTGTGTTGGATAAGAATACTGTTAAAATAAACACAAACGTACATTTAAGGTCATAATGCTTCATATTAAATTCTTCATTTAAATGCATAATCACTTGAATGCTAAACACATTCAATTTAAGGTCATACAAAAATTCCGCCATATTTTAATTATTCTACTACTAAACGGTTATTTTCTTTCTATCTCTGCAAACATACATTTGCCAGAGATTTTAATTAAGATAGTGAAATGCAAGTCTCTCACATAAATTAATCTTTGCATAATTTGTACAAATAGCATAACTTACATAAAACTTCTTATTTATATTTTGCTAAAGTATTTGAATAAATGAGAATATCTTCTAGTACTCCCTACATTATTATTCATAACGTACCGTATGCGACAATTAAGCTTCTAAGGCATCTACTTTGTTGTGCTGGAGAGTTTGTAATGAGGATACGTCATTTTTAGTCGTATATATAGAAAGTACAATTATAAACAATTAAACATACAAGCTGACGCTATGAGTAAACTCTACTTTAGTCAATAATCGTTAGCACGCTGCAAGAGATTATTTATAACTGCCATTTTATTTTCTGTAAATTGTGTTTACTGTTTTAATGGTGTGTGCAAGCCTTTAAAACTCTCGGGCTTATCGCAAGGACCCTGCGAAGCCTCCTAAGTTAACTTGATGCTCAAATAAACCGTAGAAGGTTGCTACACAAAGCGGAAACAGCTACGCGTCGTGAAAATGCTACGAAAGGAGAATATTGACATTTATTGACAACTGTTTTTTTATTTCCGAAACTTTCAAGTTCGGGTTAATTAATAATGTCATTATTTTAGATCAAAATAAGATTTTAGATCTCTTCTCTATGGCAGGTTTTCTTAGAAAACCTTAATTGTCTAAAATACATAGATTTCAATTTTTTTTCCCGATATCTTTGCTAAAATACCAGTATGATTTCATTTTTAGTTACAACTACCGGTAAAAACTAATCACAAAAAGTAGAGCGCATGAAAAAAATGTTCTGGAACCCACCCTTGTTAGCTACCAATACCAAAATCTATCGGTCAAAAAAGGGATACTGACACTATATTAATCTACCTTGTCATAGTAGTTTATATAGTAAGGCTTTTGACTACGTAATTTATCAGTAACTTGATAATATGATTCCAGTAAAATTAGTATGAAAACGATTAATCATCGTATTTTCAAGTAAAGCCGTGTTATGCATTAATTTGTACCTATACTCATACAAAATAATGCATAGCGCTGTGTTATTATGGACATACGTCTTGCTTACCAACAGCCACCTGAACAACTGACTCAATTTTAAAACTGAAAGAAAATGTAGATCGAGTTTACGTAGTAGGGCCATGTTTCGTGTGATGTGAATTGCGGAGGGTAGGTCGAGGCGTCAGCGTCAGTGCGCGGCGCGACGGGCGCCCGGGCGGTCGCCGGTCGCCGGTCATGTCGCGTCGCCGGCGCCGCGTCGCCTTCTGCGAGTACGCGCCCATGGACCTTCGTGCCATGGCCAAGGTATACGAACAGCGCCCGCCAGCACCCACTTGCTGCTTCGCAACCGGTCTTACTAAACAAAACAACCCTCCAAACTACAGAAAAGAGCAGACCCACGTGGAGATAGAACTTAAAACGGCTATACATCTTATACGCATCAATACTAGATTAGATAAATAAATAATAATTATCATTTTTTTTATTTTTAGACAAATAGCAACACGCAGATGTTTCTATTAATGTTTAAATTTATTCAATGTTTTGAAGACGAAATTTGTCCAGAAATTGTTGTTTTTTACCGACTTTATGTTTTTTTTGTATGTATGCTACGCGATCTTGTTTATACTTCTTTATTTAGTAGATCATAATTCAGAAGTGCTTACATGTAAATTTTATCGGAATAGGTGTAGTGGTTTTTGAAATATGAACAAAAAAAAATTTACTTTCGTTACCTAGATGACTTAGTCATTGCTTCGTATTGAACTTCATGAAATGCCTGAACTTAATTTTAAATTGAAGTCGGTTTTTGTTTTTCCAGAGAAAATAAATTTCTATTATTGCTGTACATTTAATCTATTTCTTTCGATTCTTCTCTTAAACTTTAATATAAGTCTAGTTCCTATTTTCCCGATTAATTTTATACTAGCGACCCACCGATACTAAAAATACGAATAAAAATTGTTATTGTGGGTTATCCCTAAGAGATAGGCATATACCGTTGTTGACTTTTTTGTAGACCTTCTTAAGGGGTATAATACTAGAATACATTATTTTGATTCATCTCGTAGGATCCAGCCAGCGTTTGCAAAGTAAGCGCAAAAAAATGTGTTTATTTGTGACATCACATTAGAAACCTTTAAAATTGTTAGTGTTTATCTACTGTTGTATGCACATATTATCATATAAACCTTCCTCTTGAATCATGCTATCTATGTAAAAAACCCCGCATCAAAATCTGTTTGGTAGTTTTAAAGATCTAAGCATACCTACATAGTGATATAGGGACAGATAAAGCAACTTTGTTTTATACTATGTAGTGATTAATAAATACTACTACTAATACTGTACTGTACTAAACTGTGTATTAAATTATGGCATGTATGCTTTTTAAAACACAATTTAAAACTTTAACTAGTTTTTGGCAGTTTACCAGTTCGCAAATAATATTGAATAGAACGCACCAAGACGATTTCTTATCGCATAAAAATTGTGGTTTATTGAACGCCTGCCAAAATATAAATAGCTAAATCTTGCCAGAGTCTGAAAATTAGCTCCGTGCTACTATCAATACGGCGATGCGTCGATGCTTGAAACCAACTCATTTGTGGCCTGTCGTGAACAGGAATTGGATTTTGCAGTTATTATTTGCATATCATAATACAATTAGGTACTTATGATTAGTGTTTACTTGAGGGTTCGAACTAATTCCTTAGTAATGACGCTTCGTTGATTCTGTCACCATCCCACAAGATTTATTCATCGTCAAAGCCAGCGGCCATCACAAACTCGCATATCTGCCAATTGATAATAATAATGATTTGGACTCTTCATGTTCCAATAGCTGCGTGTCACTGTGCTGTTATGTGGCAGGCATGTTCCTTACCATCAGGCACATGTACTTACTGTTCGTCTCGTCACTCTTAATTAATAAATTTATAAATATATAATAAAAATGGAAAAATACTACGAGGTGCAAACGGGATTCTAATCTACTACCTCACGTTTTCACCATTGGACCACCAAGGTTTCATAGACATGGCCTAAACAGCCCCCTAAATGTACTCACTACTAGGACTCGGGGCCTTCTCTTGCAAGGAGAGAATCAAGGCCATAATCTACCACACTGACCCAGTGCGGGTTGGTAGATGGCACATAATCTCGAAAGTTTCTAGGTACATGCCGGTTTCCTCAAGATGTTTTCGCTTATCATTTTAAGTTATCGGCATTACGCACATGACTTCGAAAACACAATGGTTCGCGAGGGTTTTGGACCCGGGGCTCCGGATCGGCAGACGGCGTTCACCCGACTAGACCAGCTATAACTTCATTCTTTATTGACATAATTGCGTGTAAATAGTTTTATATGTCTGAGGATAGCCCAAAGAAACAGGTGGAATATTATTTGGAACAAAGATTCGGGTACTGCAAAGATATAAGTAAAAATATTTTGTTACTTGTTTATCCTGTTAGATTTAACGGTTTGGCCGATTTTAATGTTAGAGGTTTTATAGATTAGACTTATCTCAACAGACTCGTGTCAAGTTTTGTTTATTTTATAATTATCATTTTAAATTCAACAAAAACGTTACTATGAACACTTATGTTTAAAAAGTACCTACAACAAAGAGACCGACACAACAACAAAAAATATACGTTAACTATGGAGGTAATGAAAAATATACAATACACAAAGTGCGTTGAACTCTTCTGTATTACAGTACTTATGTAATTGTTTGCGTATGTTTGGTGTAGAATACAATACAGTATCAAAACCTGGTGTTTGACGTTAGTAAAATAAATACTTCATCATACGTCGATCATTTCATCACGATTCAACATCATGTTTGCAGTCAGCCATATTTGAATGGCAGATTTTTAGTTCTTTTCGTCCCAAGGTTGCTGCCGATCCTGAACCGAAGTAGGTATCAGTTGCGTGACAATTTATTGCGCGTTTCATAAAATAAAATATAAAAATCATGCGTTCAATAGCTCGGTAAGTGCGATAACAGGGTTTTATCCGATAGTTTTAACCTTTTAACACGCAATGCTCCAAAGGGCTTCGGGAGCAAGCACCTGCTCGCTCGGGCTTTTAACTTAAAATGTTTTAAATATTTTAGTAGCCATTTGTAGTCTACTATAAACTCGCTAGATATTTTCAACTTTATCTTTACAGAAAGAGAGTTCAGCTTCACTAGTGACAGAAAATTATAAATTGCTGTTTACTGACAAGGTTTAGGTACGAGTACCTTAGCCATTGTGTTCTGGGTATTGCGCTTATCTGACACAAGACATTCATTTTTAATTCATTCATTTTCTTATTCTTGGCATATAAAAAAGAAGTAACGTCAAGTTTTGACTACGATGCAAAACATTGATAAAAAATTCATGGATAACGTTCCTATCTCTCGGATTTCGTAAAAATAAGCACGGATCCATTCTGTGTTACTTATCAAGATCTACGTGACGTTATTACGTTTTGCGAATACCAGTTCTAAGATTTTTGGAATATTTCTATGTACAAAAACAAATTTTACTGTATTAAATGATTTCTATGTCGACTTAGGGCCTAAAATAAAACTTTTATGGAACAGTTATTTAGGGAAGTGTGCTGTTCTACGACCGAAAATAGCTGGAAAATCAATTGCATTCGTCGAAGCACTCGGCGCTTCTTCTTGATTTAGTCTAGTTCGTTAGCAGGTCTGTGTCGAATCACACCTCGGATTTAACGTGACTTTAGGGTTTAGATTAGGCTCAGATAGCTAGCTATCAGTGATTTGAGAGTAACTAGTCTTGCAATCGCGAAGTAGTGGAGTAGTGAACGCTTGCTACCTAGTTCTTATTTTCGCAATGTGTGATGCATGTTTTTGATAGTTGTTTAGACTGCTGTGTCACTCAAATGTTCTTGTACCCAAAAAATTATTCCGTGAATACAAATCTAATGTAGAGTACAATTAAGTTGAGTGGCGAGCAAGTCGTCAGGTTTCCTTGTTGTTGAAGTGGGCTCGATTGTTAACGTAATATCTGTGACGTTTATTGAAGGGTCTTGAATGAACTCACAATTATTTTGTAAATTTCTCCCTTATACGGAGCTTGGAAAATAATTTTGCATGAATCTGTCATAAATAAGGTGTAACTTCTCTGCAGTTCTTTTTAAATCCCAATACTTACGTTGAATACGATGTACTTACATGACGTTATTTGAGACATTGTTTTTTGTGTACTCTGCGATAAAATAATATTTATGTATACAGGAATACGAAGAGGAGGGACGGAGATCGCGAAGGCATTCTTCTCCTTGCAATTCGAGAGAGGGCAGCACTACCGCGTTACATACACAACACTACGACGACGCTGTAAGTAGTAATTGTAGATTTTTTTTGTGAAAACCCAAACATAATTTTTAAAATACATACTTCGTTAATAAATGAGATATTTCAGGACACGAATGTTTCATATAATTGATTACTAGTGATGATGAGTCATATATTTTTCCTTAAATTGATGACATCGTTGGGCTCCCACGAAAACATCCAAGGCATCATTATTTATGATCTTTTAGCGTTTTCACAAACATACCGAGGAGAAAGTAAATTGTGCTGAATCTGCGACCTTTTAAAGGATGACCTTCGTTTATTCTTGTCTCTTCGGATATAGGCATTCATAACATAACGTAACTTATTGCATTAGGGGATCAGTCGAGCAGAGTACCCACTGTGAAGGTCCCAAGTCTGTGGATTTTGTATTATAGTACATTCCTCAGCAAAACTCATTTGTAACTGAATAATTTGGAGTATAGCCAACAGTCTGACACGACTGTACCTACTCATATTACTGAGATATATGTATGCTATGTGTACTATTGCTACTTACTGAATTGGGTTTACGGGCTTTCAAATGATATTGCGTCTGATCTGATTCTCGTTTATCTATTTTAAACCAACTTCCAAAAAGGAGGAGGCTATAAATTCGACCACAATGTTTTTTTTGTATTTTACCTGATTTCTAGAGAACCTCTGCACCGATTTTAAAATTATATATTGTGTTCGGATGGGTATGCTTCCCGAATGGTCCCATATAAATCTTATCGAAATCGGTCGGGTGGTTTTTGAAATATGAACCATAAGCTAAAATTTTCGTATAATTTTCTGGATGAAGTAGTTGAAGATTTCAGAACAGTTATGATATGAAACTCGACCCGGTCAATACGAAATTGTATAATAAAAACTTGTTTCGCACTAAAATGGATAAAATAAACTATTTTCGTACAAAAAATTAAACCGACTTCAAAACCACAAATAGGCACTCGAAAGCGAAAAAATTAATTAAAATCATTATTATAAGCGCTACTCACTCATCTATTTGAAGTCGGTGCCAGTCATGTCAAAAAGCTAGTAGATTGATACTACAAATGTAGGCACGTGGTAAGTAGGCATTGGTAAGATATCTATATGTATAGGATAGATATCTATCCACTACCTGGCTTCGCTAGCACCGACTTTAAATAGATGAGTGAGTAGCGCTTTTCATAATGATATTAATTTGTTTTTCGCTTTTGAGTGCCTATTTGTGGTTTTGAAGTCGGTGTAATTTTTTGTACGAAAATAGTTTATTGCAGTTAGTGAAAGTATCTTGATACGTAGAGGCCACTCTAGTTAAGAAACAAAAACTGCTAAATTTAATTTTTGAATAAAACATAAAACAATTTACATTTTCAACTCTTTATTTCCATAGAAAGTTATATACTTTGAGGTTCCACCTCAATTAAATTTTTATCAGTCCTAAGATATTTTTGTAAAATCAAAAGTTGATTAGTCAGTTTAAACTAACAACAGCTAACTGCCGATTAGTAACTAAATTAATTTCGTATAAGTATACTCGTACTAACTTCAATTAATATTAACATTTTAAATCCTTAAAAGTAAAATAGCATATTTAAATATTTTTTTTTAGATTTACATTTCAGTGTACTAAATATATAAAAAAAAAGATTAAAATATAATACATACTCTAAAATACCATGTTTGTTCAGAAATATATACAGTTGATAAATAAAAAAATACATTTAACGAAGCGTCCGATTATTCCTTTTCTTACCTAGTTTAGTTCAATAAATAAAACTTGAAAACTTTCCATCAAATTAAACATATCTATTTTTTTCTGAGAACTCTCGTTCATATCTCAGTATACGGATAAAACCCGAATACAAAACAATGAAAAACATTGAGTAACAAAATAGATAAAAACCAAACAATATGTAAACAGATTAACTCGTTACGATAACAAGTACCCGGACAATTAGATCGTGTTTCGACACTAACGAATAAACTCTGCAAATCACGTTCATTAGCGCAGACAATGCGGTTCAAATTGCCTCTGTAATCGCTTAATCGGCCGGGTATGGGGTGGTTTGCCATCATCGGCCAAGTAAAACTAAATTAAACCTAATTTCCCGATGGGTAGGTCATAGTTTCTCTTGGAGCGTCCGTCGCAGCTCTTCAGTGGCTTTAGCCAGATCTTTGTTGTCGTGGCGGCGCTGCTTCCCGCTGAGATCCGTCCCACAGTCGTCCAGGTAATCTTTGGGTGGCTCTGCAGGGTATTTGGTGCCAAACTTCGGTCGAGGAATCCTCACGCGTTTCACGTCACCCAACCAGGATTCCATGGTCGATTCTAGAACAATTAATGTACAATTTAGTAACCAAACTTCTTCTTAGTGTCTTCAAATCGAGAGTGATTCGGTTTCTTCTAGGTAAGCACGCTCCATCGTAGATCGCATCGTCGCTTAGCATCAGGCGAGATGGTCCAGTGCGAACCTATTATAACAAAAAAAGTATATAACAGTGTATTACCGTACGAAGTGTAAGTAGGTCTTTGACTACATACAAGGTAAACAATTGTTTTGTCAATTTATAAAAAAAGTATTTTTCTCTTTAATTTGTGTATTTGTAAGAATTGGTCCAAAAGTTACAACACTATAGTCATTGCTAAATCATAATAAAGTAAAGGGTACCTTTTCATATTGCAACGTAGGAAAATTAATCTTTTCTTACCCCCAGTTAGTCGTTTAAAATATTGGATGTCCCCAAGTAATCTTTCTTGAACTTTGACCTTCAAAACTATACAAAGTTAATTGGATATCCAGAGGTATGAGTAAATATACTTTTTGCCAATTAATCTCATTCAGCGAAGCAATTTATTTCTTGAGCAGCGTTAATATTAGACGATGTTCATACCTGGCTAAGTAAGCTAATTAAGTAAGTCGGTTTTTATTGAAGTCGGTCAATCAACGCCAGCTTTCAGTACTTTAAAATTAAATATAAAATGGCTTTAATTAAAATCTCCGATAAACGCTTAGGCCGTGGTTATAACCACAGCGACGAGCGAGGCAAGACCAAAGCTACACGAACTTTTTTTGCTATGCAGAGTAGTTAAGTGTTGTGGTACATATTTAAATATGCTACATTTTAAATAACTGTCTACAACCCATATCTATACCAGCCTATCTTAAAATTTCATAGGAAAAATTGTATTTTTGTATACATATTTATAAAGAAACAACTCAATAACTACTGGGCCCTTTAAAAAAATCTTTCATCATTAGACTGTTGTTTTATACCTGTGTAAAATAGACAATCGACATACATATATGCGAACGGAACCGAGGGCGCAATCCTACTGCTATATAGAGAAATAATGTTCAAATAAAAAGCTTGATTGGACTACATCTGAAATCTTAAATCTAAAACCTTTATTATAATTATAATTATTCTAAGTTTCTTACTGAAGATCATAACATGTGAATGCAGCTAATTTTACGGTGTTTGAGTCAAAAGCATTATTTACTACATAGTGAAATTAACTATCGTAGGTCCATGCCATTTATAATGTTAAAATTATAGATATATATAGCTTAGCTACAAAGTTAAATTGAACAAGCGAGCCAGCCGCCTGTGAAGTTCCTTAGGTACGTGACCTTAACGCTGCAGCCTTACACTCGACCGATTTGTAGCAATATTTAATATCCAATATCCTCGTTATCGACTTATCGAGAGTTATTACAGCACGGTCGTATTGCAGCAAATGGGAAACAATAGCAGTTAACTCGTAACACTTAACAGATTTTGCGTTAAAAAGCGCAGCACGCACTGCTTCAGTTGTAAATTGGGCAATGGTTGTGCAACTGGCGATGGTCAGCGAAGTGTGGTGAAATCCTACTGATAAATTGTCAAGTTGGTAGATTGCAACTGTCGAGGTTAGTGCGTGGGGGAACTGATGGTCAATCGAATAGAGAGCCAGAAATTTGTTCAATTTGTTGTTGTTGATTCTATTAAACAATATGATATCAGTAATCTCAGCAAACCTGATGAATACATAATTTGGTATCAAGATTATCGAAGAATGTGTGGACGATTTAGAACTAACACTCAATAGTGTATGTCTCTAACATTATAACAAAGTCTGAAGAAAAGCACTTAAATGTGCTTTATCCCTATATAATAAAAAAATAACAAAACAACCCACTGCAAACTTGTGCTGTATTATCACATTTTCATTAGAGAATATTAACGAGTTTTAACAGCCATGCAGCTGCGTTTGTCTCGGAGACAAAGAATTATTTATTGCACGATTGACTTTCACCAGGGAAAGTGTTGCTAAACGGTGGTGTTATTCTGTTTAACGCTTTCAAAACCTCTCAATTTGCGTGTTTACTCAGCGATGATTTATTTTCTTAGAGCAGTGTCCACTAGCACGCGTCAATGCGCTTTGTGATCGTCGCATTCTGAGTTTAAATTTCAAATAGGCTTCTAAAAATATAGTAATCTACATATTGATTTATATGCATACATATATAGATCTAATAAAGCTGGAATAATTAATTGTTTATTAGTGTTAGGTAACTTTACCGAGTCCGTCTGGGGAAGTATCACCACCCAACACCTACCGCTGAATTCTACCAATTCAACCACCAAGGGCTGATTTCCGGTTCTAAGGGCACTATTTCCACAAAAATCATATAGCTAAGAGATAAATTTTCTTTTTCCTCAGAGGGCAATTGGCGATTCTGAGATTTATCAACAAACACCCAAACTTTCACATCTGTAATATTAGTAAATGATTCAGTGAAAATTTTTCAACACCTTTTAAGAATGTTTCTTTTTATAATAAGTATAGAGCGACAAGTATTTAACGCATTTAATGGTAATATGCATGCAACACGCCTGCCCAAAACAGACACAGTGCCACCCAGGTATTTAAACATAAAGAGTCCAAATCACTGAGCACTACACTGCACTTGTCATATGAGATGATTTATCAATTCAATTTACCCTGTAATTTCTCTGGCTAAAAGGTTTACCACTTTAAAAATACATATTTATAGTTCTCTCTCTCTCATCTTATTGAATATTTTTGTTTTTTAGTTAACCAAGAATATCTATTTATAATATCTGACGCTGCAACAGCTGATTCAATCAATTTAAAAACCGGCTACTTCGGTGTTAATGTTGCGAGAACGACCGGTTAACCGAAATGCTTTCGAGGTCAAAAGTTGAAATATAGTATAATAACGAACGTTTCGAAATTTATCGTATTTGTTTACTACCGGTTTAGAAAATAAGTACTTTCCTGTAGAGGAATATTCTTAGCATAAACATCCCACTAAATGTTCCCACTGCTGGGACCCACGACCTACTATCGCAAGGAAAGAGTGAAGGCCATAATCCACCACTCTGGCCCGGGCTGTGCGGGTTGGTGGATAGAGGAATGTTCTTGAATTGCCAAAATAAAGTACAGTATTAAATTCAGATTTTTGTGACCGCGCCTACTGTACTGTATCTACAGATACAGAAAACACAACGAAGTTAAAACATTCCTTTTACACCGGGTTCAAAATTATCTTTATAACTGTCCAGTGTCCACGTATGCGAAAGATGCACACACGTAGTTATATCTCGTGGAAAACAGTATTTCTATTACAGGCCAAAATAAGCAGCCCACTGTATTTTCCCACAGCTGGGACTCTGGACTCGCGAGTCGAGGTAATAATCCGCCATGATGAATTAGTGCAGTTGGTGTATGACTCATACCCTCGAAAGTTATCTATCTTTCTTAACAAACTTCCGCACCATGTTTTCCTTCATCGTTGATGCCAGAGTAGGACACAAGTAGAGACGAGATTTGAACTTACGATCTAGATTGTGAAATCAGACGTTCTAGACTCTAGACAATAGAAAACAATGACTTCAGGTCCCCACCATCTTGCTCATCCCGTCACTATGATATACTTAGAAAATAAACCGTTACATAGCAGTGGCGAAAACATCCAATATGAGATCCTACGCCCTAGATTTGCCGTTACCGTTTGCTACTAAGAGTATTTTTTGTGTGCCATTGTACAAGTTTATCAATTCTATTGACATAAACAGTAAAGGAAAACATCGCGAGAATACCGACAACCGACATGTTCCATGTAAGACAAGTTTCGAAGACATAATGTGTGTTATCTGCCAACCCTTACTTGGCCAGCGTGGTTGACGCCTTGTAATAGCAGGCTCGGAGTCTCGGCAGTGCGAACATAAAGTGAGTGGTTTACGTTGTTTTGCTGATGTTGTTGTAATAATTCATTAATCGTGTATAATGTATTCATCCAACTATAAACGGTTTGTAGTAAGTGCACTAACCCGGTAGTAAAATAAATCTACATTTAGCTCTACCGTGACTCAGTACCGTGGGTGCACTTTGCAACTAAAAGCCGAGGAACTTGATCATGAGTCATCGGTCGTAACTTGCTGGACATTATGTCCAGCCATTACTCGTCAATACACAAACATTGCAAACCTACATTACGCAGCTTTCACGAACAAATGGCAAACGAAACTTATGACGCCAGCGAAACGTTCGAATCGATGCAATATCAATTCTTATATTTGCCAGATGGCCGGAGAAAGGTGTGCATGCTGTCTGAATCATTTGAATTTGAAGATTTTTAGTATTTCCCCTGTCTGTTTTGATCACACGGTAGAGAAAGATAATTGAATCTGATCAATGATTGTAGCAACACTGTTCTCCATCGCAGCAGATCAATACTATGGAAAACAATTGATAGTTTTATAAGGAGATAGCAATTTTATATTTAAGATAGCTCTTTGTTTTGAGATTGACGGATGTATCCATGGATGGATCTATGTTTTTTTTATTCGAGCTAATCTATTTCCAAGTGCAACATAAACCGAAGAACAACATAACACACGTAACGAATTAAAGTCAACAATGAGAAGCGTTTCGGTCGAGATGCGCCGCGGCTCGCCGGAAGTGGGGCGACGCACGCGCAGCCCACGCCGCGCTGTCTCCGCTTGTACCGCATGTAAATACTAGAAAGTATTATGCACAAACTCTACTCTACGACTGTGTCGCAAACTTTACTGCTATGCCAGTTCTCGCGACCGTCACGGTTTGGTCATGTCGCAATTTGGACGAGTATTCCAATTACTTAAATCATTAACTCAGCAGAGTGAGATTTACGACAATAAGGAAATCTGTCCAACTAACCTAAAACCCTTTCACCATGCCAATACGGAATATGTATATTATTAGGCACATGTGTCATAAGGAAATGTCGTTAAAATTAAGGTGAATCAGTAAAAACTTAACTAATACCAAAATGACTCATTCCTTAGTGGAGTACAAACATTCTACCAGGAAGAAGTAAAAAAACTCACAAACAACATTGAAGTTGGCGATAGGACGTTGTAAAAATATATCAAACATTGACGTATGTTTTTGCAAATTTTACTTAGAAAATCAAACATTAACGTCACCTTTGGAAAAATGATCTATGCAGGTTTTCTTTCATTCTTAAAATGCTAGCTATAACACGATATCAAGAATTATATATAGAAGTAGTATATTATTTTGTAGTGGTAGGACTATTCGCAGAGTCCGCCTAGGGAAGTACCTACCCACTTATGCCAGTTGTTTTACCACCAAGTAGCAATGTGTCAATATCACTGTTGCAGTTTGAAGGGTAGTGTTTACGCAGTAATTACAGGGCATATATAGATGATTCAACTATATCTGGGTGACAAGTGCAGTGCTGTGCAAGATAATTTATTTAGACTCTTTAAGTTTCCATAGTTGCGTGACACTGTGATGTTATGGGTAGGCGTGTTGCTTACCATCAGGCTTATGACCAGCTCGTCCTGTCACTCTGTACAGTACAAAACTACAAAGGAATCCAACAAAGCAACTCATTTTGCCCAACCTGCGCTATGCGCGGTAGATAGATAGCCATAGATATAAGTAATGACTGGATCTTACTTTTCCGACAACGTTCCAAATTGCTTTCGTACGTGACACCATCAATTACTACCAATTGCGGAGCCTTGAACTAGGCGCATACTTTCTCTAAACTGCCTACGAATGTACGAATGATGTTTTATACCTCTTGGTATGTCACAACCTAGTCTCATTATGCTAAAACGTGACGATATATCCTATATTAGGTTGCGGTAGAAGAAGTAAGTTTGACATTTGTAAATTTACTACAATGACATATAGTACATATGTTTAATAATTTAATTTTCTCCGAAAAACCAAAAAACGACTTCAATTTAAAAGTCAGACTCGACTAAATTTCATAATTTCTGTGATAACGTAATCCAGACAGGTAAGCTCATTTTAGTTTTTTTGTTGATATTTCAAAAACCACTACACTGATTTCGATAAAATTTATATGGGACCCCTGAACTATGATGTATCAAACAAAAAAAAATCAAAACCGATTCCCTATTATTGGCGGAACTATCGCGTCACACACACACACACACATACATAAAACATATAACCGAATTGAGATGACTCCTTTTTTGGAAGTCGGCAGTGAGAATGTACCTAATGTAGGTAATAACATTGAATTCTTCTTAAAATACATTTTCAAACACAATCTCTAATCGACGTATCCCGTCTAATTGTCATTTGTCATTTGAGGCCAAAGAATACAGCATTCCTTTATACTATGTTCTTTGGTTTCTTTGGTGACAGTGACGAAAGAATGGAAGACCGAAAAATCGAAGATAAAAAGCCTTTTCGTCTTTCACATCCACACAGAACTTAATAGTTGAGAGGCTTACTGAGAGGTTTCTAATTTCAAATATAAGTGCAATTATTTCGATTTCCCAAGTTTCGGGGTCGAAGTGTCACTCTTCAGTTCTGCATAAGCAGACAATTACTAGACTTTCGCGGAGAAATCTTCACGACTCTACATTTCGGCACCGATAGCAGTCTTTGGCTCGCATTTAGGTAAGTGTGCTAAGGCTCTCGTCACCATGTACGCACAACTTGTCACGATTTACAACCGTTACTTGGATATTAGCGATAATGTACAGCCGCGCCACTTTTACAGTTCCTTTGTACAGCTGTAGGTCTGGTTTAGATTTTAAATTCTTGGTAAACTTTAAGTGCGGTACCTACGCAAACAATAACAGCAGCAAAATGAAATGCTTTCGAGTATGTTAAATTTGAGGCAAAATAATCATTAGGAACTCTCCGATTTCTTTAGATCCGGTTTTACCCGCGTAGTTCCCGTTGCCGTTGTTCCCATTAATTTTTCGGGATAAAAAGTAGCCTGTGTTAATGCAGGATGTCAGCAATAAACGTGAAAAAGTAAGAAACATACACACTCATAAACTTTGGCCTTTATAATATTAGTGTGATTAGCCACTCTAAGACTGCTACAAAACAGGCTAATGGACGATGTTTTCAGAGAAATTACAGACCAAAAAAAAAATTATCATGGGTGACAATCACAGAGCAGTGCTAAGCAGTATCTTAAAGCTTCATGTCCAAATTACTCGGGAACTAATTATTATTATTAGTGAGCACCAAACGCATAGCAGGTATTCAGTCTATTTAATCAACAAAATAAGTTGTGCAATGTCATGTACCATACATTATACACCATACACAAGTTGTATTAACAACATTTTTGAAACAGTTTATTATTCGGTATTCTATTGTGGTATATTCCTTTCGGCTTACTGTTTATTTTTATGTATAAATTTGCATATAGGTATCCATCGATTTCTTAAAGAAGAAAATGTTTTAGCTCCTTGCTGTAGGTATTGGAAATTTACGCAGGACATAACGTGCACTTTCATGTAGTCATTAATAAAACAAGAGTACCTATAAACCCGTGTTAACTGAGTTCAACGCTATGTCCAATTAAATGGAGGAAGCCGAAAAGATCCATCTAAACAGGATGAAGGGCCCTACACGTTCGGCCTGACCCAATGTTTCCTGCAATTACCGGCTCGTTCCCCGTAAACTTGCCACACAACTTTCTACGTAAATCTGACTTACTTTTTAATCCAGTTTTACGTTTTTGATTCTGAATCGTTGTTAATAGTAAAATGTTATATTACGGTAGAACTATATGCCTAGTCGATTAATGTCGTGGGAAATACCTACACCTACACGAGTGTCTTCATGAAATAAATAATATGAGCAAATAAACGAGATGTATGTGAGTAAACAACAGTTAAATTAGACATGGAATAGGCACAGTTAAGCCTTTGAGTTCGTGGACGTTTACAAGAGAGCGTTCCTGAATAAATTACGGTTTACGCAGCATTTGCATAGTGCCTACTCGTCTAGCGTGGGGACCGCAACTTGGGAACTGGTGTTTAATCTGTGCCGACAGACCACCAATCTTATAAAGTTCTACCCGAGGTAGCGATGAGACTGAGTTCATGGTCAGAGAGTACATAGTAGGTACATAGGAAAGTTGTTGGTTCGTGCTTCGCTAGCGGGACCCGGCGTCACGCTCACTCGGCGGATCTCACTACTCCCACGCGTTAATTGTCCGGTACCGTACGGGCCACCTTACGACATACCTCATTTACCTACACTACCACTATTTGCAAATAGCCCAATGTGGTTCAAGTTATTCGTTTTAAGATGTTAGATGCTTATGAACGTTATGCATCCTATTCTCGAACTTTAAATGCTCCTATGCACGGGACACGGGATGCTCAGAACGAGAAACTTTTACTGTTTTCCTAATATTTATGAACCTAATACAATTTGAGTATAATTAAAGCTGTATAAATATTCAAAGTTTGTGATGTCAATTGAACTCGAGAGATAAGATTGATTTAAGATCAAAATTATTGTTTTGTTTAATTTCTTACTTTACGGTTTAACAAATTAAATTCCGATTGCTTTTACTACGATTTACGCTTAGATAAACTTTTGTGACTAACTTCTGACAAAATATTTATTGTATCTTATAACATCGCTAGTAGTGGTACTTGAATAGTGATCGTGGTTTAATTAGAATTTTCTTACTAGCTACTCCGGCTATGTGAATTAGAAAATTAGTTCGTACGTATTTAATACACATTGCTTCAATCAATGAATTGGCTTGCGCAGAATAGAACGTGCGGTGTAGCCGAGCAATTTTCATCGTGTGAGACAGTGCATTCAGCGTTCCGGTCAATCTCTCCGAAACATCACTTCGGCGCTATCTGAACTATTCGCACTCTCGTCTTTCTATCACTTCCAGAGACATGTTCACTTACGTAAAAGCTTCCTTATCTACTGGCACGACGCCACGTACAAACTGTACAGCTTATTGTCTCTATAGACACTTCCGCAATTATTTAGTTTGAGTGCAAAATGTACTACATTTTATACATAACAGTACATAGTACAAATTATCTAACATTAGCTATATTTGAAGAATAATTATCCGAGAATGTATTTTGAGGTTTAGGTAATCACACACGAAAACGGTTCCAGTTAGACAACCTTTGAATCAAACTAAGTGTAAAAAGACGTCACTAAATTTCAGTTCGCTCCACATTTTAACGTAAATTGCGCGGGCTTATAGTTTAGTTTTATCGAAGTATAAATTAGTAGAACCCAATAGAAAGTCACGATTTAGAAAGACTCCTAAGTGCACATATCGATCTCATTATTTTCATTGAATATTTGACTTTGATTTTACATAGGTAACAATTTTTATAGGTACATCGTAGGCTTCTATCTACGACACAGGCTTAAACTAGTTAATACAGGTAATTTTTAGTTTCATGGAATTAAACGAAATAATTCAATTTTACTGTATTAGTAAAGTTACGTAGGATTGCAGTGCCGGAATGGCTATCTGTTGGTGCACTCTCCCAGACCAGATGTTCCTATATAAAGGAGACGTTACATTAACCCCCTTAGGATCCAGCTTCGGATCGTGATCTCGATGATATTTCTCACGCGGCTTGTAGATCAATAGAACAATCGAAGTCAAGATAATATCGCAAAGATGAATATAGTTCATGTTATTTTGTGTTCGTGTTTTACTATAATGTTTATTTGTACTCGTATTTTTATTATAAGACAAGATCGGAGTGTTTAAAAAAGCTAGGACGATGGTTTTAGTGGAGGAAATTGGGGAAGACCTTTGCCCAGCTGTGAGACAACCGAAGTATTTTTTTTATCTTACTTGATAAGCTGCACGATCCCGCCATAGAATTCCATTTTATCTTGAATGGAATAATTATGAAGCTTTTGATATACATAGTTACACGAAAATTCGTTTACGAAAATCAGTTGTGCATGCTATAGATTACTCAATGTAGAACTATGATAGCCCGAAAAAAACAGACAAGTTTTTCAGAAGAAACCAAGTGATTTCAAATCAATAGATAGCGAAATCTAACATCCATATTTTTCATATAATAGTGACAATGTCTAGCAACTACCAATACTGACTATAGAATAACGATTGAATGTAAGAATTCCAACTGAAGAAAGCGTGTCATTAGACGACGTCGTCTGTGCTGGTGATGTATAAAAAAGTGCATAATTTACAACACAATGGAAGAGACGCCTCGAAGGCCATCTATGATCAGATATGTCCTTGTCCCATCTGAACAAACCACTCGTCTGTAACGCCATAACTTGTACAACTAACTTGGACCTACTTTAGCAACTTTGAAGTAAGCCTTAACAACGGACGAGTCAAATACTTCAGTTACTTCCTTACTTAACTATCGTAGTTTATGTTCATCATGGCGCCACAAAGTAATTATATATGTGTATATTTCAAAATAGTCAGCAATTTGAACAGTAAATTATGTAACTATGCTAGAGACTTACCTAATTCGATACGGTTTTGCTGTACCGACGTAATTACAGTAGTTAGCGCAGATAAAAGTACTGAAACAATGGTAAAATAGTGCAAAATAACAAATGAAAAACAACTATTAAAGTTACTGTTACAATTCTGATAGATTCGTCGTAAATTTAAAACAAAATAGAACAGTACTACCTACGAGTAAGTAACACGATCAAGTAAGACAAGGACCCTTTTTCTGCCCATGGCCCGAAAAGAACCGGCTGACAGCGTCTCGGCTTACTTTGATTCATGTGAACAGAATATTAAACTTGTAGGTTTGAACCATTAACTGCTTTTCATTCGCAGAGATACTTTAATACATAAAGACAATACACGAAGTAAAAGTTATGAATGCAGAGATCTTATCACAATCCATCTTATTTATGATATGTAATTGAACACTGTGTACATATTAATATAAGTATGTGCATGTATAGGTGTATGTTTAGCTGAGTAGATTCACTGTAAAACAAAGGATACAAAGAATACATCTAGTTAGTTGTTTTTTATTATTCCTTAGATGTACCTAAATATATAAATCTTATCAAGTATACAAGAAAGCAGAAGAAATAACTTTAATATGAGGGAGGAACAACAAAAGATAATATTTCTGGACAGAGACAAGCCAACCACAATCAGAGATATCACAAGAACAAAGTTAAAAACAAAAGCACACCATAAGATTGTTCCCATTGTTTTGTTTACATCAAGTAAATATTGAGGTTACTGTTAATTTTAATTCTCAAATCGAATACACGACCTCAATTCGAGGCCTTACTTTATACCCACCTGTCAACGTTATCCTGTTCGCAAGAAAACTGCACTGTCTCGAGTTTATAAACAACAAAACAACAATAATGGTGAAATAATGGTAGACACGTGTATATGCGTCAGCGCTTCAGGCGAGACTGGCCGTGCAACAAGCTCGAAGCCGTGGTGTCGGTGTGCGAATCGAGTTCACCTGCCGCTGGGCACACCACGGCTCAGCCACAGGGCCTCAGGTAGAAATGGATATACGATGCCGGAGGCAACGACGGCCACCCACACGCGTAATCGCCCATTTGTTACAGACCACAGAGCAGAACATCTCCACCACAGCGACACATGAAAGCCATGTCATCCATGTTTATTGTACTAAACTGTAGTGACAAGGCTTGTCTACATGCGTCAGCCGGAATTATGAACGGTACAGAGCGTGAAAGCGAACGTTATATAAACACGCTCTGTTACAGAAGTGGGATTAAGCTAAGTACATTCAACGCGTAATGTATTTTTGCATGATAAAAGTAATACCGATCCGAAACAGAGAGAGTATGTCTTGAGAATTTCTTTTAAAGTTGCGTAATAGCTTAAATATTGTTAGGTAAACAATAGGTGAATCCCGCGTTAATGGACGGAGTTGTGTTAAAAGTTAACCGTTAGTTCCCACGAGACTCACAAAACTTGATATACCGGAAATCATGATGCTCACCACCTGCGATTCTCAAGTCTGGAGATTATCTATGGGTCTTTTGTTGCTTTATAGATGCCGACCGCTATCTAAAACGTTATTAAAGTTTTGATTAAAATCGAATATCTTTTTAATACCTACATACGAAGCAAATTGGGAACTTTGAAAATAATAGCCGTAGAGAAAAATTCGGCACTTTAATTATTGAAATTCACAGAAACATCAGTTTTGAAGTGTATTATATTCTGCGAAACATTTCTATTTAAATTAAATATTAAAATATTCACACTAGATCCAGCGTGAAGATAATTGTAAAGAAATTACTCGGTGTGTTCCAGTCAACGTATGTTTGTGAGTTCAATTTGAACTGCTTACAAAACTGTGTTATTAGAAGTACCTATGTAGGTACATATATTATTTAAAGAATAACATATTATATTTCTAAAGAATGAGAATGAAACAATTGCCTGCGAGTGAAAAGTGTTGCACACGGTTGACTGCTCTAGTTTTAGATCTTATTGTCAATTATTCGTTGTTGACGTTACGAAAACCTCTTGCACAGTACGTACAGAAGTACAATGCAAACATTAATTCGAGTATTTCGTAATGTGCAGCATTTAACATTGCACATAATTCTATAATGAGAACCGTTATGTACCTACACACATGAATTATGTAGGGAGAGAAAAATTATGGACTTAATTTGTTTCGTATGTTTTAAAATGTGTCAAATTCAAGTTCTTACCTAATAGTAGAGCTACACATGTAATAGTACACCTACGAGTTGCTGTAAGTTAGGTAAAGTTTAAATTACCTTGGCGCGTATCGGATAGTATCGTTTCCCGGCCGGCAGAAAGTTTGTAATTCAATCAGTATTGCGCTCTTTACAGCGATTAGTGAAGCGTGGTACGCCTGTGCTCGGCAAAAGTGAAATTAATTGCGGCTTTATCGATACCGTGCGGAGATTTCACTTCAGGGCAGATCCGATACTAGGCATTGTCTCTGGCAAGCTTTCACAAACCCCTCTAGCCCCGATCGAGAGTACTTTGTTTATTGCACAAAACTATCGAAATCTTTATCTTAATAGTGAGTAATGTAGGTAAACATAGAGTACCTGAGTTTTATCATTACCATCGAATTAAAATTGCAAATATATCAGTGCCGTTAGTGTACCGATAACGTCGTTGCATAGTAAGTATACAGTATTACAATGTTATTCCACTTGCGTGTTAATATTTTATCCTGTAAAAAATCACGCTTGATTTATTTGTAGTTTCGTTAGTTAAAAATGTAGAAAACATTGTACATGTGATGTTTTCTACATTTCCATAGTTTTTAATATTTTACATAAAGCTTAACAAATCCAACGAAACTTAACAAAGTTTACTAAACTTATTAGACTACTATTACAGCTAAAAAACTTGTAATATGCGTTCCTCGGTCCGTCACATTACATCATTTGACTTCTTACGTAGGTATGTATGTTTGTTCAAATACTTTTTTAGACGTTTGTCTTTTGAGTAAGACCTACAAGCGAATAATAGTATCAATTAACCAATGAGCAGCCCCCTTTTACTTTTAACCGACTTCAAAAAATTAAGGGTCTCAATTCGGTTGTACATATGTTTTTAGGGTTCCGTAGCCAAATGGCAAAATACGGGAGCCTTATAGATTCAATCGTCATGTCTGTCTGTCTGTCTACCTGTCCGTCCGTATGTCACAGCCAATTTTTTCCGAAACTATAAGAACTATACTGTTGAAACAATGTTTCGAAAACTCACTTGATTTGTTTTCATAACACCACGGCTTTAGCCCCCGTTTGTCCCCGACATTCTTGTTCATTCATGTCAACCCCCATACGATTCGTGTGCTTCAAATAAGGCTCGGCGTTGTAGCAGGGTAACAAAAGTAAGAAGCACGCGGTACTTGGGAATAAATATAGATGAGAAATTGACATTTAAGGAGCACCTTGAAATGACGTTTAAAACGACTAGAAAACTCATTTACATTCTGAAACTCCTTCGCGATGTAGCAATTCCTCAACTTCTCAAGAATATATATCGGGCCCTTTGCCAGTCCGTCCTAACTTACTGTATTACATGTATGTGGTGCAGCTTCTTCGAACATTATTCGCCTTGAACGGGCCCAACGGGCTGTTCTGAAAACAATGCTTAGGAAACATTTTAGATCCCCGACAAGACTTTACTGGCGGAAGCTCAGGTTCTGAGTTCTGAGTGTTCAGTGGCATTACTCTTATACCTTTAAACGAGCAATTCTTGTAGGTATATATGTATGTAGGTATATATATATAGAATCTGAATCTCGGAAACGGCTCGAATGATTTTCATGAAATTATGTATACAGAGGGTTTCGGGGACGATAAATCAATCTAGCTAGGTTTTATTTTAAAACATCATTTCATGCGCGTTTTTAGGCAATGAAAAAACTCATACAACGTCATTAGAATACGATAACTTATTTCGCCACTGTTCATTAAGTCTAAATGGCTCAGACGGAATATGCTCGCCCTCGGAGTCAACAGACCCCGGTTCGAATTCTGATGGTAACACTCGGGATTTTTCTTTTTGTTTTCTGAGAAAATCTTATGCTTATTTATGTAGGTTTAAGTAAGTCATCACTACGTAATTCGTACCTGCCTAAATATCATTTAAAAACAGAGCAAAGCTCGGTCAACCAGATACTATACTTAAAACAGCTCTATCCACTCATAAAGAAATTTTAAATTCAGATACTTACAGGTCAAAATATTTTTTAGATGGCCCTTACCTGCTTTTAAAACGCAACTCGCACGCCGGTTTAGTCTAAATTTGAAGCCATGGTCAATCAAATGTTACAAAGCAAATTCTCCAATGGTCTTTTGAGAATACGGAAAGCTTCTTGAAGGGAATTTGGTGAGCAACGGGATTAGACACCACTCACACCCACACATACACACCCTCACACACACAGAGCCTCTTATACCCTCACATACTCACTCATACCCCATTCTCATATCGTTTTATGATTTTAATCAATGTTGGTCCCTATGTAATTTATGCTTATAATTATATCTCGATTGTAAGTTAAATCTCGTGTGTGCCGTCAATGACGAACCTCATGTGAAACCTAAAACTAAAACTACCCACAGGACAAGCCTAGCTTAGTGTGGGTGTTTTTGAAATTATGGGCATTTTGATAAGATATCTCTGTACTTCTTATGCTTATTTGTTATTTTAGTTGAAATAAGTTTGATTTGATTTGATTTGAAACTTGGTAGATGTATTCTGAGCACCGCATTAAGATTTTCACACAAAAATAGAAAAATAACAATAAATTTTAGGGGTGCCCCATAATTAGAACAAAACTCAAAAAAAAAATTTCGTCTGAACCTTACGTGCGGGATATTTATGAATAGGTATTTAAAAATGATATTGAGGTTTCTCAGATATTTTTTTTCTAAACTGAATAGTTTGGGCGAGAGACTCTTCCAAAGTGGTAAAATGTGTGTGTGTGTGTGCGTCCACCCCCCCCCTCTAACTTCTAAAATGAGAGTATATATATTTATATAACTAAAAAAATATTATGATGTATATTATACTTACCATGCTTTCACCGAAAATTGGTCTAAACAAGATCTAGTAAGCATTTTTTTTTTGTAATCGTCATAAACACAGTATTATGAAAACAATGTTTCCAGAGAAATTACAGGGCTTAGAGATATAATAAATAAGAATAAATATAATAAGATCTTAGATCTCTGGGTGACGAGCGCAGTGCAGTGCTAGGTAATGATTCGGACTCTTCATGTTCCAATAGCTGCGTGTCACTGTGCTGTTATGTGTCAGGCATGTTGCTTACCAACAGGCACATGTCCTGATCGTCTCGTCACTCTGTATTTAAAAAAAAACCATCGATAGAAGTTACAACGAAATACAAGATTTTTTATATTATGTTACTTGCTGCTACGAGTATTATTTATATGCTATCTTGAACCCTTCACGGGCGAGGCCAACTCGCACTTAACCACTTTTATATTTTCATGTGTGTTACGCGATAGCGCCGCCAATTGTGAATCAATTTTAATGGTAATTTTTGTGTTTGGTAAATCAATAGTTCAGAGGTATCACATACATTTTATCGAAATAGGTGTGGCGGTTTTGGAAACATGAACAAAAAATTAAAACAAGAACAAAATTAAAAATTTTGATTAACTCCCGACTACCTCGGATCTCGGATTATCTGTATAACGTTCTACTAGTCAAGCCCTTTCATTTGATACCCATATTAAGGGAGTTGTGAAAAAAAGAAATCTATTTCGCCATTTTGTGGTAGCGGTCGTCTTGAATTTAAATTTGTCATAGTGCAAAGTACTCTACTAGCCAAGCCCTTTAATTTGATACCCACATTGAGGTAGTAGAAAAAATAATAATAGGTACAATTCGGCATTTTGTGGTGGCGGCCATCTTGGATTTGAAATTTGTTATAGTGTATAGTATTCTACTATTCAAGCCCTTTCATTTGATATCCATATTGAGGTAGGTTGTGAATAAATATTTTGACCACCATTTTGTGGAGGCGGCCATTTTGAATCGATATTAACCAAACATAGTTAAGAACATCCGCACAGATATTAACCTTCAAATAAAAAAAACCACATCGAAATCGGCCCATCCGTTTGAGCTCTACGGTGCCACAGACAGACACACACAGACAGACAGACATCGACGTCAAACTTATAACACCCCTTTTTTGGTCGGGGGGTTAATTAGCTTTCATGTAAGTATTTTAAATTGAAGTCGGTTTTGTTTTTTTATTATAAAATAGTAAATTAATTTGATAAAATTGGCATGACATAAAAAACGTAGGTAAATGAAGTCGTAGTTTACGCCAGTCGTACAGCAGAGGTAATGCCAGTTTTCACAGTCCGTGATAACAGAATTAACCAATTCGAGAGTGAAGCTGGCTCAAAGCCAACGTGAACACAGAAATTGTTACTTGCACATTTTAATTGTCTAACAAGCACAGTTACAATGTTATAATCATAGGCTAACGGCAAATAAATTTGGTACGTAGATTTAATAAGTACTTAGAAGTTTGGCGTGGAATCATATTAGATACGGTAACTGAAGTATTTTCAATATAAATAACGGTGGTGTAAGTAATGTGGGTTTCGTATTCTACACAAGCAGAATAAAGTAGAACCAAAGTCATGTCCAGCTCGCTTCAATGACGCTGTTTACTCATAAATGTAGATTCGAAATGCCGGAAGCATCACGTCCCAAAAACTTTTTCCCCGCTATCTTTGTAACATTATAGCCTATGGACGGATGAAATTATGAGTATTATGTTTAACTATTAATCACAGCGACTTTAAAGTGTATGAAATATAAGTTGTATTATTTTCCAGTAATTATTATTTTTTAAGCTGGATACTACCCTACTGGATAAGTCATCAGTTAAGGATAAAACATGTTGAATTATTAAAAGTAGGTAGTTATATTTAATGTGTGTTATTACATCGTGTCATGTTATCATTATAACTGAGGTAAAAGTACCAGCGCGTCGATGTATTGATGTACCTAGGCATAGCTCCTAGGCTGTAACATCGGCAGCGCGCGTGTCCGGTGCTATCGCCCGATGTTATCGCTTTATTTATAGGAGACGCTAACGAGACGCACCGTGTCTTCTCTCCTTAGATACAACCCTCAGATAACCCACAAATGTTCCAACTTACATACTAACCGTGGAAACTAACGGAAATCTTATCAAGCACGTAAACAATGACGTTGCGTAGTCGTGCTCCTCGTTGCAGAATAAAATCATACATTTTCTTTTCGTTATTTTTCTTTGAGCAACAACTAAAACTGTGACAGACAACACAATTGATGGAAAGTTAAGCGCTGTCGAGGCAGACAATACCAACACAATGGAACAAAATAGTAGCATGACTCTGAAAGTCGCCAGCCTTAACGCGTACTTTGCGTCGAAAACCAGGAATAAATCATTTTGTTTTCTTGTTTCATGCTCCCAAAACGCTATCCATACAGGATCAGGTATGTAAATAACATAAAGTTTAGAGTCGATGGTATATTTTACACATCGGGTCTTATTAAAATAAGGGTTAGTAAATGCGAATCGTGGTCTCACGTTAAATATACTCATACTAACTAACTCAAATATTTATGTAGACGTTAGATAATAGCATCTGCTAATGTAATCTATCTTACTATTTACTTTATAACTAATCTGCATACACTATTCAATATTATCTCCTCTTCATTAGTAATAACATCATCTTATTTATCTTGCTAGGGGATTTTGTATGTTATAGTTTCCTATAAGCGAGTATCGTATACGTATGATGAACTGTAAACTCGTAGGAGTCCCCATAGAGTACAGCTAGAGTATATGCTAGAGATGCTTGTGTCACAGTAACATGTTCACATGACAAAACACATGGTGGCCATATCGGCAGAGGTCGAGGCTGTGAGGCCGGAGAGCCCGGAAGGCTCAGGGCCAGGCTAGGCGAGGCGTGGCCCGCATGTTGCGGGTGCAGGATCTGGTCCTCAGTGAGTGTGATGTTTCAGTGCGGCTATCTCGAGGGGCTGCGCTCATCACTCGGTGGCTGGACGCAGAAAGTTAAATCATGGTACTGGGGACGACCTCTAGTAAGTGCCCGGTCTCTCGCCGCCGGTCGACCGGCGATCTGTCCTAGCACATTGACAATTCTTACATTTGCACGAAATTACTCAGAAACGTTGAAATTTTTATTGGAAGTTCTCGCTTCGAAAACAAAACGATTGCTTGGTGTTAGACAATTTTGTTGACTTATGTATGTTTTCACTTCTATTTTATCGTTGCACATCATTTCGGTGTTTAATTTTATGGCCTAATTATTTTGTTTTCTCATCAATCTCCTTGACAGTAGATGCACTTATCAGTGATTTGATTTCTCATTCCGGTTATCATTAGCCTGTAGAGATATTTCTATTGTCTTGAATGGTTGGAGCTGACGTGCTGCATGACCGATTTACTCAAATAATGTTCATATCACTAGAGATTCAAAATTTTGTAAATTATGTGCATCAATGTCGGATAACTAAATCGAAGTAAATGTAGGTCTTCTGTTAAAATAAATTAATGCATGGTGGCGTAATGCATTAGCAAAGCAGAGACGATTTTATGATTTGTTTTAATTTGGAAGTTGCTTCACACGGACGTTACGTTATATTGATTTCGCTTCATAAGCCGTACCATACCTAATGTTTCGTTCTCAGGTGTTTACCTACGCAGTTAGGTAATCGGGATAAGAACAGACTCTCCTCATGAATACATTGTGACACTTGTAAAATAATCCACTTCGAACCACGCCACCGAGTGATCGAACCGCATGAATCCGAGCCTCCGGCACACATCTCACTTACAGCTTCTCAATACATTCGACGTATACAAATCACTCTACATGTATGTAACTGAGAGGCACAAGGTCGTAAAATAAGCCTTCCGTGAGGTTCCGTGAACGGCACGAAAGAGTTACTGCCCTCTGCCGCCCAGCTACACTACTCCTCAATATACTTAGAGCACTTGTACTTAGAGGCTAAATTGAATTTGCTGTTATTAGCATCGTAGAGTAACAGTTCTTAGTGTGGATGTGGTATAATTAGTCACTAGGTTTTAGGAGTTGATGACTTTTTATGTATTTTGTATCATTTCGTGTAAATATACTTTGATTTAAACCTTTTGATGGGTGAACGTTTTGTTGATGCGTTTTGATTTTCACAGGAGTTGGCGCATAAGTTGTCACGGAGTTTTGATATGAAGGAAGACGGTGGTGCGTTGTTGGAGGAGCGGGGAGGGATCCGGAGGCATCAGTCGATGCAGCGGCTACAGCACGACCACGGGATGGACGAAGGGCGCGCGGCTCGCGTAGTGCCCGACCATCACGGAAACCTGCAGATCACCGTCAAGAAGACGAAGCCAATACTGGGCATCGCCATCGAAGGCGGAGCCAACACCAAGCACCCCTTGCCGAGGATAATCAATATTCACGTAAGGTTTTAAACATTACTTTTTTTTTAAATACCTAGTACAGTAACTAGACAAGGAAGACATGTTCCTGTTGGTAAGCAACATGCCTGCCACATAACAGCACAGTAATATGCAGCTATTGGAACACGAATAGTCCAAATCATTACCTAGCACTGCACCGCGCTCACCACCCAGAGATATATGATGTTTTACCTCTATGCCCTGTAATTTTACTGGAAACATTCCCCTTCAAACCGGAACACAGTAATTTTTGCACATTACTACTTGGCGGTAGAATAACTGGCAAAGCTGTGGTACTTCCCCAGACGGACTCTGCAAAGATTCCTACCACTACTAATTCTTAGTTGAATTTGACTTCAAATAGATTATTAGGTATCGTAAATAGTTATAATATTGAGACCGAGATTATTAATAACAATTATAAAAAAGGTGTTGACCCTACAGGTTTATTTTTTTAAACAGTATGAGAAAAATACTGACTACCACGTTGTTGTGGAGCTGAAATATTTCTTATTATTCTTATAATAATTAAATGATTAAATTCAACAATTTTCTTATAAAATTGATACAAATATGAGAATATAACAACAACAACATATTTTTATGACATTTAGGCATGCTTAGCAAAAGTATAGGTAACTGTTATCAAAATAAATGTAACAATTTTGAAAAGTACATTCATTTATCAACCCTTGTTTGTTCCTTAAGCAACTTTTTCCTATCTCTTGTAAGAGAGTTTTGTCGTTAAATCTTATTAACTCCGGGTGTAAAACGATAGTAGTAACGCCAACCAGCGGGAAACATCCACTCAATAATTGCTCCACTTGGGGAAGTAGGAAGTACCACGCTTTTGTAAGTTATTCTACCACCATGTATTAATAATATATTTATGTAAAAACATTTTGTCCGCTGATTTAACAAAGGGATAACATTTTGAATTCCGAGAGCATGCAGCAGCAAATTTTGGATTGGTATTTCAGGGAAGACGGAAGACGTAGTGTTGGACGGCCTCCCACTAGATGGACAGATGACCTCACAAAGGTCGCTGGAAACCGCTGGTTGCAGGTTGCGCAGGACCGTTCGTTGTGGAAATCTAGGACGGAAGGCCTATGTTCAGCAGTGAACGTCTTGCGGCTGATAATGATGATGATGATGATTTGAGGCAAACTGAAAACTTGTTACATAGCTGTCCTGTTACAATAAGATATTTCCCCCGCTACTCACCAGCCAGGTTAGCACCTACATGATGAGATATTATAAGAGAAGTCCGTAGAGCTACAGTTGTTTTTATAAAGGTACATATTAGGGCAGTCTTAGAGCATTTAAGAATAATTTGTCTGAGATGAGGATGTCTGAGCTTAGACTATAACAAGTACTAGCCCTAAGTGACAAGTTTTCAGCTTGCCTCAAATGCCTACCTACGCAAAATTTTCTTCCAGCTCCCGGAATATTACATGTCTGGGCGACGCGTCTAGTTCTAGGTTCTAGGCACTGCATGACGTCGTTGAGTCAGGCGTCGGGAATAACATAAGGAAGGCTATTTTGAAAGCAGATCGAGTACGTAGGATACACTATAAGTTTTGCGCAATTTAAAAAAATAACACGTTTTTACTAAAATATTTTGTTTATTGCTTTTCAAAATACTCTTCTTTATATTTTAAACATAGTTTCATGCGATCGAAACATTTTTTTTAACAAGAGGACAACAGCTCTTCTACCGCCTAACTAAATCGGCTATGGCTTTGCTATTGCTGTCTCTTTCATTTCAAACGAAAAGAAAAGAGAGAGCAATATCAATGCTAAGACAGTTTTAGTAAGGCGGTAAAACCCCCTATCTGAAGGCGTTTTTTACGTGCTGATTGAACGCTATCACTACCTCTTCGGAGTTGGTAAAAGTGAAACCTCTCATCAAATGTTTGATTTTGGGGAAAATACAGAAATCACAAGGTGCTAGGTCGGGGCTATCTATGCGCAGGATTGGTGACGAGTTGTACTTTTCGGAAGTTAAAAATGACTTTCTTTGTTGGCCGCGCGTAAAGAATCGTTGGCATGATGTAGGAGAACGCGGTTTTTTTATCGTCTTTCGCGAACTTTTCTATCACCCTGGGTAAACCACTGGTAGGGTACCACTCGGCATTAACACTATTTTGATCTTCAAGTGGAATTGTACAGATTGGCCCCATAGCTGAGAAAAAAAACGCGATCATTTTTTTTTCCAACGTTTCTCGCCTGCTCACTTTTGTTAGCCTGCTCTCATTTTAGCAGCATTAGAGTCCGAGTCAGCAGTCCGTGATCATATTTCATTTTCAGTAGCATTTGTGAGCACCATTCCACGCGAGCCCGCTTCTACTTTGCTGTCAGTTCATGAGGGATCCAATGACAACAAAGTTTCCGAACTTTCAATTATTTGTGTAAAATGTGCTGAATTTGGCTCATGCCAATCCCCAATAGTCCTCGAATTGTCTCATAGGTGATCCGCGGGCTTTCTTCAATTAGCCACATTATTTTCAGTTTTCACGGCAGTTGAAAGCCACCTTTCACGAAATTCGTCATTTAAAGAAACTTGACCTCTCTCAAATTCAACAAACTATCACCTCACGGTGCTCTAACAAGGTGCTTCTCTCCCAAAAGCATTTTGAAGACGAGCGGCACAGTCTTGCGAGAGAGAACTTTTAAAATCATAAATATCATCGCTCTAAAATCTTTTTTCACTCCTGTCGGTCGGCTAAAAAGAGGGGAAAGAAACAGAAAAACACTTACTATGTTCCTATGTACTATGTGTACAACTTAATATGTTCATATTTCAATATGAAAGTCCGTAGAGCTACAGTTGTTTTTATAAAGGTACATATTAGGGAAGTCTTAGGGCATTTAAAAATAATTTGTCTGAGATGATGATGTCTGAGCTTAGACTATAACAAGTACTAGCCCTGTACAGTAAGAGCATACAGATTTAAAGTAAGTATAAAGCATAGCAAATTACGCCTAGAGAAATCGCGACAGCAAATGTTAGTTGCGATCAATAGTCGATTAGCGCTAAAAGGCTAGTTTGCGCGCCACAATCCCTTTAAAAGGCCAGGATAATTGCTCGTTGCTATCGAACTATCCCACAAAGGGACTGAATGTCAAACTTCTAGTCCAAACATTTTATCTCGGAAAGGCAATAAAATCATTGTTCTGTTCGAGTGAAATTCGCTATTTGAGCTGCGTTTAGTAAATCTTAATCATTTTCAGCCCATTATCGCTCACTGATAAAAGCCGTGCTCGCCTAAAAGCCATGGTGCCTTAATAAATAGAATGTCATAATGTCAGAATAATATCCATGTCATGGCGGCTTAATATATTTTTTTTTAATCGTGAATTTGAATGGTTCTAATCCCACCTCGTGATTATTTTTCTAAATGCAGATAGATGTACCTATAAGTTTGTCATCACTACTGTCTTTTAAAGGTGACGAAAACCAACATGAGAAAATCAGTTTATTCCAAAAAACATATTTTGAAGACATACGTAATCAACCAACCCGCACTGCATGGTATATTACACTGATTAAATACCCTGTAATGGGTATTGTCTTTGGTAGATTATGACCTTGACGAGTGTCAACTTGGGGTCTTCTCTTGTATTGTAAGGAGAGTTCCTTACAAAACTTGGGGTCTTCTCTTCTATTGTAAGGACAAGTCCGAGAAGTGGGAACATTAAGTCGGCAGCTCATACTTATGTTATTGCCCACTACTGAGCGACGTAACACAACTCTTCGTGAACGCCACCTGTATAAATCCTGTCTTAGTCTCATCTAGGCATTATCTGTTTGGTACTCGTACATGATTAGGTACTACAAGTAAAATTTGCAAAACATACGAGTACCTACCACGATTGTAGCGGATAATAAGTAAGACCCAATGGGGAAAGTTAAGTATCCTATAATTGAGTAATGATTCTTGTTTTCTTGTACTTACATAGTTACTTTAAGTATTTTCAAGGATAATTTCTCCGGGAATGATTAAGAATACCGAAAACGTTTCTACGAATCTCATCAAAATATTTTACACAAACACGAACGGTCTGAATCTATTTTTATGAATTGCGCTAAGTAGTTAGTTTATTTAGAAAAAAAGGAATGGATAATGAATCGATTATTCAATGACAAAACGTTAGTACAGGACTCTGACGCTGCACTGCTCTGGGCAGTTGGAAATTAATTTTGGCCTCCAATAACCATATTTGTCGATTCGTTTTTCCAGGAGCATGGAGCGGCTTTCGAGGCAGGCGGCCTGGAGGTGGGGCAGCTGATCCTGGCGGTGGACGGGCACCGCGTCGAGGGGCTGCAGCATCAGGACGTGGCGCGCCTCATCGCCGAGTCGTTTGCGCAAAGAGACAAGCCGGTCAGTAAACACTCACTGCCTTCAGTATTACATATCTGTATAAGTATATACTCGTATAATTCTTATGTACGTGTGTTGACAGTGAACTCCTCCTAAAATGGTAGATCGATTTGAATGATTTTTTTTTAACCCCCGACCAAAAAAGGGGTGTTATAAGTTTGACGTCGATGTCTGTCTGTCTGTCTGTCTGTGTGTGTGTGTCTGTCTGTGGCACCGTAGAGCTCAAACGGATAGGCCGATAGGCGGTTTTTTTATTTGAAAGTTAATATCCATGCGGATGTTTTTAGCTATGTTTGGTTAATATCGATTCAAGATGGCCGCCGCCACAAAATGGCGGACAAAATATTTCTTCACAACCTACCTCAATATGGGTATCCAATGAAAGGGCTTGACTAGTAGAATACTATACACTACAAAAAATTCAAATCCAAGATGGCCGCCACCACAAAATGGTGAATTATATTATTTTTTCACTACTGCCTCAATATGGGTATCAAACGAAAGGGCTTGACTAGTAGAATGTTGTACAGATAACAAATCTGAGGTACCTAGTCGGGGGTTAATCAAAATGTTTAATTTTGTGCTTGTTATTTTTTTTGTATGCGTTTGGGTAGGGCTCTGGATAGTTTACATTCACAAATCAGCCCAACAGATGGCGCTGCAGTTGGTACTCCTATCTAGGTTATTATCCAATCGAAGTCGGGACGGGCAGCTAGTTTATGACACTATTTCAACAATATCAATTATTATTCATGTGCTGTTATTCTTATGGAAATAAATATATGTTTAACTCTTATGTACGTGTGTTGACGATGAACTCCTCCTAAACAGCTGAAACGATTTGAAGGTTTTTTTTTTTTTGTATGCGTTCGGGTAGGGCCCCGCATAGTTTAGATTCACAAATCAGCCCGGTAGATGGCGCTGCAGTTGGTATCTAGGTTATTATCCGAGCGAAGCCGGAACGGGCCGCTAGTTTCTTATCTTGCTATATTTCTTGGTTATCATACTAATATTATAAATGCCAGTTTGGGTGTTTGTTGCTCAATCACGTCGGAATATTTGAACGATCGGGTTAAAGTTTGGAACACATTTATATATAGGCTACTTTTTATCACGGAAAATATTGAGAACGGGAACCGCGCAGGTATACCGCGGGGCGCTGCTAGTTTTTTTTTAATAATTTGCAATGATGGGACGACGAAAGCATGTTTCTGAGGTATGTAACATGCAACACATTTATTTGGAACATGAAGAGTTGAAATCACTGCCTAGCACTGGGTGCCACCCGGATATATTTGCCCTTTTATTTTTATTTGCCGGAGCTCTTCGAACTGTAGTGCAATAATGTTACCACATTAATTACTGCTTGGCGGTAGAATAACTGGCAAAGATGTGATACTTCCTCAGGCGGACTCTGCAGCGAGTTATCTGCTATCACTACATTGTTTTTTTGATTGTAATTTCTTTACACCCTTGCTGACTGACATGTTGAACAGATAGAAATGTTTCAGTAAACAATATTTTTTACATCTGTAACCAGTGAGTCCCATGTTTTTTTTTTTTGCAGAAATGTTGGTATCATTTTTATTAGCACATAAAATATATTTACACGATACACGGTGAAACATCGAATTTCTACACATCGAATCGAATCGTTACACATCGTCACATTTGTCAAACCAAAGAGCTTACTTACTTATTCTTTATCCAAGTGGCAAACTGATGTTTGTCTCAAAATGATCTTTATAACAAGTTGTTAACTGAACATTTTGAATGATGAATAAACTTTGAGTTTTCAATTCATCACGTTATAGGTACTTATTT
Organism: Ectropis grisescens; assembly: GCA_017562165.1. NCBI lineage: Eukaryota > Metazoa > Arthropoda > Insecta > Lepidoptera > Geometridae > Ectropis > Ectropis grisescens. Next base: position 21,583,291 of record CM029770.1, read on the forward strand.
GAAGAACAATGTTTTTTTTGCTTGCTGCAACAATCAAAACCAGCCATCACTCTCCTGGACCGTGTGTCTGATACATTGGAACATGAAAAATCATTACCTAGCACTGCACTGCGCTCGTCATCCAGAGATATAAGCTGTTTTTTCATGAATATCTTGCCAATGTCCTTTTTGTATTTCAGGAAATCGAGTTCCTGGTCGTCGAAGCAAAGAAGTCGAACCTGGAGCCGAAGCCAACGGCTTTAATTTTTTTGGAGGCCTAACATCTACTTTCCCTCCCCGCCAGCGACCCACCGGCCGCGCTGGGCAGCGCGATGCCGGGGGCCGACCTCACCGCGCACACCACGGGATAGCCAATTCCAACCTGCGCTGCCACATGCTCTTCTGAATTTCTGAACGCGACAAACGCTAACGCGGCTCGTGAACTTCCCACCAGTCACCGACTGACCTCACGTTGCGACGGACCGAACCCAGAATGTTAATGGCGATACCACGCAGGTTTACACCGGTAGGCTATTTACAAAATTAATGGCACAAGGGAGGCGACTTTCGACTACATCGACGATGCGGTGACGATGCGCGCTACCCCATTTCCGAAACGTCCGTTTTCACGGAATTCTGAGGGTAGACCGAAATAAAATTTTGTAAATTGTTTTCTAGAAAAGTAGAATTTAAACCGATTTTACAAGTAGTCAGCGACTGAATTTTATAAAATTGATTCTCCTTTTATCGATTACGATAAGTTTCATCTCGAAATTCACGCATCAAGATCACGTTCGCAATACAATTTTGAAAGATCTTTTCAATGATAGAGCTAGAGTCGTATTAGGATGAAGTTAAAATAAAAATAGATCTTGCGATATTAATTTTGGAAGAATTGTGCTGATATTAAAGGCATCGGTGCTATGAAGAGAATCATTCAGAATCGTCATGTTCACGTAGTCGAGCCAGTAGTGGTCGATTCGCTTGTTGATCAGTGCGTCATTGCATCTCATGGTCAGTTCACTCGCGTCATCCGTGTGCCATCAAAGTTGGGAATATAATATCATTTCTGGAAGCTTATATAAGCCCTGGTTTGCTGTTTTGGATAGACAGCACGCAATATTTGTGTTAAATCTTAACAAATTGAAAGGTATGGCTTGATAGATTTTATCAGTACCCTGCATGTTGCATGATCCTGCATTCGATAGCAGCATATTGCGTGTGCGCTGCTAAGCAAGACAGTAATCCAGGTAAAGCAAACGTGAAGTCGTCACGTTGTAGTTCACAGTAAACTGTAGGGGGCTCGTTGAAACGAAGGTAGTTGAGACATGCAGTAGAGCCACATCATAGTCGTCATCAGTAGAGCAGAGCTTGCAGCACGCGACGCTCCTAAGCAAACTTTTAATTTAACAATTTTCACTGTGAGACCATTCGCAATTTCGATACATTGGCAAAACGACTCTAGGTACTTTGAAAAGATATCAAATGTTACGTGCCAATTGATCGTAGATTGCGATGGCCCCATCTTTAGCTTACCTTTTATAAAAGTTTGGATACATGATTCTTTATATGCGAATTACATTATTTTTGTAAAAGTAAACAAACCCTTAGTTACCTACTACTACACTTGCCTTTAGTTCGACTTTAATTAGATTTTATTAATGATATCGGTTCAGTTGGGTTTGCTTAGCGAAGTAACATCACGGTGCGTCATGTCATTCCATCTGGTAGTTATGCGGTGAGTTAACGATTTTATGGCGGAGAGGGATTATAGCCCACTCATTTGTTTATACATAAAGTAGATATTAAGTGAATGTGTGCAATATAATCAAAATGTTATGTTTAGATGTTTAGGACGCAGTATACAGTTCGGGGCCGTGATATCTGAAGACTAATAAACAGAACGCCAAAATACGCAGGTATAATTTGACCTATGATTGCGCAAAATTTCAGCGTGTTTTAGTGTCAAGTTTTACTGGAAAACACGCGCGTTTTGGTTATTGACCATCAAGAAATATACGCCCTGATGTTGATAGTATAGCGTAATGCGGTGTTTGATAACGATATGTAAAGTCATTGTTGTACGTTCCGAATGTTATACAATGCCGTGATCTTAAAATATTTTATTCAAGTGAAATGAACCGCTACGATGCCTGCGCTATCTGCACTCCACTATATCTAAGAGAGTGTTTTGCTATGAAGCGCTTTTAAGTAACTTTCCATTTGATAAGTAACAAATGACCTTTCACGATCAAAATGTCTTAAGAACCTGTGGATGTCAGATTTTCATAATTTTATAAAAACTAAAGCAGTGTAAATGAACGCTTCCAACAACATTGGAACGATGAAGAAGTGAAGAAGCACTTACAGAATAACAAACTTCAAAAACTCTGATGAACAAAAGCATGTAAAAGCCACAATGAATCAAACTTCATAATAGCCCACCACATCTACCTGTAGTTGGAAGCGTGCGTTTACAAACCCATAATTTTTTTGGCTTTTTATAAAATGTCGAAACTGACAGTCACCATCTCTTAATCTTTAAAACAAGTTTCTCAAAGCAGTTCTCTAAGATACATAGAATATATATTTTTGTGCAATAATCAAATAGTGAAAATATAAAGTTAATACTATGTCCTCCGCGAATTGCAACCGCTCATTTCTTCGAGATTTCAGTGTGTTTTTCCCCAAGACGGAGAGCTATAACATTTATTTTTCAGTTCAGTACATCTGTTTTGAGAAGCTTGTATATAAATAAGTAGGTATACACCTTCTGAATAAGTAGGTATATCCAAATAAAGGTATATATATAAAAAAAGTATGTTTACCTTTATTTGGAATTTGGTTCTCAACAACCGGAGACCATACCTACTTAATTAGAAATTCTGATGGAAATCTTTTAATCCCAAAAAAACAATTAACTAGCAAAATTTAAAAATATTTGCAAACAGTCTTATTTTTTACGACATCAAAAGACACAGAACTGCAAAAAATTAACATCCAATTATCAGCCCAATGGCACACGCTATGTCACCGTAAAATTTTGAACACCAACCGATTACAATAGTAGGCGCATAATCTCACGCGTTTTATTGTAAAGTGACGGTGTTGGGAATTTTAGGGTGCCGGTGCCAAATATATTTAACATTAACAACAAAATTAAATTTTAAATTTGCGACAAGCTCGTTTGCAGTGTGCTCTCGGTTATTGTGATGTCACTGTAATTTGTAGCTACGTACTATGGAGTTTAAGTTTATATCTGCATGTTCATTTAGGTATAGTTTTGCAGGAGTGGTACGGTATACTTAGATACAGCCTTATATAGCATGACTTGGAAGCGTTATTTGTTACTTATCAAAGCCTACATATTTTATGTAACTATAGATATTGTACACGTTTACGAACAACCTCGATCTCTCAATATATAGTTTGTACAAATATTTATATATTCACGCTATAGAACCTCATTAACCCTTAACATATTTATCTAATATTTGTAAATATATATTTGTGTATCGTAAGCTGTAAATAAAACATTAAATGTAAAATAAAGGATTATAAATATTTATCGAAGTTAGTGCCAAAAGCATTTTACGATCCCTTCGGATATGTGTGTACAGTTTGTGAAATGTAAAGCTATTGGCGGCAGTTACGTGTATAGTTTATTCAAATCATCTAATATCTACGTAATATGTATTGCTAGTTAACACAAAATACGCTTTTATATATTAGAATCAGATCGTATAAACATTTATTGAGTACAACAAAGTAACTTGCAATAAAATAGCATAGAATAAAGTCAAACAATAATATTTTAAAAGTTGTTTTAAGCTAACATGGTTGTTCACAACAATATTATCATTAATTATGGGATATATACAGTGGTTACGGAGCTAGTCTCCGATATTTCAATTAATGTTAATAGTGTGTGTATGTTTTAAATAACTTATTTTTTTAAGTTCTATTAACGTAAATTCTGTTGTTATTAGCAAAACCATGTTTTGTAACCAAAACTATACGTTGTTTAAATTACTTGTACCAATTTTGTGAACATTGTGTATTTTTTTTCAGACTAAATGTAGGTACTTACCTACCTACAAATAAAAATATTACGTTTTCCGCATTTAAATTATAATGACCTGAGAAAAAGTATATTTTGTACGAATAATTAATTTAACGTACCTAATGATGAATGTATTTAAATATACCGATAAGTTTGTATGGTTATTTGTAAGAAGTCCTGCGTGTTATATCAGGCAGTCCCTGCCTATTATAATTGAGTCAATTTATTTACGTATTCAAAATCAAGAAGCAATTCAAATATAGGGAATAAGAATTATTTTTACTAGAAATTACAATAAATTAATTTTAGAGCTGAATAAAGTATGTATATATTTGTAATTTTAATTAAGTTTGTCTGATTTATTTACGTACAGCTTAGCAGTAGAATACTTGTATAGATCGAATCTTGTCTCCGCGTGTGGCATTTGTTTCATTGTGTTTCTGTGTGATAGAACAACACATCTGGTTTTATCCAATGTTTAAGCCGTCCATTTATTTCAGCGTTCATTTTGTTTCAATGGCTGAAAGGAAGAGTGCTTGTATACCTGTTTTGAATTCTGATTCCTTTTATATTTCATGATAATGCTGATACTGGCACGTGTATTGCGTACCATCTGGCGCCTGTGCGGTAATACTCTATGCAGGTTTTAACAGTTCAGATACGAATTTTGGCATTGGTACCTTGTATGTAATTTACGATAGAGCTGTTTCAGAAAACAGCCGTAATAAAAGCATCTTAAGTAGAATTGTCGTAAATTCCAGTCATCTTAACTATATGATGTTTTGGATCATAATCAACAGTTGCTCATGTTACTCCTTATTAAGGAAAAAATATAAAAGGAAACAGAAGCTGTTCATTGTCCTAATATACTCGTAACTACATAATATGTACTTGTTCTCGATGTAATAAACGTTTCTCAGGATATTCACAAGGTATGTCTTCAGGGATTTCGTTGGGAAGATCTATGTTGTAGTCTGTTGTTAAGTTTGTCGTTGATGACAAGAATATATTGTTATCTAGATAAATGTATTTTTACTCCTCCAAAACATTTAGTACCACACATTGTTGATATACTTAATAGGTAGTTGTTGTAGTGGTACGACTCTCTGCAGTCTGTCTAGGGAAGTACCACACTTTTGCCAGTTATTCTACAGCCAAGCAGTAATGTGCAAACATTACTGTGTTCCGGTTTGAAGGGCAATGTTTCCAGTGAAATTACAGGGCATAGAGATAAAACATATATATAAGTGATGACCGCAGTACAGTGTAGGTTATGAATTGGACCCTTTATGTTAAAATAGCTGCATGTCACTGTCCTATTATGGGCAGGTATGTTGCTTACCATCAGGCACATGTCCTGCTCGTTTCGTCACTCATTACTATAATACAATTTTACTCGGTAATTTAACAACGCCTTGTCACATAGTAGAAGCAATCGTTGTTATGAGAATTGCTTTCAAAAACCCGCATCAGTAATCCTAAGCCATGTTTTATGTGGTCTTTTTCGTTTCCTTTTCGCATAAGAAGAGAGTACGCATCTATTACCCACCACGCTGACTAAGCGCGTGTTGGCGTATGACATACATCTTCGAAAAATTGGCACAAATAGTTTTTTTTTTCAGTATTTTACTTCACCGTTAAAACCAGTGGTGATAAAAAACTTGTAAAAGTTGTTTTCGTCAAACGCAGATGTACTCGTATAGGCGAAATTTAAATATCACGCTCTAAACCGAAGCTTTTTTAAAAAAATCGACAAGACGGTTAAATATCCTCCACATATGAGTAGAAAGCTATCTTCCACACCTACATACACACTTGTGGACTCGTCTCTTCCTTATTTTATAGCATTTAGTTGGTATAAAGTCGCTCGATTTCTTAAAGAAGAATTTGGAGTATGTGACGTCACAATAATAGGATGGAGTGATCCAACAAATAAAAATTTGCTTTTATACTATAACGTAAGTATAACGAAAATCGAGTATAACAGACTGTAGGCCCGTGAACAAAATGTATGGGTCAAATGAACCACCAGGAGACCTATGTAGAATGATAGAAGGGAAAAAGTAATAAGATTCAGCACTATGCCGTCACTTGTAAGCTGTCCAACTGAGTGTAATTGAAGAGGGGGTTGCAACCCTCTATCATTTCTCGTTGTCGCATGATTTTTGTACGGCATTGCGAAATAATGGATTAGAAGAGGTATTAAAAAATCCGTAATTTTTGTTCATGGGCCTGCAGTCTATAATTAATTTAACGGTACCTATCTTGCAGGGGTTGGAACCGGACGGAGTGTCTGGCATTGACGTTATTTTTAATATTATTTTGAATGAAATTCTACAAAAATTTAACACGTTTATACAGCTTTTCCACCCGTTAACTGCCAAAGCCACCACTGCCCAAATTTTTAATATTTGGGTATCGTTATTAGAGTTAGTATTCTACCTACCTGTGTCAGGAACAACTTACAAAGATAAACTTTCAGCTTCTATACGTGGGTCTAGTAGTCGTAGGATCTTGGACTAAATGTGCTTTGATCTGTGAGTGCGAGTATGATGACTCACGAGCGGAGCTGGTATAAAGTGCCGGTAAAATGGTGGTGTTTGACTACCGCTACAAGGGCTTAGGACTGAACTTTTTACGTACTATCTTACTAATATTATAAATGCGAAAAAGTTTGGATGTTTCGATGTTTGTAGCATAATCACGTCAGAATGTCCGAACGGCACGGGTTGAAATTTGGAACACAGATTATGATTAGGAATAACACAAGGGTTACATTTCATTGCGTATAAATAGGTAGAACGGAAACTACGCGCGTAAAACGGCGGGGCGCTGCTAGTTAATAATAAATGTACTTTTCATCACGGGAAAATAACGGAAATTGCACGGGTAGAGCACGGGGCGCTGTTAGCTAAGATGTACATTTGTTCTACCGCCAATCAAGAATATGCAAACATTGCTATGATCAAGTTTGAAGGGCAATGTTCGCATAGAAATTACACAGCAAAAAAGATAAACATCTTATATCACCGAGGAAAGACCACAGTGCAGTGATCGGTAGTGATTAAATAATATATTGTGTGCACAACGTATTTGTATTTCCTCGTAAGCAATATAAACACTACGCAAGTAAGCACATTATTTACAAACATAAACACGTGACGCGAAACAAGCCAAAATTACAAATTCAACTATGCCATTGGCCAGTGAGTTGCGTCGTTCAACAGAAATCTGATGCAACTGCGGGAGTCGCGGTATCATCTATGATACCCAATGTTATGACGCCTCGTAGATACTGTTTTAACTGAATGCCCCCTCCGGCCAGACAGCATTATTTTTACATAATCGACAAAGGCCGTGAACCGGGTTTGATATTACTTAGCTCCACTTGTCTATTTCCCAACGGACAGCTTATTTCAATATTTGTCGTAGTAAACCACAAATGTTCAACCACAACTTGTGGACGATATTGGCAGAAATCTAAACTATCCTAACATTTAGATTTGTAAAAGAAAAAGAAAAAAAGGAAAACATTGTTTATGCTAAAAAAAAGGCATGGACTTAGGAGTTCGTGGAGATAAATAATAAAAAAGATCTGGTGTCATAGAACACCAGGTAGCAACGATCTTCCTGCGGATAATGCAGAAGCAACTTTACCTGCGCAGTTTCCGTTATTTTCACGGGAAAAAAGTATTTATGCTATGTGTTATTCCAGTGTAGGTATGTGTGCGCAAAATCCAACTATGATCTAAATTTCGTTCATACGTTACGACGTGATTGATATTTATAATATATTAATAGGATGGTACGATCGTCTGAAAAATTAAGTTGGCAACACTGGTTACCTACTTCCTTTATATATTTTTCTTACGGTTTTAATCGCGCAGCAAAATCCCCATCTCCTCCAAGACTGCTGTTCGTTCGCAACTCCGTTCCAAAAACACTTAGGTTTAAAGAGTTCAACCCCTTTCATTTTAAGAGCTGCAACTATACTGCACTAGAATGAACAGCCACTGCGTAATGTGAACAAGTAGCATGTCTTATTCATGAAAAACTAAATCATCAGAATATCAACTGATTTACATTCACTTTTAAAATAAATAAAAGTCTGATTGCTGTGTAAAAATGTTTGCAGCGGTAGTACCTGGTTGCCTGGAAGAAATCGCTTTAAGCGATAAGGTCGCCCTTTGCTTTGCATATAATTTATTGTCATTTATCTTTAGTTTTAAGTGTTACTATAAAAATTGTGGATGTAATAAAGAATTAAATGTATTATTATTATATTCTTATTATTACCTCTGACTCTTTACAAAGATCTACCCGGGAAAGTGACACACTTTTTCCAGCTAATCTACCGGCAAGCAATAATTTACCAACATCACAATATGTAAACTGCAACAATATCATATTGTTTTTTGAAATGAATAAAAATCAGTTACTATTCAGTACCAGGTGTTTTTCCAAAGAAGAGCCTAGAAAAATATGCCTTATACTACTTGTCTATATAGTTTCAGAATAGTTTAAGAATAACATAACGGACAGAAAAATAGGCGATGAAAATCAATTCATGATAAGCAATATTTAGAGCTTGTCGTAAATTGCAATAAAAAATTGTAAAAGTCACATTTTTACCGCAATATTCCTTCCTCGTGATTGTGATCACCTGTTTTAAAAATAGATGCTTTTATTTAAAACTAGCGACCCGCCCCGGCTTCGCACGGGTGCAATGCTGTTATAAATATAAGTACTAATGAAAATGGTTATTGTAGATTATTCCTAAGAGATAGACATATACTTACTATTGTACACTTTTTGTAGACCTTTTGAAGGGATACAATATTGCTGTAAATCATTATGATCCAGCTCATGTGCCCTTACATTACTGTTACGTATATGACATTACATTAGAACCCTTTAAAAGTATATGTGTTTCTCTGCTATTTTATGCACGTATTATACATATAAACCTTCATCTTAAATCACCCTATTCTATTTAAAAAAAAAACCTCATCAAAATCTGTTTGGTGGTTTTAAAGATCTAATCCTAATAATCTAATTAACCATAGAAGTTTCATTTTTATGGCAATAGCTATAAAAATCAAACTTCATTGGTCTAAAGAAGTTTAAATGGACCAAGGTTTCATTGTTCTATTTTGACAGCCAATCTATAGATAACAGCGGCCGTTTCAGACCAACGGTCGCCGGCCGGTATAGCGTCTGAGACATGCAGGTAGGTAGGGGGTACCCACGAGGCCGCATTATGGCTCTCTCACCGGGCTTGCGTCAGCCTCTCTTCCGCTAGCACACGTGCCAACGAATCTCGGTCTAATGGTAAAGCGGACAAAAATATTCATGACGAAAATATTAGCTCTCCGTACGAATGAACCGCACTCAAAATCCAATTCTACTCTCAGAATGTATGTTACAGGGTTAGAAAAGGTACACAAAACTGATATAGACGCGATGCTGTGACGCGGTAGACTTTTTAAACGACTTCAAAATTTTTGTATGGATGTTACGCGACAGGGTCGCCCATTGAAAATCGATTGAAGTGGTTTTTGAAATATCAACAAAAAAACGAAAATTAGCTCTACTTACATTCATCTGGATGACGTTATCAAAGACATTATGAAATTTAGTCGCGTGTCTACGTTTGTTTGTACCTCATTGCAGCCCGTTTTTGGTTTTTGGAGAAAATTTAATTATTTTATTTCAAAGGGATCTATGGTGTTGTCCTCAAGTGGCCTCTACTACCTATCAGACTTTGGACTAGCGCAGAAGGCGCCGGGCCCTACTATTTTGAATCTAATTATAACTAGAATACTAATTTAACTGTACTTATCATACTCTCTTACCATATTCAACGAGTACTAAATCGCGTACGACTAGCGCAACTTCACATCAGACAGTACAACCGCGTCTAGGCTGCCGCTGGTAAGGAAGTTCAAGAAACGACCTGACATCCCAGAAGTGGATGCCCTACAGCTCTTGCTGTGAGGATCTTTCACCTGTTGATTTGTAACTGGTAGGATTGTAACTCATTATAATGATTATATTATTATGATTTAATAGGCGAAGAGTTGTATACACAGCAAAAAATTTGTCTACGTACTTACATGTTATCAACTTAAATAATATTTTGAATAGATTAACTGATACGTTGTACAGCTTCAGGGTCGATTCCATCGTGTAATTTGTACACAGAAAATTAACGCAGTCAAATTTTCCTCTAATTTTTAAACACCTCTGTAACGTATAGGTATGTACGTATCTTGGTAGTTACCACGAATATGTAGTTACCTACTACTTGTTTTATGATTAGGTATCGTCCACTAGCAACTAATTAATATCCGCTCAACAATAAATCTGTTGAAGTAATAAATGGTCGCACATTAATAATTCATCTAAAGATACAAACATCGTGCCGAGTATGCTAAATTCTTACCTTATCTGTTCTGATAGAAGTAGTGAAGAAATTATAATTTTAAATTAGTACACGTCATTGCCAGTTCATCGGGGAATTTGCAACAAAAAAATGTAGAGCTATATTCTAAAAGGTCACGTTAATTATGGAACCAATCCGGCAAAATTTCTTTAGTGTGGTAGGTATAGAATTCATTGGATATATGGGTAAAGTAATTTTTTGTGACATTATTTAGGTTTGGCCACATCAACGTTTTGGGTTTTAAAAGCAAATCATAACTGGGATTAAAATGTAACCTTCACTATACTTAAGATTTTGTTTAAGATTTTGATTGTATACCTGAAGAGAGCTGATCTGGATGGCTGTGAGATTATATTTTTGATATAAGTTCAAAAAGCCAACGTTAAACGTAAAACGTAAAAACACTTATCGATAGGCTGTACTAGCAAGTCATTATACAGTTTCAAATCCTACTATCACGAGGTGAGTAGGTATATAATGATGAGTGAACTCATCAAAATGTATCAAATAACGTATTCCTATTATGATTTACGAGATGTAGTCGTCGAGTACGGCAAGTAGGTATTTATTATATTGAATGCTTTAGGTATGCTACGAGTGTGTTTTATGAACATTTTTAGGAATGCTCTACGTATATGAAAGTTGAGTATATTTAGCTAGTAAGTTTAGGTTAGTACAACCCTGTATACTATACTATACTATACTATACTATACTATACTATACTACTACACTACACTACACTACACTACACTACACTACACTACACTACACTACACTACACTACACTACACTACACTACACTACACTACACTACACTACACTACACTACACTACACTACACTACACTACACTACACTACACTACACTACACTACACCACACTACACTACACTACACTACACTACACTACACTACACTACACTACACTACACTACACTACACACTACACTACACTACACTACACTGCTACACTGCACTACACTGCACACTACACTACACTGCACTGCACACACCACACTACACTACACTACACTACACTACACTACACTACACTACACTACACTACACTACACTACACTACACTATACTATACTATACTATACTATACCGATACCGAATGCCTTCTTCGGTATTCGGTAGTCCGTAGTTCGGTGAGCAGTAGTAGTGGCCATCTAAGGTCAACTGATATTAATCCGTTGAAAAAAAAACTCCAATTGTAATTTGGGTATTTTAAGAATCTTGTGCTTTTACTCAGATAAATATCACAGCACAGCACTCCTACTTAAACTGAACGATGTCATACAAATGCATGCAATGTTCAAAAAACGAGCATCAAAGTTCAGCTTTTTGTTATTAGGGTGTTTTCCGTATTTCTATATGGTATAGACCTACTAATTGGGGGCACTACAATTTACAGGAAATAACTATTTTATAGAGAAACCTCTTTTTTTTCGGTTAAAAATTAAAATTGTGATGGTCATATATCTTACAAATTTTAATGTAAAAATAGTTTGTTATATGGTCAACGTAGATGCTTAATACGTATAAATAGTCAAGGGGTTTATAGTTAGAATACTTTCAACAGTTAATTGAAGTATTACCTGAATTCTCATAGGTAGTCAGGTTTCGCCCTGAACTGAAAGTTGCTGAAGCATTCAAATATTTAACTTAAATCGAAAGACAAAATTAAGGCTGATTAGAATCTTAGCCGGACTGCTAATATAAAATAAGATACCTGCATTGAATTCTATGCATATAATTCATTATATTAATTACTTTAAAGTGTATCATTAGATAAATATCTAAATCCTGTTTAATTTTGGAAACTGGTTTAATTTATAGGTTGATAGGTATAACATTTTACTATCGAACCTTGATGAAATTGAAAATTATGTACTAGTTTAATGATAAGTATGTGGCAATGTAATGTCAAAGAAACGTGACATGTGACATGTGAAAAAAACCAGTGCGTATACAAGTAGATAATGGTTGTGACTATATAATAGATGAGGAAAACACTGCTATTCTCGGAAAAAATTAGGAGATTTAGTTTACATAATTCTTTTTATCCGGAAACCTACTACTTCAAAATGTTTGTATCAAGTTACGGAAACTGACAGTTAACGGGAACTTAATACATCGTATTTCGATTTAGTTGTTATAAGTAAGAATATGTATAATGTAATAATGCCTCAGTGTGAAATCTGGCACCCTATAGGGAGAAAACACAGAAGAGAGAAAATTACTAGCACATTTAGCAGGTACTCAAAATGACGACAAGAGAAAATTGTTTTGTTATCACTTAGTGATAAGTGCATTGTAAATGTATAATTTTATTTTTTGCATTGATTCTAACATAAAACCGATATTTGAAGCCAATGTTAAGTAAAAAGAGAACGCTCGTTTTGTTAGTATTATTCACAATTTTTTTGTTAACGTTGAGGAATCCAAATACGTGTTTTCATTAGATATTTAACACTTATATTTTTTTACGCAATAATTGGTACGCAATTATATTTTTTGCCATCTGTCAAGGCTCATCACTCATCACTCATCTGTGGGATGCGGGCAGCGCGCCGCGGCACTTGACCCCGCGCCGGTCCCACGTGGCTATTAACGACTAATTTAAAAATACCAGTACCAGCCGGTTTCCCGATAACACTTTGATATTTAGACAGTGGAGACTGCTGTCTGAGCGGGTATTCTCTGCTATATTTCAGTTGAATGCAAACTAAGAATGTACTAAGAGATATGATTTGATTCCAAAATCTAATTTTTACTTATGGGTACGTTTAATTTTTTTGGAAATTGTGGATGATACAGAGTATATCTCAAATGTCTAAGGTTCTAAATAAATAGACACAAAATCAATAGAGCGCGTAAACCGACTCACTTTCGACTTCAATTTAGGTAATGAGATCGTATCCATCGGGAATCTCCATTAAAGCAACGCATTCCACGGTCCAACTGTTCGTATGAGGAAAGTGACATTCAACTTTTCGAATGGATTCGCTTTCCCAAGCTCCCACCAAACCGATAGGTATATTATTAAACGAAACATAAATTAATATCATTATTATAAGTACAACTCACTTATCTATTTGAAGTAGGTGCTAGCCAAATCTAACAGGTAGTTGATACTACTTACCTATGCCCTATACGTCAAAGTTTGTTACCCTTAAACCTAAGAGTAAGCAAGTTTTTCGAAGCCCAGCGTACTAAAATCAACTGAGTGATGCTGTTAAGTGAATATTGGAGATACTTACTTATAATTTTTTTTAATTAACTGAAATTCCTAACGAAATTAGAAAAAATCTGAAATCTAGCTGCAGGTCCAGTGATTGTCTAACGTCATTTGCCATAATACCAAAACAGAGAATGACCCAAAGCTGTTGAAAAAAAAATCGAAATCTATGGTATGACCACATCATAAAACTATATAGGTGACATAAGATTTCCGTTTTCTTAAAGAGAGCTACGCAGAACTGCTATACTAAGCCAAAAGGGTAGCGTTCTCTCCCGATATCTGTTCTGTGTGTTCTTTATATCATTATGATATTATGAACAACTTTTACAACGGTATAAGTAAAAGTAGCTCAGTTTATGTTCTTAGTGCTGAGAGTCGGGATCTACTCTCACAAGGAGTGAGTAATCCGCCACGGTGGCCAAATGCGAGTTGGCTGTAGAAACAAGTCATCAAAAAATATGAAACGTTTCTTGGAACATGTCGTTTTCCTCCTACACCGTTAATAGCAGTGGTGATAATATTTTTCTTATTTGTTTGTTCATTTTAGCTACTCAACAGATTCCGGGTTCCGTGACCTTTGTCATTTCGGTTCTTTTTTACATTATTCTAGGATTAGGAAAAGAAAAGGGAAATATGGGGGAGTAGGGGTTTTTTCATCTTAATTCTAGTGAGTCAGATTTTTTAAGCCGCCTCCTCCCGGCCTATAGCTTCCACTATGGCCGCATTACTGTACCTGATGACCATCTGTAGGTTGAAATCTCGGACGGTCTTCGGTGATGCAGCCAACGCTCGCCGTACGAACCGATCGATGGCGTCGTCGGTGTCGGCAGCGTAGTATGTGAAGGTCTCCGTGTGCCGTGAGACTGGAACAATTGGGCACGCTCTCGTGCAGCTTCTTTGCCTTAGTTTTAATTACGATGGCCGACTCGTATGTCAATCCCTGAGCTTCATGGATAATAAGGATGCGTGTCCCGGTGCCCGACCCGTAACCATAACCCTGGTTTATCAGGGTCTCCTTCTCCTATTGAGTACGCACTAAGAAGAGGGTGTTGGGTTGGGTGCTGGGTAATTGCACTCCCCTTATACCTTCTCTACTCTAGGGACTTTATACGGGGCTGAGGAGTACATACCTGAGTATATTTCCCTCAGCGCTTATGCGACATCCATCGGGTTGCGATATAGCGATATGTGCAGGTGATAATAAATTTGTATGTTGCACATATTTAATTAACGCACTGGTAACTCCCATGTGATATGGTTGGTCCAGTCCGCGGACTGGACACCTGGACAGTCCGACGTAATTTTCAGTTGTTCCTGGCGGCCATTTTCAAAGAGAGTGCACGCGCGTCATCGCTGCCCATTTGGCTGAAACTAGTCTCAGCGCCAGACGTGAGTTACCCGTGCATTGATTAAATATGTGTAACAACCACGTTAGTTTTCATACTAAAACCACAATACTCGGAAGTGCCAGCGATATTTGAAACTCCAACCTCATGCTTGCGAAATCGGACTTTCTCACCACTTGGGCACCAAGACTTTATGACAATAAGTCAAAACATAAATCACATGTGGAATAGCAGTTTTTTCAATTTATATTTTAGTCCTGTAGACAAAAGTTTCTTGAGTACATATTACGCGTCCCTTTGGCCCTAATAAACTCGTATTATACTCGTGTGTAATATTGTGTAGCGTGTTATACATTAGATATGTTTATTGTCTTGATTTTTAGATCTGCTTACACATCTTAAAAGTCTTCGACCATATTCTTTTGATCGTCTAGACCTTTAGTAAAAAGGCCAAATGTAAATCTAAAGTGTGGTACTAGGTATGAGGAAATCAGACTACACCAAAGACGAGATCAAACCACTAGATAAGGCTAGACCAGTGTATCCGTTATCTGTAAGCTCTAGTCATTATTTCAGTATTTGCAGAACAGTCTTATCAGCAGTATTTGCTCGACACACGTTGACTAGATCAAATGTCGAAATTTCTACTAAGTAAGTTTCACCTTCCTTCTGAAGGGAAAATACACAAAAACACAATTAGAACAATGTACAATATTTTATGTGGAAACCGGATCGCTCGACATTTGACCTATTAATTAGGCCCTATCGGTGCTCGGTTCCTCTTGCAGCCGGATCGAAGCCGATTCACAAACTGATATGTGATGACACCCAATGTGTGTGCAATAATTAAAATATTGTTTGTTTACATAAACATTGAGCAGTATTATATTATGTAATGTAGCCACAAACTTAATATACCCGTAAGTGTATAATAATATGAACTTAAGAGTTGGACACCTCTTCAACAAGTTTTTCATTATTAAGACGGATTTACTGTAGTTATAGATAATATTTAAGCTTATTAAAAACAAACGTTATGTAAATAGTATAGATAGATAGATAGATACTCTTTATTGAAAACATCAAAATTACAACAGGTTAAACACTTAAAGTTAGTGCAACAGACGGCGGCCTTATCGCTAACAGCGATCTCTTCCAGGCAACCTTAGGGTGGAAAAAGAAAGATGGGATCTTAAAATGCGAAATGTATAGATGTATAGAGCAAACATTAAATTTTAGTGTTCCATTATTTACATTACTTAAATCTACATTTACATAATATTAAAGTGGCTGTCTTAGCACGTGTAGTATACAAAAACTAAATATAATGAATAACAAAAAAGTTAAAGATATCATTCAAATAGGCAACTTTTGAATCATCAGAATCAGGTTCCAAAAATCCACTAAATGGCCTAGGTCAACCTGTATTACATTGTCAGACCATTCGATAAATGAATTAGTCATTTATCGCATTATTTCGAGTCATTAGAAAACAACCTAAGTATAACTAAATCATGGTACTTTTTTCAATGAAATCTTATCATTGTGGAGTAAGATCCCAGAGCTGCCAGACGCCACGTATTTTCTGATGAACGAAATGTGTACCATTGAGTAGAGTTAGTACGTACTAAGAACACACGCTTACCTGCTAACTTGCTTAGACGGCCAATTTTTGGATATGGGGTCCAGAAGGTACATAAAAACATTTATGTACGAGATTATGAGTTTAGGGGTAACTGGCCCCTTTAGATAGGTCTGTATTTTCGGAAAAGACTTTCAAATAGTTGTCTAATAAACATGTATACAAATGGAGTATGAGAATTTAAGTGAAGTTAAGTCATTATTTTGAGAGTTTTAAAGCGTTTGTTAATTAAAACGGCCGACGGAAAGTGTCTGAGAGTATTAGGGCCTTATTTTTAAAGATATTGCTTATAACATACGTGAAAATCAGTTATTAGAAAACACGTGAAGTAAGTAATGTATCTTCTGGACCCCATATCTCAAAATTGGCCGTCTAAGCAAGTAAGCGGGTAAGCATGTGTTCTAGCTACTCTATCGCCCACATTTCGTTCATCAGAAAATACGGACGTCTGGCGGCTCTGGGATCTTGGACTATTGGACACTACTGCGATTTAATAAAAGATAATAAAAACTACTTATTCAAAAATCCACTTCACTAATCTGAAAGTTCAAAGTTATCACGTAGTATCGTTAACTTGACACAGAACGAAACCAGTTACATCCAGATTCCCAGTCTCAATCAAAACTTCTAGAAGACATAATTTCCAATCGTATACGCGATAAGATAATTGAAAATATGCGTAATTATTATTTTTCAACGGTAAACGAGCTTAGTAATAAAATTGTCTATAACGAACAGACATCTACATAAAAATGTAATTTGACAATAAAATGCGACGTAAGTTAGGTAATCTTTCAATTAAGTATTATTATTTTTATGTGAATTTTGGGATATTATTACGATTTCCGATAATAATTATTAGGTTTTAGATTATTGTATGCCACTAAAGATAATAAGTATGTTACGTAAATACACATAGTATTAGATATTACTTAAAAAGTTAGCTAGCACAGACACGGGGGTAAGGGCTTTTCTTTTAAAATGAGATACATTTAACATTTTGGAGGAAAGTTTAGATCTAAGTTCTAATTTCTAGTATTTATGACACGAACAGTCCAGGTTCCGCAAGTTGCATCGCTTCACTAGAGTGATCATGTGTTAAGCCCTTATTATACTTGGCTAAATTTAATGACTGAATTTAGAAGCAAGGTTAGTGGACTGAGAAGCAAGCAACCCTAGCTTCAGAATGCTATTACACTTACTGAATTCAGTCGACTAAATTTAGCTAAGCGTAATAAGCCTTTTAGCCATCGCTCTTCTTGACCATATTTGAGGGAAAAGGGCGTCCACGCGATACCGCCACAAGAAGCCTTTATGCGAGCATGCGTAATCAAGGATTTATGCAATCCCAACCTATTTAGTACATAACAAGAACAAAATTAAAAAAATTGATTTACCCCCGATACCTCGGATGATAATCTGTATAACTTTCTACTAGTCAATCCCTTTCATTTGATATCCATATTGAGGTAGGTTGTGAAAAAATATTATGCCCGCCATTTTGTGGACGCGGCCATCTTGAATCGATATTAACCAAACATAGCTAAGAACATCCGCACGGAAATTAACCTTCAAATAAAAAAACAGCTTCGAAATCGCTCCATCCGTTTGAGCTCTACGGTGCCACAGACAGACAGACACATACAGAGACAGATAGACAGACAGACAGACAGATAGACATATAGTCAGACATCGACGTCAAACTTATAACACCTCTTTTTTTGGTTGCGAGTTAAAAAAGAGACATTTTATTACCAATAGTTAACATTGTTTAAGTAAATAATTAAGGAAAACTACAGATGGAAAATTTACTTAGATCAGTTAAAAATATTATTACGAGTACTAAGAACCACAATTGTTTTATAAACATGCAAAATCATGGTCTAACTTATCTTAACGGAAAAGTCATTGTTACCAAATTACGTAGGGAATGTTTGTTTTGAGATGTCGCACCACCCCAACTTATCTTTGATGTGAACCTTTACTTACTGTACTTATATGCGGTCATTATGCAAGAAATGATAAACAATATAAACATATAAGACATCAACCAATGACAATCTCTAGCGAGAGAATTCAGGGTTCTCATTGGTCAAAATCGCCATCTTTGTATATATATTCAGCTATTCAAAAGAAACAGACTGTAAACTTTACAACCAAGGCCAAGGTTGCAATCAAGTTACTTCTTGACGTCGATGAAAAAAATCATGTCGCAACATTCAAAACAAACTAATTTTGTTAAGTCTGGTTTCAGTGAATTTAATAAGGTTAGGTTTTTAGTCATTGGTCACACGAAAATAGAGTCAATCACATTCACAACTTACTCTTCTCAATTAAATGATTGATGGTTCAATCACTGAAAATCAACAGCCAGTCTAAATACAGGACGCCAACTTTACTTTAGTCAGAGGTAGTGTGCAACTGATCTGCATGATATGAATACCTTCTTGCCCTTTTTTCTATCGTACTTCTCGTAACTCAAAGAAGCGGCACCGTTTCATGGTGGATATTCCAAAGACACGGACGAAGAGGTTTGACTCTACGTTTGTGATAAGAACATCTAGGTTGTGGAATGAGTTGCCTGAGTGGGTTTTCCCCGATAGTTATAATCTTAGCGTCTTCAAATCGAGAGTGAATCGGTTTCTTCTAGGTAAACACGCTCCATCGTAGACCGCATCGTCGCTTAACATCAGGCGAGATGGCGGACAAGTATAAACCTATAAAAGTAAAAAAAAAGTGTTTAGTCAGAGGTGTGTTAGCAAAGGGTTTTATTAATTGTTCAGGTACTCAACAGTTTGTTTGTGTTTTAATTTATCATTGTTTTAGTACTTTTTTCAAATGGGCAAAACTCAGCACAAGCTACTCCTACTATAATATTATAAATGCGAAAGTTTGTATGTTTATAGTTCAATCACGCCAGAACGGTTCAACCTATTCAACCTTTTTTACTAATTCAACCAGGTTTAAATTTGGAATAAAAAGGTAGATAGATTATAGCCTGAAAGAACATAGGCTAATTTTTATGCCGGGAAAATAAATGGGCCGGAAATTATGCAGACGAAACTGTGATACTCCGCGGCGTTGCTATAGTAAGTCACATAAAATAAAACAAAACTGTACTTTCTCTGCGTTTTTACAAACTGCGTAACTGCGTAAGTGACTTATTTTCTTGAGTGAGATATTCCACAAACTCGTACAAGACATGCGTCAGGTCAAAAAAAGAAGTTCACCGAGTCCAGAGGCGGATTATGCGATTATGGCAAACCAGCCACGATCCTAGGGGCATCCGAGGGTAAGAGGACCGCGCCAAGCGGAATCGCACGATAAACAAAAAAAGGTTTATGGCAAGTTTAAAAATGAAATAAAAAGCTACCTATTGAGCAAGGCATATTATAATATAGACGACTTTGTTAAAGATAGTAACGTATGGAAGAGAAATGTGTCGAAATTAGAATCTTGTAATAAGGTAAAATAATAGATTTTTAAGACTTTTGATGTTACATTGTTTGTACTAATGTAGTATCTGTATACTGTGTGTATTGATTATTTGTTATATTGTCTTCGACAAAGCCTTTTTACAGCTGCATGTAATTGACTAGGCCCCTTTACAGCTGCTTTATTCTTTTTGACGTTGTTATTTTATCATATTATGTACACAGATTCTTTGCCTTTTTGTAAATGACGTTACCAAGTGTTCTTATGAATTTATGGTATGAATAAATGAATTGAATTGAATTGAATTAAGTAACCTCTAACAACACATAACAACACATGCAGTAATGTCAACTAGTCGTGCGATTGTTAATACTACTACTCTTAGTTATTTTTAGTACTCGTAGATTAGGGGCGCCAATGAGATGGTTGCCTACGGCGCTCTCAATGTTTATTCCGCCTCTGGCTGATACACAGCTTTTTTTTGCCAGAAAATTACTTGTACTAAAATAGACTATGTTCTAAACAATCTAGATTGTAAGGTGACACATTTCTATTTTAATGGCAATAATGGTTTGAATAATGTTGCCTTTTACCGTCTACTTCCCTGTTTGACTTTCAGTAAGTAGTAAATGAATGCTGATTTTTTCCTATGATCAATCAAGTAGGTATATTTATCCTAGTTAAAGTTATCTGTCTCTCTCTAAATAGATCTTATCGTAATGAACTTTGATATAAAAGTGTCTCTATGCATATGCAAGTATATTAGGACTCAATTTCCCTTTGGGCAATTACTGGTAAACTACATTTTACATTTGTGTACTAGGTAAGTGAACAAACAAACTTGTTGCGTGCATTTTATACCAATTAAAATAAACTTGAAATTCTGGGTAGTAGGTATGGGTGGTATTAGTTAATGATCTTAAGATAATCTTTCCTTGGTAGGTCCCCACACCATAGGAGGAATACGTGTGCGGAATTTTAAGTTTCTATCCCAAAGGGTTTGACCTGTGTATTCATATAAAAATCTCATCACCTATTTTACCCCCTTAAGAGCTGGATTTCGCAAAACCCCATCTTAGCGAGCGCCTACGTCCTAAAAGACACCTCATAATCATAATCATAATCTTTATTTCGTAAATTTTATTTACATGTCAAACGTATAAAAATTAAATAATAACTAGTATTACAGTGATCTGTGAAAATAATGTCAGCATAATCCTCCATGCATAATTTGAGACTCACTTTTATAAGAGTGACATTACGCTTTTATAGAGGTTTACATATATAGATTCAGACTAAGACGACCACTTTGGATGCATGAACTGTAGTTTTACAAGTTTTGTACACAACACCGTATTAAGCTGAAAACTACGTGCTATATTCTGCTATACAAAGTCATGAACAAGTTCTCCTACTTGGTACTTTGATCCTGAAATCTATCTGAGAAAATAAAGGAATTATAAATACATAAATGTATTTAATTTTTGAAGTGAAAAGTGCCAGTCCACTCTTAAGATCATTAACTAATCGAAGAGCTAGATTCGAAAGAATATATCTGGAC
Source organism: Ectropis grisescens (assembly GCA_017562165.1). Classification (NCBI taxonomy): domain Eukaryota; kingdom Metazoa; phylum Arthropoda; class Insecta; order Lepidoptera; family Geometridae; genus Ectropis; species Ectropis grisescens. Next base: position 21,605,009 of record CM029770.1, read on the forward strand.
TTACCACGTAGCCTTTATACTTAGGTACATAAATAATCTACATGTCTCTTATCGAATGGAATAATAAAACAGCAAGAACAACATTTTTGTGTTTAAAATATATTATTTATTGTGAATTTTGTACATTTTACCAAATAATTTAATCATACCTATACGATGACTATTAAGAATCTTATTAACTTTTAAAAGCTATAAATTTGCTATATTTTTTATCATTATTTAAACAGAATTTCGATTTATTTCAAGTTTATTAGTTATTCCTTAGAAATAAACGAAGCTATGGAAATGCTTTTTTATATTTGGCGAATATTTTTTAAAAGTATCTATAATGCGCAACAGATTGGTATATATTTAATTATATACTGTTTTAATAATATGCGATAGATCTACCTATTGAATTCTCTAAAGGCGGTTTTCGAAGATTATATCTGACCTCTATATTTCAGAACGAATTATTAGCTTTAATTATAATGAATTTTTGATGGAATTTAACATATTTTCTTGTACTTATCCCTTTCATCATCCCACTATACAATACATAAACAGCATACTTGAAATCATTGAAGCATACTAAAAATATCTGAAAGTATTTTCGCAAAAAGAGAAAAAAAAGAGGAAAAAAAAAGAGAGAGAGCAATATCAAAGCTAAGACAATTTTAGTTAGGCGGTAGACCCTCAGTACTATCTATATCGATAAATCTTACTCATTGCTCAAATACAGAGTTCAATGCTGAACTGCTGATATTAAGCTGAAAGACACAAGTAGTATTTTTGCCCCCAATTTGCAATTGACTGCCATGTCGGCTGATGTTAAGAGACGATGCGGTATATGAGTACAATAGACAATAGAGAGTACCTAGATACCAAGAAGAAACGAACTCACTCGACTTGAAGACACCAAGATCGTATTCATTAGAAAAAAATTGGCAGTCATAGAGGAACTGCCGATAGGAGTGAAAACTATAACTTTCATAACTATAACTGAATTTGATAGCTTACTTTGGAAACCGGAGAGCGTGTCCATGTGCATGGCCATCTAGGCCAACGGGGAATGCTGGCGCATTTCTAGATGGCCAATGGCCATGGTCCCGAGTTTACTCGAAGATTTCTTATCATTTCAAGGCGTGACGCTAGAATTCATTTTACAGCCCTCGAAAAATCTGTATGTGGCGCGGCAAAATAACGTTTTCACTTCAAAAAACACCTCAGGCAACGCATTCCACAGCCGTTTCTGTGTTACGATTTCAAAGTTGTACTATAGTAAAAGTAATTCACATTGGACGATTGGCTATTTCGGCTAGTACCCTGAACAAATCAATGAGATTTATCAACGATTTATCAAATTTTTAGGCATTACCACTTTCAGTTGGCAACCCTCTTTAAGTTCCCAACGTAACGTAACGTCAGAAGGAGAGACTAGTCAAGGTTACAATCGACCAGGTACGCCGGACAAGTGCGGGTTGATGACCAATGTGTTCCTGGAACATTTACGTTTCATTACGATGTTCTCCTTCTTCTTCACCAGTAGTCATTCACAAACTCGAATATTTGCACTTACAAAACTATTCAAAAGTGCATGAGATATACGAAGATACTCGTATCTCATACCTACTTGTGAAGTCGGACATTCTCACCACTGCGCCACCATGACTTAACTTTTTATGAAAATGGTGAAAAGCAGCCGATAGCAAAACAAGATATCCACAGTAAACAGCACATGTGCATTATAAATGCAATCACTTCGACTAAAAATAGATAATGTAAATACTGGCAACATTTGTACCCTATCCTCATTAGAATAACAAGAACGTATTTGTTATGATTACCACAGATTAATTATCTTGTTTTTATGCAATGAATCAAAATACTGTACCAAATAATAAAGTGTGTCGTATACGCGCCCTACGTCATCGGCCAATAGAATGATAACGTTATCTTTATAGGGAGTGAACCGTCATATTCATCATTCCTTACTAAGCTTACAAGCTTTCAAGATTTTGTAAACGAAACCACGTTTCGTAAACAATACAATCAAATATATATGCTACCAGCGATTTTTTTTTAACTATTATAGGTTTACAGTTTACTGCCATCTAGCCTGATGCTAAACAACGATGCGGTTTGACAATGAGACGTGCTTACCTAGAAGAAACCGATTCACTCTCGGCTTGGACTGCATTCTGCGATGCATTCTACAGCCTAGACGTTATCACAAAAGCGGAACGTCAATCATGAAACAATGTCGCTTTTTCGAGCTACGAGTAGTCCAATTGCGAAAAGAGAAAGTTGGTATTAGACATGCAGATCAGTTGCATAATCTCCGAAATGTATCCAATAAATCTCGATAAGGTAGCAATTTTGCGGCGATGTTCCAGAGTTTGTAGTCTTTTTTGAACAAGTGTGTCATCGTCGTTGTCGTGGACTACGTTCGGGTAAATTTAAAAAATCAATGATTACTCCGGTTTACAATAGATATGTTGTTCGTGATATAGACAAAATTGATTTCAGATATTTCTTCACAATTTATAGAGCTTTCAATGATTTACACTTTTTGATTTTAGGACTAACCCGGTGGCGGATATAACCTCTACACGTGTTTAGTTTCTATCTGTTGTTTGTTTGTGTTTTTTGTGTATATATAACCTGGTGAGTTGCTTAATCTATTGTAGTGACTAGCTAACAGGGGAAATGGATCCCATTTCCCCTGTCCCGGAGGCCCCGTCAGGAATCGGCGTCGCCGTCTATGCAGTCTGTCTATCAACACCCTTCCTTAACCATACTGGGCATTAGGCAATATGAGGACACCGACACTGGTCCATACATTGTTCACGTATCTCGAGTAGAGTCGGACGCAACCGCAGGCACAGTTATCCGCCCTATCAAATTTGGACAGTTTGTTTCAAATAATAAAATCCAAAACGTTTGCCGCGATGGGATTAAAAAGGTAGGCCGAAATAAAGTCTCAATACAATTTAAAAATGCCTCTGCGGCCAATCTTTTTGTGGAAGATCCAATTCTTAAGTCAAACCAATATGATGCAGTGATCCCTACATACAATGTAACTCGTATGGAATTGTTAGGGGAGTCCCTGTGGACTGGTCAATGGATGAATTTGTCGCATCTCTTGAAATACCTGGGAATGCTTATGTACTTAAGGCCAGAAGGCTAAATAGGAAAAATAAAATTGAAAACGTTATTAATTGGGTGGCCACTCAAACTGTTGTGCTCACATTTAGAGGACAACAACTACCAGAAAAAATATTTTCATTCTATTCCTCACTACCAGTGGAACCCTATCAGTTTCCTACAATTCAATGCATGAACTGCCTAAGGTTCGGCCATATTAAGTCACAATGTCGCTCTCAACCCCGTTGTTTCCGGTGCACTCAGCCCCACAGTGGTGACAGCTGTGATGTCCAGGAATCGCAGGCTACATGCCTGTACTGTCATGGGCATCACTTCTCCACCAATAGAATCTGCCCAGAACAAGAACGCCAGCGAAACATTAAATCTTTGATGACACGGAATGGAATTTCATACCAAGAAGCCAGCGGTCAAACGCCAAAAACATACAGCCAAATAATTAGAGACCCTACTTCATCTTATGACCTGGATTCCCAACCTATGCCTGCTACTTCCCCCAACCACTACCCTAACCCACCACACCCTACCACAACATATAAGAAGACCATTGTACAAAAGACCAGACCGAATCATCCTCCTGGAAAATCATATGATAAGGCAGCCCATCAATCCATAATTGCCCAGACCCCCTCATCCCTCCCTAGAGGATATGCCCTTCAAGCGTCCCAACTCCCTTCCCCAACGTCAGATACTCACCAACTCCTTTGCCAACTTCTTACCATCATTATTAACCTTATTTCCCAAGCCCCCAACTCCTTACCGCCCAACGTCGCCCAATCGATCTCCCATCTCTCATCACTCGTAGGACACCATGGACTCATGCCCCATGATCCAGTGGAACAGCAGGAGCCTTCGTAGGAAGGTTTCTGAATTACGTCACCTCATCAGAGATTACAGTCCTGTCCTGGTTGCCGTCTCGGAGACATGGTTTGTCCCAGGGACCCGATATCGAGTTCCAGGCTTCTCTTGTCTCCGTGACGACCGTCAGGATGGCTTGGCTGGCTGTGCTCTGTTCATAAAACTATCCCTGCCCTTCTCTCAAGTACCTCTTCCTTCCCACAGTCCAGAGATAAACTCTGTGGCTGTTCGCCTCTTCAATATTTCTTTTATTTCCCTCTATATCCCTCATCCTGCTCCCCACCTTATCGCAGATATCCTTTTGATAATTTCTGCTGTCCCCCAACCTGTAGTAATAATGGGAGATTTCAATGCCCATCACACTGTCTGGGGCTCGCATCACTGCGACACATTTGGACGCTTATTGTTAGAAGCAGTCGAAGAGGCAAATCTGTGTATAGGAAATGACGGTTCCCCACACGAAGGGTTCTACCTCCCAAAATCCAAAATCTGCAGTAGATTTAACACTCTGCTCTCCTGGCCTACTCCCCTCCCTATCCTGGCAGGTACTTCCTCTCACCAGAGGAAGTGACCACTTTCCCATTCTCATCAACTTAGGACTTCGAGTTTCCCGATTACCCCCTACTCCTCTCTTAAAGTACCGACTATCGGGTGCCAAATGGGATACCTACTCCACTTCCCTTAACCTTAAACTACCTTCCTTTCCCAATCCCGCTGAAGAAAACCCAATAGTATGTTACTCCAAATTTATGGATACCATCTTAGCCTCAGCTGAGGAATCCATTCCCCTTAAAAATCCTCGAAATAACCTCTTCTCCCCTACCTGGTGGGACCCTGAGTGCACTAAAGCTATCCGGGAGCGTAACTCTGCTGAAAAATCTTATAACAGAGCCATGACCTCTGAAAACTACCTAATCTACAAAAGAACAGCGGCTAAATGTAGAAAGACTCTATCCAGCAAAAAGAAGTTAGGTTGGTTGAAGTTTTGTGAGGGCCTATCCCCATCAACCCCATCTTCCATTGTCTGGAAACAGATACGACGATTTAGGGGTTCCCATAATGCTCCCAATCCTACGTCCAATGATCCCACTTCCTGGATAGAAGACTTTGCCGATAAATTAGCTCCCCCCTTTGTGCCTGAAAATTCTAACCCCAATATTACTTCAAACCTCCATATCTCACCCAACACCCACCCCCACTTTGATCCCCCTTTTTCATGGGAAGAAATGCGGCTAGCCCTTGATGGGCTGACTGACTCCTCCCCTGGAATTGATGGAATCCCATATTCTTTTATAACCAGATCCTCACAAACCTTGAAGCAGTACTTCCTTTCCCTAATTAACAAGTTCTATGAATTAGGTACTGTCCCTGATTCCTGGAAATCCCAAATTATTGTTCCTATCCTCAAACCTGGGAAAATCCTTCTGACCCTAACTCCTACCGTCCTATTGCCCTATCCTGTGTCCCTGCAAAATCACGGAAATCCTCATAAAAAATAGGTTGGAATGGTTTGTTGAAAGTAATAGACTACTTCCTGGCTCCCAGTATGGTTTCCGCAAAGGAATGAGCACTGCAGACAGTCTCAGTATCCTCACCACAGACATTCGTATAGGTCTAAGGAACAAAAACTATGTAGTAGCTGTATTCTTAGATATTACATCAGCTTATGATAACGTCCAACTTCCGTTGCTCAGAAACAAGCTGTTACAGCTGAGTATCTCGCCGAAGATGGTACAGTTCATTAATTGTTTTTTGATGGAGAGAAATATACACATCAAAACCAGAATACAACTACAACATCCAGAACCTTATGGAAAGGATTGCCACAAGGTTCAGTCCTCAGCCCCCCCCTTTATGGCCTCTACACATATGATTTAGAAATGGTAGTTACACCTTTTTGCCAAGTGTTACAGTATGCCGATGATCTGGCTTTGTATGTCACCTCCGAATCCATTGAGGAAGCTGAAACACTTTTAAATTCTGCACTGATGTACCTAGAGGATTACTTAAATGACAATGGCTCAACAATTTCTGCAGAAAAAAGTAAATCTGTTGTATTCACCCAAAAAAGAACTATTCCCAACGTACACTTGAGATGCAACAATCAAATCATTCCTCAGCAGAATTCAGCAAATTTTTAGGGCTCTGGTTAGACACAAGGTTAACTGGTGTTCCTCACTCTGAACAAGTGGCTACTAAATGTGAGAAAATATGAACATCCTCCGATCCCTTTCTGGTGTATGGTGGGGCTCCCATCCTTTTTCCCAAAAGTTGTTATACAACTCTATAATACGCTCACACTTTGATTATGCAGCTTTTCTATTGGAGCCTGGCAACAAATCTGCCCTAGACAAACTGTCCAGAATTCAAGCCAAATGCCTTCGCACTATTTTAGGTGCAATGAAATGCTCTCCCACCAATGCGGTCCAAGTAGAATGCGGAGACCCTCCTCTCCCCCTGCGTAGGCAATTCTTGGCAGACAGATATTATACTAAGCTGCTTCAAAACTCAGACCATTCTCTTTGGCCTAAATTGCATGAACTTCTGAGACTTACTCCACCCCACAATGTTATATCCCAAATCAAACTCCCATGCCTCCTCCGTAGCCACTCAAAGTTTTCAAACCTTCCATTCCAAATTGCTAATTTCCCTATTAACCCTTTATTTTCCACCAGTTACCATGCTTTAACTTTCCAGCCCCATGTTATTTTAAATCTGGGTTTAGACAAAGACTCTCTTGATCCCAACAAGACTTTCTAAAATTATGGGTAATAAGTGGACTGATTGGCTAACAGTGTTTACGGATGCCTCCAAACTGAATCATAATGGTGATGTTGGCTCTGCTGTTTGGATCCCTAAATACAGAATAGTTCTTAGTAACAAGTGCCCCCCCACTAGCCTCAGTTTTCACTGGTGAGGCCACGGCTATTCTTGAAGCCATTCATTATGTCACATCACACTCCATCAATAAAACCATCATACTGACTGATTCTAAGAGTTGTCTGCAGGCACTCTTGGCTAATCAGTTCAAATGTAAAATAAATATCCCATAATACTTAAAATTAAAGAGAGTCTCTTAAAGTCCCATGAATTAGGCTTACAAATAGTGTTAGCATGGATCCCTGGACATGCTGGCATATCAGGTAATGAGTCTGCTGATTTCCATGCCAAACAGGCTACTATCTCCGGAAATAAGGATCATTACCATGTTTACTCCCACGATATATCCACAACATGCCAACCTAAGCTGCTCGAAAGCTGGAACTCAGTCTGGACCAGAACAAAGACAATAACAGGCAAATTTTACGGACAAATACAACCATCTATCCCCCTAAACCCTGGTTTTTAAATTTAAGACCATCCCCAAACAGATTACATCCACAATTTGCCGCCTGCGGTTGGGTTTTGCTTGCACGCCGGTGTTCCTCTCTAAAATAAGAATACGCGATAGCTCTCTTTGTGAATGTGGCTTAGCAGACGGCACTACCGATCATATTTTCTTTGAGTGTGATAGATCTCAGTCCTCCCTTTACAATTTGATCCCCTCTGACCTTCCTCGTCCCTCTGATTTCTCCAATCTTCTTCCTCTTGTTTTTACCCCTTTGTGTATGTCCTAAGTAAATATATCCATAAAACAACATCAAACTATGACTTGTTTTGTTTAAATTGTGTATATATCATAATATGTGTCTTAACTATTTTATAAGAAATAATATCTTTTTATGTCTATTTTGTGATGTCATGTTTGTGTTTGTCCATTACAGTTACATTTAAAATATATATATAAGTAACCACTAACAAAGTACTTGAGTGTACACTTCACCGATCATCTGAACCAACAACCCTGCCTCATCACTGAACATATGCCAGAAGTCTGCCATCAAACTGAAGACTATCTGAAGTGGACCGATCATCTGAATCAAGACTCCTATCTCTTCAGTGAATAAAAGTCCAGAAGACCATCCTAATGTTGAAACGCTAGACACTGGCGAAATTACGGTGACACTACCGAATGGAAGCCATTACAAAAAGTTGAAGTTGAAGTTTCAATGATTTTGGAAGGTCAGATCACGATTTTTTTTTGTTTTTATGTGAATTCACTAGTCCTGGTCCATCCAGGACAAATATGCTACCGATGAGATGAATACAAATACGTGTTCTTTGTCCAGGTTTATCTAGGTATGTACCTATCATTAGTAGGTACCTAAGTACCTTATGTATTTACGATTACAAACTTATACTTAGTAGTTATTTGATACCCAGTGTACGAGTAATACTTACAAGTTAAACTTATTTTGAAGCTAGTTCATATTATGTGAAGAATGTCCACCAATATTTATCTAATTACGAGTATTTATTCATAAACTGTCCACTTAAAAGTTATAAGCAAAGCAGCGTTCTCAAGAAATTAACATGTTTTTGATTTGTCCATCTTTCAACTAATGATAGATAGTTCACTAAATACAAAAATGTTTTATTTGCCATAAAAATACATAGGTGAATTAAGCGCTTATAGCCCCTGCACTAGGTGAGACCTGTATCGCAGGGAGGGTTTTTTTCGGATTAAAGCTATTCGATATTTGTTTCGACAGCCCTGCTGCTATTTCTGCCTAAAACCAATCTGCATCCCAAATTGCTTTCCGAACAGTTTAGTTGTCCCACCCCATTATAGTAACAAACATACAAATTTTCACATAATCTTTCATATATAAAAAAGAATTGTTCGAGGGCCTCGCTAAAACTTGACAACGGCTGGGCCAATTTGGTTAATTTTTGAACGTTTGTTTTGAAACGTTTGTCGTAGCTCAGGGAAGGTTTAAAAGGTGAGAAAACATGGAAAAGTTGCGAAGAAGAGAGTAAAAACAACAATTTCATTTTCTCAACTGAAACTGTTCTACATAATTTCCAGACAAAGATTTGACGTTACCGATCAAAATTTTCAGCCAATCAGACTAAGTAGTACAGAGTTAGAGTGTGCGCAATTTAACTCTGCGCGCGGAAAAATCCGGAACTAATTGACGCGCCGTCATCTTCTTGTTTATAATATTTTACATAATGTATAAGGGATTTTGTAATTAATATTTCACATAATAATACGAGTATAAGCGATTTTACCCGCGTATTTCCCGACCTCAACATTTTTAGCGATAAAAATGTAACATGTGCGCTATTCCAGACTTTAATCTAAGTGTGTCCTATATTCCAACCTGATTCGTTCAGGCATTCCGTCGTGATTAAGCTACAGACATCTAAACATCCGAACTTCCATATTTAAAACTGTAATAAGATATATAATAGATAATGTGAATAATTAGATATATAACAGAGATTGATAAACCAGTCAGTCATCAAGATTCATATTCCAATAGATCCATTTGACAAGAAAAAAACCAGTTGACCACTTTAGACATACATATGTAGTTGATCTAGACGGATGAACTGATCTTTCATATCTGATTGAAATCTCAAATCATAATCCTTTATTTTTTCGAGGGCCAAAAAAAACGTGAATGTTAATTTTCGTGAATAATTAAATATGACTCATGTACCCAAATTTAAGCAGACTTAAAAAAAATCTCGTGGGTCGGTGAAAGTCAGGTGTGATCTAAATTCTACCTATTTCCATCTACTAAGTAATAATATCACTTCTTTAAAAATAATTTCTACATTATTCAGTGGACTAAATATCTAATGCCCGTCGGAATAACGAGTCCAATAAAACTGGATATTTTTACGAGTGACTGAACTAAGAAAGATTGGGCCTCTGACTACCTGATTTAGTCTCCATCCACCAACAGCACTTCTTTGATTCGTATACTGCACATTAAAAATCTGTAACTGTAACTGAACTCTAATCTATGCTTTAAATAGAAACTCTTTTCTAATAGCAAGTTAAAATGACGACCACTTTTTACTATTTAGATATGTATAAGATCAATGACCGGAGTTTTTCACATTATCTTTCTTAACAATAAGAGCAATACCTATCTACATAATAATATATTGTCAAAACAATTCGGTGTTTAAAGTATTGTCTGATAGTTGGTAGTGAAACATTGTTTAGAAATGTCCCTTTTGATAACGCAGGGATAACCAACATTTTATATTTTTAACAATATGTACCTACCTCTAGAATTTTTATAACATATACATACATAGTGATGGAATCCCTTATGATAAGCTACACGCCTCCCAATAACAACATTTAGGAAGATATTTGAACACGAAGAGTTCAAAGGTACTAAAAAAGTACCTAATACCTAGCACTTCACTGCGCTCGACATCAAATACAAAATGTATTTATTCTGAAATTTCTTTGGAAACATTGCTCTTCAACACCTAACACAGTTATGGTACCTACACCTATGGCACCTGCTAGGCGATAGTGTAACTGGAAAAGTTATGATACTTTCCCAGGCGGACTCTGCAAAGAGTCATAACACTACAAAATTAGTAAGTTTTCTAAAATATATAATTATTTTGAAACAGTTTAAAACTTGGTATCTACATATTTACATTTATTAACCGACTTCCAAAAAAAGGAGGAGGTTATCAATTCGACCCCTTTTGTTTTTTTGTTGTTGTTTTTGTTTGTTTTTTGTTGTTTTTTTTTTATGTATGTTACCTGATTTCTCGAGAACCTCTGAACCGATTTTAAAATTTATTTTTGTGTTCGGATGGGTATGCTTCCCGAATGGTCCCATATAAATCTTTTCGAAATCGGTCAAGTAGTTTTTGAAATATGAACCAAAAACTGAAAATTTGCGTACAATTATCTGGATGACGTAGTTGTAGATTTCACAAAAGTTATGAATCTCGACCCTGTCAATACAAAATTGTGTAAATGAATTTTTTGAATCTTTAATAAAAACTTGTTTTTAACCCCCCACCCAAAAAAAGGGGTGTTATAAGTGACGTCGATGTCTGTCTGTGTGTCTGTCTGTCTGCTGTGGCACCGTAGTAGAACTCAAACAGATGGGCCGATTTCGATGCGGTTTCTTTTATTTCAAGGTTAATACCATAGCAAATGTTCTTAGCTATGTCTGGTTAATGTCGATTTAAGATGGCCGCCTCCACAAAATGGCGGACAAAATATTTCTTCACAACCTACCTCAATTTGGGTATCAAATGAAAGGGCTTGACTAGTAGAGTATTATGTACTATAACAAATTTCAAATCCAAAATGGCCACCACGACAAAATGGCGAATTATATTAAATTTTTCATTACTACCTCAATTTGGGTATCAAACGAAAGAGCTTGACTAGTAGAATATTTTGCACTATGAAAAAAATAAAATCCAAGATGGCCGCTTCCACAAAATGCCGAAATACATTTATTTTTTCACAACTCCCTTTATATGGGTATCAAATGAAAGGGCTTGACTAGTAGAATGTTGTACAGATAACAAACCCAAGGTAGTCGGGGGTTAATCAACATTTTTAATTTTGTTCTTGTACACTAAAAAGAGTAAAATAAACTATTTTCGTACAAAAAATTAAACCGACTTCAAAACCACAAATAGGCACTCAAAAGCGAAAAATAAACTAAAATCATTATTATAAGCGCTACTCACTCATCTATTTGAAGTCGGTGCCAGTCAGGTCAAAAAGTTAGTAGATTGATGCTATGTAGGCACAGGTAAGTAGTATCTATCCTATACCTGTTAGATTTGGCTGGCACCGAGTTCAAATAGATGCGTGAGTAGCGCTTATAATAATGATTTTAGTTTATTTTTCGCTTTTGAGTGCCTATTTGTGGTTTTGAAGTCGGTTTAATTTTTTGTACGAAAATAGTTTATTTATAGGCACTAGTGACTAACTTTATAATTATAAATTATAGCAAGTGCCAAATCAAACTGAAATTTTGTAGTTGTGCAAGTTACCTACTTACCAAATTGTATGGAAGTTAATATTCAATTCTCAGCTGTTTTAATCGGCATTCTACACTAGTAGGTAAGCAAAATATACCGCGTGAAAAGGTAGGTAGCGCCAGATATGAATATTAGAAGCAACTTCTAAAAAACATTGCATCATTATTTGCGTTTGAAAAATTATAGAACAAAACTAAAGTGCCATTTCAATCGAACTGCTTCGAATTGAAATGCTTGCAATCGCGAAAATAATTTTCATCAGATATTGACGTCGTATTTACATTCTAAGAATTTAAAAACAAAATCACACGTAGGTACCTACGTGTGATTTTGTTTTTGTCCCTGGAAAGCATACAATGGTACGAATACGTTTTCAGCTACAGCTGCCATCCTACTAATATTATAATGCGAAAGTTTGGATGTTTGTTGCTCAATTTCGGCGGAATGGCATAACGGATCGGGTTGAAATTTGGAACACAGTATATAAGCCCGAATAGCACTTATATTTATTTATCTTAGGTACACAACGGGAACGGGAAATACGCGGGAAAAACCGCGGGGTGCTGTTAATTCGGAATTTAACAGGTATCATCATCATCTACAGCCTTCTCTATCTCAATGCTGAGTATAGACCTCAGTTTTATCACGACTTCTTCCTAGATCCTGTGCCAAGTTCGACCAGCAATAAAGTCCCTTGACGACCCACCCTGCAGCTAGACTACACCCTACACTCCGCTTCCTTACCTCCGCCGCCAAACGATCACAACCCTACTCCCATCTGATACTCGTATCACAGCGTGTCCGATTCGACTACATTTTAGCTGCATTGTCGTAGTTCTTCGTAGGTTATTATTATCGGAGTTCGATGTCAAGCACGGCGCTCTCCATGGCTCTCTATGCTACTCTGATATCGGATGTAGCCTCATGTGTAAATGTCCATGGTAGTGTTCTATTTACTAATATCTTGCAAGTGTAAGATAAAAGAGTAGTTTATAATTTTATAAAGATCCTAAAATCCTGAAGACTCATCCACATGTCATTATTTTCTGAGCTTATTTTTCATATTTAACTACACTGATTTTATTATAATTAGGTATTATCATTACAGTTGAACATATGCATAGGCTCCCTATTTAATATTGTAAAAGCTTATCCTTTTTTACGAGGATGAAATGTATTTACGTATACCCGACGTTTGTGGGGAACGGTCCAGTTATGTTGGACTAGACAGTACGAGTGGCGCTCCTTACAGACTAAAACCTCCACAGGGCTCCCTCCCTTTGGTAAAAGTTTATTGTACTGTAATTTACTTATACGTAGATCAAACATGTAGAATCGGTTTCTCAGGATTCTGTTAGATAGAGAACGTTAATATTTTTTATGTATTAAAAAAACAGACATAAAAATATGAAATTAGTAGATACCTAAATATTTGATAAGCTATGGACACGAAACTACGATGGATCCAAGTAGGTACCTACCTAATTAGACAACCGTCGAGATTGTATAATTTTAAGATTGAGATTATAGATCTCTATAAAGTAAGTCTTATTAAAAAGATATATAAGTAATTTAATTTGACATGTTTTTTTAAATGTTCACTAAAAAGTATTTACACATGTGAACGATTAGTAATCACACGGGTGTAGATTCTAGTTTTCAGTATATATTTTAGTAGACGAATTGCAATTGTGTTTGCAGCTGTTCTTATTAAGACAAATTGAAAAATTCGTAAGATGCTAATGAACACACATACCCACTAAATTTTATATCGATCTGTCGCAAATATGGGTGTGGCTGAATGAATTGACACACCTTTATCTGTGATGCCGTTTTCCCCGATATCTCCCAAACGTTCGATTGATATGAAATTCTCAATGAAAAATATTTATCACTGTTATGTTTGTGTTCATGCTGACACTGACGTCTTGTTTTGGTAGTGGGCATGGCCATACCAAGGAGTTTATTTAGGTACTTACATGAAATTTGTACCTACTATATTTAACATACAATTAAGATCAGAATTGTTTGCAAAAATATCTAACGCCCTAGATACGAAGGCATTTATCATTATACACAGGTATAGAAAGAGACGCCCGATTAATTTTATACCATAACGTACGAGAGAAAGAGGTGGATGCCTCACCAGACTTACACTCTCCAGTTTGTTTAAAACCTCTTTGACTCGTATGATGTGACGACAGTTCGTTCACCGAGACTACGTCATTGGGCAAAGAAAATTTACAGAACTCCATGAAACAAAGTACCTCACTGTAACGAGGAGATTTCAAATGAGACAAACAAATATAACAAATGGCAGCTACCTGAACCTAACATGATTTGCAGATAGGTATTTTGTCGAAATTATGTTCGTTAAAAACATTTTCATTATGACGTGTCTAGCGTTGTTTTTGACTCTCCATTGACTTTTACGCATCATCACACATAAACACGACAAGTTCATGGAACAATCTGTTGTTTCCTTGATAAATTTGTATGTTTATCTACGTAAAATTAAAGAAGCGAGTAGGTGATGTTAGTACCTAATTTAATACTAAAACCCACTATTGCCATCTAGTACTTACGTAAAGCACGTACAATTTTTTTTCTTTAAACATCTTTTTCTTTCAAAATTATGTTTAAATTTTTTAATGTTGTATGTAGGTTTTTATATAGTTCGACTAACAATTCTTCAGTTGACAAATAATTTAGTATTTTTTTAAATCTCATTTACTCTAGCTTTAGATATTAATGCGACGTAATTTTTAACACACTAATCTATTTCGTAGATATTTAAAATACCTCTCCATCTGTATTATTTTATTGTGCAATACGATAGACCATTTTTGTCACATATTACATCATTTGATTTGCATAACAGGTATATAAAGAGGGATTCCTTTAGCAGATGTGACTAGAATAAAAAAAGCGATATAAAAAGACAGTTCAAAGTCCCCTTTAATGAATATGCAAGTTACCTACGCCATAGGAATTCTCCATTTTATTTTAATCTGCGTTGTAGGTTGTAGACCACTTTTACCGAAGGGTGATTACGTATTTATGAACGTGTATAATACTAACGGCGCCCCGCGTAGTTCCCGTTTCCGTTAGTTTCCCGTGATAAAAAGTAGTCTACGTGCTATTTATTCCAGACTATAATCTAAGTGGATTACAAATATCAACCCGATCCGTACAGACGATGCGACGTGATTTAGCAACAAACATCCAAACTTTCGCATTTATAATATTAGTAAGTTTTTTTTTTAAATAAATACACGTAACTCACGTTTCATATAGTCGGTCAAGTCCGACTACATCAAACACAAAACAGCAGTGCTAAACGAGTTGCAAACGCGCGCGCACTCTCCTTGAAGAAGATCGCCGGATGCGATCGAAACTTGAGTCGGACTGGACCGACTAAATCAAAAGTGAGTTACCCGTTTATTTATTTAAAATGTGTAAAAAACTACGTTAGTTTTCATACTAAGGTTTTTTCAAAGTGTAGGCGTTTGTGTAGTTTAGCCTACCAAAGGTTTGGTGGACTTTGAGATGCTGTCAATATACATTATTTCACTTCGCACATTGCTCTTCTAAAAATATGTTTGGTACTTTCCCGTGTCCAACAATTTGTAACAACAATATTCATCAATAACGACTACCCAATACGGATTTATCTTGTTATAATGTGGCGAGATAACATAAACTTTTGTTCTTCATTTAACTGTTTGCAACTCTTTTAAAAAGACCCTGCTGAATCAAATTCGAATTCATTTGTTCAATCACCAACTTTGGAAAATAACATAATAATAATAAAGTATTGTTTGTAAATAAAATAAAAAACTTGCCGCGTACAAAGATTTTTATACAGCAATACTATGAAATACTAAAACTCTGTATTTAACTACATTTTCGTGTTTTAGGCAAATTATTTCATTTCATCATACCTAAGTCCCAAACATACCGAAAACCGAAAATTTATTATTATTTATTAGTCTTTTATAAAACCTTAAATTGAGTGTTTTAACTCTCAGCTGTATTTAACTCACTCTCAATGTTATAAACCGAAACCGGTTTCCGAAATAAGAAATTTGTTTATTTCAATATGATTAAGAAACGCAAAAATGAATGAAGTTGATACTTACTCGTACTATAACGTATTTCTTTACCTCATACTGCTTTAACGACGTAGAGTTGTCAAAACATAGGTAAATATTATCTATAACGTATAGATATCATTTCATTATTGACATTGGCCCAGGCGAGAGTGCGATATTAAGGTGAATATAGTTCAAGGCCTCACTTGAAAAGTCATTGATATATCCGGTTGGATTAACCATTTCACAGTGACATTTACTTTTGAGAAAAATACAGCTGTCACGCTTCAATAAACCATATCCATTTCTATTTCGACTGTCGTAGTGGCTTAGTTGGTAGTAGCTCTGCCTACGAAGCCGAGGGTCGTGGGTTCGATCCCCACCCAGTGCAAATATTTGTGTGATGAATGCAAATGTTTGCACTGTGTCTGGGTGTTTCTATGTATAATATGTATGTATTTAAAACTATATAAGTATTATATCATCTATCTGGCTGCCATCACACAAGCTTTGCTTAGTTTGGGGTCAGATAGTGTTGTGTGTGAATTGTCCACCAATATTTATTTATTTATTTCATCATCATCCACAAACTTCTTCATTCTACAAGACTCAGGATACTGTTGCCAAATTGGCTCACTCAGATTGAATTACGGCTTTGGTTCTTCTTTGAGAATCAGACCCCATTTTCAGCAATGTGTCCAATAACTGGGCTTAAGGCAAAGTCAAAGTACTTTATTCATTCATAATTAATAAAAAAAATCACAATTATTATAATAATAAAAAATGAAAACAAAAGAAAGAGCATACAAATTGGACATATTTTCAAAGTTTAAAATGACTACTTTACTGTATTACAATAATTATTGTACAGAAAACTGTCAAGCATTATACGAGTATATAATATGTTTTTATTACAATTTTATTGTACTGACCCATGTCAAATTTATTTTTTTACTTTTTTATGGGAACTTATCTTTATGGGGGCTTACTACTACTAACTTTTTATGGTGGCTTATTTTATATTATTTAAACATCACAACGTGAATTTAATCTACAATTTTACACAGCACACGAATTAAGAACTCCACAATGAAGAGGTGGATAATCTTCGATTTAATAATGGGCACGTTTTCACGTGGCACGTTAAACGTGAAAGGCAAGAAATGTAGGATTTTCACCGCTTTTTGCATCACCAAAGATATATTCGTGTTATTTCATAAATGTGTTTCTTAGGTGCAATAGAACAACTACCTAGCTTTCTTCGGTTTCAATGCTGCATATTAGGATCTTAGTATCGAGATTTATGTTGAGGTGTCTTTGAATAGAAGCTCCACTCACTAATATAGCAAACAACTCTCGAATATCTTTTTAGTAGATTTTACCAAATATAGAAAACATGATCCATATATTAGAATGAGATTATTTTTGCATCTAGACTTAAATTTTTGACCTCTATTATACCTAATAATCTAGTATGATACCAATAAGTGAAGTGTGGTATTATTGGCGGTATTGGGTAGGCGTGTGACGCGCCGGCCGGTCCGTTGCCGCCGGCCGATCCACCGCACCGGTGCGCGCGCGCACGCAAGATAACGCTCTATGACATCAGATAGAAGCATAGAAGCGCGCGTGCCGATCCGCCGTATATAAGCTCGACACCCGGCAATCAGCATTCATTCAGCATCTACAGCTCATAGATGATATAACTATTTTAATTCGTGGCAATGATCTACGCTCTCATGCATTATCCCAACATAGTGAACAATAAACTGAACTACGAACATATTTGGCATAGTGATAATTGGTGTGACGGACATTCTCCCCTATTCGAGCATCAACAGAGATAACACGAGTCATTCAGATCGAGTGCATCGATTAAAAGGTAAATATTATTTGTTATTAATATAATTATCAAGTTATAATCAATTTCGAATTACTAATGTGCATCTATTAAATTATAGCACATGCATAATCGTACATATCCGCATTGAAACACTAACTCCTCCGATAGTAAACGACGTTGTTGTCGAAGGTGAAAACGTGTTTTCAGACATTGATAATGTTTTAGATCTGTAAAGGTTATTTTCTGAAGAACCATCGCGAATTCCTCATTTGCGTCAATGAAGATAAGAGGTCGTCACAGTGATTCGCGATTTTTTTTGATAAAAGCTCCCAATTATCTTTTATCTTGTGGGGTCAACCGATAGAGGCGGTGAGACGACTACACGCTTTAAGTTCAATGGAAGCAAATGTAAGGTTTTATAATAGGGAAGTGTTGCATACCCTCCGTGGGCCAGTGTGGTGAGATGTCTAGACGTGTCCGAGTAAACCGATCTAAGCTAGCGGTATCTTATGTTGACCGCTCACGCTTCACCGCGTCCACGCAGGGCTACCGGCTAGCAACAGCAAATTACTCTCAATACTCACTTTCTGCAACTAGCACAATACAAAAAAATATCTATAAATTAAACTATTCGCTGACTAATTCTAAAATTGCTCGATTGTGTTCTCTGTAATTGAGGACTAAATTGAAATTTCTCAAAATCCTGTAGGGTTGGTTTACATAAAAAACGGAGAAACTGATATGGTTCCTTTATATTATTTACAGAGCAAATTTCAATCGTTCAGTCGCAACCAGTCCGTACAGTGGAAGCAGCGCAGACGAACCTACGTTGTTGACAATCCTAGACGATTATAAGTGTACTAGACGAGAAGATTTTAAAAGATAATTTAGAGATAAATAAGAAAAAGAAATGGCTCAAGTGCAAACTGCTCCAGAAATGAGCCTGCCAGCGGCGATCTCCGTGGATCAAGAACAGGGAAACCTTAGTATGTTCGCTATGACGGTGGCGGCGATCCATTCGCTAGTCAAACCATGGCAGACCCGAGTGGTACCCGGTGCACCCGAGGCTAAAGACAGGACTATTACTCTAGCTGAAGTATCCCAACACGACACGCCACGGGACTGCTGGGTGGTCATATACGACCGCGTTTACGACATCTCTGATTTCTTCGATGAGGTTAGTACCTACAGTGCTGTAATACTACTAGTACTTGCTTTCAGTGTAACATCGAATAATAACTCGATATCTTAATAGCGTCACTATGACGACAAGTGGAGGAGCGCACAGTTCAATGTAGAACAATCTTGACCTGCTAGGCCTAGAACACTCCATTATCATCAATTCGTATCTGTTCTCACGTAAACTGCTTTAAAAGTCAAGATAAGGCGTTTTTTCAGGACAAACCAGAATAAATTCTCGTAAAATCTTTACATGTAAAATAAATGGTTTCTCGGTTTTAAATTAGTTTTTTAACCCCCGACCAAAAAAAGGGGTGTTATAAGTTTGACGTCGATGTCTGTCTGTCTGTGTGTGTGTGTGTGTCTGTCTGTGGCACCGTAGAGCTCAAACGGGTGGGCCGATTTCGATGCGATTTTTTTTATTTGAAGATAGATATCCGTGTAGCTAAGAACACCCAGCTATGTTTGGTCAATATCGATTCAAGATGGCCACCTCCACAAAATGGCGGACAAAATATTTCTTCACAGCCTACCTCAATATGGGTATCAAATGAAAGGGCTTGACTAGTAAAATACTATACACTATAAAAAAATCAAATCCAAGATGGCCGCCACCACAAAATGGTGAAATATATAATTTTTTTCACTACTACCTCAATATGGGTATCAAACGAAAGGGCTTGACTCGTAGAATACTTTGCACTATGACAAATTTCTAATCCAAGATGGCCGCTACCACAAAATGCCGAAATATATTTCTTTTTTCACGACTCCCTTAATATGGGTATCAAATGAAAGGGCTTAACCAGTAGAATGTTGTACAGATAACAAACTCGAGGTAGTCGGGGGTTAATCAAAATTTTTAATTTTGTTCTTGTTCTTGTTTTAGCATCCCGGTGGAGCAGACATTATGCTTGAATACGCAGGAAGTGACGCAAGCACTGCTTTCCGAAGTTCCGGACATTCGCGGATGGCGTCGAAAGCTCTGGAGCGATTCCTGGTTGGAGAACTGCCTATGCACGAGCGCATGTACCGCCGCCCCGGCGGGCTCAAACTCAGCGATCTGCCTGAGTAACGAACGCCAAACGTATCGTTACAGAGCTAATATCAGAGCGAGAGAGAGTTCGACACTCGTGGTTGAGCACAATGAAGACAAGTAGAAGAAGTATCGGAGTCAGCAAGTCTAAAATTAAATTAATTATTAAGTATCTGATTAGTATCGTAATTGGCAGACATTTTTTTTATTCCAAGTTTGTTTTGTATTTTTTTTTTGTTTGTAGAGATGTAGTGAAGATTTTGTATCCGAGATGGGTAGCGGGAATAGATTTGGTATTGCAAAGATTGTATCAATATCAGTATGATTTTACTACTTATTATATACAACTGTATAGCAACGTAGTCAGCTAGATAGATATTAGTAATTTATTATATCTTGTGAGGAGAAGACAGTTTAAATATTAGTTTGTTAACCTTACCGCTGCTAATGCCTTGACATACGAGCGCGATAAGGGAACTTAGACATCAATAATGTACTTAAACTAGCGCGAACCAGTGTTTGTTGAAGAACTTAAGTTAGCAATTATGATTTGAATAATGTCAAAAATTCAATACACTTAATGCAACTCCTAACCAAATGTTCATGCAAAAACTTTAGAGATTACTTAGGCACTAGTTACTTGTTAGTATTTGTAATGCAATCGAATCGATCGATTGCACAGGTACAGTAAGTCTAATAACCTGATTACTTAGTGGATTGTAATAGAATTTCACCAAACTTTTCTTATATTTTTTTTACATTATTATAAAACCTTTGGTTAATGTTTTAAAATAAATTCAGGTGACATTTCTAATTTACTTTCAACTTCAACTCTTGGGTTATGGCTTTTCTTGTGGTTTAGCCTCACAATTTTGTCAATGTCAAGTATAAATATAATATATAATCTAAATTTTTGAAGAAAAAACGGACGACGCGTACTTCTAATTTACTTTAATGAAACTTTGATGAAAATCGACATCGATCAAGCCTTTAGATTACTCAGTATTAATTAATCAATTGTCAAATTCGCATGTTTTACAGCGATCGGACTAAATTGAATGTTCCTAATGATTATATTGTTTAATTAAGAAATAAATGTTTACTATAATTTAGTCATGTATTTCATTTATCTTGTTTCTGGATATCACGTACAAAGAATTCTTATCTTTGACTTCCTCACCTCTCAATTTGGACTATCGTCATTCATCATTTCACGATTGAATGACTTTTTACAGATAGGAACATGAGAATAAGAATTAAAACACACATTACAATGATTGTAAAATTGTATTACTAAATGAGTTTCAGATGAGATTCGTTGGTTTTGAAATAAAGTTTAACAATTCATTAAATACTAATTTATGAAGTGGTGTTTAATACAAAGTATAAAAATTAACACACTCATATCGAGAAATATGGGTATGTGTCTGCCAGTCAGAATATTTTTTTTCTCTTCATCTAATAGCTCCAGTGGAGGTAAAATAACACCAAGAAATAAAACAGTGATAAAACAGGATAGCTGGTAACAGCTGCATTTTTGTATTGTAAAATTTTCAGTAAGGTTGAGCACAAAACCTAAACAACTCAAGATACACTTCGTACCTACATACTCTACAAACGGCTGCTATGACCAGTTCTCATTGTTTTCAAAAACGAAGGAATTTAAAGGCCCTTTATACTTAATGTAATCATTTAGCCTCTATAGTAGAAAAAATAACAGGGCCGATAGTTTATTAATATTGCTTTGTAGATTAATAAAATTTTCAGCCATGTTCCCAAAGGTTGAACCAATCTTGATTTAGAAATTTAGGGCATTTCAGGTAAATAACTACGAAATAATTATACAGGGTTACCCAGAACACCCATACCTGTTCTCGAAAGGGACGCGCTTTGATCATGATTACGGACAACTTTTACTTCAGGAATTACAGCGATAGAAAAACAGCTAACATAGCTTTTAAACTTTAGACATTTGAGCTCATATTGAAAGTCTTAATAGAGATACATTTTTAACCCCCGACTAAAAAAATGGGTGTTATAAGTTTGACGTCGATGTCTTCTGTCTGTATGTGTGTCTGTTTGTCTGTGTGAGTCTGTGACACCGTAGATCTTAACAGATGGGCTGATTTTGATGCGTTTTTTTTATTTGAAGCCGTGCGGATTCTTTTAGCTATGTTTGGTTAATATCGATTCAAGATGGCCGCCTCTACAAAATGGCAGACAAAATATTTCTTCACAACCTACCTCAATATGGGTATCAAATGAAAGGGCTTGACTAGTAGAATACTATACACTATAACAAATTTCAAATTCAAGATGGCCGCCACCACAAAATGGCAAATTATACTATTTTTTTCACTACTACCTCAATATCATATTCTTTCATGATTTCGTAGTTGGCCTAATAGAGTACGAGTTGTTCGTAATTATGAGTAGGTAGGTAAAAAGTATGACAACGTATGATGTTACATAATGGATGGCGAACGCTATCGCGCTTCACAATATGCATTTCAAAGTACATTAAATGCTTACCAATTATAAACTAAGTATTTATATTGTCTTTGCAACTACAACACATTACAAATCAAATGAAATGCATTTATGTGGAACTTAAAAATAATGAGTCTATACAAAAACAGGAGTCTACTGGCCACGAACTAGTTAGAAACTAGTGGCATCTTCCAACTTGTACATGAAAAAAAAGTTACAAATATTTGAATGAATACCTACCTACATTAATAATAATTTGTTAGAAAATAAATAATTAACGAAAATTAACAAACAATAATTTAAAACAGTTATAAGCATTGAACAGATATAATAACTAGGACAACTAAGATACCAACAGAAAAGGGACTTTAAAACCAATTTTGGAGTATTTTTTAGCTTTACGATCTCTGACCTGAGTCGATTCTGGTTCAGAATGACTATCCACATGTTGGCACAAAGCCACCCGGAGTACAAAAAGCTACGAAACTGTTAGTACTTAGCACTCATCAAAAAGAACTGATGTGGGGTATAATCTAGGCCTAAAATTACGAACAGTTCTGATCGCAAATAATTTTGTTCTACCTATAATATATTCTTAATATTTACTTAGGTGATTAGAATTGCAGAATTATCACGCAGCTACGAGTAATTTACCGCAGAGCTTTTACTACAGTTACTATACAAACTGGAATAACGTACAAACTTCCGCTGCAAGGATCACACCTTCTTGCCGAATCTGTAACAAAAACTTCAATTTAGTCGAATTTGATCATTCTCTTAGGCTCCTTGGCCTATGACTTTACTCAAGTACTTACCCAATCAATTTCATTGGTTGACGAAATTTTAACCTAACAGAGACATGTAAGGGTTGCCTGGAAGAGATCGCTCTAAGCGATAAGGCCGCCAATTGAAATGTCATTTTTTTTTATTATTAGTTAAGTTAATTGTTTTTCTATTGTATTATGGCTTTTAATAAAGAGTTTTCTTATCTTATCTAAGGGTTTTTACCCACTGGATAGGTATGGATTGTTTCATAATACGTAGATACGTACATGTGCGATAAAACGTATACCTAGTAGTTTTTCCAAGAACTTGATTGGAAGCTGAACCGGAGAGTTTACAAGGAATAGGTTTTTTCCTCCTCTAAATTAAACTTTCCTAGTGTATGAAGGGTCCTCTCCGCAAAATGTTTATGTTCTTTATTAGTCCAGGATCCCTGGTATAATTTGTAATTAATTACTATCAAGCTATTCAATTCCAGCAATTTCCTGTAAGAAACTCTCGATTGTGCGTAGGACCTCTCGATTGTGATTTCTGAGCGTACGACCGAGATAATGTATCACCCAATTGTAGGACAATATGGCTGTTCAATTATATTAATATTAGCTATGTAAAAAATCAGCTGGTTAATAATTATTTTAT
This sequence comes from Ectropis grisescens, assembly GCA_017562165.1. Lineage (NCBI taxonomy): Eukaryota > Metazoa > Arthropoda > Insecta > Lepidoptera > Geometridae > Ectropis > Ectropis grisescens. The sequence goes on from CM029770.1 coordinate 21,628,947, forward strand.
GACCTCGTGATCGATACAGGAAGCCTTATTATGTTTTGATAAAATTGGGCTTTACGTAGAAAGCATAATAATAATAGTCTTGTTTTTGTTGTGTTCTATGGTATTTCTCCAGGCTACACGTGATCCCGAAAAACGCAAAAGCGAACGCAGTATTCAAAATAAACGTACCCACAAAGCAAAAATTAAAAGAATGTGATTAGAAATCATAGATGTTTTTAGAAATAAAGAAGCTTTGTAAACTTTCAAATTTGCCTGGCTCAGCTGATGAGCTGAGCACATGTATTCTTCATAAAGTTATTAATTAGCGAATGGAGTCAATGATGTGGACTTATAAAGTGCAACATCTACTAATAAAAAAGTTATTTACTTCACTCAACTGAAATTTATCGATTTACTTTTTATTTCTATACATAATGTTAAATGATGAAAGTTAAAACTACGAAATTAAGAACAAAAAAATATATTAAAATATGAAAAAAAATAAGATAAAATATGTGAAAAAATAAGATAAAATATGATAAATAATGATAAAAACTGGAACTGATTAGTGACTAAGTCGGTATGTGAGGTAAATTTTCTTTGAACTGATCAGAGGCTGAGTTGGAAAGTAAGGAAAATTTCTTTAAAATGATCAGGGACTGAGCCAGAACGTGAGAGAAATTTCTCAGAACTAACTGAGTCGGAAAGTGGAAATATAAAATCTAAGTCACTGATCCAGGAAATTAGCTTCGTGAGGTGATGTGATAACATATCCATGAACCGATGTTGACTTTAGATCAGACAGATTTGACAATGACAAAAAGCCTTCAAATTTTAATAATCTACGTTAAGTCTTAGGCTAAGAACTCATGGAGCGGTATCCAACATCCAACATGGGCCCCCAACTTCTGTAGAATGCAGATTTATATCAAAATATTGAAATCAAAACTCACGAGGCGGTTAACGCCCGCGGCGCGCGCGGCTGCCACGCGGCTCCCGCGCGGTCGCGGCTATCCCGTCACCCGCCACGTTCGCGTGCGAAAATCTCACCCACGGCGGCTGCGAAACCGCGAAAATCAGCGGTCTCGTGAGTTTTTAAATAAAACCGTCGCCCGTCGCGAATCACGCCCGCGCACGGCCGTGATTCGCGGTACGTGTCCATCTCCTTTCTTAGCAAGGTTGCCTGGTAGAGATTTCTCTAAGCAATAAGGTCACCCATTAAAATATTTCATTTTCGCGGTACGTGTCCATCTCCTTTCTGAGCAAGGTTGCCTGGTAGAGATTTCTCTAAGCAATAAGGTCACCCATTAAAATATTTCATTAATAGCTTTAATGTAAACAACCTTGGTTTTGTGGTTTTATGGGTAGGTAAATGCAAAATAATATGGTAATTTAGGGTGTCCTAGGAAAGGTGAGTAACTATTATACTGAGCGTTGAAATTTGTGTATTGTAGAGTCAGTTAAATAGCTTGAGTAGAAGGAAAGAGACTTTCCCTAGCCACATACAAATTTACATATTTTTTTGTTTTTAACTTAAGATTGACTAGACGAGCAGGACATGTGCCTGATGGTAAGCAACATGCCTACCACATAACAGCACAGTGACCCGCAGCTATTGGAACATGAAGAGTCCAAATCATTACCTAGCACTGCACTGCGCTCGTCACACAGAGATCTAAGATATTTATAGAATTCCACATCATCCATAGAAATTATTTGATGATTGTCATCTCATCATCCTAAGCTGGTTGAATTTAGGAACAACTCAACGGATAATACAAGTGTCTACCATACATCAAATAAAAGTTAATATGTCTAAATAAACGTTTTTTCATTTTCATTTTGACTCGAAATTTTTTCACTCTTGGGTAATAAGCATGGACTCCAAATATCAAGACTCTACATTCAAAAGTTTGGCTTCTATAGTGTAGTACGTCAGTCACTCAGGGCAAAACCTTTCATAGACTAGTTTATACTATTGTTATTATTTGCCTTCTGTGAAGAAACAATCGACATTTACATATATATTTTTAATCTCAAGAGAAAACTGAAAAACAAAGGCATTATCATGTCAAAAGAAAGGTCAAACATGGATAACCTGCGTTGCTACCTGATCTACCCTCGTACGACTCTTTTATCTGCTTCTTTTACATTAAACTCTAAATATTATGATGTGGTTTTGACTTCACGTTTGTCATGACTTTGTCTTATGTACCTACTAAGGCTTGATGTATGAATATTACATCAGTAAATGTTTTGATCACATTTACAAACACAGTGTTACAGAGCTGTACTAAGCCTACAGGTTGCGTGATACTAATTATGTACAAGTTTTACTATGATGATATCGTGTCTTTTTTATAAAGAAAGCTATGGCAGTTGGCTTCTTCTGACTACCGAACTCTGGGCCAACACAGATGCCAGAGGACCCTACTATCCTAACTTATTATTTTTACTTGCACATCCAACAGCATTTTTATACTTACATAAATACGCAGTGCCAGCGTTGCCAGACGTCACGATTTTGGCGGGACGTCCCCATTAATATGTATGGACAGGATGTCCCGCGCAGGACAAGATCTGTCCCGCTTTTCAGGGTTGACTTGACCGTGTATACGTGTTGAAGAAGCGTGATCAGCAAGTATCCCAAAATTCCCTCCACCCAAAATGCCTTAACGATAGAGTGATTTAAAATATCATGTTTTTATTAAAATACACTAAGTCTCCAAAGTCCCGACATGCCAAAGAAAAATCTGCCAACGCTGCGCAGAGCATACAATACCTGAATATAAATATATACTCATACTCTTTTATTGATAACGAGTAGTTACATGTCATATTAAAGGATATATATATATAGCTGTTATGTGGCAGGCATGTTGCTTATCATAAGGCACGTGTCCAGTATTGTCCAGATCGTCTCGTCACTATTTAATGAAAAAAAAAAAAACCTAGCGATCCATCACAGCTTCGCCCGTAGTACATAATACTTACAACACTCAGGGATCACGTACACATACAACGCTGATAGAATTATTTAAATCAGTCCAGTAGTTCCTGAGATTAGCGCGTTCAATCAAAAAACGTCTTCAGTTTTATAATATTAGTAAAGATTACCTCGTGACTTCGGCAGCGTTACAACCGCCGTGGCTACGAGACGAATCATCAATAGGCATTGTTTTATACGAGTACGACTTACAGATGCTTGTTGTTATAGTTGAAGAGCTTGACGTGTATGTTGAAGTACCGCAGATAGACGACGAGCGCTAACGTCATCAGTATGGCGGTGACTTGCATAGTCCATTCGCGCGGCAACCCGCACTTGGACACTCTCACCTCGTCCGGCGTCACAGTCACCTGGGAATAAGTTGACTTTGAGGTAGCTAGGCATTTTTTGTAGGAGACCAGGGTTTTTTGTAGGGGAATCACCTCCATGACACCCCCTGGATCCGCGCTTGAGCCAACCGTCAGCATTCATTCTAAGGTTATTTGTTTTTTGTAGGCCTGGCTAGATTTGCGATATATTATCATTGGTTATTGGTGTATTATTTCTCCTAATCTAAGATTCATGTAATAAAAGAAAACAAATGACAAAATTCACGAACCCCGGAGTCTGTAGAGATGCTAAATTCAAATGAAAAAATAAAAAAGCCTATACCTTCGAGAGGCAGTACACATGTGACTACATATTACTTTGTACTCTGTTATACTGAGTTACAGGTTCGTCGATAGATACAGTACACATACCAGGTAATACTTGGGATCGAGCCGGTTCCGCCACGAGAAGGACGGCACGGTGTACTCGAGGAGTTCGATGCGGTGCGCATGCGTCGGGACGAAGCTGTGTCGCACCACACAGCTGTGGTGGGTGTGCCCGCCGAATGCGGCACGAGGGACTAGGCTTTCCACTAGCTGCTCAGTGGACTCCTAAAACAAAAACACACACAATACAAGTCGTAATTTGGTCAAACTGAACTTTTTAACATACTGCAATGCGTAAGGGAAAAACGATTTAACAAACTTCAAAAAAGGTGGAATGGGGTGTTTTGTGCATTTCCCGCCCACCATACTTAATTTCGGTATAAAAAGATTGGTGCCGAAACATGAATAGAGTATCGTTAGTAAACGTGAGGGAAACAATATCTAAACCCTAAGCAATGATGATGGCTTGATGGCCTAGTGTAGTAAGTCGATGTTCGAGGGTTCGATTCCCATCCAGTGTTAATATTTGTGTGATGAATACAAATATATATTCTGTATCTGAGTAGTTTTATGTATAAGGCTTTATATCTGGCTCCCACAGTACAAACTTTGCTCAGTTTGGGGCTCGATGGTGTAGTGTTAGAAATGTTCACCAATATTTATTTAATTAATTAGCCTGTACCTTCGAGAGGCAGTCCCATCTTTCTTCAAAAAGATTATTTCGTTCCGGCAATGGGGCAGCGTCTGGTTCCGTGCATATACTGTCCGACTCCCGGTACAACGGATAGTGCTGAAACATTTCAATCATGTGCTCGATAACTATTTCTTTTACTCGTATATAAAACTACAGGGCAACCACACAACAATAGAAAATACCTTCAAAGTTACTTTTCGTTATTTTTATTTCTGGAACATAAATTGTACATAAGCAATCACTTATTAACTTGCTGATAAAAATCACCCTCAAAAACTTACTTGCATTATAATTGGCCTGCTATATTGTTCCAGCTTCGTCTTCCCTTTACAGAGAGCTGAGCCACTGCTGCATTTAAGAATATCTGCAAGATATTATAAATTATAACCGATCATAACTTCAAAATCATTTTTCTTAATTGACATCGGATGTGTCTAAAACAGGCTTGAAATTTTAATCTTTGCTTCCGTAGGTATTTGTGATTACACCTTCACATGCATGTTGTAAGCTAACAACTCAGAAAGTGAAACAAAGATAGCTTAAACCATTCTGTATTACATCAGTATTTAAGCTAATTAACCATTCTGTTTAACATCGGTATTTTTACTTATATCTATCTATAATTCATTTTTAATATCCATCTTTTCTTTTCAGCTATTTTTTTCTGACATCACCGATCTGTATCCCAAACGCATTCCACATTTTATGTTAAAATTTTCAGCCATTATGTGTGCTTATCTTTCATGCGAGGTGGGGATGAACAAACTACGATTGCGAACTCGATTTAATGAATTACCACTACTTATAGACACTTATTAGGGGATTATGTATATTCATTTTATTTACCTATACCAATCTGAAAGACAGAACGTAGGTAGGTACCTACAATAATAGGAAATCTATAAACGAGGAGAACCAAGAAAATTACACAAAAAGGAATAATTTCGGCGTATTTTTTTGTTCCTAAGAGAAAGAACACATAGTATGTACATATTAATTATGCCTATATACCTACCTATATCATAAACTCGCATTATGAATATTTATTTTCTCTTGTTTTAATAAAAGTTAATCATACGATTTTATAATTTAATTGTAATTATAACTAATTAGTAGGTAAGTTAAATACAAAATGTTATTAAACTTTATTATAAATATATGAATAAGTAAAGATAATGATTATTGCACCAATATTAGTACGTTGTCAGCTGACATAGCACATAACTAATAGTAGTGCTCTCTAGAGGGTAAACCATTTATTTTAATGTTTTACATGTAGAGATTAATTTCTTTGGGTTATCAGACTATCGGCAGCAGACAACAAGATAGATAAACGTAATTCTGATGTTCCAGAACATTCCACACAGATTTTGCAGTCATCGAGTATCTTATACTCGATAGAGTATCTTATACTCGATACTATACTGAGTATACTGTACGATATATTTAAGCGTGAACAATCCATTTCATGTTACCAGGTTACCACTACGGGGACACAGCCCACAATATTCTATCACTGCCTGCCCGATGTCAATTTTATTGTCGAAAGATTTATTTCTAGGAATATGCCAGTTTCATCATGCTGTTTACCTCCCCCTCAAAGCCAGTGGTAATGAATAACTTGTACTTATATCTGCAATCCACAAATTTCATGCCGCTGAATATAAGGTGTGTACCTGCGATTCTATCGATTTCTGTTCGCGCTCGCGAGCATAGCGAGCACCCATCACCCTCCATCGCCATAGAGTTGATGAGAACAAAGTGGTTCCCTCTGATCGATACGAGTTTCACGGGCGGCGAATCCAGGCGAACTTCGAACCGTTGCGCAAGGTGAGGCGTTATCCTTTCAACAAGCTGTTGTTATTTTTAATGATGAAATTAAATCAATTTTAATTAACACATTTGCGAAATCGAATATTCTACTGCCTATGTTACTCCAACACTAACAATAGCTAAAACTAAGTAGACATCTATGAGAAGATAACACGACTAATAGTAAAAGTACTTAAGTAAGTTACTAATCCGTTCTTTATGCCGCAACGCCGTACAAAAGTCATGCGACAAGGAGAAATTATCGAGTGTTAGAACACCCCCTCTTCAATTGCACTCAGTTGGACAGCTTACAAGTGACGGCATAGTGCTGAATCTTATTAATTTATACCCTTCTATCATCCTACATAAGTCTCCTGGTGGTTCATTTGACCATACATTTTGTTCATGAGCATGTAGTCTATACCTATGTAGTAAGAGAAACAGTTTTCAGGGGAATTTGATATGTGCACAATTTTTTTTTAAATACTATGTTCAGTCAACTCCTAAAATTAACAAAACAAATATAGGGAACTGTTAGATTGTTACATAATATTTAAAAACAGCTTCGACACTTAATATCAGATGAAATTGAATTGTATGTCTGTATTATCATATATGTAAAAAAAGAGAGTGGGTACGAGTTTATGAACAATTTCTTTAGTTATAGGTACATGTCTTTTTGTAACCAATAGAAATATGGTGGATGAATTTATTTAACAGCTTCGTGATTCCTACTTTTAACAATATGTATGAAATAGTTGGTTTTTAACAGTAAATCTATGGTTACAAATAAATTACCCATCATACTATTGCACCTGTTGGTAGTAACACGGGCAATAAACAAATCTTAATAATACAATTCAATATAAAGCTGTATTAGTTTAGTAGTATTAATAGTACTGTTATTTCAGAGCTTAAGCTAGTAGTACTCATATATTATTTATAAATACTTTACATGTAATGAAATCCAATATCATGATTTCCTACAACAGTGAACATAGCAGTACCATCAGGAACTTTGAACAGCTTGTGGAACCTCTCAACATATTCATCAAACTCTTTTTCTGGACACCACTTTCCTTCATCAAATAGATCCCCTGGAATAATAAATTGATGTGAATGTGTGAAAGGGAATGTTAGAATATGGAAAATAAAATTTTATTATTCAATATTGAAAGTTTTTTATTTCTTTGTTTATTTATAGTAGAAAACTAAGTAAGTAAGCATACTTTGCTTGGATTTGGAAATATAGATTTCAAAAACAATCATAATCTTTATTTGAAAGAATATATCAGGTAAATATATACAGCAAGGTAAACTGCTTTACTATAGCTAGTTATGGGAACTTGTGGAGCATCACTTATCTTTATAGAGTGGATTCTCTTCTAACAGATTTCCTTCGCCATTATATACACACACAAGTTGGAAAAGAAAGAGGTTTGTAGCATGAGATTTGAACCTGAGTACAGTGTCAATATCAGCATTATCTAATTAAGTAAGATATTTAAGTCTCTATTAACTTTAATTTGTTATGTAAACCAACCTAGAACGAAAACAACATCAGGGCTGTGTAGCGTCATAGCTGTCTGAAAGGCTCTGTGCATTTGCCACTCTCTCCTCCATTTGTCAAACCAGTGGCCTCCTCGTGACCCAAGCAAGTGCGTATCAGCCAGCACCATAGCATAAACGGGCGGGGTACCGGTTGCCGGCTCTTTGTGAAGAGTTGGCCAGCCACACTGAAAGACGTTTATCGTTTAAAAAAATATTACAGGGATACATTGATTGTATAGCTTCATAGACAACTTCCTTTACCTGGATCTGAGTAACATAATAAATAAGATATTCACAGTAAAAGTAAATAAACGATACCCCAACAATGAAACGAAAAAATACATTGTGATACCATTTCCTTCCCCAGCGACGTAAAATATAAGCCATATCTTTATTTTATGTGTTATTGGCCCTAAAATCCAAAAGAATTTTAAACGAAGTCTAAGACGATTGGTAGTGGATACAAAATACGGCACGACTAGCAATGAGCATTCATTATTTCTTCAGAAATTACAAACAATTTGTTGGCATGTTGGCAACCAACATCAACAAATAATATCAAACATAAACATTAAACAACAACAACAACAAGCAAAAGCAAAAAACATTGCATTTACTTCTGACTTCTGACAGTGACTTATAAATATTTATTTACATTATTTTTTTTAACCTCTCAGCTGGCACGACCCCGCGGGCGCTATCTCCGTTGTCTGGCAACCCTCCGCCGCCAGGAGACTCGCGTCGCGACAATGTTACACTATTTGGCCGATTTCTCGTTAATTTTGTAGTATAACCCTAATAAACCTATATATATTTAGATTTATCATAACATTTTTTATAAAATGCTGCCTAAACAATTTGTTATTCTAGTTGAATCTGTAAACAAGAACAACTAAATATAGGGAAAAGCAAAAATATCGTTGTCATGAAATGAAATAAAGATTGCTATTCAAACTTTATTATTTTTCTGTACAGTTTTGTATTAATATTATACCTTAAGATATTATTTACAAAATAAATCAATAACATACCATGTCTTCATATTATAGTTTTACACCACACCTATTACAATGAGAGCGAAATATCCCGTACGCTAGTGTTATCGTAAAAAAAAAGGTCAAATGTTTCAAGTGGTGTTCATACTTGAACTTTATCTGTGGCTTGCTAGCTAGCCTGTTCTTTCCTCTATACATTGACATAGGTGCGAGAGGGATATGAACAGACGCGTCTGTAGAAATTCCCGCGAAATACGAAGCTACTTAGAAAGCCCGATTCGGGCCTCGAGCCAGACGCGTCCTTTTTTGACGAAGCCCGATTCGGGCTTCGTACCAGTTGAGAGGTTAACGAAAGAATGTCTAACCAACTAACTAATGAAAACCTTGCCTGTATCAAAATAATTAAGCCCCACTTTGAGTATTATTTCGTTTTTCGTTCCGAAACCTAATCGAGTGACCCCTTAACCACAGTGTTGGGAGCACAGACGTGGCACAGACTAAGTAGAGAGGTTGGGAGTGTTCGATAAGTATTCGACCTGGGAAGCACTTGTTGACTATTATAATCATAGTAAGTTCCAAATTTTAAGTTATTTAATGCACACCATTTGAAAAAAATTGGCAGTCATAAAAACTGCCGATAGAAGTGAAAACTTATAAGTAACTCAGAAATTGGTAGCTTACTCTTACTCACTGGAAACTACACGGGTGTAACCGGAGGGCGTGGCCTCGCCATCATGGCATGGCCAACTGGAAATGCGTCAGCATTTCCCATTGGGTGGCGCATTTCAAGATGACCATGCCATGATGGCCAGCCCACGGCCTTTCAGCATTTCCCATTGAGTAACGCATTTCTAGAAAGCCATGGTCCCGAGTTTACCCAAAGGTTTCTTATCAAACCCGAGCGTGACGCTAGAATTCAATTCACAGCCCACGAAAAATCTGTCTAGGTGCGCCAAAAGAAGAATTCCCTTAAAAAAAAACATCATTGCTTAATTGTTATCCCATTTGATGGGTACCTCGTATATACCTAAGTAATATTAGAGGTTTACACATATATTGTTACGCCATGAATTAAGGTAATAAATTTTGTTTTTTGAACCGTTTTGAAGTATGAGAATAGGTATAGAGTGATTATATATCGTGAGCTGTGAAACCTTTATTTACCATGATGCCAAAGTACTAATTTAATGGTTTTGGACCGCCACTTTTTCATGTACACAGATGAAACTCTTTAGGTTTATCTCCATACATTGAACGTGCCATTCTAAATCACCCATTTATCAGCCAATATGAGCTGCAAACCGCGGATGAGCCATATCAGTACGAATATCAATTGTAAATTTAAACCAATCAATCCGTCAAACGAGGAGATTTAGGGAATAGGGAATACCCTATACCATTAATCTCTTCGTTTGACGGTTAATCTATCTACGTGTCAATGGCGAAGTTGTGAGGCTATACCTCAATAATAGCTGTCCAACAAGGAGATTTAGGATATAGGGACTATTCTATACCCTTAATCTCCTAGTTTGATGGATTGTTAGACGGATTGATCTTAAACGAAATCCGTACGGCTCTTTGGAACGATAGTCCTTGTCTAAGTAATTCTAAATAGATGAGAAAAATACCAAGAGATCAGTCCGACTAGAATCAAAATCGCTATGCTGTGTAGTAATGGAACTTTTCATAAGACTCAGCTGGTCACACACTATGTTCAAAAACATATGCGGCTGAAGGACTAGTATCCATCAACAAGAATGTAAATTGTAGCCATGGCCATGCACTGTTGCCAGATTGGGGGGGATTCCCCCCAAATTTGGGGGGTTTTAAATAGCCATGGAGGAAAATTTGGGGAGAACAACATTTTTGGGGGGGGGGAAAATACTAGTGGGGGGAAATTGGGGATTTTTCATTGCCGAGTTTGTAGTTTTTTTAGCGAATATGGCACTTATCCAATTGAACTAAGTACAAAAATTGGCTTTTCTTATGTGAAACACTTTATGGAGTAATAGAAGCTATTTTTGAAATAGCGTTATATTGTGTTTTAAGAGTTAGGAAAAGTTTATCAATTTTGGGGGTTTTTTTCTTGAAAACCGGTGTTTTGGGGGGATTTCAGGAACATTTGTCACTATAGTGAACATACAGGTGCTATAGGGATAGGTATAGAGATCAGGGTGAAATAATAGGAGGTTAAGGATACAAGTATATTAAAAAAAAATTAAGAAAAAAATGAAATGAAGAGATGGGATAAAAAAAATTAGAATAGACGTAACTTATAAATACTAATAATTTTAACAAGAAAGAACGGAAAACTTATAAAGTAAAAAAATTTACTCGATTTCTCTAGGATGTCATTATCAGATCCTGGTTTCTTTATCATCGTACCCCCCTTGGAATATCTTCTTTACAACAAAAAAATAATCATCAAAATCGGTTCATAAACGACGAAGTTATCCGCGAACACACATAAAAAAAAACATACATACGGTCGAATTGAGAAACTCCTCCTTTTTTTGAAGTCGGTTAAAAAAGCAGAAACTGAGAGGGTTTCTTGAACGGTAAGATTCAACGGCTCCTGGGCTCGAGAGGTCAGTGGCCCGCAGAAGCCTCTAGGCTCGAGAGGGCTCAGGGAATGGTTCGCGGGTTCAGCAGCCCGCAGCAGGATCAGCAGCCCACAGCAGGATCAGTTTTTGAACGGTAGGGTTCAACGGCTCCTGGGTTCGAGAGGTCAGCGGCCCGCAGAAGCCTCTGGGCTCGAGAGGGCTCAGGGAATGGCTCGCGGGTTCAGCAGCCCGCAGCAAGATCAGCAGCCCACAGCAGGATCAGTTCTTGAACGGTAGAGTTCAGTGGCTCGCAGCAGGGATCAGCAGCCCACAGCAGGATCAGTAGCCCACAGCATCAACTGGGCTGCAGCAGCTCATCAGCGGTACACAGCGAGGGTTTAGTAGCCCACAGCAGTAACTGGGCTTCAATTTATTCAGCACTTTTGTATCTTTCTTGTAAAATCTAGGAACTTCCTAGATTTTACAAGAAAACTTTCAGTATTTCAAGTCTAGAATAAGAGAACAGTTTATTTTATAATTAGCGGTCAGAGAGAATTAGACCTAAAAACTATACAACCTTATGAAAATGGTAGAGGTTGCTTATCGATGATTGACTTATGAAGTATAATGACATAAAGTAAATAAATAAAATTTTTAGAAAAACTAAGTTTTTACAGTTTTAAATAGAAATAAACACATGAAGAATAGTAATATTATAACAAGAAAAATATGCTTTATCGTGAGGACACGATTGAACAGATATTAGTTGTATGAAAATTCAGTATGTAAGTACCTAGATATCCACATAGTCTCCTATGAATAAGTGGTGATTAGGGAGGAAATGTACACTTACATATTGTTTAAAGCCAATATGTAACGTTACACATTTTGGAGAGAAATTGAAGGGTCGTCAGCGTAAAATTATGAAATTATGAATGTAAATATTACCCGCTATTTGGGGGGATTTCGAGAACATTTTGGGGGGAAATTGAGATGGGCTTCTGACAACACTGGCCATGGCCAATAAAAATTAAAAAAATAATCGAAAATGAAAAACATGTGTTGTTTTCGTTGTGGTATAGTGAGAATAAAATGAAATTTTGTGCAAACTAGAATCGAATATTTTCTAAAACAGTATAATGTCGATCCACTGGAGTTCTGAAACCCTGAAATGGGAATATCCGGAGTTACAAGCCACGGCAATGACTGTGGATTACTCTGGGAATAATGTGTTGCTGGCGGGTCGTCGGTGGTTAGCCATCAAGCAGATTAGCCAAGAGGACGAAACCGGAGAGGTTGTAAAAAAATACCCGCGACATAGCAAATACGACGCGGCTGGAGCTGAGTGGTGTCAGACATACGGTGGTCAAAAGTTATGCGCCATTGCGGTAAGATTCCAACCTACCCGACTATATTAGCTTGCCCGCTATTTACAATCTGTTCTACGTTGTAGAAATAAAAGTAGGAATTTGTAGACATAGCCTTATCATTAGGAATGATACCATACTATTTACATAATTTTGTTTGTAGAGCAACCAGCGTGTGGATGTGTATGAATGGAGGGCAGGTAATGACCTTACTTGTGTAAACTCTCTGCGTGGCCATACTCGGGTAGTCAGTGACACTCATTTTCACAGACAAGATCACAATATAATAGCTACTTGCTCCATAGATACATTTACTCATATGTGGGATTTGAGAGACTCTCGGGAAACCAATTATTTCACTCTGCGCTGTTGGTAAGAATACATTTTTTTCCTTACTGCTTACTCTTTATGTAGTCAATTTGATTAAAAAATCTTCGTCTTGTTCTTGTAAGTAGTCTTCTGTACCTTAAATATTTTTTAAAAGAAAAAAATATCTTACTCTCTGTTAGAGAGACGAGCTTCTAAGCATTCCATGGATTCAACATGCGGGTGCCGGGTCCATCAATTATTGATCAATTAATATTGCAGCTGGTGCTTCCCAAGTACAATGGAACAAAGTAGCTTCTCACATTGTAGCCACTGCTCATGACGGAGACATAAAAATTTGGGACTATAGAAAAAAGTTCAGCTCCCATTCACTACATCTCTGCACATCTATGTAAGATCCATGGAGTGGACTGGAGTCCCCATCATGAGTACCAACTGGTCACTTCTAGTCATGATGGCAGCATCAAATATTTTGATATAAACAATGCAAGAAGACCAGAGAATGTTATAATGACAAACTTTCCTGTATGGCGAGCTATCTATACTCCATTTGGAAGTGGTCTGTTGACTATTGGTGTTGGATGGGGAGGCTTGCCGAGAGTGGAACAAGCTGGGGTAATTGGGATTTGGGTAGGAGGAGCATTAACACACAGACTAGTGGGGCATACAGACACTGTACAAACAATGGTGTGGAGGCCTAACACTTCACCATCTAACTATCAGCTAGTGACCTGGGGAAGAGACCAGTCACTAAGAGTATGGACGATGCATCCATCTCTATTGAAGATGTGTAATCATTATTTACCAGATGAGTCAGAAAACGAAGAAGATACAAGTGATAGTATGTTTGATTATTTTATTTCTATTTATCTTACCAAATCCAAATGTTATATTATAATTCAGATTTTTTAATTAAATCAATGTTACAGATATCAGTTATGCTTCGACTGCTGGTTCTGTTAATGATGTGTCAATAGGAGACAATGGAAAAGGACAAGACATTGCTATGGTAAAACTTTACTAAATTGTTTTTTGTTTTGAAATTTATAAAATTTCATCACAAATCTTAGTATTTTGCCAGATATTAAAATCTCTAGTATCAAGCACTGTTAGCCTCTTAATGGTTTAGGTTTTGTAGCAAATATAAAATAATCAGTAGTGTAATTTGTATGCATATTTAACCTGGTGTGAATGAGTATATGCATATTTGGTGATTTTGAGAGCTGAAATTACTTTAATACATATTTCTGCAATATATTATTTACCATTAGGGAATGATGTAATATGGTAAAATGATCCAGTTCTATTTGGAGAATATTAAGTAGTAGGTATTTATATTAAACAAAGTAGTATTTTTAGACACAAATCAAAAATATTTAAAAACTTTGACTTTACATCTAAAAATTTGAGAAATCAAGGTCAACTCTGCTCACAAAATTAAAGAATAAATCTATTATTACTAATATAATTTAGTTCTGACATAACATTAAGAATTGTTTTTTTTTGTTTAGCAGTATTACAAAATTATTACACTGGCTATGAGGTTGGTCTTTCATACCTACCTGCAATATGTTTGTACGCATGTAATTTATTCCACCACGGTGCAAATCTGTTATTGACAATTAAAATCCCTTTACACTACAAGTAAACTTACTTTACAGTACAAGTAAATTGGAAATTATTAATTCACGATAAAAACTTTTTTCAGAATAAATTGCAATCCAAACTAAATTCATCCATTGATGAAGAATTTGAATCAATCAAGGAAATGGCCAACATAGAATTAACAAGCATAAGTGTTGATACAAGATCATGCTCAATTAATTCTGAGCGGAATGGCTACACAGCTAATCTTCAAGTTACTTTCCTCAAAGATCAGACGATACCAAAGTTTCAATGGCTATCGGGAACAAATGTTGATAGTCCTACTACTATAAAAATACTTCAAGGCATTAACAGAACAGCATATAGAAAAAAGAAGCTAGGGCAAAGATGTTTGCTCCATTGTGTGAAAACTTTAGCTACATCTATTGACGAGGTAAGTTATTTAATTTTATGATATACACATCACACTCCGAAGTTGGAACTCTAATGTCTAAGTTTAATAAAACTGAAGCACATATGGGGCATTTCACGCCAAGTGGACAACCAAAAAAATATGTCGTGAATTTTTGTTCATACTCTGGTCAGTTATACTTCTAGTAGACGTGGGTGTGTACACTCAATTTTTTTTTCGTCTGAAGCTCTATTGCCGAGTTATAAGCTTTTAAAAATTACCTAAAAATGAAATTATGATTTCTATGCTTCTTATTTGTATCAATTAACTATTATAAATAAAAGTGGTCAAATGCGAGTCGGACTCGCCCATGAAGGCTTCCGTAGCAGCAAGTAATTTAACAATAGTCAATTTATGACATATTAAAATAAAACTACTTACTAGATCTCATTCAAACCAATTTTCGTTGTCATTTTTTTATTTTTGTCATTCTAGGGGGGAAGGACAGTTTTTACCCTTTGGAAGAGTCCCTCGTGCAAACTATTCAGTTTAGAAAGTTTGAAACTTCAATATCATTTTTGATAACCTATCCATAGATACCCCACACATGTGGTTTTGAAAGATTTTGATTTAGAAAACCAAAAAAAAAATTTTGAGTTTCAGTTCTAAGTATAGTATAGGACACCCCTAACATTTTTTGTTTTTTTCTATTTTTTGTATCAAAATTTTAATGCGGTTTACAGATTACATCTACTTAGTAGTTTCAATAGTATAACTCTTATATTTTCAGAGAAAAGTGGCTGTGACATATGGACAGACAGACAGACATGACGAAACTATAAGGGTCCCGTATTTTGCTACGGAACCCTAAAAACTAAATAATGTTGTTTCTGATAGTTAAAAGGTTGTACTCGTTATTTTTTTTTGTCGAATTCGAAATTTGAATTATTTTACGTAATGTAACCCGGAAGTGAACATTTCAAATCGATTTTTGAGTAACTTGGACAATTAAAAAAAATCCTTAAATTAAATCTACACAAAAAAAAAATTGATCTCTAAAACACAATTGATCTAATTAATGTTACTTGCCAGAAAAATAGCTATATGACACTGGAATGTCTCGGTAATAAATATGTAAAAGTCCAGAAGTTGAAACTTTGACCGCTCATTAACTGGGCGCGTTACTATTTCCTAATTTTGTTTTAATATGGCTTTCTATGGTTATCTCTTTCTGGCGAATAACAATAATATTTTTTAAAAAAAGGTGTAGAAGTTACTCAAAAATCGATTACAAATTCAACTTCCGGTTTGCAATACGTAAAAAAAATCGAATTTCGAATTTTATACTGTTAATTATATTTTATTAAAAGATCGTTTATTTTTATATTTTCGCATGTCATAATAAAGGAATAAAATATTAATAGCTTAGTTTTTTAGCATCTTAACCACAGATTTCTAAACAGATGAAACCTTCGTGAACGACACTGTGAGGCCAGTCATTAGTTATGTATGCGTGACAGCTCTCACCGACGTTGTCAAATTACTCACGTTGGTGTGGGTGTAATGTTCCCAGTCTTAAGAAAAAAGTCCCACTATTGTTGTCTTAAGCTTTGGAAATTTTCACGTTTAATAAACACATAAAACATTGTTTTAAAATAAATTATTTTTTACACCGATAATATATAATGCAAGGATTTCTTGTTAATAACAAGAAATCTTATTTCCATTTTATGAAGTTAAGAATTTTGATTTTACATGCAACCAAAAATCAACTTGAATCGCAAATATTAATTATAGTCCGTTCCACGAAGAGGTGTAGAAAATGTAAACAAATCAATGTCACTCTCAATATGACAGTCCAGCATTTCTCAACCTTTGTTTTAGAAGATAGTTCGTTGTAAGCGTCTCTGTTTGTCTATTTAGATTTTCGTCACATAACAAGGTTAAATATATTCCAATCAGTTCGTTTCCAACCTTTTGTCTTATTTCTATTATTTTATAATTATACGTTTATTAAATATGTGGTGCGCATAAGTTTAAAACATTAATACAAAAATAACTTGGGTGGTTGGTTCATGGAACACAATAGTAACATATAAACAGTTTTATTATTAATAATAATACTAAGTACAGCTTTGTTTTGTTATGTAGCACTGAAATTTCTTTTTCATTATGTATGTGAAATTACTGACTTTTTAGTAAACATAAATTTAATGAGCTATATATAGTATATATTAGACAATTTTCTTAGCATTCCATGGATTCACCGTGCGCGTGAATTCATGGAATCCACGCGTGCCGGGTCCATCGTGTGGCAGAGAGAGAAATCCTGAGTAGATCCCGAGACTTGTGACTCGGGCGTAGGTTTAAGGGCCCCTTTCTGACGTACATCAAAACTCACCTTCACTACTCGTTTTTCTCTCCCTGCCCAGCCAAATCTGATATGAGCCTACTAGCGCAGCTTTAGATACTTGTATATATATCCACATTCAGATCCGTATCCGTAGATGTTAATGTGCGTGTACTTAAGTGAAGTGAGATCAAAGTTCAGGATTATGATATTATATGCCTTGTTTGTTGACTTCAACGACTAAAGAATAGAGATCTAAATGGTCTTAAGTGGTCAGTTCTAAAATAGTAACATAGACTAGTTTTAAACACTTAAAATATGATTTGTTTTTATAATTTATGATGATTATTAAAATCAGTCTGACTTGGCTGGTTTTAATATCATAATATTGAACTTGTCTTTCACTTTACATTTATGTTTTGATGGGATTCGCAGTTTGAGAAACACAGATCAAATTGCCACTGGTTAAACCCGTAACCACCACGTTCTACTATTACTATTCATAACTTTCAAGATAAGTTAATACATCATTATTTGATGAATATAAATCCAAGTATGTTGTATTTAAGATCACAGTAAATTCGAATCATGTTTGTGAAAAATATTTTAAGACAGTTTTAGAAAAATACTAAGGTTAAACGATTTTTATGTTATGGTAGCACCTTTGTTTACATTTTCTACACCTCTTCGTGGTAATGGACTATAGTATGATTTGCTCGCTTAGATAGTTTAAACAAAAACCAAAAGAATCATCTTTACCACCAAAACTAGTTTTGATAAAATGCATATGGGCTACCTTTTATAGGGCCAAACAACAAACAAAAAAAAAAAAAACAAAAACAAATAATCGTTTAAACAATACCTCACTTTTAAACCAAGTAATCGTATAATATTCAAAAACTGCTACTATCAAATGATAATATTCTGAGACCTACTGCTGGCATTATATAACATTCTATTCTACTCGTATAATATTATTAAAATGTAAGCATTATGTATTTTGAAAACTCCACAGAACATACAAGTATTAAAACTCGCTTCATAACTACAGTTTTCATCAACACTATTAGTATTTTTATTAGCCCTAGTAACGGCGAGGATTTCTTCTTGGCATCGATTCACATTAAATTAAAAAAATAACGAATATAAAAATAGGGCTTAAAATTGAATTATACAATGTTCATCAATAATTTGGTCTACGAGTATCTTCAAAACAAAATTAGAATCTATATTTTACCTTAACTTCAGGGAAAATAATTTCAATTTAGTATAGCAACACTGACCTATTTTCGTTGAGGTGTTGTGTTTCTATTCATCAATCAAAATAAAATCGTCTAAATTAAATAAATACCAGTAAAAATATTCTAACTTTCCTATGAAATTTCCTTTTTTATTTTTGGGAACAATGTTTGCAATGTTTGATGACACAAGACGGCATAATCTTAAACAAAACATAAAATCACAACCGGACTCCCGTACGAGACGGAAGTCAGTTTTGTACTGACTGGAGTTTGTATTTGCTTTGGCGTTTGATATTTGCTTTCCGGACCTAAGGATCTGTGTTCCGCACGTTCCATCTGCCTTTTGTTTTAGAAATCTGTGATCTTAACATATAAAACCACTGCCATTGACCATGATCTTAGCGATGTGTATGTACTCTAATTTGCTCTAAGTCGTAAACTATGAGATATCTCTTTTTTTTTGTGTAGATTTAACGACGTTTTTTAACGACAACGTTTAAAAAGCTTTAATTTAAGAGGATAAAATACATATTTTTTAATTGTGCAAGTTACTCAAAAATCGATTTGAAATGTTCACTTCCGGTTTACAATACGTAAAATAATTCAAATTTCGAATTCGACAAAAAAATAAAAAGTACAACCTTTTAACTATCAGAAACAACACTATTTAGTTTTTTTTTAATTGATACAAATAAGAAGCATGGAAAAAAATCGTAATTTCATTTTAGCTAATTTTTAAAAGCTCATGAATCGGCAAAAATGCATCACACGAAAAATAAATTGTGTGTACACACCCACGTCTACTAGAAGTATAACTGACCAGAGTATGAACAAAATTCATGATCTCATATTTTTTTTGGTTGTTCGCTTGGCATGAAATGCCCCATATGTATATTTAATACTTGAAAAGATAAATGCAGTTCATATATTCACATATGTATTTACTTAAAACTTATCTTTGTTTAGATACCAGTTAAATCAAATGATGACAATGACTCCCAAAAATCGAGCCAGCGTAGTCAATCTGAAAGCGAGAATGCAGGCGATGCTTGCATCCCATTCCCTCGTACGTGCGGCGCTAAATGGTGCGGAGTCAGTACTCTGGTGGTATTTAACCGGCCGCCTAACGCTCGAAGGCTGTCATTGAAACATGAAACTGGCACACCAAGATCTATGTCTTCGTTGTCTCTGACACCGGGGCTCTTCGGCACAAGCTATAGTTCGATATCTCCTCATGCGACTACTACTCCGTCACCGACTAACGCATCGGGGTTCCCGCAGTTGCATCACCGGCATCCGTCCAACTCCATAACTACGTTCTACTTCCAGGACCGATGGGTGAGTACTACTTGTCACTTAAAATAATAAGATAAAAAAATCAAGAATAGTCTGATATAGTTGCCGGCAACAAGGCCACTATATATATACTTTGAAGAATTGTTTGACAGCTATGAAGACTCATTTGCGAAGGATTTGAAATATGTCTTGAGTGGTTGGAGCTCAATATTTCGTACAGTGTATTGAAACCGAGAATTACGGATTGGTTCATGAAGTAACTAAAAACAAAAATCAATCGAATCATGTAATGATGACAAAAACACTCATAATAGAGATTTCATCAAATATCTGCTAAAAGAGCAAGAGAAAAGGTTTTCAAATTCCAACTTGCAATCTCGTATCATTGCCGGTGGCGCCGCCCTTTCAGAAAAAAACGAATTATCTTACGATTTCTGTTTTCTGACTCATTCTATGGTCAATATACCTGTTAACAAAATTGATAAAAATACTAATTTTCAAAACTCCCGAAAAACTTTTCAGGCGCACCTACCAAATTATTGTATAAGTAGAGTCATTGGTAGTTTTGCATACAATGGGGTCACATAGCTAATATGAAAGTCAAAATCATTACCTAGCACTGCACTCGTCACTCAGAGATATAATCTTGTTATCTCTATGCTCTGTGATTGTTGATGAAACACCGATATAGTTTTTTAACTTTCGCGATTTGAACTCGTCTTGTACACATGATTAATCACGATCTACGCTGTAACGCTGCCGAAACGTCGAGATAATTAAAATTAAATAATAATTTAAACCGTGATTAAGTTCTGTAACACAGTTGCTTATCAAAGGTATGGGTGGTACTTCCCAGATTGACTCTACAAAGAGCATTGTACTAAATAAAGGACGGTATATTTTTTGTGCAGAAAACGCAAGGTCGGCGCGTAGGGAATATACGCAGTCGCGGCAGTATTTCAGGTTGCGTATCACCGCGCGTAGTGCTGTACGCCGCTACCAACCTCTTCCCTCTCAACCAGACCCTGGCCGAGAAATACGTCATCAACGCTGACAATCCTGTGGGTGCGTAAAACCTTCTTCACTTATGTTGAATTTTGTAGCTTTTTCTAATCATTGACTTTTTAACCGACTTCAAAAAAGGAGGTTTCTCAATTCGACCGTATGTATGTTCCTTTTTTTTTTTTTTTTTATGTGTGTTCGCGGATAACTTCGTCGTTTATGAACCGATTTTGATGATTCTTTTTTGTTGTAAAGGAGATATTCCAAGGGTGGTACCATGATAAGGAAACCAGGATCTGATGATGGTATCCTAGAGAAATCGAGGATAACTTTCGAAAATTGTAAAGATGACTAGTGCGTTACTTAAGTTTTTGCTTGAGCATTTTAAAGCAGTATAGTTTAAAGATGGTCTGGAGTCGATCTGATGAGGGAGCGGGAAGACGGCCGAGGGAACTCCTCGACGGTACACAGTAGTTACCTTGTGTTTGGGCTCGATGAATTTGTATTGATGAGAACTTTTTACATAGATGGGTTGTGACTGTCATTAGTGGTCTGATGATGAAGATAAATGACAGTCAAGGGAATTTCTTAACGTCTTACAGGAACTACCCAGTGTTTGAGTTTAATTCATGTATTGAGATCTCAACACGAAATCGTGTAAATGCATTAGTGAAAACTTGTTTAGCACTAAAAAGGGTAAAATAAACTATTTTTTACAAAAAATTAAACCGACTTCAACACCACCAATAGGCACTCAAAAGCGAAAAATAATTTAATATAGGTAATTATTATAACCGCTACTCACTCATCTATATGAAGTCGGTTCCAGCCAAATCTAACAGGTAGTAGATAGATACTACTTACCTATGCCTACTTACTCACTACCTCGTACATAGTATATCTACTAACTTTTTAACTAGCCTGGCACCGACTTCATATGGATGAGTGAGTAGCGGTTGTAATAATTACCTATATTTATAATAAATTATTTTTCGCTTTTGAGTGCCTATTGGTGGTGTTGAAGTCGGTTTAATTTTTTGTAAAAAATAGTTTATTTACTTTGTGACTTTTCAAGTAACGTACAATAAAATATTGCAATATTTGTAGTTTTTCCCATACTATAATTTCGTTAACATAGACTTGTATTAGTGCGCATTATTATTGCATAGTCTTGTTGATAATTCTTGATTTATTCTTTTTAGTCATAGATTAATAACGCCTAGATTGACAATCATCAAACAAACGTTAAGTGAGGCAAAAGCAGATTGATTGTGGCGTAAGCAGTATAGTATAGTAGTAGTTCTAGTATAGTACCTACTGAAGTTTGCCCAACAAAACTTTAATGACGTATGTACAGTGAAGGGCCACACAAAGCATCATAATGTTTATAATTGTCGGAGACTCATGCAATAGCGCTGGACCTTGACAACTGATGGTAGTTGAGTAGAGTGGAACGGACTGAGTCAATATGCCTCACTTTTCTTGCCCGGATCCGGTTTCTAGGCGTTATTATTCTATGTTTTTAATTGAATTGAAATTGATACCTATTTATTACGAGCAGCGCTCCGCGGTTTCAGCCACGTCCTTCCCGTTCTCGTTATTTTCCCGCGATAAAAATTTATAGAGTAAGATCCCAGGGCCGCCAGACGTCACGTATTTTCTGATGGATGAAATGTGGAGATATGGATGAAATATGGGGTCCAGAAGCTACATTACTTCACGTATTTTCTGATAACTGATTTTCACGTATGTTATAGGCAATATCTTTACAAATACGTGAAGTAATGTAGCTTCTGGACCCCATATCTCAAAATTGGCCGTCTAAACAAGTTAGCGTCTAATCATGTGTTCTTAGTACGTACTAACTCTACTCAATCGTCCACATTTCATCCATCAGAAAATACGTGACGTCTGGCGGCTCTGGGATCTTGGACTATTACCTATAATTATGGCATTCCAAATTTCAACCGAAACGAATGTAAACAGATATGTGCGAGCGCAACGCCAAGACTGCGATGTGCGAGGGAGAGCGCGAGCTGGCGCACTCGTGGAGCCTGGCGGCGCTGGCGGCGCGCGCGCTGCGGGCGCGGCTGACGGAGCACCTCACCTCCAGCGAGGAGAGCATGGGCTGGGCCGGGCACCCGCTGTGCTGCAACCTGCTGCACTCGCTGTGAGTGCACTATGTTCCATACACCGAAACAATCAAGTACTAAGTTGAAGGGTCGACTTTAGATCTTATTTTTAGAATTTTACAAACTGCTTTAGCATGTACGCCTTTCATGTGACTCATCAGTCACGTGAAAGGCGCGGCGCCCGGGCGTCGCTTGGTGCGATCGGGTGGGGACCGCTTGGTGTTTGACTGATGTTAGTTGTGTATAGCCAATAAATGATAAAACAAATTAATGTACTACAGTTTCGTAAAACAACGATGTCGTGACACTATATGCGTAACAATTTAGTTGTTACGATTAGTATTTTGAAAATTTTAAATACTGAAAAAAGGGCACCACTCAAAACACAGTTTAATTGTTATAACATTGTAGTAACAGTCATGTCTTGTTACACAATAATTAATTCCAATAAATGCCGTGCGAAGACGGGATGAGTCGTCGCGAATCACTGGACAAAAGAAAAACTATATTTTGTGGCATTTATTCACTCAACTCTGTCAGGTTTATGTTTTCATTTCCTTTGCAGGATATCCCACTACGCGAAAGCGTCGAACGTACAAATGGCTGCAATGCTCGCTTGTGCGTTTTCTGTCTTCAATGACATGGATGGCTCGAGCTCGCAGTCTTCCATCAGCAACTCAAGCAATGTAAGTTAAGAAGTAATTGATATAAAATTCAAGTCATACAACTTTATAAGGCCCTGCGTTTGACAGCCAATTTTAACATTTTACTTAATGAAATTAGGAGTTTTCAGGGTAGTTCTCATATTTCCCATGTGGTGGCCATTGTTTCATTTTGCAAAAAAAGTCTCTGACAAAGTGTAACATTGGTGCCACCTATGGCAATATTGAGAGTTATCTTTGACAGGTTTAAATACATCTTGAAATACATTTTATAAAGTAAAATATTTTGGACTGGGTCTCAGGACCCAGGGCCATACCTAAGTGATAGTAGACAGTACTACATTGCTTTAACTTGGGCTGTGTTGCAACTCATAGTGATTTCTCCCAACACAAAGTACATTAAAATTAAATGTGGATATACTTACATACTCATTGTAATTCTTTTTAGAGCAATGGAATATCTCCTTACAACACAATCCACCAATATAGCGACCTGGCTGACGGCTGGACGCCCATCGACTTTCGAAGCAATTCCTGTTCAGAAGCGGAGAACTTCTACACGGACTCATTCGTATCCAAATCAGATAGGAACTCATCGTGTGTTTTGGACGAAGCGACGGTGCATCTCTACCACTGCTTCAAGAGAGTCTACGCAGATATCCTGCATCGGTGGCAGCTCATCTATAAAAAGACTGAGGTGAAAATTTACCAACAATATGAGTATTCTTCGTTTAAATATAGAATAGGAACAAAAACAAAAGAATCTTTGTAGATTAAGAAATAAACGAAGTGAATTTGATGAAGTTAGATATATAATCTTTGCCTTTAAATACAAGTCTTTAAAAGCGGTTAGGAGGGTGCAATAAAATAGGAGACATATAGGTACACATCGAATTTATTTGTGTATGTGCGTGGGTGTGTATTTCTGTTGTTTATATTTGTGACAGAATTATTTTCTCTCTTTACTCATTCACACAATTCGCCACCCCTTTTTAGATGCTGTCTACTATATCTATCTATGTATGTGTTGCATATAATAAACAAAACGTGCAGTAGTTGCATGTAATATGCCCCGATTTTGTTATCATTTGTTTTTGTTTTGACTTGCCTCCCTTTGAAAGCAATTTTAAAGATGTATTCTAGGCGAAAAACTGAGCTTGATATGAAGTGTTGAATGTAGGTGACGAAGTTGATAGCGGGGCGCGCGGGGTGGAGCGAGGCGGGCGCGGCGCGGCGCGGGCCGCAGATCGCGGCGGAGTGCGTGTGGTGCGGCGCGGCGGCGCGCGGCGCGCGCTGCCCCGCCTGCCGCCGCCTGGCGCTGCGCTGCGCCATCTGCGGCGTGGCCGTGCGCGGGCTCGCCTGCGCCTGCGCGCACTGCGGGCACGCCGGACACGCCACGCACATGCTCACCTGGTAACTACAGCATAAGCAGCCCCATACATTAACGGTATCACTAATCTTCAAACAAACGCTTCATCTTAATTGAGGCAAAAAGCAGATTGATTTCGGCGTAAGCGGTATGTACTGAAGTTCCCCAAAGAAAACTTGAATGTCGTGGAGTATGTACAGTGAAGGACCACACAAACCATCATGTTTTTAATTGTCGGAGACGCGTGCACTAGCGCTGGAGTTTGACAACTGATTGTAGGTTCGAACGAACTGAGACAATATAGCTCACTATGATTTGCCTCACTTTTCTTGCGTGGACTCGGTTTTCTAGACGTTATTATTCTATGAGCAGGCCACATTTCTTTTATTTTAAAGTGTAACTTTTATTACATCGCACTAAACATTTGCGTCCATTAGGTTCTAATGCATGTCACGTGATGGCTGGCTGTGGAGTAGGGGTAAAGTGAAAGGCGCGAAACAGAGCAGCCGAGACCAATGTGGCGACCTGGCGACGTTACTCGTTTAGTTACTTTTAACTTAAATCGAAAATACATCTTTTATATATAAAAATGTTATGTTGGTTTGTGTATGCTTCAAAAACTCAAAAAAGTTCTGCACCAATCGAGCTGAAATTTTAGAATGATATATAATCCGAATCAAGGATTGTTTTTATCTAATTTTTGCATCACAATGTGCCACAGCGAAGCGAGGCAGGGTACAGCTAGTAATATACAGCGTGGCGCTTTGGTGCCGACATTAAATGAAACCACCTATAAAATATCATATTTTGACCTATTCTGTCAAATTAAATTTCAATTATCGTTATTATTTACTGAGTTATTCGCCATTTTCCAAAATACCATAATAGAGCAGGCTGTATCTAAAATTTCCTGCGCAAAGGTCATTACACCGCAGCCCACAGTCCATCCGATTTATCAATTAAAAATCAGGCGAAAAGCAAATACTAAAGAAACGAGATAGATGATGTCCTGCAACACACGTGCAAACGTACGCACGTTGTGAATGAAATGCAGACGAAAGAGAAATAATGCACACGCCTATAACTAATGTTAAATGTAGTCTTTCTCTTTCTCTAATTTTTCACTAGTTTTGTGCTAGCCGCCGGGATGCGAAGTTGACCGTGTTGTCCCTGACACATTTCTCTAAATGGCGCGCTAAAACTTTTACTGTAAATCCTTAACTAGGGGAATTTTGTAATCTAATTATTCGGGAAAAAGACGCTTACATGTTATTTTTGTCCGTTCTTTTAGTGTAATTTATTTTTAGAGTCAGTGTCAATAAGATAGTTTGCTTTTCGTTTTGTTTTTGTGTGACTCTGATAGTGTTGTGAATAGTTATTTAATTAGTGATGCCGAACATACAGTGTTTTCTGAGTGTACCTATGCACATGTGATTTTAGTCTGATAAGTCCTACAATAGGATTTTGAAAATCGACCCAGAACATGTTTTCGACCGTTTAAAGCTTGTAAGTATACTAGCAACAATAATTCGATTTTAAACAAAATTACATTTTCTCTCAAAGGGTTTTATTGGTTAGATTGTTTACGAAATTTAAATCGTATTGTTCGAGAAGTTGTTTTTATTTTATTTCTTAAGAAAGTTGTAGGTACCAACCAATTCAGCAGCTTGCAGCTTTCACGCTAAATGCTCTTTGTTATTACCAAGTGCTGGTCTAGTCCCGCGTTCAAATGCTACGCGCACCACTGTCTTATCGAAGTCATGTGCGTAATGCTGCTAACTTAAAAACGGTGAAGAAAAACATCGTGAACAAAAAACCGACATGTACTTACCTAGAATCTTTCGAGGTCATGTTTATGTTAACCACCAACCCGCACTTGGCCAACGTGGTGGATTATGGCCTTAAGTTTTTCCGTGCGAGAGAAATCCCCGAGTCCCAGCAGTGGGAACATTTGGTGGACTTCAAAAAGCAATCATTTTGTACCAACGCATTTACCTATTTACTTTATGTTATTTTATTAGCTTTATTATTTGGTAGGTATTCGATTTATTAGTGATGAACAGGCATAAAGTTGACGGGGAATCCCCGTCCCCGTTCCAAATTATCGCGCATTTGTAAGTACCTACCCCTCTCGACCGGGGCGGCGTTGCCGCGCCGTGCGCCAGCGCGCCGCGCGCCGCTTGCAGATAGGTACTTTCGTGCGACGTTGCCAGCTTGTTTTACGAAAAGCGAACGTAAATCACGCACACATCTGACGTTGAATGAATCTAGTGCACAGGATGATTTGCATTCTATCGCATGATACAATTATTTAGTTTGTTAGAGAATATTTTATTTTCAAATAAGCGAATACTAATTTTTCACACCTTTTGTATGATTACTGGTCAGTAACCCTACCCGTGTGTTCATTTAATGTCGGCACCAAAGCGCCACGCTGTATATAATCCAAAAAAAATATAGTTCTCTAGTAATAACAAGAACAAAATTAAGAATGTCTAACCCCCGACTACCTCAGATTTGTTATCTTAACAACATTCTACTAGTCAAGCCCTTTCATTTATACCCATATGAAGGGAGTTGTGAAAAAAGAAATAATGTATTTTGCCATTTTGTGGTACCGCCCATCTTGGATTTGAAATTTATCATAGTGCAAAGTATTCTACTAGTCAAGCCCTTTCGTTTGATACCCAAATTGAGGTAGTAGTGCAAAAAACTAATATAATCCGCCATTTTGTGGTAGCGGCCATCTTGGATTAGATTTTTTTTTATAGTGTATTGAATTTGAATTTTTTTATACCCATATTGAGGTAAGTTGTGAAGAAATATTTTGTCCGCTATTTTGTGGAGGCGGCCATCTTGAATCGATATTAACCAAACGTAGGTAAGAACATCCGCACAGATATTAACCTTCAAATAAAAAAAACCACATCGAAATCGGCTCATTCGTTTGAGCTCTACGGTGCCACAGACAGACACACACACAGACAGACAGACAGACATCGACGTCAAACTTATAACACCCCTTTTTTTGGTCGGGGGCTAAAAATGTCTACAATGCGAAAAAAGTTTAATTTCTACCGTGGTTTTAAACCACACAATATTTTTTTGAAGTTAAACATCTTTAGGCGCACCACACTTAATTTTTTGTAGGGTGTGAATGAAAGTCATTGGTACGTTCGTAAGTGAAAGATTTTTTTCGGGTAAACTCGGGACAGCCGTGTGTGCCAGAGCGAGACAGATAGTCAGCCGATGCTGTCTATCTGCTGTCAGTCTTTTTTTGAGCGTGTTTACCTAGAAGAAACCGATTCACTCTCGATTTGAAGACACCAAGATTATGACCATCGGGAAAACCATTCAGGCAACGTAATTCACGGTCTAGACGTTCTTATCACAAACGTAGAGTAAAACCTCTTCGTTCGTGCCTTGGGAACATCAACAATGACCTGATGTTGCTTTTACAAGCTATGAGGAGTCTGATTGAAAAAAGGGCACGGTTAGTTTATGCAGATCAGGTGCATCATGGAGATCAGTTGCACAAATGTTACCTCTGAGGCAGAGATTGACTAAAGCTGATAGGGCTGACTGGCGAGCCATGGGAGATGCCTATTTCCAGCAGTGGACTTAAGTAGGCTGATGATCAAATATTCCTACTGCCGGTACTCGAGGCCATCTCTCGCAAGGAGAGAGTCAACGTCATAATACACTGCAGTTGAAATGTGAAACATATAATAAATAGCAAGTACAAAAAGAGGCGTCTCTTCATAATTCATAATTACTTAATTAATGGAACTGCTTTCTAACTGAATGGATTTTTCTTAATTTTTATTTACTCTCACAGGTTCAGCCAGAAAGACACCTGCCCAACTGGATGCGGCTGCAAATGCTTGATTGATGGCAACGCGCTATGGAAAGGTATCAAGTACGCGTAACGGTTAAGGTAATTCAATCCTTACACTTTTTGGAAAAAGACCTCATTTGCACTAAGATCGTGCGTGGTCATAGTTGCTGTCGCACATTTTTTTTATATTGTATTCAGCGATCAATAATTGAATGCGATAATTTCGAACAATAACCTCGGTAATAACGTAACAAATTAGCTGTAAACGTTTCTTCCTACTTTTCTTTAAACATATCTTCATAGATAATAAGATTTGTAAATAAGATGTTTATATGTAGTTGCGAGCACAGATATTCGGGGGATATGCCTTGTATGCGAATTTAGTTCGAAACCTAGTGTCTCCGGCCTCCTCCCACTTAAATAATTACTACGTAAGCAAAAGTAATAATTACGACACAACCGCATATTTTAGTACGCACACTAAAAATTATGATTGCGCTCTTTATGACAACATACATAAAATGGGCGGAACATTTCCATATAAACGAATAATGTTGTCTATATAGAAGTAGTCACTCAACGCTCACACACGTAACTAGGGATTGAAATGAGTGATTGCAAAATTTATTCGACATTTTATTTTGGGCTGTAGTATATTATATTTACATTTATTAAGTTTTACTAATATACAAATACGTAAATATATTTATATATAAAAATTGATACCATGTACGACATGGTATTATACTATAAAGATATGTATAAAGTTGGAGTAGGAATCAGTTTAAATTTTTCAAATTAACAGTTTTACGTCAAAAGTATACGAAAGTACTAGCAGTGCTGGTTTACCCGCGCAGTTCTCGTTCCCGTTCTTTTATCGAGATAAAAGTAGCCTAAGCCTTCTTCCAAAATATAATCTTACTGTATTTCAAATTACAACTTGATCCGTTCATACGTTTAAACGGGATTGAGCAACAAACATCCAAATACCCAAACGTCCAAACATTGACATTTGGAATATTAGGTAGTAGGATTTACGATACCAATGACAAAAAAAACATTATTATTTATTTGCTTTCCTGCTTGTAATGGGTAATCTCTGAAACGACTGGACTTTTAATGAAACAGTTTATTTAAGCCTATAGCTGATGGCTTAGCTATAGTCATCAGTATAAACATCACTTTATTCCGGTTTGAAGGACTGTTTCCAGAGAAATTACAGGGCATGGAGGTAAAACATTATATCTCAGACTGTCGAACGCCGTAAATCCAAATGCCGTGAATTGGACTATCTGCAAGGAAGGAAGAGAGGCCCAGCAGTGAGACAATGTAGACTAGTAATAATATTAACATTTTATTTTCATCAAGCAAGAGATAAGTACACATTAAAAAAACGTAAAACAGTTATGGCTTAGACGATCAGCTGTCTGGTAGTGAAAGTCCCGTCATAATTGGTCCACCTGTTTGGTAGGTTAGTGGAACAAACAAGATAGACAAAAAGTTTTAAAATAGTTTTTAGGTATAGGTACCGTACATACTTTTATTTGAACTTAGTAAACAGTTGTTAATTTGATATTACATACAAACGCTCCAATTTTATATCTTTGAATATAGGTACTATTAATAATACTCATAAACAAGTAAAAAAACATGGAAAAATAAGTAGTTAATTAAAAATGATAAAACGAACATTGTCCATGTAAATTACCGAAGAAATTTTCGAAGAAATTTCACATCGGCAAAATCCATTACCCCATCACTAATGCGTCAACGTACTCTCTATGCGCTTCAGAGCGACTGAACGAATATCAAAGTTATGCGGTCATATTAACCGTATCGAGAAGACACTGCTACGCCCTCAAGGCATATCCCCCGATATCCGTGGTTGCGAGTAAGTATACATCATTTTCATGATTTTTACAAAATAACTTAACACCAGCAGATAATTTGGAGAACCAAGACAGTGACTATGAAGCGACACGATCCTAAAGATCTTAAGGAATAAGTTAAAAAGGTGCGATTATCTTAGTACATTTTATAGGTGTATAATATCTCTTTAAATAAAAAATGTCAAAAGATACCAAATATCACTGATAATGTGTGACTTGTACCAATATGTGGATTTATATATTTAATCTTGTAATGTACTGGGGTTACGCTAAAACCCTTTACAAAGCCGAAAGTAGTGTGTTGTTACTCATCATCACAAACAACTTATACTGCAATCCCGGAAATACCCGGAAATCCTGAAAGATAAATAAGTTATTTTTAATAAATTAATGGAATACACGTCTGACGTCTTCGGTTCAGACCGAGTTAAGTTTCAGCCGCACTTTGCAGTCTTGTTCAAGGGGGTTGCGTGCACGTGTCTCGTGCACTTACCGACTTACGAGAATAACCTGTTAATTAATTTAAAATGTCTAACAAACCCCTTTCGTAATGTATAAAATAGCTGACTCGATCGCGTCATGTTGTGTGGAACAGCAGATTTTGTTTTCCTTCGTAATGATAAATACAATGCATCGCTTTCGGTTTAGTACTAAGTCATGGCATAGTCTTGTAGTATAGATTTTACCTATCATAATCTGCGTATTTGAAAATCTTAAACTTTTTTCTGTGACATGTGTTTTGTGATAAATTTATATTAATGATAATGAATGATGATTGTAAGGAAATATATTAGGTGCCTATAAGTTGTTGCTACATTTATACATCTATTTATATAAGTAATTAATTTATGTAATCGTGAAAGACTGCCATTTCTTGTAATGTATATCGAAATAAATAGGTACACAACTTTTTTTAAGAATTTTATTTAACAAACTTTTATTACAATCTTTAAAACAGAAAGGTGCTGATAATATTCAAGATGTGGTGAACTTTATTATGTAGGTTTATTAGGTATTAGAAATAAGAGCCAATTTTGAAGATACCAATAACACTGAACTGGGTTTTATATTTTCCATAATAATATATTATACTATACAGGTACTTATTTTGGTATATTCATAACTAGCAAACGTGTAGGTAGTTATATCTAAGCTTTACCTCAGTCTCAACGAAGCAAAAAAAAGCTTTTGTACAATTTTTCCTAAGTAGGGTCACACAGAACAGGTTTGTTTATTCAATACTTTTAATTAGTTTACCGTTTCCGTGCAACCCTGTTTAAATGTAAAACGCTAAAACGTAACATTTATAAAACTAATTGGTCATTGATAAACATAATATTTTCTTTCACTGTGTTGTCCATAATATAAACTAATGAATTAGCAATAAGGAAAAAAACTAATCTATCACATTTTAGAAATAAATTAACAAGTTTCACGTAAAAAGTACTCGCCATTATTGTTTTGCAGAGGGACATGGATGTTGATTACTCGCTGCAAAATTTTCCAATGAAAATTGAGAAATAACATTTTTTTTTAAATTAAATTAATATGAAGGATCGAGTAGAGCAAGACATACGCCTGACGATAAGCAACACGCCTGTCTATAACATCACAGTACTACGCAGCTATTTGTACATAAAGAATCATAATTTCTGCGCTGTACCCCAAGATATGATATAACCTATAGTTTGCTCTGACCGTACTCTTGTTGTATTGGTAGATATTAGTCCCATCATCCATGTACTTAGTGCATCAATATTGGCTAGTAGCAAAATACACATTATTACAAAACGATAACATAATATCAAGATCTATAGCTGTTATCACTAGTTAAATAATTATCTACATAATAAAATATGGTTTGAGTACAACAAAATTTTGTTAAAAACAAATATGTACTAATAATAATAATAGAACAACATTCTTATCCTCAATGTCTATAGAGATTCAACGCAGTCCATATGTACATTTCTTATAGCAATAAAAATTTGTAACTACCTACATAGAGAAATCACTTACAATTACTTTAATACAAAAACGGGATAAAATTAGGCACTGATTGATTAAGCGAACTACCATCTATGAAGGATTTCTAATTTGTTAAAAACCTACTTTTAAAAATAAATAATTTTGCTTGTACTCGCTAAGAGGTCCTGTCACCCTCGCATTCGATACTGTATCTCTGGCCGTTTGGCCATGGTGTATTATGTTTTACATAAATGCTAACAATATGTATTTCAAATGAAATATGTAATTTTTGTAAGCAGTTAGCATTTCTCGAAACGTGCGGTAGCGTCCATAATTTGGCTATAAAGCTGAACCATCAAATTTTTGTGCCCTTTGATAACATTCAGTTTATCTTACAAAAATCCATTTGGTGCCACACATTACTTTAGCTCTGAAACTGTTGTATTTTTCACTCTGGCTATACCCACGCAAAACAAGTAGGTATGTATTATAGTAGGTCCTCTACCTACGAAAATACATAATTTCATGTTTGGGCCAAATTAATGTTCTGTCTAGCGTAGATTAGATCGCCTGATAGCGTCTATTAATACCTTAAGCTTTCGCTTCAAAGTTTAAATATATCTGGGTAGTAACTCCTATTAAGTCATAGTCAATTTGATTAGGACATAGAAGCGCCTTATAGCGAATATTTATTACATTGAGATGCGATTTCGAATAACTAGGTTTTTTATCGTTTTTTGTGACTAGTCCTTAACGTAAAAGAACACTCGTGATTGTCCTTAAATAAACTAAAATAGAGCTAAGTACTAATAAAATTTGTAACAAAATCGGATCCAAACAAGTTTGGCTATATCAGACTATGCTGCTAATGCTACCTTACACTACTGCACCGAGACAAACGCATGCACGACGCAACCGGTTCTCAGAGTCGAGTCGTTCTATTGTAGCAGCTAAAACAATAAACGTTTGTTAGTAAAACATCGAGCTAACGGGAACAACTACTTATAAATACGACAGGGCGTAAAGTTTCCAAGCGGCGAAAATTACATCTGGAGCTTACAATTCAAACGTTGCGCTAAAAAGATAAAAGATAAATATTACTCATGCTAAATATTACTCAAACAAAAATATTTATTCTTTTCACTGGAAACATTAATACGCCTGTCGCGTCTCCTTGAAACTCTGGTGTAAGTGCATTGTAGGAACAAAAGTGCAGACCCGACGGTGAATTGTTCTATTAGATGCCAATTAAAAACTGCCCAAAAATAACATAACAAACAAAAATTCGTATCTTTATCAACCGTATCTAATCCAAATGTATGTTAAAGTCGATTTTACTTATAAACTATCCAAATGTATGTTAAAGTCGATTTTACTTATAAACTACAATTACTGAATAATATTTTATTACTCGCAGTTTTGGATCTTTTCAGTGAGAGTTAGTTCACTTCACTAACAAAATCGCTTCAAAAAACTGTTCGAACGCGTGACAGGGATAATGCAGGCGTTGTATAATTTATGGAGATGAAAACTGTGGACTCGAACCTCTTACCATTGCTTATGCATGGTATGCTTGCATTTGTCATTGTTCTATTTTTAATTTGAAGGGAAATCGAAGAGACCAATTACGATGTCGTGATTTCGTCAGGCAATAGGCTCCCGAATCGGAATAGCATATGATTAGTCGACCCTCGTCTGCCTGATATAGGGCGTGAGTATGATGAGAGTGAGTCGGTTGGCGGCGTACCTTTCTAGCAGCCTGCGCTTGAGCTCCGGCGGGTAGGTGACGTAGATGTAGTGGTCATCGTGGTCAGGGTCGTCTAGCAACGCCTCGTCCCCGGCTAGGCGGTCGCCGCGCGTCGGCGACGAGTGCGTTGTCATCGAAACGGACGCGCTGCCAGCCACGCTGCCTTCCTCCGAACTGGGGATGGAGTTCCGCGTGTTCAATTCAGACAAACCACAGAAATTTTAGTTAGTCCTGTGACACCCCGTAAAAACACAGATAAAATTAAATGTTAAATTTTTAGCCAACAACAAAAGAGTTAAAGAAGATAAAGAAACAGTTAAAACAAAACACAACATAGGTAGGTATAGTTGCTTGCTATGATATAATGATATCTCGAAATCAATACACTAAATCAGTAAAATATGCTACAATCTCTACTTGCATTATGGGAAATAAAAAGTACATAGGTACTAGGTACATGAACCCACTACATAGGTAGTGTTTCATAATATTAGAATCGTGTCGTGATTATCATTCCCAAAAGCAAGTAATAGTCCCACAATCCATAATGGGTCAGCTTAGTGGACTTAATTTACCAAAACTAAACGCCCTAATTAAGACATAAATACTAGAGCCCAAATCTAGATCACTGGAACGTGAATCTGGAAATGTATGGGCATTAATATGATAGTTCTAATAATTGTATATGTATAATAATTTAAGAACTTACTCGAAAACAATCCAGATGATGTAGTAGCACATGCAGAGCGCGAGTGCGAGGCCGGTGGCGAGGGCTAGGAGTAGCGGCCAGGGGAAGACGCGCGCGGAGGGTGCCGTGTCCTCCCAGTACCGATCGCAGCTCAAATACCAGCAGACGGCACGCTGCATCTCATCTGGACACAATGCTATTGTTATACATGTGATTGCATAAGCAGCCCTCTAAATGTTTCCACTGCTAGGACTCTGGGCCCGAGAGAAAGCGGGCCTTCTCTCGCAAGGCCATAATCCACCACGCTGACCCAGTTCTGGTTGGTGGATGATGTATGATCTCAAAAGATTTTAGGAACATGTCGGTTTCCTGATGACGACGTTCGTCGTTTTTAAGTTAAGGAAATCACGCACGCGACTTCGAAAAGACTAGACTAGACCAGCCGCAACATGTATTTTACACAGTAGATTAAGTAACATCATTATTCGTCTACCATTATTATTGTGTGACCTTCGAAACAACTATACTATTCGTCTCATATAAATGTATTGCTCCATTCGTCGGTATAATTCTGGTTTAAACTCCAGTGTTTTAGGTTCCTTCTTTCACGCAGACTATATAGGTGTACGCTTTATTTCATAGATTTTAACCATGGTAAGCATAAATAAAAGAATACCATAGTATGCATAAAAAGGCCCACTTTACGTTCACACTGCTAGGATTGGGGGGTCTACTTTCACAGGAAGAGAGTTTCCGCCATTCTATTCAGCCACATAACTTAAATAACTTTTGTTTGGTTTTCATTTTAGTCTTCTACCGCCCAACTAAATTAGCTTTATCTTATATGAGAGAGCGAACAATATCAAAGCTATGACCATTTTTGCTGAATTACGATAACACATTCTATCAAAACATTAATTTATGGAGCTTGTGATTCAGGGTCTACTGGTGTTATTTTCATATTACCGGTTATTTACTTAAAACCGCGCAGATCGCTGCTTCTCCATGTAATCGTGGCTATCGGAATTCACAGGCAGGATATATTTGGATATCCAAACATGATAAAGTACTCGTATTGTAAGAAATTAAAAGTAAACGAACCTTCAAGCTCGGTGAACTGGTGCTGTGTTAGATGCAGTAAAAGCGTGGCTATGCACGAGTGGACTATTTTTTCACACCGCACCTGAAATAAATAGATTTAGACCAGACCATTAAAATGTTGGACGAGAGCAGAACACGCAAATTTTTCATTGAGATTTGTAGGTTCATAGTGCTCTTTACAGAGTCCGGCTGGAGAAGTGACACATTTTGCCAATTATTCCACCGCCTGGCAGGGATTTGCAAACATCACTGCGTTCCGGTTTATAGGGCAATGTTACCAGAGAAATCATTTTATAACTCTGGGTGACGAGCACAGTGCAGTGCTAGGTATTTATTTGGGCTCTGCTGGTATGTGTGTGTGCCGTGTTGTTCGTCCTGTCACTATTTAAATACATAAAAATCATCATCAGTGTTTCATCAATGATGTTTGTTCTTATTGAACTCTTCACCAAGTCAACCGACATCCACGAAAGTTGACATTTATGTATAATTTGGTCCAACTTAAAACATAGAATAGTTCCCAGCTCAATTTATGGTGGCAAATGTCTATTGCAAAGATATGTTATATTTTTATTGCAATGGACCGCTGATGTAAATCGATCAATCTGTTTGAGCTCTACTGTGCCACAGACAGATAGAAATCAATGTCAAACTTATAACACCCCTCTTTTTGGTCGAGGTTTAAAAAGAGCATTGAAGGGAATGTGGTAAACCTTTAGGGTTTGCAGGCGCGTAGGGTCGCAAGCAGCTCTCTCGGCCTGCAAGTCAGCCAGCCTCTTCTGCCGGCTGTCGGGCGGCAGCGAAGACTCTACGGTGTCTGCGTCACACAACTCCACCGTTTGATTTGTGTCACTATCCGCGTCTTCCGTCCTTTTCTCTTCTGGAGTTTCTAAGGAATAAGCACTCTTTGAAATACCGATTTTGGTAGTCAACTTATAAAGGTGGTTTTTATGTTATTCAGATATTATTTTCAAAATCAGCATTTTGTCATAATGAGTACACAATTTTGTTTCATCATTGTCTTATAATTTTTTGCAATTATACCTACCAAGTGACTATACGTGGTAGGTAAGGGAATAATAAGTAAAAATAATAAATAATTTTATTTGTTTTTGTACATCTTATTAATTTAACCGTCGCCGTCGTTCACTTACGTGAAAACATTTAAATTAAGTATCACGTCATTTTGACATCTCATCTATACTTATAATAAAACTGTAACGGGTCGAATTCTGTACATTGAAGATATTTTGAAATTTTTTTTTTGGAGCACTCCATAGTCGATACTGATGGCGAATCTGCATTTTTTTTCTTTCATGTCTGTCTGTCTGTCTGTCTGTCTGTCTGTCTGTCTGTCTGTCTTTCTGTATAGGGATCACGCATCACGCCGAAACTACTGATTCAATTCAGCTGAAACTTGGCATGATTTTAGTTTAAACTAAGGAAATTGCTGTAGGCTACTTTTGATCCCCAAATTCTGATCGGTTTTCTTGCGGGAGGGGGTGAAAGTCAGAATGTGTATTTGGTTGTAACTCATGTTTGCGTTGTTTAATTTCATTAATTCTTTTTTTGTTAGAAAGAACACATTTTTTATATTGTCCCATCAAAATTTGAACATTATCGGTTTGGTAGTTCGGAAATTACACAAACATTAAATAATAACGACACGCACGGCGCGTTCGGTACATACTAACTTCTAAGTATTCTGTGTATCACAGACGATCCACAGAATATCTAGATTCTAAATTCAAGAAGTGCCCACGTGATCGCGTCGCGTCGTCTTGAATGACAAAATAATTGTCAAAAATATATTTTTGTGTGGAAAAAGGAGGAGGATGGGAATATCCTCCTTCAAACAAGGAGGATGTTCTCAATCGGGTTGCATGTTTTTTTATTTGGTTTTATTTTACACGATAACTCCGCTAATTGTGAGTTGATTTTGATGATTCTTTTTTTGTTTATTAGAAAATACTTCAGAGGTGATCTTATATATCGAAAACAGGGAGGTAGTTTTTCAAATATCAACAAAAAACAAATATCAGCTTAGATTTATCTGTATTTAGTTAGTCGATCGACAGAATTAAATTACCTGTCATTGAAGTAAATGTTTGTTCTTTTGGAGAAAACATATCAGCATAATAAGTAGCAGCATAAACAACCCATTAAATGTTGGCCCAAAAAAACCCACTGCTGGGCGTCGGGGCCTTCTCTCGCAAGGAGAGAGACAGCTATAATCCACCACGCCGGCCCAGTGTCGGTTGGTGGATGACATATGACTTAGAACTTAGATTCTAGGTACATTTCGGTTTCCTTACGATATTTTCCTTCACCGTTTAATTACCAGCACTACGAACATGACTCTGAAAAGATAGTGGTGCGCTTGGTTTTGAACCCTGGGTCTCCGGATCGACAGTCGCCGTTCTCCCGACTAGGTCAGCTGGAGCTTACTAGACTAGCCGTAACTTAACGTATTATTTTAATCCAAATACTGTTTAAAATTTAAAGGTAGTGTTCAACAAGCTTCGGTGACCGAATCAGACCGTTGTTAGGGTCCGTACCCAAAGGGTCAAAACGGGACCCTATTACCGAGACTTCGCTGTCCGTCCATCCCTCCGTCTGTCACCAGACTGTATCTCAAGAACGGCGATAGCTAGACAGTTGAAATTTTCACAGACGATGTATTTCTATTGCCGCTTTAACAAAAAATACCAAAACTAAAATAAATATTTAAGAGGGCTTATTTCCATACAACAAACTTGATTTTTTTACCGTTTCTTGCTCGATAATAATAACGTACCTGTCACAGGTTGACGCTTTCACTATTCATATAATATTAAGTTTTATGGTTTCTTTAAATGTAATTAATTAAAATAAAATATTTTTTAAGCGGGCTCCCATACAATAAAATCCTTTTATTTGCTAATGGTTCAGAACCCTTCGCGCGCGAGTCCCACTGGCATTTGACCGGTTTTATTTTATCAAAAATTTTGTAATATTCTATCCTTTCCTAATATTATATAAATATATCAATATTTAAATTTTTGCTGCTCAATTACGTTGGAATGGCTGAATGTATCGAGTTAAAATTTGAAACATCTTCTTGGCTTAGCTTAAGTAACACATAGGGACATATAGATAAGTAACTATACATAGGCAATGTTTAGCCTATGTGTTCTGCCAGACTATAATCTAATTGTATTTTAAATTTCAGCCCGATCACTTGATACGTTCCGCCATGATTAAGTAACAAACATCCAAACATTGGCATTCATAATATTTACAGTTACAGGACAACGTTGGAACGGCTGAACATATTTGGAAGGAATTCGAAACACACGTAGTTTGTACTCAGAAATAGCCAATCGGTTACTTATAGGTTACTGTGACGTCGGAAAAACTAAGCAAATTTGGTAGAAAATTGAAACAGATAACTTATAGTCTGAAATACCACATATATGTACTACCTATCAACCTGAAAAAAGCATGGGCCCTAAGGAAACAAATATTAACTATCACGTCAAAACGGCACAACGAATTGGGTTGGCATACGAAACACAGATAGTTTAGAGTCTAAAATTTCACATGGGGTCTAAGTCTATATTTTCGTTAAACTCCATATTAATCTATAATCTATACTAATATTATAAAGCTGAAGAGTTTGTTTGTTTGTTTGTTTGTTTGTTTGCTTGAACGCTAGGATCTCGGGAAGCACTGGTCCGAATTGAAAGATTCTTTTTCTATTGGATAGTCCATTTATCGAGGAAGGCTTTAGGCTATAGAAAATAACTCTACTATTAATTGAAGCGGAGCATGAAACAAGAATGTAACAAAATCGGGAAAAATATTCCCCTTTTGAGAGTTTTCGTACGTTTCGTTTCTTTGTGCTTTGACATGACACATGACAGCATGTGTCAAAGATTGCGTCATTGCATTTCAGTAATCTGTGCCTTGAATATAAACCTTTGCTATTTTTTTTCTAATTCTGAGTTGGTACGACCAATTTCCGACAGGTGGCGTAGCAGGTTGCTGAAGAGGTTTTTTGTTTGAAATCGATATTCTCAGGAATGAGTGAACCGATTGCAGTCATTCTTTCACCGTTGGATATGTACGGGATCTCGATGAGTGCTATATAATATACCACGGGCGAAGCCGGGGCGGGCATCTAGTAAGTATATATTTTGGTAAGGTACTTGATGTGATGGTAAGGTAAAAGGCGCCAAAAATGAAAAATATATGCACTCTTTTTGGCGTAGATAATACAGGTGATTTGCGTTCACAATCAAAATAACAAGCAACATTATATTCTCATTAGATGGCGCTAATGCCAGTTTAAATCTAAAAGCACTAAAGGCCATTTAAATCAATGTTTAGCTATTGTGGTATGTATTTTTCTTTCATCACTAGGTGGCGTTACTGGTATTCTAAATTGTACTAATAAGTTTTTGCTGCTAAAAGGATTTTGATGCCGAATTTGGATTCTTTCGTTCTTGGATTTTTTTTCTGTGTTACAATTAAATTCATACATTAACATTTCACTAAGATTTGGCTTAGATTTACGGGTTCAACTTGCTTGAGAACCTATTATTAAAACTCAAAATGTTAATCATTTTCATTCCACACAGGCTACGTTCAAAATTTTACGCGGGCGAAGTCGCGGGTAACAACTAGAAAACAGCTTGCGGATAAAAAGAGATAAGTAGGTAATCAGATCATGCACATCAGCTTCAGACTTTTCGTAATGTATCCTATAAAATCCTACAAACTTAACACTTGCGGCTATGTTCGATACTACGAAACCTTAATAAGTATGTTTAATTTTGTTTAAAAAAAGAAAAATAAAGATGATAAAATTAAATAAATTTTTGTGTGGAAAAACAAATTCACTCGGTTTTTTAATGATTGCATTATGCAAATATTTTGACGTACGATACTTCCAACTAATGTACACTATAAGTCAGTAACATCTGCTTACGCGAACGAAGTAGCGGGTTCAGCTAGTTCGGAATATAATTTATATGTAACTTTCACACACACCCACCCCCACCCACATACACACTCGGAAACTATGAACTTCCATTGTAAGTTCACAGTTTGCGGGTAATATAAGAAAAAAATTGCAATCATCGGGACTGTCAATACCTAATCTTGGTGTCATCAAATCGATAGGGAATCAGTTCTAGGTAATCCCGTACCATCATAGACAACGTCGTCAGCATCACTCTACATCAGGCGAGTTAGCGGTCAAGTGTAACCTATAATAGTAAAAAAAAACTACCAAAAAGTGTATGAACGCGGCTAAAGACGGCCTTACTTCAAAAATGTGTGGTACAGACCACGTTACTTCAAAAATGTATAGTAGGTACTGACCACGTTCGCGGTCCTCGACCTCGAGTTCAGTCTTGGGACAGTCAGGCTCCGCGAGCGGCGGCGCGCGCGCGCGGTGGCGGCGCCGCGCCGGCACCCGCGCCACGCTGCGTGGCGCCGGCGGGGCCAGCGCCTTCTTCACCGACTCCAGGTCCTGCCACACCTGGGATCAGATACTTTATCGCAAAAACATAAACAACCAATTGACAAGAACAAAATTAAAAATTTTATTAACAAAATTACCCTCGACTATCTTATTATTGAGGGAGGATATGAAAAAAATATTTTGACCCCCATTTTGTGGAGGCGGCCGTCTTGAATCGATTTGATTATCCAAACATAACGAAGAACGGAAACTAACCTTCAAATAAAAAAACTCATCGAAATCGGTCCATTCGTTTGAGCTCTACGTTGCCACAGACATACATCGACGTCAAACTTGTAACAACCGTTTTGTTTTGCTCGGGGGCTTAAAAATAAATTCAACAAGTTCAAGTAAATAACAATAACAAATCATTTATTTGAGATGGGTCTCAAATAAATGACTAACTTAACCTAACCTACTACCCTAAACCTGTGCCGAAATCGTAATCTAAACTACAAGAATGACAATCACTGAAATGTTATCTGTACAACATTCTACTAGTCAATCCCTTTCATTTGATACCCATATTGAGTGAGCAGTGAAAAAAGAAATGTATTTCGCCATTTTGTGGTAGCGGTCATCTAGGTAAGACGTGGGGACTTAATCCAAAAGTCACCCTATGGCTATACACCACAGTGATCAGGCCCATCATCACCTACGGGGCTTTGGTCTGGTGGACCAGGACTACACAGGCGACAACCATCGCGAAGTTACAACAATTCCAGAGGTTGGCATGTTTAGCTACTACCAGCGGTATGAGCACAACACCAACGGCAGCCCTGGAAATAATGCTGGATCTGGC
Source organism: Ectropis grisescens (assembly GCA_017562165.1). Lineage (NCBI taxonomy): Eukaryota > Metazoa > Arthropoda > Insecta > Lepidoptera > Geometridae > Ectropis > Ectropis grisescens. The sequence continues at coordinate 21,671,507 of CM029770.1, forward strand.
TCCGCTCCACTCACATGTGCAGCAGGAGGCGGCGATGTCTGCAATAAGACTACGGACCCTCGGTCTCTGGCATGAAACAGGTATTCCTCACACGAAGGTCCTCCAGGACAGCCTGAAGCATCAACCCATGCTGCTGGCGGTAAGTGACAGGATACCCAAACAGTTCGTATTTGATAAGAAATACAAAATTCAACTCGAGGAATCTCCTTTTGGAGACCACAGCTCCACCGAGTTAACGATCTTTACTGATGGTTCGAGAACCAACGAGGGCGTCGGATCCGGCACCTTCTCGGAAGACTTAAACATCAGGTATTACACATCCCTTGGGGCCTACAACTCCGTCTTCCAGGCAGAATGCGTGGGCATCACGAGGGCTGCGACCATAATCGCCGACAAGAAGGTACAGGGATATAACATCCGCATACTCTCCGACAGCGCGGCGACTCTACATGCCCTAAAGAGCAACACCATCACTTCGGGGCTAGTTCTTGAATGCCACAAATCTCTTACGGAGGTATGTGAACAAAACCAAATCGTTCTTCAATGGATCAAAGGCCATAGTGGATCGAGAGGTAACGACGCAGCGGACGAACTGGCGAGGAGGGCATCAGCGGAACGGGTACATGGACCCGAACCGATTGTCCCACCCCACTGTCGCAGGTTCGGAAATGGCTGCGTGAAATCACTTAAGGAACACAACGACAACTGGACCAAGAGGTTAGACTGTAGACAGTCCAGGGCAGCACTGGGGGGCCGTAATACACGGTACACTCGGCAGCTGCTGAACCTGAATCGTCAACATTTGCGACTGGTCACGGGCGCACTGACAGGTCACGGTTTGTACAATAAACACCTATTCACACTAGGTATTACCGACAGTCCTCTTTGCAGAGCTTGCCTTGAGGCTGAAGAAACGGCCGCTCACGTGCTCACGGAGTGCACGGGAGTGGCGGATCATCGGGCAAAATTCCTGGGCACACCGGGGACGCTCCGCGAAGCATGCGGCAACGTGAAGATGCTGCTGGGCTTCCTGCTGGAGCTGGGATGGCAGGAGTGAAGCCTACTTCCCACACACGCAAAATAGGCGCATCGAGACGTCGAGTTGCGGAAAACAGCCCGCCTACGAATACGAATACGAAATAGCGGTCATCTTGGATTTGAAATTTGTCATAATGCTAAGTATTCTACTAGTTAAGCCCTTTCGTTTGATACCCATATTGAGGTAGTAGTGAAAAAAATACTGCAATTCGCCATTTTGTGGTGGCGGCCACTTGGATTTTAAATTTGTTATAGTGTATAATATTCTACCAGTTAAGCCCTTTCATTTGATACCCATATTGAGGTAGATTGTAAAGAAATATTTTGTCCGCCATTTTATGGAGACGGCTATCTTGAATCGATATTAACCAAACATACCTAAGAACATCCGCACGAATTCCGTTTGAGCTCTACGGTGCCACAGACAGACAGACACACAGACAGACATCGACGTCAAACTTATAACACCCCTTTTTTTAATCCCCGACCAAAAAAGGGTGTTATAAGTTTGACGTCGATGTCTGTCTGTCTGTCTGTGGCACCGTAGAGCTCAAACGGATGGGCCGATTTCGATGCGTTATTTTTTATTGGTCGCGGTTTAATAAAAGAGTACATGTGACATCACCTCAATATCTGTGCCGGGCCCGCCGCCGCCGCTGAGGAGCCCGTGAGCCACCAGCACTGGGCAGCGCATGATGTCGCAGTAGTCCGCCAAACACACTGCGTCTTCCGCCTGGGACACCACACCAGTCTTATCAGTATCGGTACACATAAGTAGCTGATACTACGGTCCCACTGACAGACTCCATGCCTTCGCTCACAAGTAGAGAATCAAAGCCATAAGCATATCGATTTTCTTGCAATGTTGTTTTATTTGAAGCTCAAATTCTGCGGTTAAGTGGGGTTTGACCCTCACCGCGTAAGTAGGTAACATCGTGTGATAAAATTTCTTTTTCCGCGAAGCGAGCTAATATCGCTCCAGAGGCAGAGTCATCTGAGCAACATGACCTGATATTTGACCAATCAGGTGAAGTTTTAATATCGGCTGTTATTGTTGAGATAATGCATTACTCAATACTAAATAATTTACTGCTTCATTATGTTACAGATAAAAAAGATTACAAAGATTGATACAAAGTTAAGTAACACACGGTACCCCAACCGGCCATCGCAATGCAATAATAATCGCTTAGAGCGAATTGCATTTTTCCACAGTAAATACTTACTTACACAGTCAGTATAGTTTTTCATCCTCGAAATTTCTTAGGTCATCGATTACAAACATTGTTAAAATTGTTTCTAATAGGTACATCTGGTGGAGGTAACTTTTCACCTGTGAATCTTTTCGCGTTCGTCAGTGTCAGTGACCCAATTTTTCATTTTCACATCCGCTGATTCCGAATTGAATTCCAAAATAAACATGGGAAAATTAAATATTTTTCATTAGCTTTGTATTGTACAGGTTCTGTGCGAAGCTGCGAAGTTTTAAACTGACGAAAATCGTCTTTCGAAAGTTTTGTTTCGTGTGTCTTATTATATTTTTGACTCGGCTTGCAATATCCTAATAACCAATATCAATATCCTGCATTATAAACATGCATTGAAGGTAGATGGTCTAGATCTTTTTAGGGATTTTTCTGAAGCATGTTCTCAAATATGCGCTTGCATAAATAATGCATAAATTTAATATGCGTGAAGTCGCCAAATACATTTTTCAAGTTGATCTTTCGATTGTTTTGAGAATCTGCTATTTCGAGAATCTCATATTTTGCGAATGAGCCATTGAAAATTATCCATGCCATGCGAATACATAGTGAATATAACGTAAAAGTATTTAGTTTCAGGCAAAAGACTACTCCTTCTGTGTTAAAGATAGTTCTAGGAGGGATAGTAATGCCAGCCCAGGTCAATTAGGTATTTTGATGCCCTTGTATATTAAGTAGGTACCTTATTAATCTGGTTCTTGTGTCGCTGGTCGAAGTGCGTGTCGAGGTGTCGCTCCTCGTAAAAGGACTTCCCGCAGAAGGCACAAGTCCACTGCGAAGGCCGATGTTGTAGCTTGGCGGCATGCTGCGGTGCGAATATGTCGCGCGCTGGATGGAACGGACACTCCAGGGGGAGCTTCACCTGAAACATGAGGAGTGAGAAGATGTACTGACATTGGGATGTTAGAAGCGGCTGCGCAGTGAGCGATATATTTTTTACCAATGGCGTAAGTGAGGGTTAAAAAATATGCTATGGGTAGAAATGTGCACCAAATGCTGAACGTCGACTCGCAACCAAACCTGTATAAACCAGATAACATTTTCTGTTTTACGACCAATAAACATCGCAAAACAAGTACATGCTCAAGTTGCCAAAAGTTTAAAAGTAACACTTACCTGAAACCTTTCTAGAACTGGGAGCCATTTGTTTTGAATAACTTTTCTTACAATTTTGGAGTTGTCACGAGAACAAGTGATCTTGAATACTGACGGCCCCGGCCACGGGATCAGTGTTAGGAACAGAAGGGCCAGGACCTGGAACATTTAATTTGATGCTTATATACATTTCTGTAATATTAAACTTACGACTCTACCAAATATTTTTATAAATCCATCACTTTAAATAAAATCTTTTTGGGCAAAATAGAAGTTATCGCAATATACCTGTATCTACAGATTAAAACTAAATCATCAGTGTTCTTTCCTAATATATTTACATAGCACGTAGTTTAATAATTAGAAAATTAGTCTTGTACTCGTGTGTTCCCCAGCGTGAATGCCACCAGTTGAACTAATCGTGAATCCAGTCCTAACTTATTTCAACTTAGCTTATGGTTTAACACTAAAACAATTTAATCATACGTTTCTAGTATTATTCTTACATACTTACACATTTTATACTATAGGATTATAGATGTAGATAGTACTAAATCAAAATCATCGCCATAGATTATGATATGAAAAACCGCGTATTATGGCGAATTATTATATACCTAGTTCTAAAGTTGTGACTAGGATATATTTCCCTTGTTACAAGATTACAACCATAAAGTTCTACCGGAATAGGTAATCCGACAGGAACTGAAAAAAATGACATCATTCGAGGCAGGCGATTCATTTGTTATTGATACAGTACCTACATTTCTATGCGCTTATCCTAGCAACCACATTAAATCCATCAGCATAATAATATTTCCTAGCGTATACTCAATCACATATCGTTGTACAGCTGAGTTCGTCATCCTCAAATTTGATAGCCCTTTCAAATTTAAGGTTATGCTTGTGTTATTTTACTATTGATTTTCTGACGTGAAGTTCATAACCTTATTTTCCAAAAATAAAAACACTCACGTACCTCGAGTGAGAACGACGTGGTCCTCATTCATATCTCTTATGCGGCAAATGGTCAACAAAAATCTTTATACTTAAATCTAATTTTAATACGAAATACAAAGTTTAGCTATAGCGGAGTGGAGCTGAACTCTTGATGGTAGCAACCAGGGCGCATGCGCCAAAGGTGACCAACTTCCCCTTCTGCATTTAATTCGGTGATTATAATTATTTTACCTTTGACCTTATATTATACCCAAGTATTTAACCGAATGGGGTACTCACTTATCTATTTTATTGCCGCGATCGTTGGGTAAAAATATACTTAGTGGACTATTTTGAAATGGGACCTTGCGTTGCGCTAGTTCGGTTTTCGTTAACTCGATTTATGTCTGATACAGATGAGATTTTGATGATTTATAACGATTTAGCAACTGCCCGCGGCTTCGTCCGCGTTGAAACTAATATTGGACTATTCTTTCTGGAACTCTTTTTTTGGGATAAAAAGTTGGCTATATGCTACTCGTATTTCAAATTATTGTGATTGTTCCGTATCTACAAAAACGGCAAAAGATCTTATTTTTCTAGGAGCCCTTAAATATTTGTTTCGATTTTAATCTAGTTTTATTTTAAAGTGAATATAAATAAGTATGACTAAATACGGTGTGGATACAATGTTTTTCTTCACCGTTTTTAAGTTAGTGGCTTTACACACAGACTACGAAAATGTGGTCTGCGTGGGATTCGAACCAGGGCCTCCGGATCGGCAGTTGCCCTTCTCGCGACAAGACCAGCCGTAACTTACAGGTTTTAGGGTTTTAGGTTAAAAACGGCACGCTTATAGATTCGTCATGTCTGTCTATCTGTCCATCCGTATGTCACAGCCACTTTTTGCCGAAAATATGAGTAGGTACTACCTACATTGTTGAAACTTGGTAAGTAGATGTATTCTGTGAACCGCATTAAGATTTTTACAAAAAATATACTTAAGTAAAACAATAAATTTTGGGGGCTATACTTAGAACTGAAACTCAATTTTTTTATCAATGCTATATATGTGGGGTGTCTATGGATGGTCTTCAAAAATGATGTTGAGGTTTCTAATTTCATATTTTCCTACACTGAATAATTTGCGCGAGAGACACTTCCAAAGTGAAAAAATGTGTGTGTATATGGTAGTATGTAAAATAAAATTGTATAAACTAAATAATGTTACTCAAATAATGTCTTTCTCGTTCGTGTTGCGCGCATCTTAAGGAATATTAATACGTGTGAGGTCCCTAGCACACGGCGTATTTTATACGCGCAGAGTTGCTCGTAGCTTCCATCTCTTGATCAAATACTCCTCGTCAATTGTATAATATCGCCCTACGTATGCCCCTCCTCCGCCCTTTTGTACGCGATTCAAATGAGTTTCGAACGCGATTCACGTGCGCGTTTGTATCGCATTTTACGCGCTTTTGACTTTTGAATCTATACAAACGTCCGTTCCGCGCGTTCCAGAAACGCGCGTCGTCTGTGCGTTTAAAATACGCCGTGTGCTAGGGCCCTAACACCCACAGATGCTGCTTACGGATGCCCATTAATCTCAACGAAAGGCTCTCAGCGACGGATGTTGTGGTGTCATGTACGTGAGATCAAAACAGATTCAAGTGTCCAACATTCGTCCAGAAATGTATTACAACATTTATTTTACTACATCGCGACAGTGAACCGCGTACGCGTTAAGATGTTAATAAAATGTGAAAACGTGCGATCATACAAATTAATAATATCAAATACGTTATAAATTGAAAGCTAGAACGATAAATATTGTTTAAAGGAGGCTAAAACATTGTTTAAATTTAAAGTTTAGATTGTAGTATAAAGTTCCATAACCTTAATACCCACGTAATACGAGTATCTATATTTATAGGCAGGTGTTTTGTTGCAGGATGCGAAGTCGGTTTAATTTGAGCCTAGCTTATCCAACAAAACAACAAAATCTGATATTAATGCGTAGGTGTGTCTAAGAAAACAAACATGCCTATTTTCAAGTGTTGGTTAAACTGAAGTAAGAATATCGCTATTTTTATCTCGCTGTCCTAGCCTAGTTAGGCCTTGCTTCGATAATGTCATCTTTTGCAGGTACGTTTATCAGTTTTTTTTTCTTTATTTAATATTCATAATTGTAATACCTAAGTATTTGTAATTATCGGTCACTCATTTTCGTGCTAAACGTATCTATTGCATTAATCCTCATACAAACCCCACCACCACCATACAATCACCAGTCATCATGTCGTGTCAAAGTTATTAAACCGTTTGGGTGTCCAAGAGTCCCCGGAAACTTTAGAAAAACATATTTAGATGAAGTTCCTGTGGCGACTGCAATTAGGGAAGTTAGTTTTAAAACGGCCATTGTAAACTAACGAGGCAATAAACCACTGCAAAGAGAAACATCAACACCATCGATAACAATGGTCGAAACATTTTCACGTCGGAAACCTAACCAGTAGTTCGTCAATTTCCGTATTTTTTCAGTTATGGAAGCGACACGTTTTTAATCATCAAAACTTACTATTATTCAGCAAAATAGTTTGTTAAAAATAATTTTACATTGTTATCATCATCTTCCCACATGCCTGTGAATCATACTTACTCATAATTTTTGATATTGTTGGCTACAAATAGTGAAATCGTAACAGCAGTAGTACGTTTTCCGACTCTATTCCTAAAATAAAACTTTTATAGTAAGTATTTTTAATATTCCAACTTTGAATTGTAATTTATAGGATTAAACATGCAATCTGGTACACAGCTCCGGTGATTTGCTCAAGCCTAAATGGATTTTACGAAAAGGTGAGTGAATACAAAGTCAGTCCGCAAAAAGGCCTGTTTGACATTTGAGAAAGACTCTAGATGTAAATTGGAATGAAACGGAAAGAACCTCCTCCTTTTTGAAAGTCGGTTAACAATAAAATAACAGTTAAAATTGTTTTCAAAAATACATGTTTTTGGCGCGTTAAATTATAAATAGTAAATAGTTATAATATAATAAATTGCAAGTATTTCTGAATTTTCAAAAGGGGCCTTTTTTGAAGACTAATAAGTTACAATAATCTAGAGTTCAAACATTGATTGAGCACTCAAAATGTATTTGTATTATATTATATTTGTACCTATTTATATATTTTGTTGCTTCAGCATGCACAGATCAATGGACTTAGAAGTAGTTTCTGGATATAGAGACAAGTTTATAATGCTAGAGTATCTATGTTCGTAGGCTGCTGCTGCTACAATGTCGTTTGTATAATCATGATTAGTCATCAATCAGTCAATGGCTGAATACTAAAGCCATAGGTAAAAAAATAGAAAAAATATGTTGAGGCTGGGACCGCGCCTGACTTCTGCGCAATTTACCTAGGCTCCAAAATATGTGAAAAACTTTAGTTAACTAATAGTTAGTTTAAACTAGAATTTAGTTCTTGTGGAACTAAACTGGTATGCATGAATTCATGCAGTCGATGTAGCATATAATAATAATGAAAAAGTATAGGTAGGTAGGTAGGTACATGATTTATCGAAACTCAAGTACCTAATCAAACCAATAACCATAGGCACCGTTGGTGGTCTAGAATGGGGTCCTATGATAGAATAATACTGATTACTCGATATTAATGACATTAACAAATGCTTATTGTGATATTACCCTATCGTAAGATTTAGGTACAAAGTTTACATTATCCTTCTAACTAGACAGTGATTTATGGTCTACCCACTAAGAAGAACTTTACATGTTTTTCAGCATGCCTGTACTTCTTGAAGAAACTTTTGCTCTGAAAAAAACTTTACTATTTGTAATGCTTCTTCGACTGCAATCATCACGATCGGTTCACCGCAACATGAGGAACATCGACGGTGTCGATAGTAATTACAACTTTTTGCTAAATAACAACTTTGATACAGCGTACACTCTGAACACCAATGGGTGCACCATTTCAAAATTGGAGCCTGGAGACCATACCTTAAAAAAACTAATTCATTATCCAAGTAATATAGAGTGGTGTCCAGGCAAACATCATCCTCTTTTGAAAAGCAATGACACACACATTTGGACCGTTGACGAAAACTTCAGTTATTACAATATCAAAATCAAAGCAAGATTTACATGTTGCTATAGATCATTTTATCAGTCTTGGGCCCGTCCAAATGAAATTTTATACCTCGAATGTTTAATGTTTAATAGAACCATTGAAGTTTCCAATGAATTTGTCGAAGTCGAGTGTTACTACAATGACAAAGTTATCCACAGACAACATTTTCTCTTTGTGGTCAAAGTAAGATTCACTGAGAAACAAGAACTTTTGCTTTCGCTTACCAAAAATAACGCTCTCAACGTTATTATTATGGGTTTTAGTTCAGTGTCTCGGCTTAGTGCTCATAGAACTATGCCAAAAACTTTTGATCTCATGAAGAAGCTTGGAGCTGTTGAGTTGTCTGGTTACCACGTCGTAGGTGGTGGATTCCTTGATAATGTATTGCCCTTACTGACTAGCATCTTCCCTCAAGAACTTAATGTAACTTCCTCGCTACACATACAGAGCATTTTTAATAGTTACCCATTCATATGGGAAAGATATAAAGACGCCGGTTTCGTCACAGCTGTAATACATGACACAGCACAATCAGAATTATTCGATTCCAATTTATATGGTTTCCGTAATAAACTCCCAGACTACAACATTCAAATTTTTTTTAAAGAATCAGGTAGAAACAAGAAAAGCTTAACTCGGCGCGAAAAAAAAAATGACAAGAAGCTGTTTTCGAATGATGTAAATCTATCGAATTCTAGTAAAACTCCTGTATGTCTCGAAGATGAGTATTATTTTCACCTAATTTTGAATTATGTAAATAGACTTGCTGAGGTTACACAACCCTCGAGACTATTTGGTTTGTTTTGGGAGTCATCGTTATGTCATAGTTTAAATGCGCCCGTTTTAATGGATGACGGTTACGAAAAGCTTATCCGAACATTTAACGAGACTGGATACCTGAACGAAACAGTGCTCATATTACTAAGCGATGAAGGAATGCCGCACGGAGAAATCCAGACAACAAAACAAGGTCGATTGGAGCAAAGATTGCCGCTTGCTAATATATTGATGCCACCAGTATTTCGTGACGAGTATAATGTAGCTTATAAAATGCTCAAGATGAACAGGAACAGATTAACAACGCCATTTGACTTGCATGAAACTTTAATTGACTTGATTGATTTGAGCAACGTGGAAAATAATGCGGTGATTCGCAGGAATGAAAATAAACAAAGCCATGAACGAGGTACAAGCTTATTTCTTTCAATCCCGAGCAACAGAACTTGTGAAACCACTGGCATTCATAACAACTGGTGCACATGTCATCAAAGAAGGAAAATTAACGTTAAACATAAATTAGCTAAAACTGCTGCAAAGCATGTCCTAAATCATGTGAATTGGTTGCTCAGATTTTATCCGCAGTGTGCTAAACTCAAGTTGAAGCGCGTTATCGAATTTGAGGAACTGTGGCCCACTTACCGAAAAGAGATCGAGTGGCGGGAATTTAGGTTAGAAATGCGTGTGATGCCGGGTGCGGGAGAGTATGAAGCCTTCTTACGTCGTGAGAATCATACGTGGGCACTTATGGCACGTGTTCGCAGACTCGACGTCTACAACAAACCAAACGACTGTTCCTCTGAGGATGACGATTCTATCTTGTGGTACTGTCAGTGCCAAGTTAATGCGTTACCTCTGAATGACCTGCGCGGTGCCAATATTCATACTACAGTCTGACACGATATCTCACCTAAGTAATGGAGATTCCTTGAGGTAATGTTGCTGTATAAAGATGACTATAAATTGACTTTACAAAATCATCTAGATGAGTAGAGATTTTTTTAATATCTAAATAGATACGTGTATCGATAATCTTGCACTTGCCCACCATCTGGCCTGATGTTAAACGACGATACGGTCTACGATGGAGCGTGCTTACCTAGCAGAAACTGATTCCCTGTTGGCTTGAAGATACCTATCTCATATTCATTATGGAATATTTATTTAGGCAACGTATTACAAAGTTTAGATGTTCTTATGACGAAAGTGTAGTCAAACCTCTTGGTTCGACTTTTTGGAACATCAACCTGTCCCAGATAGAAAAAAGGACAAGATGGTATTAGATCACGCAGATCAGCTGCACACTTTCCGTAATTTATCCGATAAACCGAATTAATTGATGTACAAATTCAATAATAGTAAATTAATATTGGTGGACATTTCGTACACAACAACCATCTATCCCCAAACTAATATACCTACTATTCGAGTACGGGAGTCAGATAGCTGATATAATCGGCACTTTGTACTGGTTGGGAATTGCACTCACAACCTACAGCTTCGCAGACAAACTTACTACGAACTAAGCCACAAGGTCAACTATAAATTGGTGTTACGTCATCTAGAATCTCCAGAATATCCAACTCTACAACAATAATTTACAGCGAAAGCATTGTGCTGAAGCTTACTTCAGTGATTTAATTAAAATGTTGTAGATTTCCATCAGATTCGATGATGGTGTTGAAAATGTATTATTAAATGTTGCGGAATCCATGAAATTTTTACGAATGTGTGAGTTTATTATTTAATTTACGTCTTACTAGATACTGACAGATCGTAAAGACATTCTTAGTTTTAGGTTTTCAATATGGTTACCTATGTCTCTCATCGTACCTAATGTGATAGCCAGCCTAACGTAAAGTTATATGTACCAGCTGATGCACACACCAATCTATGTCAAACAGTACTTGACCGGCAGAGAGGGCCAAAACCCCTGTCGTCGCGCATGCGCGCAGCCTCCCTCGCAAAGCTCACCGCCACCGACGATATATTTCCTCCCGACCTCCTACCGTCCCACTCATTTGCACAACGCTAGAGAGAAACGCCGAAACCTGTGATATAACAATCTTGACATAATATATATCGTAGATAGGTAGCTCAACCCCGAGAGACACTTCAGTCTCTCAGCATTCGATTCCGGAAACGACACATATCACTATGAAAAACTTTGATCACTGCATATTCCTAAATGAAATGTTTACTCAGTGTTGTTATTTTACTCTGTAATTGTTAGGGAAGCAGTTAAAAAATATCGGTACAGTCTTTAACCTAGTGTTTCTTGGAAATTTACTCATTCACCAAATGGCAGGTAAGATATTTTTGTTTACTAAATAATTTGTTGTATTCGTTGTATAGGTTCTTATAGCGAATCTTTAGGTACTTATTTGTTTTTATAATTGTTTCGTTTTGTTTGAATTTAAAAGTTAGTGGTAATATTTTCTTGTAATGATTTTAATATTGAATACCTAATGATTTGAAACTTCGACATTTTTGAGAAAATTTCGACAAATATTAGCGAAGGATAATGTGTTAGGTAGGTATCTTAAATAACTTACTCCTAACTGATACGATCTATATGGCCAAATTAGCAATAACCCTAAAAATATAGTTTCAATTAATATCATGACACTAAATACTTTATAAATTGTAATTAATTACTTAAGTGACTTTAAATCAGTGTTTTGCTAAAATAGGAAAAGATAACATGTTAGGATTAAATAGTCCTAAAAACCCGTGATGTCCTAAAGTAACGTATCCAAAACTTATTTTCAGTATGAGCCAACAGAACCCGGTGAACGCGAAGTCTACCTCGATACGCTACCGTTACTTGCTGTTGTTCTTCGCCATCTTCGGAGGAAGCCTGCTGCTTCTCTCCCTCAGCAACCATATCGAGACATTAGTGCTGAACAACACTCCAGCAGGCACATCATGGTTCTTGCGAAGATACGAGATCGCCGGATCGGATGAAAGTTTTACGATTAAAACTCCAGGCTGCACGATACCCGGTCTACGACCCTTCGACGAATCAATAGAGCGATACATTAGCCGCCCAATAAATGTTAAAGAGTGTTCTAACGCAAGTATTCCTTTGCTCGGAAACAATAATACTCATATTTGGATAAATTTGGATTTGCTATTGTTGTACGATGTCCCTGAAGATGCAAATATCACATGCTGTTACAAACCGTTTCTTCGTCCTTCTGTTGTCGAAGACCCATCGAACGTTTACGTCGATGACAGGGTTATGTACAAACCGAGCATCAACTTCTCCAATCACGTGGAAGTCCAACACGAATTTGTTAGAGTATCATGTTTTTCCGACAACAAAATGTTGTATGAACAGTTTTATGTATATCCGTCTAAAAATCCAGTTCTGTTTAACAAGGATAATCTTACCGAGACACTCGAGAATAAAACCTCTTATAATGTGATCATAATAGGCGTCGATGCTGTGTCAAGATTGAATTTTCATAGAACAATGCCGAGAACGTTGAACTTTCTTAAAAAGAAAGGAGCCATCGAACTGATGGGCTACAATAAAGTCGGTGACAATACATTTCCAAACCTGACCCCAATGTTGCTGGGAATAAAACATACGGATTTGCAAACCACTTGCTGGCCGAATACAAGAGCCACGTTTGATGACTGCCCGTTCATATGGAAACAGTTCAAGGAGGCTGGGTACTACACCGCGCTCGGTGAAGATAGCGCGCATCTCGGAACATTCAACTATTTAAGGGTCGGTTTCAACACTACACCCACAGATTTCTATCTGCACACCTTTACACATGAAGCGGAAAATCATGTAGGCAATAACAAACGCCTAAACTCATTTCTGTGCATGGGTGACAAATATTTTTATAGAGTCTTGTTAGATTACGTAGAAAATTTAGCATCCACGTTGAAGTCTTCCAAACTATTCGGATTTTTTTGGGAAGTCACCATGAGTCACGATTTTTTAAATTATCCAATGCTGATGGATGAAAGCTACAAATATTTTTTAAGAAAACTCGATGATAATAAATATCTGGATGATACTATTTTAATACTGCTAAGTGATCATGGAATACGTTGGGGTGATATAAGGTTGACCAAACAAGGACGTTTAGAAGAACGACTGCCCTTCGTACATATAATGTTACCACCTTCCTTTCGAAAGCGGTACAATTTAGCTTATAAAAATTTAAAGCTTAACAGCAAACGTTTGACTACGCCATTCGACATTTATTCTACTTTGAAAGATTTGATCGATTTAGACTCCATAACAAACGAGTACTTAAAAAAGCGAATCGAAACTTTTCAAGGGAACCGAAGAAGTATCAGTTTATTTTTGCCGATTCCGACGGACAGAACGTGCGAGTCGGCCGCGATACAAGATCAGTGGTGCACTTGCCACAGCGGCAAAACACTGCCGAAAGATAGCGAAGAATCGCGGGAAGCATCCGCGCAACTGGTTAGTCACCTGAACTCTCTGTTGAGGAAATACAGACAGTGTGCGAAGTTGAGGTTGGAAGAGATTTTGGAAGTGACGGAGATGGTGGCTGGTACGCCACGGGACAACGAGGTGGGGTGGCGAGAGTTCATGGTGGTGGTCCGGACGCGGCCCGGCGGCGGCGTGTTCGAAGGCACGCTGCGGCACGCGCGCGGCCGCTGGCAGCTCGCCGGCGGCGCCAGTCGCCTCAACCTCTACGGGAACCAGAGCCACTGCATCCAACACTACGAACTTAAACTTTATTGTTACTGTCCTTTGTAACGGAATCTGTGATATTATTTTCTACTAGAAATAGTAACCCATACGAAATAATCTAAGTGTAGGTACCTAATTGTCATGGAGGTAAGGATAGGAGAAAGTAATAGGCTGTTAATGTGTAGTATTCTTAAATTTCAGGAAATCGCGATTTACTAATAGAAAACATATTTAGTAGGCATGACTACTCATTTTTTATTAATGTGCCATAAAAAGGCTAGTCAATAACTGAAACATAGGTGAAAGAATTACTTTGTTATCCTAAAAACTTCTCGTGATATCACGTTTTATCACCAATACCCTATACATCATATTATACCTATTAGTATTTATATATCATATATATACAAATACTAATGTAATTGTATTTATTATTTATAATACAATTTCAAGACTTACCTAAAAAACGTTTCATACAGAAACATTACTAAAGCCTGACGTCACTATCTGGTATTTTCTTTGCGTCGCACGTACCTAAAGTTTGTATGTTAGCTATACTAAATATTACGTTTAGGAAACTGGTTTCATAACAAAAGTCACTTTAAATTGAATGGGTTGTCCAATGGTAAATACATTTTCTAATAATTTGGTATTTTTAAAACTTTTAATGATCTTAAAAGGTTTCAAAATTAATGTTGGTACATTATTATTCTATTTTTAAATACTGTCTTTGTATCAAATAATTTAATACAATTTTAGTATCAGTCGTCATGCCTATTACAAGTACCTTCCTAATATCTATACTATATCTAGAATCTCTACCTAATTTAAAACTACATAACAAGTATAAGTCGATTGATGACTTTGGTAGAAAATGGTTTTTCCAAGTAGCTACATTGTTAGGTATGTAGGTACTCCTACCTTAGCAATTTTACATATCTTTACTATTATTACTGAATACCAGACCCCATTCTAGAGCCTACTTAACTCGTAAGTTACGGGTAGGTACATTTTACCCTAATAAATACTTAATTATTTCTAACAAATATTTGTAGTGGTAGGTTTCTTGGCAGAGTCCGCCTTGGGAAGTACCACACCTTTGCCAGTTATCCTACCGCCATGCAGTAATGTGCAAACATTACTGTGTTCCGGTTGAAAGGGCAATGTTTCCAGAGAAATTACAAGGCTTAGAGATATAATATCTTAGATCTCTGGGTGACGAGCGCAGTGCAGTGGTAGGTAATGATTTGGACTTTTCATGTTCCAATAGCTGCGTGTTACTTTGCTGTTAAGCTGTTATGTGGCAGGCATGTTGCTTACCATCAGGCACATGTCCTGCTCGTCTAGTCACTAAGTATAATATATGCATTATTAAAAAAAACAATCAATTAAAATGTTAAAAATGCATAAGACTTGGACAATAAGTAAGTAGGTACACCTAACTAAAATTACAACTGAATGCAGTGTAGAGACAAAGATAATGTTTATATCATTTTTCATCATGTCGCATTTAGAAACGGCTTCATTCGACACTTGCTTATTCTACTTGTAAATATTCCAAATTCGTTAATACGTAAGATGTACTGGTACTTTTACAATAAAACGTGAACGGCAATAATTCTTTTTAAATATATAAAATTCTTTTGAAATATCCGAATGATTTCTTTCACATTTTTCTTTTCGAAATAACTGAAATTGTTGCATGATTGATAGCGTTGAAAACGCTGGCAAGGCATCTTGGCAATGCGCACCTTGAACTACTAACGACCTCAACTCACATATCCAATAAATACCTAAGTTTCATGCAATCGGACGGATTACATGTGAGTATACCTACATAATGGGGACGGTTCCACTCGGTCGATGGTTACCCCCACACTAAATAATCCCGTAACCATTTCTAGGCCAAACATACTTCAGCAAATACTTGTTCTACTAAATGTGCTACGAACAGCCGAATTTAATGCTCATTAAAATAAGCAGAAAATATAGATTCATAATTATGTAGGTAAAGTCAAAGTGCTAAACGTTGTTTTCAGTATGAATCGCGGCGGGGGAAGTACCAAACCTAAAGGTAGATCGATAATCCGGTACAGATACCTGTTCCTGCTCACGACGTTACTAGTGGGTGGATCCATCTACCTCACCTCCATAGATGGCTTAGATATGGTGTTCCATGTCGACGAATCACGAAGAGTTAACGTAGAGAGCAGTGTGAGCACTGCCTATCCAGAAGACTGGTTCACTATTAATACTGAAGGTTGCTCCATTCCAGCCCTAGATCCATTAGATAAAAGTATCAAAAGCTTGGTGCAGTACCCATTTGAATTACAAAAATGTCCCAATGAAAATTATGCTCTACTAGGAAGCAACAGGAAAAAAATATGGATTAAATTTGATTCATTTAAGCATTACAATTTAAGTAAATCAGACAAACTAACATGCTGCTATCGTTCTTTCTACAGACCTGCGGCAGTTGATGACATTGAATCTCGGAGAATTGACGAGAGGGCCAAATATTCGTTGTGTGTTTATTTTGATGAATTTATTTTAGTAAAGAACGAATTTGTACGAGTGACGTGCTCTATAGAGAAAAAAATTATATACGAACAGTTTTTTTTATTCGCTCCGAAGAAAAAATTCATAAAACATGGAAATGTGCCTGAAATTACGGCAAATCAGAACAAAACGGCATATAACGTTTTGATTTTGGGGATAGACGCCGTGTCTAGATTGAATTTCCATAGGACAATGCCAAGAACAGCTGAATTCTTAGAAAAACAAGGAGCAATTGAGTTTATGGGTTACAATAAGGTTGGTGACAATACTTTCCCCAACTTGATTCCCATGTTGATGGGAATAAAAGTATCCGAATTGAAGAAAACCTGCTACCCGTACGATACCGCGACCTTCGATAACTGCCCTTTCATATGGGAGTGGTTTAGACAAGCAGGATACTACACCGCACTAGGAGAGGATGCATCAAAGCTCGGTACTTTCAACTATGCAAAAAACGGCTTTGGTATCACCCCGACAGATTATTACCTACACACTTTTATGGTTGAAGCAATCAAACATGTGGGTGCTAATAAAGATTTTAATTCTTTCCTGTGCATGCACGACATGTACTTTTATAAAGTATTATTAAATTACATAGAACAGTTGACATGGACATTAACAGATAAAAAGTTGTTCGGATTCTTTTGGGAGGTTTCGATGAGCCATGACTATCTAAATTATCCAATGAAAATGGACGATGATTATGTGACGTTGCTCAAAAATTGGAAAAAGTCAGGTTATTTAGAAACGACCATGTTATTGTTTGTAAGTGATCATGGTATTAGATGGGGTAATATAAGGTACACTAAGCAAGGACGCTTAGAGGAACGATTACCACTTTTGTATATTTTGCCACCACGCTCGTTTCGATACAACTTCAAAGACGCTTACACTAATTTGCAAATTAACAGCAAACGTTTAACTACTCCGTTTGACGTCTACGCTACACTTTCCGACTTATTAGATTTACAAAATTTCGATAATGATGTTATTGCTACACGAAGCAGGAAAAATTACGCAGAAGATAGAAGCATCAGTCTATTTTTGCCTGTACCAGAAAACAGAACCTGCCAGATAGCAGATATTGACGACCACTGGTGCACTTGTCACAAAGAGTTTGCGTTGAAGAAAGATAATCCAAAAGCTTTGGAAGCTTCCAAAGCACTCGTAGTGTTGTTGAATCGTATGTTGAACGATTATCCACAATGTGCGAAACTGACATTGTCTGAACTGGTTGATGTGACCGAAATAAAAGTGGGGGAGGCAGAACCCGATGAGGCTACTTGGAAGGAGTTTATGGTGGTAGTGAAGACGTCTCCCGGAGGAGGAATGTTCGAAGCTACTCTACGCGAACACGACGACCTGGCTTGGAAATTCCTCGGCACACCCAGCCGGCTAAATCTCTACGGCGACCAGAGTCGTTGTGTCGATCACTATCAAATTAAACTCTACTGCTACTGTGATTAACCAACAAGTTAGATAAATTCATATTACCGAGTTTGCCTACCTACGTCTAACTATGAGATGTTTTCAACGTCTCATTGTTAGACTAGTGATCCGTTCCGGCTTCGCTAGTGGTACATAATATATGGCTCAGCTACCGCGTGAATATCCAACGGTGAAAGAATTTTTGAAATCTTGAAAGCTGAATAGGTTTTTTGTTTGACTGGACCGATTTCAAATATTGGTGAACATTTCACACACAACACCACCTGACCCCAAACTAAACAAACCTTGTACTATGGAAGCCAGATAGCTGATATAATACTTATATATATTTAAATACATACTTATTATACATAGAAAACACAGGCACAGTACAAAAAATATTTGAATTCATCACACAAATATTTGTACTGGATGGGGACCGAACCCACGACCCACGGCTTCGCAGGCAGACTTACTACCGACTAAGCCACCAGGCCATTCTTTCACCATTGGATGTGTACGGTGTACGTTATCCCCCTAAGTGTTGTGCTCGTATCTATATTATGTACCACGGGCGAAGTCGGTACAGACCGCTAGTTTGCGTAGATTTTGAGAAATACGTTTCGCTAAACATATATTTTCGTTAGGTAGCTATTAGGCTTGTTTTTGATCCATTTACTTTTATGTATCATACGTAACACTAACAACTAGGTAACTAAGTTACCTACTCGTATGTTGACATAAATTTAAATAGGTAAACAAATAGCTTATTTTTATAATGAGACCTTTTCAGCACAGGTGCGGTCCGAAAGATCATACGAAGCCTCCCCAAGTCATACTCGTAAAAAAATCCTATGCTTTATGCTCACTCACGTCGTAACATCTGACAGGATCGGGCTGAAATGTGGAACACAGATTATAATCCGGAATAACAATACTTTTTAACTCGAAAAAATAACGGGAATGGGAACTACGCGAGTAAAACCGCGGGGCGCGGACTAGTACAAAATAAAAACAATCGCGATGTATTTTATGGTTTGCTGTCATCTAACGGTGCTTTTATTTTCCGTTTGTTGTATAATGTGTGCAAATAATTGTGTATTGTGCAATAAAGTCTAATTTACTCGACATGTTATTATATTCTTATTAGTGACCCCCCTCCAAAGTTTCAGGCTGCAACCGCACTTGTTTTCAGATGCAAATAAATCTCTGAAAAATAGTTCTCAATTTCGCCAAACGTGGCGCCTATGTTTCCACTTGGGACCAAATTGAGAACTACATTCGTTCTATTTGCACAAAGAAGTTGGAAAATTAATATTTGCATTGTGAAAACACCTTATTTAGTACTAATCACGTACTAACAACCCACTACCGACATCTAGCACATATTAAAATTATTCTTATTCTTATTCTTATTGACCAGTCTCGATAGCTTTTGAAAACAAAAATAATAATAGTAGGATGAAACCCATTGTAAAAGGAATATGACAAAAGTGAAAGGAAAAATTAATTTACGGGCGATCTGAGGCCGGGAGATGGGAGAGGGGGGGGGATAGGGGGTACCGTTTGGAGGGTAAAAACGGTTTATCATCAGGCAAGATGGCGGTCAAGTATAAATCTATTAAAAGTTTAAAAAAAACTCGATTTCCGGCAAAAATACAAATCCTATGGAATATAATATTGGGTGTTTTTCTCTTAGAAGAAAACAAAATTTATTCACGAAATTTGTTAATACTTGTTCAAAAAACTTACTCAATAAAGTTGGTAAGTTTTTTTGTTCTTTGAAATATATTCTTTCTGATAATGGAATATATGTATACATATTACATATATTATTATACTTTGGTAAAAGTTCACAGAAAACGGAAAGAAAATAAGACCCCACTAGATATTTTACTATGTATTTGTATTATGTAGTAGGCTTGGGCAAAAAAAACCGATATATCAAAATATCGATTTTATTTTCGAAAATAATCGATATAGATCGACGATTTTTTTCTTTTCGATATATCGATTTTCGATATTTATTTTCGGATATCGAAAACGATATATTTTGCCTCGAATTTTCAAGCATATATCCACTTTAATTCGCCAATTGCAGTATCAAAAATGAAACACAAGCAACTATATTCGCTCAAAATATTCTTCAAATTTATTCAGAACAACGTTCTCCAGATGTAAGGCCTGACCGAGCAACATCAGCAAAATCAAAATAAATGAAATATCTATCTGGTGCAGACGTGAGCAGCTTTTAAATCTGAAAACAGCTACGCCAGAGATTCCAAGGTTTGTATCTGTCCCCAATAAGCTTAACCAGTAACTGGACCAACCACTTTTTTAGAGGAAGTCAGCTCCAATATATTTTTGAATGAATTGCCAAATTTTTTACGATGGTTCTTTCGGAAATCGCTCTATCTAATATTATTTCAAGCTTTATCGGTAGCATCCGAAAGGGTAGCTTCAGTCATTAATTTAACAGTGCCAGATAATAGGAGCAGATTGACAGGTAAGCACATTAAAGTAAGAGTGCTGCTGATGTCTATATCAGACTATTGTATATGTAGGTTGGAGCTAGTGACAACACGGTGGTTAAATGCGCAGTAATACACCTACATAACGCAGACGAATACTGGATTCAGTGATGGTTAATTTTGAACAGTAAAATATGCACGAATTATGAATAAATAATAAAATTGGTTGTCTGTAAAGTCGGTTGGTTTACAAACGATAATTTAACGTGACAACGTCATAACAAAACACTGATATATGCGGCGCAAGCGTACAATGAGCGTAACGGGACACTTTTTCTGTTCATCGATTTATTAGACTTTGTCACGTCAATATTATGCCAGATATTTTGTATTTTCATTTTTAATTATCTAATGAATAAGTGCTTAATATTTAAATAACCTTCTCTTGAAAAAAAATCGATATATCGGAATATCGATATTTTTTGAAAATATATATCGATACATTTGGAAAGTATCGATACGATTTATATCGATATATTTTGTTTATTTGCCCATCCCTATTATGTAGGTATTTGGTATTTGAGCTTATAACACCCCTAAATATGGGCGCCATGGACGTATAAAAAAGTCGGACGTAGTCTCGCTAAAACAAAAACTGTGTCACTAGAGTCGGCCACATTTGTACGTGTGCGTTATCAGGTTGTCACTGATAGCATAGATAATATAGATGCTGATAGGCTGACCCGCACTTGTGTATAAATACACAAGTAGCGCGTGTAATGACCCACCAATGTGTGCGCGTCGGCCTGACTTTGACTGGCTTCGTGACTTAGTGGGTAGTAACTCTGCCTACGAAGCCGAGGGTCGTGGGTTCGATTCCCACCCCAGTGCAAATATTTATGAAATGAATTCAAATGTTAACTCTGTGTCTGGGTGTTTCTATTTATAATAAGTATGTATTTAAAACTATAGGTACTTATATGTATTATATTAGCTATCTGGCCGCCATAGTACAAGCGTTGCTTAGTTTGAGGTCAGATGGTGTTGTGTGTGAATTGTCCACTAATATTTATTTATATTTTATTTGTATTGTGACAGCGCACACGTGCATATTATGTGGCCGACTCGATGACACAGTTGTTGTTTTAGCGAGACTACGTCCGACTTTTCTTATACGTCCATGATTGTCCCAAAAAAAATATGACAATAATTAATTCCAGGTTACCCCTATTTTAATTATATTATATCATCTTCCGTTCTTTGTAGAACTTACTGTACCGTGGGAAACTAATATACCTACCTAAAGACCACGCGATGAAACAAAATAAGTAATACAACTTTCTAAAGGATTTAACAAAAACCCGCCGTGTAGTTAATTTATACGCTGTAGAAGTGTGAGCGAGAGGTAAGTATACCAGCTGATACCAGCAAAATCTCTCTATAATCTTCTGAAAGATATTGGCTTGTCCAGAAGTGCAGTAAGTTCTATACTAGATCAAGTATCTAAAGCTGCACTAGTAGGCTCATATCAGATTTGGCTGGGCAGGGAGAAGAGAAACACGAGTAGTGAAGGTGCGTGTTGATGTACGTCGGAAAGGAGCCTCCTACACCCGTGTCACAAGTATCGGGATCTACTCGGGATTTCTCTTTCTGCTACACGATGGACCCGGCACCCGCACGGTGAATCCATGGAGCAGAGAATGTAAAATACCTAAGAAGATCGTCTCTCTATCGTTTGAATAGCAACATTTTCGTGTTACGAAAATAAAATAAACAAAATGTCAGCCTTTTGACCTTAAAAGCCTAAAATGAGATCATTTCATGAATACCTTTGAAATAATTATTATCAGTATTTTGTTAGATTGGTTATTATTTCTTGGTAATTTCTATGGTAATCAGTGCCGGATTAGCCATATAGCAAGCGTAGCAAATGCTACGGGCCCCGCGCGAACTGGGGGGCCCCGCGCTCTGAACTATCGTAGTGGGCCAGGCATCTGTGCCCGGACAAAGAAAATAAAAATAGCTCGAGCAAGCAAACCAAGGTACCTTGACAGAAATTGCTACAGGCCCCGCGCTGGCTTAATCCGGCACTGATGGTAATCTAGAAAACAATTACGTTCCGGAAGCAAGCACAGTTCATACACAAACAATACCGCCAGAAGGGTCTTGAAACGCACTTGAATAATGGACTTCTAAAAGTACAAGACAGTATAGGTGCAGGTTTGCGCTGAGACCGCGACGGGCACTTGACATTATAGCTTTGTACGAGCACCAGATGCGCCGCGACCGTGACACGTGTCTCGGTCTCCGCGCGAACTAGCGCCCATACAATTCTATGATGACCTTGACCTTTCGCGGTCTCCGTTCTCGGTCTCGTGTCGCGGTCTCAACGCGAACCGCCGCCTTAAAGGTACAGGGCACGAGACCGCGACAGGCACTTGACGCTATGGATTTGTATGGGCCCCAGTTCGCACCGACACGTGTCGCGAGACATGAGTCACGGTCTCGGCGCTAACTGGCGCCCATACTATTCTATAGTGTCAAGTGCCTGTCGCAGTCTCAGCGCGAACTTGTACCTTAAGGCGGCACTTCATACGCAGTAACCTGACACCTGTGTTCATGTAGGTAACCTAACACCCGTTTTCCCGCCAAAATTGTAAATGCGAGTTGCCACCAGAGAAGCAAGCGGATATTGAACTTGGCAAAGAGAATGTAATATACTACGGAACTTGGATCTCATTTCACATTTATGTTTTTGAAGGGATTTAATATGCCCATGAACTATAAAGAAAAAATCGAACAGTACAAGGCGGACTACGCAAAGCGTAATAGTGGCAAAAAAGTAAAATAAAAATGTCACCTGTCTTCTCATAGTGTCAAACTGTCAAATGTCATTGTCATGTCACGTTCCTTGATTCCTACTATTTTCCTAAATTTTCATTTATTTTTATTATAATTTTATTCGAACATGCACAGTTATTTCTAAGATTGTCATTCTAGATATTTACATTTTAACGAAATGGCTCTATCTTGTAGATCTTTGTCTAGAAATTGCAATTTTATAGTTAATTTATCCAAACCGGTAAACTGGAGTACCACTACTTTCACGAACAATCCTATAAGAGTACTGTCCAGTGAAATTTGGTATAAGAAAGCCTTACCCGTACCGGCGTTCAATGAAGTGAAACGGATAGATTTTATAACTATTCGAAAATGCACGACACAAAGAGCGAAAAGCACAGAAAGTACCTCTTCAGAAAGCACAGAAAAGAAGGGCTTCAAGGGCTTAATACTGAAATTCAAAGAGATGTACAGAGACTATTGGTATGTCCTTCTACCAGTACATGTAGCTACATCTGCAATTTGGTTCGGTGGATTCTACTATGCTGTGCGCAGGTGAGAAATTGAAATTCTAAACCCTTATTATGACATTAATTATTTTAGTAAAGTAAGTTGACTAAATGCGTTTTTTTTTTCTATTTACAGTGGTGTTGATGTTATAGGTATTCTGGAATCTTTTGGGATAAGGGAATCACTTCTTGAACCATTGAAGAAATCAGGAGCAGGATATTTTGCACTGGCTTTTGCCATGTACAAGCTAGTGACTCCTTTGAGATATGCTGTCACTGTTGGTAAGACATTTTTTTGAGATCAGATAAGTACTGAATAACTAGATATTGTAAGTGACAAGCTATCTGAGATAAATTGTATGATAAATGAGAAAGGTGTATTAGAAAAAAAAATGAAACTCATCAATCATCTTATCATTTAGATACCTATGTATAAAGAAAATGATATAGAATATATATGTTGTAGCCGGATCGCATAATCCACTGTATTACATTATGGCTAGCCGTTTTGAAAACCAGGGCCATTTTGTAAAGCGGCGGTTTGATGATTAGCCAGGTTGAAAGCGGCTGATAAAAAAACAGCCGGAATGTATTCGACGCCATACGTCATTCAAAACGGCTAGCCGTAATGTAATTCTAATTCTAATTCAGGGTGGGGGTGATTGGCCTGCACTGACGTCCCGCTAGGGGTGTATTGTGCACTTCCCCCCTGCCAGCCTACCCAAACCAGCCAAGCTCCTTAAAATAGCGGAGGATGGCCTTGGGTCGCTGGCATAACAGTTCCAGTCCCATTTCGTCAGATGTAATGCGTTCCCATTATTGATTTGGATTTTCTACAAGTAGTCCCGATCTTGATCTAATACTTCCTGTGGCTTCACAGCGCAAAAGCACATGCTCCACAGTTTCATTCTCCAACAAACAGCCCCTGCATAGGGGACTGTCGGTAGATTCTATTTTGTGGAGATGACAGTTCAGCTCACAGTGGCCTGTGATTAAACCTATCATCAGACGAAGATCAGATCTTGTCAGATTCAGCAGCTTATTTGTTACTTTTCTTTCTATGAGCGGGAACACAGTTCTTGTGTGTTTGCATTTAGTAGATTTATCCCATAGTTTTTGTTGTTCTTTTTCTATGTGTAGACATAGCAGATTCCGTGTTTCTGAAGCAGTTGGCTTGCACAGCTCTGCTATGTCTGCCCTGATATTCTTCTTTGCACCTTCTTTGGCAAGCATGTCCGCTTTATTATTTCCACGGCACACGCCGTGGCTTCTTGTCCACTCAACTGTGACAGTATGAGTGAGTGCGAGGCGCTGTAGGATAGCCGTAATGTAATAAAGTGAAAGGTTAGCCGCCGCTTTGACAATTTTTAGTTCCGATTCTTAACACTCATGGCGCTGTCTGACATAACAACAACATGGTGTTGAAAACAGTACGTGTGTTGCTAAATTGCTAAGGTGACTGTGGATTCTGGTATTTGGCAGAATCCTACACAATATTATACAACTTTGACTTTGACTTTGGGGTGGTTTACCACCGTCCCCCCTTGCTAAGACTAAATCGGACCGGGTAGGTTAGGAAGGACCCAGATCCGACTCGGAGCACCCCGACTCCACCTAGTCTTGTCGCTACTACCCCTAGAGTGTATATAAAAAATGCGGGAGCCAGAAGCTCAAGGGAGGTCCTGAGTGGAGCGACCCATGCGAGGCAGAGCGCAACGAAGGGGGGAGGTGGCGAGCGAAGCGAGCCGGCGACCTCCGTAGTGGAGCATAGGCCGAGTATGGAAAAGCGACACTCAGGGCTGAACGCAGAGCTTCTGGCGGGAGTCCACCCGGGAGTCAAATCTCAATGATGACCCTTGTCTAAGTGTACCATATTTCTTAGGTGTACCATCACCAATATCAAGTTAGGAGGGGCTTTCAAGTTTTATCTGAGAGGTATGATGTTTAAAACAAAAGTGTAAGAAATATGGCAAGAGATAATCTGTCAGCTTTTTATGATTAACACAATTAATTTTCATTGTTTATTTTGTTATACCACCATACGACCATACGGTCACCCTACAATTTAAGCAGTAGTACACTCCGCGAGGCATAAGCTGAGCTTTGCAGTTGTGTGAGTGTACATGGATAGTGTAGGTGTGACAACCGGCCTTAGGCGCGGCGCCATTCTGTCTCGCCGCGCTCCTGCCTGATTGGTGATCACTCACACTAATGCAAAGCTCAGCCTATACGTCGCGGACAAAATTTCAAGCTCCTGCCTGATTGGTGATCACTCACACTAATGCAAAGCTCAGCTTATACCTCGCGGAGTGTACAATGCGGCTAAAAGGTGGCCGCCGTATTGAAGAACGTATCGCAATGACAATGCGGCTAATCGTTGAACCGCCGCATTACAAAACGGCCCTGTTTTTCAAAACGGCTAGCCGTAATGTAATACAGCGGATTATACGATCCGGCGGCGACATATACATAGATATAGAAATAATACATAGAAATATATACATAGATAGATATAGAAATAAGTCAATTATTTGAAAAATCTAAAATACAAACTTTTGGCATTTTTGTTGCTTACAACAAGAGCACATTTTTTTACCTCAACTGATCATGGTTTCCTGTCGGTATTTTGTATATGAATGGTTTTGGTTTCCCATTGAATTTCAGACAGAAATGGTGAATTAATATGTTGTAACATTAGCCATCCCAAAAACAATATAAACAAAGCTATTATGAAATTACTTTTTAAGGCAGTACAAAGTACAATATTAAAGGGCATAATGTTTATGCAACTTTGAAGAATCCTGCCCCAACTTCTAGTATAGTGTAGGTATATAAGCATGTTTCACATGTCACAACTCAATGGTAAACTGAGCATGTTGGTTGCAAGCTGGGCTGTTGAGGGCCTAATTGCACACTACTATAACAGTGGGTTTGTTTTGGTGTAAAGGCATAATAAACAGAATTTAATAGTGTACCACTAGTGATGGTATAATAATACTAAATTAAAACTAGCAATCTGTAAGCATGTAACACAGCCCCCTATCACATAAATATGTTAACCTAAGTTTTTCATTTATTCCAGGGGGAACAACATATGCTATCAAGCGACTCACTGCCATTGGCTGGATCAAACCAGTTCCTTCAAGGGAGAGAATCAAAGAAATGATCCAAGAAAAGAAGGGTAACTTACAAGATCGGTTCAATGAAAGCAAGCAACATTATCAAAGTCAAATGAAAGAAAAAGGAACTCATGTAATGGATGAAATGAGACGATACAAAATGGATATGAAGAATATGAAAAATAAGGTGAAAAAAATGTAGACTATCTCCTTCACCATATCTGCTTTGTCTTCATAATGCTTCATGTGGCATGTGGATATAAATTACTAATTGGATCATATCAAATTGATTATTTATATTACTTGTGGAACAGCTTCTCATGGGTAGGTTGTAGCTAAGATAATATATACACTATGAAAAAGAATTAGTGAAATTTTTAATTTATTTATTGTTAAATATAAAAATGATTACTTATCAAAATCATCTTTATTTTCTAAAACCTAAGACAATCACATTTCCATCAAAATGTACATACAAACAATATAAAAACTAAATTTAACATTAAGTACACATAGAGACAGCACATAACTGGAATGTTTCAACTCATGTAAATAAACCTTGTAAATTTAAATTTCTTTGTGACAATTTTGTGCAGTAAATTTAAAATAGGTTGAAGAATCTACCATGTTTATGTATCACATATAGCACTGTTGCTTGGGTGTTGGAACAGATATAAATCATTGTATATTTCTGGGTGACAAGTGCATCAAAGATTTGGAACTCTTTGTACTCGAACAACTGTTTGGCACTGTTATGTTATGGGCAGGCATGTTGCTCGCCGTCAGGCGCATTTACTCGTTCTGTTGATCCAAATGAACATTATGTATAGCAGAAAATATTGAACAAATTTAAAAAAAACAGTATACTCAAATGTTTTATAACACCAAAATGGGCAAATAATGTTTTGTATGAGTCTGTTTGTTGCATCTCACTCTAATTCTATTTATTTAATTTTATCAACACTTAGGATGTATTTTATTTATTCTAGAAAAATAATAAAATAGTATCAAGTCTGTAATTGTGAAGATTCAGATGAAAATGTTGAAGTATATCTGAGTACTGTATGTGATATCATGATTTTCTTGGTGGCTCTTCAACCCAGGAGTGCTGTCAAATCCAGTGTTTTTATAATAGTAAATGCATGAGTACATCATAGTTGTGGCACTGAAAGTAATTCAATTTTTCATATGCATTTTGTACCATAGTCTAGAAACTATTGATCATCTTTTGAATCACATTTATTTACATTTAAATGATGTTAATTGTGTAGACACCACTCGAAATACTTATATCCAATTTCTTACACAACTTAAACTAATAATTCCCCCTTTATTTTGTTCCATAATAATACAGAATTAAAAATTAAACCTATAAATATCACAAAATGTGTGGCAAACATTGAAGTTTCCAATTCCCACTTTTAAAATTGGCATATTATTACAGATATTGTAATTTAACAACTACATTATGTAATTTTAACAGTTGAATTTTAATTCCAAATTTTCATACCATAGCATCTCTTTTAAATAGGAATCAACAGTTATTAAATACTTTAATTTAGATGCACTTTGTTTAGAGCCACATACATGATCATAACTTTTATTAAATTACCAAATAAATAATAATGATTAAAGCATTAACTTGACACAAAAACCCCTAATTTTATGTCAAATGGAAGTACTATCTAACATAATTTTAAAGTGAACATCAGCATGTCAAATTTCCTTTACTTCATATCAATATACAAAGGTAAAAAAAAGAAAATTTTACAGAAAAGTGTCCTTACAATAAAATAGGTTTGTCAATAATAATTTAAACATTATTTGAATTAAGAAATGCCGAGTTACATGTTACAACAGTTGTAAAGGTTCCAAGGTATAATTATTATATTTCACTCATACTATATATACTAAGCAGTATATTTATTGTTGTGTTGAGCACTTCCTATGTACAAGTATTTATATCATAAATTATGTATACAGCAGCCTACATTACATTATTAGCTGATATTATTTATGAAAGCCAAAGCTTGACTATAATACTTTATTGCTTAAAACACTAAAGGACTTCACACATTAAACCACAGCTTAAAAATGTACAGCTAAAGTCGAAAGAGTGAATTGAAAGTATATCTTCATTGAAATTTAGCAGTTATTAGCTCTATAAATGCAATAATACTGGTTTAGTTGAGCTTTTTGTAATGAAATACCAGTTAACTAGAATTTCAGGTCACCCTATTCCAAATCCTATATATACCTCTACAATTTATGTTGATAGGCAAGCTTCAGTGACTATTTTCACATAATTATCCTATAATATTACTACGCCAAGAATGACAGAAGGAGTACAAATAGTGTAAGATTCCTAAAAATAGAGTGTTTGTAAAATATCAGATTGGCATATATAGTGGCCGGTAAACAAGTTGACCCAAAAGTGACGTGGAACGGGAAAGTTCGCACATGTGTACTTCCAACAACTCAACTTGTTTGCCGGGAACTATAACTCATACAGCTTGGCTATCGGCGGGCTGTATCCGGGCCTCCGCGTAGCTTTTATATCCATCACGGCAAATTTGCAATCAAAATAAATCACACAAAAAACCATCCTGCCACCTAAACTACCTGAAGTCTTTAATAATAATAATATTAGTTTTCAAGGGGCAGATTTTCAGTCAGGTGATATGCTCATATCAAACCTATCTTACACTCTTTCCATGTAGCTGTACAGATTCCTGTCTTCATATCCTGTTAACACTATAATATTTTAGACCATCACTAAAATTGTCATCTTCATTTCTGTGAACACCGGTAGGTACTTTACATCTGCTAGATTTTGGCATGAAGCCATCACCTAAAAGCTATGTTCTAAATAAAGTTAGTGCCCTCAATCATATTATGCTATTTATATCATTAGTGTTTCATAAAAAACAAGCTTTTTTGGATTTGCACTGTAAACTCATTCTACTTTTTTATTTTTAGTGATTTGTTTTGTTTTCACAGGAGACTGTTCAAGTCACACAAAATTATAACAATATATTAAAAAAAAAACATATACTGTTTCACAATTCTCGAATATTGATGACAATAACTTTATAGCCCATCTGTTACATTAGCATCAGAGAATTCCATTCGAATTCTAGACCATAAACTGCACTGTACTAGAAAGCACGTCTAAGAGGATAGTTTTATTGGACGAGCGGGCTTCAGCTAATCACAGCCTGTCCACATTCAAATGTACGGCGTAATCTTCTAGTAACGCTCAGACACAAAGGTGGAATTTTACCTGTGGAAATAGTTTATGCAAGTACAGCTGAGCTGCATTCGTGTAAAGTTTTTTTTTTTTGTTGCTAGAATGCGAAGAAATGAAGTCAGCCCATGTACTGGTAGGAGGCGGGTGAGAGGCGCGGCGCCGGAGGCAGCCCGGGCCCCGTGGCCGCGCCCAACGTCGCCAGATGACACGCGCGGCACATCAACTTGCCTGCAATCATTGTTATACGCTATTACCGTTGTTTTCTAGTGTTATAATTAATAACGGGATCACTGCAATGTATTACACATATTTACACACATGTTTTTTTTTTAATTTTTAAGTTAACATAGGCTATTTATTTTTTATTTATAAGTTTACCGCAGATTAACATTAAGCAAAGCATAGAAAATATGTGAAAGGTATAATGAGTAAAACTTTTTTTTCAACAACTACATCCAATAAATTATTTATATGAACTGAATGAACTTGTCAATTTTTAAGTTGTGATATGCGTTACTGAGGGTTACTTATCCATTCCCAAATTTTTATTCTCTAGTTTTAGATTTAATGATTTTATTAATAAGACATAATATGTCTGCAAAGGTCAGGAAGGTCCGAGAGAAAAATAATAATAGCCCTCAACTCTCTAATAGAAGATAATACATAAATTATTGGTCGCCGTGGTATTTCCGATCAAGATTTATATTTGTCACTGACAGCCTTCATAGTGGCAATGAAAACTTCAAATCAAGAAAAATCACACAGGTGATACCAGGGTAAAAGCTAGTTTAAAGAAGTTGTATTATTGACTATTTTTGTTATTCAAGTAAGTATAACACATTTCTAGTGATAGACAGAATGATAGTTTTGTAGTGGTAGGTTAGGTATGTTAGGTAGGGCTCTTTGCAGAGTCCGCCTAGGGAAGTACCACAACTTTGCCTGTTAGTGAACCGCAAAGCATTAATGTGAGAATGAAAACATCACTGTGTTCTGTTCTGAAAGACAAAGTTTCCAGTGGAACGACAGGGCATAGAGACAATACATCTTATATCTCTAGGTGATGAGTATAGTACAGTGCTAGGTAATGATTTGGACTCTTTATGTTCCAATATCTGCATGTGACTATGCTGTAATGCACTCTATACTATATAGAAAAAATATCTCACCAGCGAGTGGGTAGCACCTCTTGTCGGGTTCGTCGGTTAGCTGCATGCCGCACACGCAGCACATGTAGCAGTCGACGTGGAAGTCGCGGTCCATGGACACCACCCGCACCGTCTCGTCTGTGCCCTCCACCGGCGTTATACCTGCGACAGTGGGCTTACGTTAATAACATTCTACATAGCTTTTAAATGAGCCAAATTATTCTGCATCTATTTTATGTATCTCAAAGAGTTAAGTGTTAAGTCTATCTATCTCAAAGATCACTTTAAAGATTTGGATGACAATATGTTAGATATAGACATTGTTTACAATAATAGATAAATATCCTTATTGTCAGGGAGTCCGTCCGGGTCAGTTGTAGTTACACACCAGTAAGTAACTCTAATGTAAGTATGGAATGGTGGTTAAGAAGTCTCACTAGTAAAAATTAATTTAATTACCCTAATAACATTCAATTACTGTCATTACCATTTTACTTATAAACATGTTTGACGGAGGCAGCAGTTTTAATATTAAAAAACCTATTTTCTGAATGTTTTGTAGTATGCAGGTGGAAAGACACAAGCTAGCATACATACAATCATAAAAGAGAGGAATATATGAAACCCTGTTAAACTTCAAAGACAAACCTAATAGTAGGACTAAGCATAAAGGACCCGGGATTACAAGGCAAGTAATTGAATACATATTTTTCCTGGGAAACACAATTTTATAAGGATACTAGGGCCAACACAGTACCTAGAAACTGTAGATAACATTCAAGTGACAAGCTGCCTGGTCAAGTTGGCTTATCAGTAGTAATAAAACATGTGCTAAATAAGGGCAGTGAAGTTAGTTCTTGTTCATAGACTGCCATTCCGAGAGTAATTTTCATCCTAGAATATTTAAATTCTTACGACAATGCCTGTACCATAATCAAATAAAGGGAAATGTATGGCTTCATTTGTTTTAAATTTAACCACATTACTAATAATTATTACAATTTAGCAAACTGTAAAATAATTACAAACTAATAATATATCAGAATAGTGTTAATACCTTTGCCACAGCTGGCACATTTAGGTGCAAACATACGATGATAATCATTGACACAGTATATCTTATTGTCTACATCCACTGTGAATGGGACTCCATCGAGGCACTCATTGCATACACAACAGCGGAAGCACCCAGGATGGTATGATTTGCCCATAGCTTGGAGGATCTGAAGAGAAACCAAACTGCGACATGAGGTTTACTTAAAAAATAGACACAAAAATAAATAAATAATCCAGTATGATGTTTTTATTTACATACATTTCTCAATATGCATATGAATTTGTAAATATGCTTAGTGTATTTTAAATAAGATTAGATTTTCAATGGCAATAACATACTGATGTGTCCTAAACTGGTAAATAACCCATTCCTGTATTTGTATATCATTGTATAATCACCCCACTTTATGTCTGAACATGCCGGTTTTGTCACAATGTTTTCCTTCACCGTCAAAACCAGTGGTGATTACAAAATGGTGCATCTGCACATGGAAAAATACTCAATTCCCACAGCTGGGACTCGGGGTCTTCTCTTGCAAGGAGAGAGTCAAAATCATAATTCACCACGCTGGCCCAATGCAGGTTGGTGGATGACACATGACTTCGAAAGATTCTAGGTACATGTCGATTTCCTAACTATGATTTCCTTCGCCGTTTTAAGTTAGCGGCATTACGCAAATGTCTTCGAAAAGACAGTGGTGCTGGTTTAACCTGAATAGGTTGCTTGCCTTCTGGGATAGCCTGGGATGGCTGGAGTGGAAGGGTAGTATGAACCACGCAGTAGAAGGGTAGTATGAGCCACGCACAATGGCCCAATTGAGAGGCTAAGTGCGGAAAAGGCCCCGTCTAACTAACTAAGACAGTGGTGCGCGTGGGATTTGAACCAGCAGTCTCCGGATCGGTAGTCATCGTTCTCCCGACTAAACTAGCCGTAACTATACTTTATATGGATAGAGTTATAAGAGTATATC
The DNA here is from genome assembly GCA_017562165.1 of Ectropis grisescens. Classification (NCBI taxonomy): domain Eukaryota; kingdom Metazoa; phylum Arthropoda; class Insecta; order Lepidoptera; family Geometridae; genus Ectropis; species Ectropis grisescens. The sequence continues at coordinate 21,704,808 of CM029770.1, forward strand.
TATCCTACACTGTTTCTCTTTTATAATGTGTAAGAACTCTTGTACTGCTTTTTAAAGATTTAATTAACTGTAAAAAAACAGTACAGTTTTAATCTTTTTATTTAGTTAGCACAGTTAAAGGTGCATACTAGATTGAGTCAAGTAAGTTATCTACTTACTAAGTTTATTAAGGTATTACTTATTATGTAAAAGTTAATTATTAACAATGGTAATAATACTCACCATTTCCATAATTAAATGTCCACATATTGCACACTTTTCAGCAGTTTGTTGGAATCCCGAATACTGAAATTACAATTCAATAAGTACTACCAGAATTTAAAATCCACAAAAAATATTAAAATATCTACTATTGGGACTATGTAAAATTATAAATGAAAAAATCCTGTATAACACTTTTATGTACTAAGTAAATTAATATTTTTATTTTCTGTTCCATCCTAAAAACATCTTCTATGAAAACTAACATGTCTATTACATATTTTACATAAATACACGGGTAACTCACGTTGAATATAGTCAGTCCAGTCCGACTCAAGTTTCGATCGCGTCCGGCGATCTTTTTTAAGGAGAGTGCGCGCGCGGGTTCGCATCTCGTTTAGCACTGCGGGCAGCCGCACGGCGCGCACGCAAGCTCAACGGTTGTTGCGGGGTGCAGGTGAAGGGGGGTGCGGGAGGGCTGCGCCGGTGTACACTGCGCAGTGCTAAACGAGCTGCGAACCCACGCGCGCACTCTCCTTGAAAAAGATCGCCGGACGCGATCGAAACTTGAGTCGGACTGGACTGACTATATTCAACGTGAGTTACCCGTGTATTTATGTAAAATCTTCAAGTATGTTTACTGTTTTCTTGAGTATCATCTGGGATTTCATTCTTGAAGACCTTCTGATAACTTTTTTACATTTTTGGTGTAGCATAAAATAAATAAATTGCATTAATGTTTCCTAGTTGAACACTAAGAGAGTAATTTGGGCATCAATCTATGCTTAATTAATATTGACAAAGCAATTTTTACTAGCATGCTAGCCAGTCAGATTTGTGTAATACCCATAAATAATTAAATGTGATCTTGAGTGACTGATTTAATGAATGTGTGATTAATTTTTGATGATATTGTTTATAACTGATGGGCATGATGGTGGTTAAACATGAATGTAATAATAATGAAAAAATGTTAAATAATATGTAACAAAAATATAAAAAAGCAGAACTACATTTTTTCTCACCAGGTAGTCCTCTTCACAGTAAACCTTCCCATGCACATTGTAGAAAGCCTTCCCGCGAAGTGCCCGCCCACATGAGCAGCAGATGAAGCAGTTTGTGTGGTACAGGTTTCCCATGGCTTGGCACGCCTGACCTGCGCCCGTCACTCCAGCGCCACAGGTGTGACATATACCTGCAGAATATACTTAATAACATTTCTGAAGTTTCAAATGATATTGTAAATGGGCCTCCTTTTATTAGGGTATGTTGTGGTTTAGTTGGTAAATCTATATCTTGAGTGTGAGTTTGATTAGGACAACTATTGGGTGCCGGGGCTTAATCCCAAACAAGTGTAAGGACTCAATGAAACCAAGTTTAAAAATGAAATAAAAAGCTACCTATTAAGCAAGGCTTATTATAATATAGATAACTTTGTTAACGTACATGGAAGAGAAATGTGTCGAAATAGAATCTTTTTAATTGACTAGGCCCCTTTACAGCTGTTTTATTCATTTTGACATTGTTATTTTATCTTATTATGTACACAGATTCTTTGGCTTTTTGTGAATCAATGAATAGAACTGAAACATTTATGTAATGTATAAACATTATGTGTTCAAATTGCTATAGTTTAAAAACAATAATAACTATTGTGCTTCTACCAATAGTATGTATACAATTATATCTGTTACCCATAGTACCAGAATTTTAATTTATTTATTTAGTGATAGGTGATCAGCATCTTGTTGATGTGTGCCTATATAATTCAATGTTGAAAACAAGAAAATGGGTTATTGTCAGTAAACTCATATAGTTCAATCCATATGTTCGGTTTGTTCTTGAAGAGTTTATTTAGTTTGTGTCTTGAGAGTGGGATGAGCAGAATGTCTACCAATATTTCTCATTTACTTTCTTAGATGTTTTACTAAGACATTCATTTTTAGATTCAATTCACAACTTCATTCAATGTGAGATAGAACCAGGATAGTAAGTATCTATTAGATATTGTTCACAAATCTTACCAAAGTATTCCCCTTCTTCATCTTGCCTCTCCATCTCTTCTTCAAGTTGTCTTGTGAGCTCTTCTATTTTTCTCTGTGCTTCACTAGGACCTGGTGGCCGTGGAGGAGTGATACTGTATGGCAGAAGGCTCTTGCCTCTCCCTCCTGAGCCACGGGAGCCTCCAGACAACTGGGACACTGAACTTGGAGTAGGGCTAGGAGCCGGGGACTGGGCAGGGGAACACAAAGAGGTTAATCCAGACACAAGGTTCCTGGACCCTATAGACTCGGAGGCTAATGATGTATTGTCTCTATGGTTGGCTGCAGTCAGGGCTGCCACTGATGAACCTCCCGTCATACATACATAGTCAGAGCCATTAGTTTCTTCCACAATCTGCATTCTATTACCCGTAGGTTTACTAGCAAAACCACCATTAGAAATTGGTGGCTTCTCTTTGCTAATATTATTGGCAATATTAGGTTTTTGATGAAAAAATTTTGGACTTGAAGTAACAGTTTGAACCTCAGTGGCCAGATTTGCTTTTGGTCTCTGAGCACTCGGAGCAATAGATGCATAAATAGCTGTAGATGGAATTGTCACAACTTTTTCCTCATTTTTTAATAGAGCACTGACATCAGTATACTTAGGAGGAGCTGATTTCATGATAGTATAGTCACCAGTTGCATTGTCCTGAGTAGCACTGTAAGGTGGAGGGGGCGGGGCTTTATCTATTTTTCCTTTATCACTTATTTGTGATATTTGTGAATTTCTACTAACACTAGTGTTTGGAACTTGAGGACCGGGCATTGATCCAGTTTGAATGTATCTTTGTTCTGTGTTTTGTTGCGCTTTGTATTCATTTCTCTTATCATTATCAGAGCAAAGCATATTTTCGTAGAGTAAAGGGTTGAGTTTTGGTTTGGAGTTAACTGGTACTTGCGGCTGTGCCTTGCTGTAGCGTGTGTCGTAGTACCCGTCAGAGACGGGCGGCGGCGGCGCTGGCTGGTAGATCTGATGGTAGAACGGCAGCTGCGGAGACCGCTGCTCACCGTAATATTCTACGTTCTCGTACACTGGTGGAGGGTAGGGAGCATTTGGATTTGCAGGAATCTCGTATAAATCGTCCGTCTGGTAACTCAGAGATCTTTGGGATATTGAATCAATAGATCGAGTGGGACTGGCCGGTAGAGCAGTCGTGTTTATATCTCTCTTGTTGATAGATGCGATAGTTTCCACGCGTTTTGGTGTCGCGAACTTCGACGCCGCAATTACATTTGATCGTTCATAGAAACTATAATCCTGGCGGTTGGTTTGGGTGTTATCGAGCACAAAGCTCTCGATAGCGCCCACTGGACGCGACTTAGTAAGAGTACTCGAGTTCGACGTCGAGGAGCCGTGCGCTTGCTCAGTACAATCTTCAACTTTGTTTGCGATTTTCAAATCTTGCAGACCAAGTATACAACGCTGATCATCAGAATTACTTCTACGTGAATCCATTCCGAATGCAGTTCTTACTATAAAATTAAATAAATTATCACTTTTAACTACAAAAGAAGACACAACAAGTGAATCATCTCAAAATTCTTCAGAAATTCAACTTTGAAACAAAACATGTTCCTTGGTTTCTTCCATAGATAAGAAAATCACAGACTAAGTAGAGAAATACAAGAAAATTAAGAAACTAGTATTGTACATTGAACAATGAACTTTACTTGTCTACTTGATCAGAACTTGAAGTTTTGTTGTCCGCTACACGATCATAATTCATAGAAATTGTGTAAATGTTTTTGTTTGCTGGCAGTATTTGAAACAAAGCTCGATTTCTATTGGTCCGTGTCAATTTATAATCTATAGCACTTCATTCTTATCAACCCTTCATTCATGTAGTGAAGCGTCAAGCCGTCATTCGCAGTTCATTCACTGTGTAATGGCTGCGTATTGACGCGTGCTTACGTTTTAATTTTAACGATAAAATTAATACCATATAAATTGTACGCTTAGATCGCATTCTGTATAATATTTGGGTGGAGACATCCGCCCAACCTCAACTATGTATGATACTGAAGACGATCAATATGAAGAAGAGGATGTGGAAGAAATTTCCTCGGAACTATGGCAAGAAGCTTGCTGGATTGTTATCAACGCATACTTTGACGAAAAAGGTTTGGTGCGCCAACAATTGGACAGTTTCGATGAATTTATTCAGATGTCGGTTCAAAGGATTGTCGAAGATTCTCCTCCCATAGAATTGCAAGCTGAAGCTCAGCACGCATCTGGGGAAATCGAAACTCCACCAAAATACCTTTTGAAATTTGATCAGATTTATTTGTCGAAACCTACTCACTGGGAAAAAGACGGAGCACCGTCGCCTATGATGCCCAATGAAGCTCGTCTCCGTAACCTGACCTATTCGGCGCCTCTTTATGTCGACATAACCAAAACCATTGTAAAAGAAAACGAAGATCCAGTAGAAACACAACATCAAAAGACATTTATCGGTAAAATACCGATTATGTTAAGATCAACATATTGTCTGCTGAGCAACTTAACTGACAGAGATTTATCGGAATTAAATGAGTGCCCTCTTGATCCTGGTGGTTACTTCATCATTAACGGCTCAGAAAAAGTACTGATTGCTCAGGAGAAGATGGCTACTAACACTGTGTATGTGTTTAGTATGAAAGATGGTAAATTTGCTTATAAAACAGAAATACGGTCCTGTTTAGAACACAGCTCAAGGCCTACATCTACACTGTGGGTGAATATGATGGCCCGTGGAGGACAAAGTATTAAGAAGTCTGCTATTGGACAAAGAATTATCGCTATAGTTCCTTATATCAAGCAAGAAATTCCTATAATGATTGTGTTCCGAGCCCTTGGATTTGTGGCTGATCGTGACATCCTAGAGCATATTATTTATGATTTTGATGACCCTGAAATGATGGAAATGGTTAAACCATCCCTAGACGAAGCCTTTGTAATTCAAGAACAGAATGTTGCACTCAATTTCATCGGAGCTCGTGGAGCGAGACCTGGTGTTACAAAGGAAAAACGTATTAAATATGCAAAAGAAATCCTGCAGAAGGAAATGTTACCTCATGTGGGTGTTTCAGACTTTTGTGAAACTAAGAAAGCCTATTTCTTAGGTTACATGGTACACAGATTGCTGCTGGCGGCTTTAGGAAGACGTGAACTTGATGACAGAGATCATTATGGAAATAAAAGGTTAGACTTGGCCGGACCTTTACTGGCCTTCTTATTCAGGGGTCTTTTCAAGAATTTATTGAAAGAAGTCAGAATGTATGCACAGAAGTTTATTGACAGAGGCAAAGATTTTAATCTGGAACTTGCTATCAAAACCAAAATTATCACAGATGGTCTAAGATACTCCCTTGCCACTGGAAATTGGGGCGACCAAAAGAAAGCTCACCAAGCCAGAGCTGGTGTATCTCAGGTGTTAAACAGATTAACTTTTGCTTCCACATTGTCCCATTTGCGTCGTGTGAATTCGCCTATTGGAAGAGATGGAAAGTTGGCTAAACCTCGCCAGTTGCACAATACTTTGTGGGGTATGATCTGTCCTGCAGAAACTCCAGAGGGTGCTGCTGTAGGATTGGTAAAAAATTTAGCGTTGATGGCTTACATTTCAGTAGGAAGCCAGCCTTCTCCAATCTTAGAGTTCTTGGAAGAATGGTCCATGGAAAATTTGGAAGAAATAGCACCTTCTGCAATAGCTGATGCAACAAAAATATTTGTAAATGGATGTTGGGTTGGTATTCATCGGGACCCTGAACAGTTGATGTCTACTCTGCGAAAATTGCGACGTCAAATGGATATCATTGTGTCTGAAGTGAGCATGATCAGAGATATCAGAGACAGGGAAATTCGTATCTATACAGACGCAGGTAGAATATGTCGTCCTTTACTCATTGTTGAAAATGGAGCCCTTCTTTTAAAGAAAAAGCACATTGACAACTTGAAAGAAAGAGATTATAACAACTATGGTTGGCAAAATCTAGTGGCTAGTGGTGTGGTAGAATATATTGACACTCTTGAAGAGGAAACTGTTATGATTGCTATGAGTCCTGATGACTTGGCACAACTAAAAGAGTATGCATACTGTACAACATACACACATTGTGAAATTCATCCAGCCATGATTCTAGGTGTATGTGCCTCTATCATCCCATTCCCAGATCACAATCAGAGCCCTAGGAACACTTATCAAAGTGCTATGGGTAAACAAGCTATGGGAGTGTACATAACCAACTTCCATGTAAGAATGGACACTTTAGCCCATGTCCTGTACTATCCACACAAACCTTTAGTGACCACCCGCTCCATGGAATACTTGCGATTCAGAGAGCTACCTGCAGGTATTAATTCCATAGTTGCTATTTTGTGTTACACTGGATATAACCAAGAAGACAGTGTCATCTTGAATGCGTCTGCTGTAGAAAGAGGATTCTTCAGATCTGTGTTCTACCGATCTTATAAAGACTCTGAATCAAAACGTATTGGTGACCAAGAAGAACAGTTTGAGAAACCAACTCGGCAAACCTGTCAAGGAATGAGAAATGCCTTGTATGATAAGCTGGATGATGATGGCATTATTGCACCAGGTATCCGTGTCTCAGGTGACGACGTTGTCATCGGAAAAACTATTACACTTCCAGAAAATGACGATGAATTGGAAGGGACCACCAAACGGTACAGTAAGCGAGATGCTTCGACGTTTTTACGTAACAGCGAAACTGGTATTGTCGACCAAGTCATGCTGACGTTAAATAGCGAAGGATATAAGTTTTGCAAAATTCGCGTTAGATCTGTACGCATTCCACAAATTGGAGACAAGTTTGCCTCTCGCCACGGTCAAAAGGGTACATGCGGTATTCAGTATAGGCAAGAAGATATGCCCTTCACATGTGAAGGACTTACTCCTGACATCATCATTAACCCCCACGCCATTCCCTCTCGTATGACAATTGGTCACTTGATCGAGTGCATCCAAGGCAAAGTATCGTCCAACAAGGGAGAAATCGGTGACGCGACACCATTTAACGATGCCGTAAACGTGCAAAAAATTTCGTCTCTGTTGCAAGAGTATGGTTACCATCTCAGGGGTAACGAAGTAATGTACAATGGCCATACTGGGCGTAAGATAAATGCCCAAGTTTTCCTGGGGCCAACTTACTACCAACGTCTAAAGCATATGGTGGATGATAAGATTCATTCAAGAGCTAGAGGACCCGTCCAAATTCTTGTAAGACAACCTATGGAGGGCAGAGCTAGAGATGGTGGTTTACGTTTTGGTGAGATGGAGCGTGATTGTCAAATTGCACATGGAGCTGCACAGTTTCTACGTGAACGCTTATTTGAAGTATCTGATCCATATCGTATTCACGTATGTAATTTCTGTGGTCTGATCGCTATTGCAAACTTACGTAACAATACATTTGAATGCAAGGGCTGCAAGAATAAAACCCAGATTTCGCAAGTCCGTTTGCCTTATGCTGCAAAATTACTCTTCCAAGAGCTTATGTCGATGAACATAGCTCCTCGATTGATGGTCATTTAGACAGCAAAAAAGTTGTTGTTAAATTTAGAATTTCTTTTTACCACACTGTTTGTATGATTAAGACAATCTCGAACTATTAGAAACAATAATTTGATAGTTACTGTATTCTAGAGTTATGAAATTCATTTTTTAATGTACCTATAAAATATGTTTCAGGTGTAATAAAAAGTTTAAAAATAGTTTCCAAGAGTTTTTATTATCACAAATTGACAACATTAAATGCAGCTCTTAATAATACAAAAACTTAATTTAAGTAGGTATCTAGAACTTTCAATTTAAGTAGATAAACACTGAATATTGTAGATACCTATAAAACTATTGGAAGTCCAAGTATTGCATGCTAATCTTTAAAATTAGCTGGGTAAAAAAAGTTTTATTTTTATATAAAGCAGTATAAAATTGCAAGGTCCAGAGGCCAAATAAATAACATGATAAATTTCTTTACAATAGGTAACTTTCATAAAATTTACTTTGAATAGTCTTTAAATTATATCATTTACACTAAGTAGAGAATAAAATTCATGTACATAACATTATTACACAAATATACAAACAAGCAACGCAACAAATAAATTAGTATTATGATCAAATAAATTGATTCTATACACACTCATTCTTTAATTCAATTCCATGTAAAATATTTTTCATAAAATGCAAAACAAAGTTCTAAAATAAGCGAGAGAGCAGAATAGTATAGGAATGACTAAGGATAAAATTAAGTACCTAACATATTTTGTGCACTAAGTAAGGTAGATAATTGTGCAATCTTGTTCTAATCATTTGTACTTATACTTTCTTGTTATTTTTATTTCCCATCTGCATATTCATATTTGGGAGTTTTAAAACGACTTATAACTCACGAAACGCAGTTATTCTTACTATTATTATTGCTGTACAACTTACGTATATTTATGTTGATGCTAATAACGACTGCAAAGAGCTAATAGATGAGATGCATCAGCCATTGGTCATGTAATCTTAATTATATGGACGTTTATGGCAGTTGGTAAGGCATTTCAAATAGATGGAAAACAATATAGTAACAATCACCAACAAAAGTTAGTTTAAGAGAGATAAGACCTGGCATTACAAGTCTGTATTGACAGTTTAAATATTTTAAGTGACTGGATCAGATTTTCAACTGATGTTTTTTTTTTTTTTAAATAAAGAGTGACGAGACGATCAGGACATGTGCCTGATAGTAAGCAACATGCCTGACACATAACAGCACAGTGACACGCAGCTACTGGAACATGAAGAGTCCAAATCATTACCTAGCACTGCACTGCGCTCGTCACCCAGAGATCTAAGATCTTATATCTCTAAGCCCTGTAATTTCTCTGTTTATAACTTTATCGAAAACAAATTAACAAAATTTATTATGCATTATTTTGTTTGTCCAATGGGCAAAATCTTTGTACGTGAAGATATTTTTTTGGTCGATAAAATTGAACTGACAACTACATAAAGTACCTTTCCCCAGTTTTAACAAATGCCTAACTAAGCTTACTTATAAGTTCCTGGCTAATGTAAATTGAGATACATTATGTATCGACACGGGAAAATTGACGGAAAGTACATGTTGATTATCGAGTTAGGCCCGCGTAAGCTCGTATCAAGGTAGCGCTTCATTCGGGTCCGAAGGTTCACCGGGACGGCGGCAGCGCTCGCTGCGGCTCCGGCTCTTCTTTGGGGCGACTCCACTTTATCATGGTTTCTGGAGACCTGTAGAGGAACACCAACTTCGCGAAGAGATCCTCTTCTAAAGACAATTCCAATGCCTCGCGCACCTGAAACACATTGTTATAACGCGACTTAGATATACTCGTAATTTGGAAAAGCGGGGCTGAAGTAAATATCACTTAATATCTTCCGTACCTATGCCTATCTTCAGTACCTAGTTTTTTCTTGAAAGAGTAACAAATTTTCGCATTTATAATAGTAGTAGGACTAGCTAGCGGCCCTTTCCGTCTCTGTACTGATCAAGCAACGCCATAACTTTGTCTAATTTCTTTTCGACAAAGTTATCACGACCTATGGCCACCTCAAGTTAATAACTTACATCAATTGGCTGTCATAGAGACAGCCGATAGAAGTGAAAACTTATAATTCAGAATTGTGGCATTAAACAGCACTAACGTTGCACAATACGTCACCAACACAGCTACAGATAAGTAGTACGAGGGTCAAACTGAAAGTTCTTAGAAAATAAAAAACTGATTACATTAGCCAGTTATTAGTTTTATTATATCTTTTCAAAATATTGTCCATTCACGTCAATACACCGCTGCATGCGATGGAACCACTGGGAAAAGCACTTTGCCCACTCGTCCTTAGGGGTCTCTTCAATGGCATCGCGACACGCAGCCACCGCTTCTTCAGCATTCATAAACCGCTTTCCTTTAAGTTTTTCTTTAATTTTTGAAAATAAATAAAAATCACAAGGCGCGAGGTCGGGGCTATACGGCGGGTGACCCAGTAATTCAACGTTTGATGTCGCCAAATAGTCGATCGTTCGCTTGGCGGTGTGCGATGAGGCGTTGTCGTGGTGAAGGAGGATCCTACTGCGAGGTCGTTTCTCTCGAACTTTTCCAAGACAAGTGGCAAACAATTGGTAGTGTACCATTCTGCAGAAACTGTTTTTGATCCTCTAACACAATTGTTGCGAAATGACCTATCCTTCCAAAGAACGAGGCCACCATTTTTTCCCCGCACTTCGATCTCTCTTCACTTTAGTTGGCAACTCCTCGAAAGGAAACATCCACTGAGCAGATTGTCTTTTGGTTTCAGGATCATAACAGTAAATCCAGCTTTCGTCACCTGTTAGTATGTCGAACACAGCATTTGAGTCACCTCCGTTAAATCTTTCAATCATTTTACGGCACCAATCCACACGATGGAGTTTTGAGCCTCAGTCAAATTATGAGGTATCCACCGGGCGCAAAGCTTCCTGACCGCTAAATGTTCGTGTAGGATTTTGTGCACTTGACTCATACCGATGCCTAAGCTTGTCCGAATCTGCTGATAGGTCACTCTTTTGTCAGTCTCTATCATACGCCGCACAACACAGATGTTATCTTAAGTTGTCGCCGTAGAAGGCCGTCCCTCACGTAAATCATCAGTGAGATTAGTGCGACCACGTTTAAACTCATTAAACCAGTTGTAAACAGTCGCACGAGATGGGGCTTCATCGTGAAAGGCCAATCGTAGTCTATCATAACTTTCTTGTTGACTTAAATGACATCGAAAGTCATAAAAAAATCATTGCACGAAAATTTTCTCGTGTTAAATTCATGTTGACGTGACACAGACAATTTTCAATTAGCCGCCAAATCGTAAAACAAATGACAAATGAATGAAGTATATACTCAGTAATATTGGCAAAGAGTTCTATTTTCAAATTATAGAATTATTTTTTTTATTATATTGTTTATAAGTGGCCAGTTCTAAGAACTTTCAGTTTGACCCTCGTATGTGAGCCACGGCTGGTCTACTAAGTTATGGATGGTCTAGTCGAGAGAACGACTGCTGAATGACTGCAGATCCGGAGCACCGGGCGAAGGAAAACATCGTTTTGAAACGTCATGTTCCTAGAATCTTTCTAGGTCATGTGTCATCCACCAACCCGCACTGGTAGTGGATTATGGCCTTGACTCTCTCCTTGCGAGAGAAAGCCGCGAGTCAGTCAGCAGTGGGAACATTTAGTGAGCATTTAGTTATGCATGCATAGCTAGAGCTACAGATATATTATGGATGTCGGTGCCGCGAACTCACAATATTTCCCACTCCGACGCTACGCCGCCCGACATTGTCATGTTCATTGTCACAAAACTGCTCAACGCGGCTAAATAAGCTTCCCTTGAAAAGTGAGAAATGCAAGAAGAGTAGGTAGGTCAACGTTGCCAGATTTTTTCTTTGGCAAGTCGGGACTAGAAACTTTTTGAGTGAAAAAAATCAGAACCCTTTCGTCGAAAACGGGACATATTAAAACATGGGTACATTTTTTCAAGTTCAGCTTTCGACGAAAGAATTCCGCTTATCTATTCATCACATCAGAAGTATTTTGAATATTTGTCTTTGTATTTGAGTTTTAAATTACGTTTGCATAATAGCAAAACTAGTGTACCTACTCGTACCTACTATAACAATAACATGGTATTTTAAACCAGACTGGTTTTATTTTTTAAAATAAAGAGTTTAAAAACGAGTAGGACATGGGCCTTAAGCAACATGTCTGCCACATAACAGCACAGTGACACGCAGCTATTGGAACATAACAAGTCCAAATCATTACCTAGCACTGCACTGCGCTCATCACCCAGAGATCTAAGATGTTATATCTCTAAGCCCTGTAATTTCAAGGTATAGGTACCCTATCGTTAGGTTATTTTGGGAGGGAGAAATTTTGGGATATTTGCTGGTCGCACTTCTTCAGCACGCTGTATGGACGGTCGAGTCAACCCCAAAAAGCGGAGAGCTTGTCCCGCTTTACGGGGACACCCCCGTCCATCACATAAAATTCGGGCCGTCCGGCCAAAATCGTGACGTCTGGCAACGCTGATGGTAGGTATAGTTACCAGGTATATGTCGAGACAGAGCTGCAGCACGCGGTCCACGTTGGGCAGGTCGTCGAACATGATCTTGGTGTAGATGCCGGAGAAGAAACCGCGGAGCACGCGCGACGCCAAGAACACGAATGTCGTGTACAGACCGATTATCCTGACACACAGTAAATATTGGTGTAATATAAATATTGGTGGACATTTCACACACAACATTATCTGAACCTAAACTGAGCAAAGCTTGTACGATGCGAACCAGATAGCTGATAGCCAGCAAGGGCGTCATAAAACGGGCTGATTATGGTATACTTATGCATCAGTAGTTTTAGTCAAATTACAAAGTTTTCAGTAGCACAAACGAATAAAAACTTCCTCAAAATAGACGGACAAACCGACAAACCCTACTTAATACGAACATAACGGAAGTAGGTATTTATAGGGGTCTGAACTAATCGGGATTTTACCTTGTTGATAAGCATGTAGGTACTGTTCAGTTTTTCTCGGTAATGCTCTGTTGCCATTGCATACTGCCTTCTAATTAGAATAGTAGTTAATAGCTTCGATTAGTTTTATTTATTTTTTACTTTCAACTTACCCGCTTCCGGAAATAAAGTTGAGAGTTTCCGGGAATAACTTGTCATTAAATGTGTACATTACGAGCATATCGCAGTTGTTCAGAGGAATCGAAGACAGAGGATCCTGCAAAAAGAGAAATAATGCATCTAAGCGACGATTTCAATCTCGGGGAAAGGAAGGATTTTAACATCTATTGCAACCTAAATACTTATTTTAGGACTGTATCTGCATCTGATTCAGGGGCTTAGCTACCGCCGTATCTGTCGTATCTTATCATATCGTATTTTTTACTTTTGTGAGAAATCTTTACTCTTCATAAGGCTACACCACTGATCTGATTTGACCAAATGCGTATTTTTTAAACCCTTACACCTCGTAATGTAAACACCATATAGGACTTGGCCACGATCAAAATTTTTATTTAGTTACCTCGACGTTTCGGCAGCGTTACAACTTACAACCGCCGCGGCGTGGTCACAAGAAAACTCGAGAGGAGAGTAGGGATGTTAGATTGATGGAAAATAATCGATTAATTAAAAATCGATTTTTCTTTATTCAAAATTAATCGATTTGTTAAAAATCGATTATATTTAAAAAAATAATCGATTTTTGCGAAAAAAACGATTTTTTGTATAAGTCAAAAGTAAATCCTTTTCATATTAAAATTACATATAAATACATAAATACTGGTGAACAATTTACACACATCACCATCTGACCCCAAACTAGGCAAAGCTTGTACTATGGCAGACATCATGATCATCATCAACAGCCCACTAAATGTTCCCACTGCTGGGACTCGGGCCTTCTCTCACAAGGAGAGAGTTAAGGCAATAATCTACCACGATGGCCCAGGGCGGGTTGGTGGATGACACATGACTTTGAAAGGTTCTAGGTACATGTCGGTTTCCTTACGATGTTTTCCTTCACCATTTTAAGCTAGCGGCATTACGCACATGACTTCGAAAAGACAGTGGTGTGCGTGGTTTTGAACCTGGGGTCTCCGGATCGGCAGACACCGTTCTCCCGACTAGACCAGTCGTAATTTAGCAACTATGGCATGCAAATAGCGTAATTTATAATATTTATATAATCGTAGTTGTAAAAACATACGTATTATACATAGAAACACCCATACATATTTCAAATATTTGTATTCAACACACAAAATATTTGCACGAGGTGGGAATCGAACCCTAACTAACCTAACTTTTTCGTTATTCTTCAAGTTTAGATAACAGTAAAATTACAAATAATTAATGCCACAAAACCACAAATGTCTTATGTTACAGTTCAGTAGTATTAAATTAAAATACTTAAAACGAGAATTAAATAACTAAACGACTACGTTGTCCCAAAAACTAAAATTTTCAGCAACTTTTTCATGTTTTTCGAAAATCGATTTAAATACGTCATTTTTATAATCGATTTATAAAAAATCGATTTTTGTAACTTTAAAAATCGACACAAAAAAATCGATTATTATAAAATAAAAATCGATTAAAATAAAAATCGATTATTTTTTAACATCCCTAGAGGAGAGAGGACTTAATTTACACATATCGTGATTAAGTCATGTATAGTGTTTCCATTAGGTATGTGTTATCGCTAAAGCTTAAAAACCCTAGACCTCAATCAAAAGCCTGAAATCACATTTATAGACCGAAATTTTATTAACATCAAATCTTGGTCGTCAGTACAGTGAGATCTCGTTTTAGTCTAGTAGCTAATATGGTTAGCTTATAGAGTAAGTAAATCAAGGGCGGATCCAGCTTTGGCTCCAGGGGAGGTCACATAGTCGTGGACAAGTCACAAAACTGTACAAAAGCATAAGCTTTTTAGTTAGTGGTCCGCCTAGGTACTGGAACCCCCTGGATCCGGGCTTGAAGTAAATAAGTAAGCTAGTTTTGCATCGCTAAAGTACTCGTATAAACATATTTGACAAATACATCTCAAAGAAGCGTAATATTTTGATAAATTAGCAAACGATACTCACCTGGTTCACACAATACTCGTGGACGCGCCAGAACATCTCTCCGTTTTCACGCTCCAAGCGCAGCTGCACGTCGCGATAAAAACGTGCGTCGTCGGCTGAAAATAGTCGATAGTTTTTATAAAGAGCCACTTTTGTGGGATTCAGGCAAGCAGAACAGCTGTAGGGCAAGCTCCACAGGGCTTGTTGTTCTAACGTTGCGACTTGATTGCGGGGGCATTAAAATATTAGGTACGTAACGCAATTTGGGGCAAGGGCCAAGGGCCCAACGTCTCATCATCACGATGGTTTGAATAGTAGACAAAATACTTACGTGCGCCATCTGGTATGGCAGGCATCAGTTGGTGGGCAGCTTTCGTACTGCCCTTGTTGAATACTTTCACAAATTTCGGGAATAGCATCTTCACGTGCAACCTTGTAACAAGCAGAAGATTAACGTTTTACGATAGAAAATATCCCATCTTATAAGTACGTTGGTTTGGTTAAACAAATTTATTTTGTATGGGAAAAAATATACGGATTTTCAAAAACTGTAGAACAAAAAAAAGTATTAAATGTACCTACTTAACATGAACTTAAAAGCATGCAGGCTGATTACCAATAACTCTGTATACTAAACAAAATTTTTTGCATTGTCGTTCTATAATACATTACCAGGTGTCAGGTTTCGCCGAGCCGTCGAGTAGCGCGAGCAGCTTGTCTCTCTCCGGGTTCCGCGTCCCGTCGGGCAGGAACGCCTCGATGCCCACCTCGCGGTGGTCGTCCAGCGTCGGCGGGTTCGGCACCGCGTTTGACGGGTGCGTTATTATGTACGTGAACTTCACCGACAACGTCGCATCTGGAGATGGAAAGAAATGTTCTTTGAACTGGAAATTAAATGGGGGCTAGCGCAGAAGGGGCGGGCCATACTAAGCGTCGCCGTGCATGGGTCTAACTATAGTAGATTCGTATTTGACCACCATCTCGCCTGATGTTAAGCGACGATGTACACTAAGATGGAGCGTGCTTACCTAGAAGAAACCGATTCCCTCTAGATTTGAAGACACCAAGATTATAACTATCGGGGAAAACCCACTCAGGCAACGCATTCCATAACCTAGACGTTCTTATCACAACCGTGGAGTCAAATCTCTTCCTTCGGTTTCGTCGTCAGCGGCGTTCAACCACATAACGCCAGCACAAAGCGTCGCCTAGCCTGTTTCAGGCATAAGAAGCGAGAAGCGGCGTTTCGCCGCAAGTCACTAGCTCTGGCGTCACCGCGTGCGGCGAGTTCACATAAAACGTATGAAAATTGTAGGAAATAGGACGGTGGCGGCGTTTTGTGGCTGTGGTCGGTGGCCCGTGTGCAGCGACGCTAACATAGTCTTACCGTATTCAACGAGTGCTACGTTTCGCTTGGGAAACAGTATTTCTTCAGATTATTAATTATAGCTGGACGGTTAGAAAGAGGTAACTGTGTCCACTGAAGGAAATCATAGTGAGGAAACAGGAAATGAACGGGCACCAAAAATATCATTTTTAAGAACATGCGACATTCGCCAACTTACATTAAACTAGTTTTGTGAATTGTGTAAAACCTGAGACAAGAGCATGGGTGCTAGCAGAGGAAACATAAAGTCGGTTTTAGTATGGAAACTAACGAGGTTCTAACACATACTTATCTAAAAAAGTCACGGATAAGTCAAGTGTAATATGGTCGCTCGGTCGGTACGATCGTCAGTGCCAAACGGACGGCGATCACAACTATCTTTGGAAAAGGCCGACTACTTTTTTACACCATAGAGTGACCAGACGAGCAGGACATTTATAGTTTCTGTCATGTAAAAAGAATGCTAGAAGAAAGTGGAATTTCATTCTATTGCATTACTATCAGCCTCTCTCTTCACAAAACATACGTCATAAATAATTTCTCACTTTTCTGTGTAAAATCATTTCGCAATCAACTTTTGTACGCGACGGTATTTTGAGAACAAATATAACGTGGACACACCGCAGAAACCAAGTAACGACTGCCGAACCAATGGCGCACCGGTAAACAAGCGGCGCGTGACCCGTCCACCCCGCACCGCCCTTCATTCCACCAAATAGACCTATAAATCGCCTACTGCGCAGCTTGACCGCCAGCGTTATTTTTACGTGACGCGATCTGTACCTGATGGTAAGCAACATACTCGTACACTCCGCGAGGTATAAGCTGAGCTTTGCATTAATGTGAGTGATCACCAATCAGGCAGGAGCTTGAAATTTTGTCCGCGAGGTATAAGCTGAGCTTTGCATTAGTGTGAGTGATCACCAATCAGGCAGGAGCGCGGCGAGACAGAATGGCGCCGCGCCTAAGGCCGGTTGTCACACCTACACTATCCATGTACACTCACACAAATGCAAAGCTCAGCTTATGCCTCGCGGAGTGTACCTGCCTATACCAGCACAGTGATACGCAGCAATTGGAACATGAAGAGTCCAGATCATTACATTAAGCACCGCACTGCGCTCGTCACCCAGAGATATAAGGTGTTTTATCTCTTAGCCCAGTAATTTTTCTGTTAACATTGACCTTCAAACCGGAATACAGCAATGTTTACACAATGCAGAATAACTGACAAAGGTGTGGTGTTTCCCCGGACGGACTCTGTAAAGAGCCCTACCAAAAAAACTACTTGAGTCGGACTAGACCGAGAACCGACCAGACACGACAGTTACCCGTGACTTAGTTAAATAGAGTAGGTTGTCACTGTTCTATCTTATATGTACCTTTAAACGAGCAATTCTTGTAAGTATATATATTTAGAATCTGAATCTCGGAAACGGCTCGAATGATTTTCATGAAATTATGTATACAGGGGGGTTTCGGGGACGATAAATCGATCTAGCCAGGTTTTATTTAAAAAAACGCTGTTTTATGCGCGTTTTTAGACAACAAAAAACTGTTACATAAAGATTAGAATGCGATGGTAAATTTCGCGACGGCGCGCGATAGTATATTAGCTCAGTCACCCAGGTACTATATATTATATGTATATAATATATAATACTCACTGGACAAAGCTTCTTTCTCAAGCCGCCTGAGTTCCGGCGGCGAGATCGTCCACTTCATGGTGGAGTTCGGGTTGAGAGTGATGACCACTATATCGTTGTACATGTAGTTGGAGAGGAAGGTCTGGGCGGTTCGGTCGCGCACGTACAAGTTGCTGAGCTGAGTGTAGTCCTGTTCCGTGTAACTGAAACAATGGAATATTTATTAGAAACTATGTTGATTTACTGAAATTGTACTTATTTCGGAGCGTTAAGGAAAAAAACGAGGAGAATAAGTATTTACGATGCGCGCGCAAACCGTCATGAAAAATAGACGTTGAAGGTAGGCAACATTTTAAACATTGTAACTAACTTCAGGTAGGTATATTATCTATTCTATGGTTGAAGTTAGACCTTCTTAGGACGACTTCTACGAGAAATAAAGAGAAGAAGTATTTAACTTCTTTCGTACATATATACACACACACGTTTTTTTATCAGAAGCGGGGTTCCGTTAAATGAAATAGAACGCTGTTTAAAATATTCTAGACACAGAAAATATTGTAGAAAAAATATATCTTTAAGTACTTAGCGCTTAGTCATGGAAATGGAACTCAAGGATTTTTCTGATCTGAAAGATCTCCACAAAAGCGCCGGTCTTGCGCCGCTCGCATCCAACGATTTCCAGCGACCTTCACCAGATCGTCGGTCCATCTTGTGGGAGACCTGCCAACGCTGCGTTTTCCGGTGCGTGGTCGCCACTCAAGAACCTTTCCGCCCCAACGGCCGTCAGCTCTGCGAGCTATGCGCCCCCGCCCACTGTCACTTAAGTTTGGCAACTCAGTGAGCTATGTCGGAGCTTTCTTATGAGACCCATAAGCGTAACCCGTAAGCGACCACGTCTCTGTTCCATACGACATCACTGGCAACAGGTACTGGTCAAAGACTTTCGTCTTGAGACATAAGTGAGTGGTTATTGGTTAAATTGAGTGGTTAAATGGTTATTTATTACAAATACAAAAAAATACAAAATATTTATTTTTTACGCTATAAAAAAGTTAACAAAATTTCGATATGAACCCAAAATAATTATTATATTCATAATCCAAAATAATTGAAATAATTGCCTTATTAATTAAATAGTACCTGGGTGTCCGAACTTTGCTCGGATTAACACTGAGTATTAGATTTTCCCCTTAAACCTATAATAATAGTTTTAAAAAAACTATTTTAAAACTTACCTATCAATGTTGTGAGATTGAGCCGACATTTGGTAGACTGGGAGGAATGGACCAATGCGGATCTTCGCTGTCACGTCTGTGGGAGGATTCGGTTGACCCACCTGAATCGAAACATATGTTACTTAGAATAGACGTGCTGAGCTTGTGAAGAAATATGTGATTAGAAAATAATAATAATGTAATCCCCGTAATGGACTAACATAGATATATGACAGCCCCATTGTTGATTCAATGTGATCGTTAACACCAGACAAATCACCGTTTTGTATCCTACTTTTGTATTATAAAGTATCTAAATACATCCAAACTATTGTTTAAAGCAGAATAACTATTATTTCCTTTATTTTTATAGTATGGAGTGACAGGACGAATAGTAGATGTGCCTGATGGTAACCAACACGCCTGCTAATAATCAACCCAGTGTCACGAAGCTATTGGAACACGACGAGTTCAAATATTACCTAACACTGCACTTTTTTAAATAATGATATCTTTATACGTCACATAAATAAGCCAATTTACATTAAACAAATTAACACTCACATTGGCCCTTAAAAAACTTGACTTTTTTAGACTTGAAAGATTACAGAAACCTGCACTAAGCAAAGCGTGTGTTGCAGTTTTCTGTATCCCTTCGAATGACTTTTCTAACAGATTGAACAAAGACAACAATTACAGTTTTTATAAATATGTAGTAAGTAAATTTTATAAAGTAAAAAATAAAATAAAAGCCACGTTCTTATATAGTTAGGGGTTAGTAGATAGAATACAAGTGTAGAATTTGTAGGTTACCCACTCGTTACCCAGAGATATAAGATAATTTATCTCTACGCCCTGTAATTTCCTTTATTTATTTATCTGTGGATGATCGGATATCTTGAATATAATATCTTTATTAATAAAAAAACTGTAAAAACGAAAAACCGCAAAGTAGTCGACTTCAACGTAACTTAACAACGTAAAAATAAAAAAAGAACTAAAAAAACAACAAAATGGCCACCCGACGGGAACCGAATATGACCGAGTAAAGCCGAAGTGACACTCCGTGCTAATTTGTATGGTCCTCTAAACTACTACATGAGATTACCTATATTGTAATAAAAATACATGAACAGTGGCATAGCGAATGATATGGCTCTATTACTGTATTATTTTGTTGTAGGCACTGACCGAGTTTCCAAACGCAAAGAAGACGAGCGGGAACCAGATGATGGCGATGACGAACGCGAGCACTCCCCCACCGAGCAGATACTTAGACGTGGGGGACTTCTTGGCGCCTCGCGGCTGGGGGGAATTCGTCCTCGACGTACCGGGAACACTAAAACATAATAACACTGTTATACAAACTATCTTACTTTTCAATTTCTAACAAATTTTA